>JABSTQ010010262.1:590000-1190000 GCA_013358835.2 Ixodes persulcatus
AACATTATTATTATTACTATTATTAATGTTATTATTCTTATTATTATTATTGTATAAATTTTTAATACTCGTTTTCTTCAAACTAGAGATTAAAAAAGGCAAACGCGAGTTTATAGTCAACTACAAGAAAGAGGGTTATAATTCTAGGCTTGTAAGAAAAATAATAATAAGGGGAGTGCGGCAGGAAAATAAAACATTTGAGTAATTATTAAATTTCTTGAAAGATATAGGAGTGTTCGAACAGCATAATATAAAAAGCATTAGCCACACTCGAAAAAAATAAAGAGAAAAGAAGCACCATTTCGAAGCCTTAAAATTTTATGTTAGGCTTCTCCGCATTTCGAGTCGCCTTCAGGAGCAGCCATTCTTTCAGGAGAAGGTTGCGGTTTTTGTCACTCACTCCAAAAAGACGAAAACTAATGCGCGTTTCTTTCCAGACAATATAAATGTACACTTAAAGAAAAAAGCAGAGAGAGAGAAACAAGAAAGAATTAGCGCGGCTCCCGGAATATTGATGAGGAAAACACGAAATTTGATCGGTGGAAGCCAAAGCGCTCGCGGCCTTCGTTTCACGGCGCGGGAAGCAGCATTCCTTTTTTTTTTTTCTTCCTTCGGTGGCACCGCGTTTTCTTTTCGCATACCGATGAGTTGACAGATGTTAGCACACTTTAGGCACTTCCTACACTATCCGGACGGCGTGGCGTGTGATGCCATCCAAAAACGTCGCGTTTATATTGGTTTATATTATATTTTTTTTTGCTCGCCCCCCCCCCCCCCCCCCCAAGTTTTGCGGTTTTATTTGCGCACGCTTCTTTTACAAACACTTTCTGGAAATAAAATTGACAGCGTGTTTTTTTTTTTTTTTTTTTAGGAACAAAGCTTTTTTACAGCGGAAGAGGGCTAGTAAAAGTATAGCGATTCTCTTGTTCTCGGGAGAATGTGCACTATTTGACGTAGCACCCGATTTCGAGTTTTTGGTGTTCGTTCTTTTTTTTTTTTCTTTTGACCCGGCTCGTCGATATAGCCCCGCGAGAGGCAACTATTGTCCAAGCATTCATCAGTACGTAAGTTCAATCAATTCTGAAAACACGCCACCAGCGTTTGATTGGAAATGATTTTTTTTTTATTCTAAAAAAAAAACATTAAAAAGGGGGCGAAATGAAATTGCTCTTTTTAAGAGCGCTTACGTGAATTTCCAAAAGATGAAGTATTGCTAAAAATAAGGACAATTGTACTAATTTGTTATAATACTCATTTCCACTCATACGTAGATTGGTACTGGAAGAAGAACCGTCACATCAAAGCCGATGAAGGGCTACTATTATGCTTAATGAACGCAAAACATGGCTATTCCCTAGCACCTCAGTATTACTCCTCAGTCAATGAAATTGCAGCATTACACTAAAGAGGGTAACAAAAGGCTTTGACGGCTTTTTGTTACCCTCTCAGCTGTTCGTCAAGGGTCCATACTTGAACGGATTTTTTTAATGTAAGGGCATCCCATAGAGCGGAGCCGGCGGTGTTTGTAACCGCAAAAAAAACGCGAAAGAAATGCCCATTCTCTCATTGATTGGGCAAACCGGATCCTAAATAGGCTTTGGGGGCCGCTCCACGAAGGCGCGCGCTCGGCCGCCACTCTCGTGCCAGGCGTTGCCGAAAGGGGGGGGGGGGGGGGGGGGGGGGGCTGCGGCCGCTTTACTAGAGCGAGCGGTTGGCCGCCGGCCGCAATCTCAGGAGTAGCGAAACGTGGCGAAACGTGGCGTGGCAACTAAGGCAGCGGGAGAGCGACATTACTTAGTCTCATAAGAAGTGCTTAGGTGTCCTCGGAATTTGTATGATTCCTACCCAAGACGTCACGAGCAAGATTTGCTCCAGTGGTTCGAATCCTGGCGATTTTTTTAATGGTTTCGTAAATGGCCTCAGCTCATAGGTTAGGCACTCAGAAATCCTGCACTACGCCGATGATATAATGCTATTAAGGTAGATGGTATAAGTTGAGGACTTTGTGAAACTTATGGATGATGTCAGATCAGTACGCCATTGGTGTATTCTGAACATGGTTACGCTTAATCCTACTAATACTGTTGTTGTGTCGTTTTGTAGGAAGCTAGGACCTAATTATTTTTGTTATCAACTTGGCAATGCCCCATTGCAATGAGTCAAGTGCAGCCATGGTCTTGGGGTTTATATAGGCTCTTCTTTGTCATTCAGTACACATGTCATTGCGAATGCCACCTACCGTACGTTGGGTATCATTTCTAGAATTACACGTGAGCCTGCATAATGCGGTACACTTTATTTTGGTAGAAGCCGGAGTTGTCTTCCGTCGTACGGGATTACATTGGGCGCACGCGCCAAGATATTATTGAAAATGTCGAGAGACATTTCTTTTCGAATTTTTGTTTATAATAGGCATGTCGGTCGCACAGTTTACTTTGAATATAGAAGACTCTTAGAACAATGTAGTTGTTCTACCTTGAGTGCTAGATGACGCGACAGAGATCTTGAATGTTTGTTTAAATGGCTTCACTGAGTAATTGATTTCTGATTCAATTTCAGCGTTTAATATTTATGTTCCGTGACGATTATAGCGAATTCATCTTACATTTTATGTTAATCGAATCTTCGATACTTTCCCCATGATACGCATTCAGAACTTTTATAACATCATCGGCACACCATCTATTGACGTTTTTAACCCATCTTCTATCGCGTTCACGTTTTTATTTAATAATTTCTAGAATTATTTTTCCCATTTTGCTATATATATGCTATGCATCATTGCAAAGGCAAAAACTGTTTGTAAGCTTAAAAAATAAACAAATGAATGAATGAAGTACCCGATAAGAATGACGAAGAATAAATCTCGAAAACAGAAAACGTGATCATAATACACAAGAAGACAATAGGCGAAAATTGTGTTTTATGTACAAAGTGCACGTAGAAGATATGACAGGTTGTCGTGAGCCACTCAATATTAAATTTCCAAATCCACAAGAAAGTTTACACAATATTCGAATGCCTCATTTCTATCGCTTTTTATTAAAGGTATTATGATGTACGGGTTTTATATGTGTATTCCTTTCTCTATTGAGTAGGGCTAGTCCGTGTGTTTGTGCCGCCTGCTCATTGACTCCTGCTTCGAGTTCATTAGAAATGTTTAACCTCCTTAGTTCATTTCCATCCTTTACATTTCTCTCGTAGACTGCTCCTACTTGCATTGATCTTCATCTGCCCATTTGTCGCACCAGTGCAATAAACTATTCGTATATAGTATTGCAACAATAACGAATCGTCTGAGCTAGTCACACGACGATCAATGGACGCAGTCGTCCGCAAACAGCCTAATGGAAGACGATAGACGGAGGGGCAGGTCGTTGTTACAAATAATAAATAAATAGGATCCGGAACATTATCCTTTGGGCACTACCTGCTCATAAAGGTAGACTCGTAGTTTGTCTTGCCCAAGATGAACAATCTAACAACCTGAGAATAATACAAGAAAGTACGTCAGAGTGCCTAACCGCCACTCTCATTAGATATTAATAGATGAACGAGGCAGAGGATAAAGCAATTACGTTATGTATTCGATTGCGCAGCGAGAATGTTTGCTGTAGGGGAGATATTTAGCCGTGGCTGTACCAGGGATAGTCTGGGGTCTTTAACGTGCATTACGCAGTATTGATACGGGACCGCAAGCCGGTGCAATGCTAACCCGAATCGAAGAGGGGCGGGGGGTGAGGGATTGAACGCAGAATCCCCGGATTCTGAGGCGCAGGCTTTCGCTCCACGCACTTCGAGCTGCATGCGGTAACAGAAAGTAGTCTACGAAAGTGGTCCTGTGTTCCTATTCAGGTGTGTTTTTGCAGTCTCAGCTGCCCTTCTTCGAGTTCGATCAGATAAATTGGTAATAAAATAAGGAATAATTCTGCTCGATATAAACTCGACGTAATTATAGCTAAAATGCCTAATGAATATTCTATATGGGAAAACAAGGCGAACAAATAATTATGACAACGTATGAATTAGCCGATATTTAACAATTGAGTATAAAGTCGATGCTTCTTTAAAATTTGAACAGATTTTTTTATATATTTATTTTGTTTATTCATTTACTTATTTATTATAATACCTACATCGCCCGAAGATGATTTTATTTTTCAAAGGGGGCAACCAATATGTAAATTCTGTTTTCAGTTATGTTATCGGTCCCAGTGGATTCTTTTCAGTGTATATGGTACGGGTCACAGGTTGACTGAATAACTAAAATATTTCGCTGTTTATATACTCTAATAATGCGTTATGTTGACAGTGCAGTGAACAAAACATTTTGGTTATTAGAGGTTGTAACCAATTAAACAGACTGCTTTGAAAAGAGCAACGGCTTTTGGGACATCTAATGATCAGTTTTTGCGCTGTGGTCACCTGATTTCTAAAATGGACGCAGGACTGACGTAGTTGTTTCGGGCAACAGTGTACGGAACGGCTCTCCAAGAAACGACCTACCCGAAACTCGTTTTTCTTAGGAGCAACGGAGGAACGCCGCCGTTCCGTTTGCAGTCGGCTGGAACTGGAACCAGAATTCGTTACGTTTTCGAGGTAACGGCAGGGGGAACGGTGTTCTGTTTATTTGTGTATCTATATTTGAAATTTTACCTGAGTTTTAGTAGGCATTTAATTTTCTTATTATTATTATCGACTGTGTCAGCCTCCAACTTCAAGAGACAGGGAGAGTATCTGAGAGATAGTCATAAACAAAGCACGCGAACAAATGTGATCGTGGCGACGCGACAAGTAGTTTCTGTGTGTATATTTCCGCTCGCTCGCTTTATGTTACTTACGGCTTTTGCGGCGCAATGTGTCATTAGAGGGGCCCTGCAATCATATTTAAGCGTCTACCTTTTTTGCGGTTTCCACGTTTCTTCGGGTTCGGGCAAGCCTGCGGGCACGGAGTGAGTTACTAAATATCAGTGCGTCATATTTTAACCGGACGA
Source organism: Ixodes persulcatus (assembly GCA_013358835.2). NCBI lineage: Eukaryota > Metazoa > Arthropoda > Arachnida > Ixodida > Ixodidae > Ixodes > Ixodes persulcatus. Next base: position 594,995 of record JABSTQ010010262.1, read on the forward strand.
CGCGGAAACCGTCCTCCATCGACGGGGGCGACCCACGGTACCGAAAGCGCGCGATATGTGACGTCTTTGGTCCTGGGCTTACTACTGGTCAGAGCCGCTAAAAGCTTCTTTTTAGTCAAAATACAAACTATAAGTGGCGCGAACCGTTTCAATTATCTATAAAAGTAGTTTTTAGTTCAGTATTTTAGATCAGGAAAGAAACAAATGTAGTTTATAAAGTACGGAAACCAGAAATGACCCGTCGACATACCCCCCCTCCCCCCCCCGCCCCACACACACACACACCAAGTGTGGAAAAGGCGGCGCATACTAGAAGGGAGTAGTGGGATCAGGCGCCCTATACGGAAAGGTCCCGGATGTACGCGGCGGCGCTGCGGTGGTACGGACTGAATGATGCGACCGGCTGCGAGCGTTCCGAAGGCCTTCGGCGAGCCGCTTTGTTTTGCGGATTGGCGGTTTCGCGGTATGGCAGCGCGATGTGGCTTCCATTCTGAACTACTTTTCACCCCGTGTTTGCTTTTGTTTGTGGCCAATGAAGTGTCAAGCCGAATTAGTGTTTAATCGCGCAGCAAATGCAATGAGAGCCGCTCTGGATGCCCACTGCATACAGCCTATTCAAAACATGCTTTAGTGGCGCCCTCTCGCGCCGTCGACACGGAGTGCGGCAACCGTGAGCGCTCGCTGAGCTCACTACCCATCCTCTAGTTCACGGCCACTCAAGCAACCAAGGACGTCATGAAGGAGGTTATTTTTTGCTTGTTTTGTAATTTTAATTTGCCTGTAACTTTTAAACTAAAGCGAAATTCGAGAAAAGAAAAGTTTCATTAAGTTACTACGTTCAGTGCGCTCAGGTTCGGTGCAAATTAAAAACCAGTAAAAAGGTCCTTGCAGGGGCCCCTTGAAAGTACGCAAAACTAACGTTTACGTAACGACACGTTCCGATCTTAGAAATGTAGCGAGAACGCTTTCCTTTCGAAGAACTGAGACTTGTAACGGGAACGCGTTTCAAGATTGAGAAGGAACGAGAAACGAGCTTGTGTTCCTGTTTACGTATACAACACTTGGTTCGAGCTCCTCGTCTTTATCTCGCAGGCGTGTCCTTGGTAGATGCGTCAGTGGCGGGTTACCGAGATAGTGACGACGTGCCCGAAACGCGTACAGTTAGTTTTTTTTTTTTTTCGTGACTGTGGCCTGATTTTATGGTGCTTTTTTGTAGCAAGTACGTGTAATACGTGACAGTGTACCTATAAATATATTAAAAAATAGTTTTCACAGAAGAAGCAAAAATATTTTAGCCAATATAGAATTAACAGCCGTCAATACTGTTATTGAGACGTCACCCAAAAATGCATAATTTAAAAGTTAATTTAGATATTCTATTAGTTGATCAAAATATTGAGAGTAACGGCTTTCCTCTCATCTAATGCCCAGCGAGTTAGAAATCATGCAGTGAACGTAGTTTCCGCGCAGCGGTCACCCCCGTTAAAACAACTATCCGAAATTAAAACGAAAACATTGCGTATTAAGGTGCATGTTACATGCATGCTATTCAATGAACTGCTGAGACAATCTTCGAAACGTTTTTATACAACGGCCAAAGAAGCGAGCGGCGTCGGTGCTCTGCTGGGATGTAATAAGAAAATCATCGATTTTTATATATGTATGGTTTGTAAGGTGTCCCTTTTTAGCTGTAAGCTATATTTGAGGCATAGGCAGACCCATATTATGTGTTTGAACATAAACATTTCTGGGAACGTCTGCCTCGTACGGAATAAAAAATGACCGCATCTCCACGTGGTGAATGATGTTGATTGGGGCGAAGCTCGGGTGGTGCTGATGATACTGATTTTGGTCATAGGTATTGCTGCTTGCTGTCGGCGTTGACGCTTTGCCACCGCTTCCCGAGCTCTCAACTGCGGGTCCGCTTGGCGCTTTTGACGCTGTGCAGCAGCTTCTCGCGCCCTGGTCTCCGGAGCAGCTTGCTGTCTACGTAGACGCTGAGGCGCTGCATGCCGAGCTTTTCGGTCCTTTTCATTCATGGCGGTAGGAGAATGTGTGGTTTTCTTCTTTTTCTTTTTTTAAGCAGACAGATGGGATGGCATCTCAGAACCCCCTACTCTTTTTTTTTCTTCTTTTTCTTTTTTCATAATTTTTTTTCATCTTTTTTTTCCAATTTCTTTTTTTGCCCTACACGAGCACGTGAGCATGTGCTCACGTGCTCGTGAGCACGTGATCTTACAAGCAGAAGCACGAGCACCCGACGCCGGCCTACGGCGGACGGCGGACGGACATACGGACATGGCTAGCCCCTAAGGGACTTCGCCCCTAAAAGATGAATCAAATCACCATTCAAATTGTCATGTCCCGACGTTACATAACGGACTCGGTGTTACCTTCGTGGACAACAGCTTCGTTGCGTTGTCTCTTACGGTGATGGTCTTTTTAATTCTTCGTCAAGTGACTTCGTCCGTTCGAGTAGGATGAGGGTAACGTGCCAGTGGACCTTTTGACATTTCCTGGTGTTGTGTGTTTCAAAATCGAGTGGGTTTTGAAATTCCGGGACCTCCGATAGGTTTTGGTTGGCAATTGTGAACATGTTTCTAAGTTCTTCTCCAACAAGGGAGACCTCTGCTGAAATGTTTTCGTGTAAACATTCACGCCTTGACTTTGGAGAAAATACAGCGTGGCTTGCGAAATGGTATATGTGAACGTTATCGTCGCTCCATTTCTACGTTTAGAACTCACCTAGATTTTATGAAGGCCTGGCGGGACTTGCGCGACTTGCGAGTGGAACCAAAACCCGAATTTGCGTGTGCCAAAAAGCCACAAAAAAAATGAAATAAAAAACTGGACTTGTATTTCATTGGCAACCAACCCGAACACCGTTTCCCGGTCTCTGACTTTCCAAACACCCGCATTATAAAAGCTGAGACGCAGTTCCACCAGCAGATCGTTATAGAACAGCGGCATATTCAGTCAACACCAGGAAAGATCAATATGTCCACTAGCACGTTACCACCATCCTACGTCACCGGACAAATCACCACTGGACAAAGGTGAAGTGAAAAAAGACCGTCACAATAAATAAAATACACAAACAAAGCTGCTGTCCCCCAACTGTAAATGTTGCCCTCCCCGCCCCCCCCCCCCCCCCCATCCAAAGAAATAAAAAAGAATCGGTTTTGTAACATCGGGACCTTCTCATGAATTGGTTGGTGATTCAATTGATTTTTCTTGTTATGTGTTTGTGGTTATTAGAATTTAATTTATTTTTATTTCAAATATTTTTTTATAAAATAAAGATTTTAAGTGAAAATCAAGAGTAAAGATTTTGTAGAGCGGCAGGAACCGTAATGATGATGACCGTGGTTAATTAGTGCTGATTCAAAAATAGCGCTTAGAAACCTTGTCGGTCGCGCGCGACGGGGGAACAGCTCAGGAACTAATCAACCCGAAAAGGTGCACGCGTTCGCGTTCCCTAATTGGAAGGTAGGTTGTGTCCCGGATGTACGCATTATTTTCGGCGCACCATGTGGGCAGACGTGCTTTCTTCGCTCCGCCCATGTTGATTTTTAGCATTCTTTCGTGATTGCGTATAATACGGAAGCGTTTCTCTTCTAGATATTTACTGGGTGTGGCATTTGAGTTATGACGTCTGCGATAATTTTCATTTCTTGTGTGCAGTGTCGCTACTGACGCACGGTTACACGCTAATGAGAAACAGATACATTACGTTAGCTTCCGGCAGAGTCTCGACCGGCGTCCTCTGCACGTTCATACGTACCGTCAAATTTTAAGAGATGTTCCCCGGAGACCTTTTTTATACAAAGTCTTTACTGCACGATTGTTTCGGCAAACGTTTGACGAAACTCGCATATAAAGGTCCTACGAGGACGATAAAAATTCGTGCTCCGAGGCACCCGTTTACGAATAACATTTTTTTTTCATAAGACGGCGTTATTGTGTACTTCCGGTGAGTATTTCGTAACGCAAGTGTGAAATCGTCGTATATGTTTTTTTCTCTCATTTTTTAGCTTTTCTAAAGTTCAGTGCTTCTGGGCATGCGCAGTGCCGAGATCAGCGCAACCGCAGTTGGGTGGCGTCAGAGAGTTGAGTTGGCGTACAGCCAATGACAGCTTGTGATGCGAAGGGGCGTGGCCTATAATGTTAATGCTTCGTGCTGAGGGGTATGGTTCATCAGAGTTCGTATCGGCTAATGCAGCAATCTCATTGGCTGACAAGCAATAGCAAGAAGGCCGGGACTCGCCAAACCCCGCGGTTTTTAACCTGAGGAAATTTAGTGTCTCCAACGGAACAAGCTATCGAAAAACAAGAGGTTATTTTGGTTTTCTAGGTAGGGGAAAAGCGATTTTACCAGATGATGTGAAGTCTAGCAAAAAAAAAAAAAAAAAACATAAATTTTCAGTTACTTCATTGCATTATCCTGCGGATATTGCCCGCACAAGGGAGAAAGCATGATCTCTGACAAATATATAATGCACAGGATATACCTGCTTTGAAAGAGAAATTCACCAAAGACGCAACCATTATCGCTTCACACTCGTATTAACATGGGGATATTCAAAACATTAAATGTAAGCGTACTTAATTAGGTGATCTGACCCTTCCTCTAAACCAATATATCAGTCAGTATGACCACAGTTATATCGTGCAGACCTAATAAAGGCGACGCTCGTTGAAAGTGGTATGTTTATCTTTTATTCTATCTTTTACAGGTGGTGAGGAGCTTGTGCGGAAGCGGCCATAAAAAGGACACATTCTGCTTCTCATCTTCTCCTGGTAAGTTCACTCTTTCTAGTAACATCAAAGCGGAAATACATACTCATGAATATTATAATTCTAGAATACACATATAGTGAAGTGCCATCATTATTTAATAAGTGTTGGAGTGATGGTCGGTTATGTAATAAGCACGCGTGTCGGATGCGTTCAAGGGTAGTAAAAACGTGGAGCGGAGGCATAAAATAACCTATTTGCAGAAAAGTGCAACGAATTAGTTCACTTCAGCGCTCTTTCCTTCCTGTTGTCTCTTCCTTACGTAAATTATTTGCGCTGTTTAAGTCAAGATGTCTATCCAACTCGCCCAGCAACTCATTTTGGCACTTCTCTACAATATTCATTGCATCGCCTACTGAAATAAACCGTTCAAATTTTGAACGGGTTGATAACTGGTCGACCCGTTCAGGTCGTATGGTATTAATGGACACGGGTACCAGTTTGATGAGGGTACCCGTTTGATACCGGCACGTGTTCGATACGGTTACCCGTTCGATACGTGTACCCGTTTTATAAGGTACCCTTTTATACGGATACCCTGTGATGCGGATAGCCTGAGATACGGGTGTCCTTTGATACGGGTACCCCTTGATACAAGTACCCGTTTGGTACGGCTCACTTCTAAACATACTATCTATGTATGAAGGCAACACCTTCGTTAAAAATAATGGAAATTAACCTTCTTAAATGGGTCGACCCAGCACGCACAAATGACAAGCATGTGACGCTTTTTTTTTTTGAAGACAAATTTATTAGAGTAGCTTGCTTAGGAGAATGCACTGCAGGGATTCATATTTGTTTTTAACTTGAAGACCCTGCACAGGCTAAAACGAAAAGAAAATGGAAATAAATGTCATTCATCTCCATGCTACATTGCACAAGTTTAAATCCAGGAATCAGTCTGCCACGAAGAGGAGTGACGTCGTTTCGATTTGAACTGTGGAGATCTGAGGGGTTAAGAGGAGGCCGGCCGGGGAGACCGACCTCGGCACCGCCGCCCTGCTGCAGATCACGTTAACCTCAAATGCATGCTGCAGCCGCTGTCAACAACTCTTGATAGTATGCACCTGAACACAAACAAGTGGAGGGACATCCGAGGTGCTCATTTCTCCGATTACATACAATAAATAAAACGCAATATTCAAGCCATCGGAGCCAATCCGAAGCCATGCAAGTGTCACGCATGACCATCGGGATTGGACCATCGGGATTGGATAGCGACCCTTAGTCACCTGATACGTTTACATTGTTGGATGGGCTGAGATGGCTCGTAACGTCCACTGCTGTCCATCGCAAAAGAAAACGGAGTATTGTGACGACCAGGGAAAACAGAGCTGGCCTTGTAGAACTATCCCGAGAACCTGGTCGGAGGTGGCCAGCAGAGCGCATCGGTTACGCGTTTAAACGTCTTCAAGTACCAACAAATAGTCCCCGAAAGAGGACCCGCTCTCTCCGTCTCTCCCCTTGTGGCGAATCAGCGGTATACCCAAACGGCTAAACGGTTCAATCAAACTGCTCACCGGTTTGACCAAACAGGTGAGCAGTTTCAAATATATTCGCCAATTTGCTTCTGTGCGGGGTGAAGAGGTCCGCATTCGGCTGCGCTCAAACAGGTAAGCGGTTTAATCAAACCTGAGAGAAATTTGACCAACTTGATATAACGTTTGGTAATACCGCTAAGCGAAAATTTGAACCGGTTACAGATATGGCTGAATGTGTTCAAATTCCAAACAATTTTATTTTTAGAGGTGCCGTTACATTTTTTAATATGTTTAACTTTTGGTAAGAGCAACAAACAAACATTGGGAGTGGACGCTGCAGCTGGTGCAGATTAAACATGGTCAATTTACCCGAGACTGCTGCTTTCCACAGGGCGACACGAAGACGAAGAAATCTCAGACTTTTCTGTGATTGCGCACACTTCTACAGAGCCCCATTCTTGGAACGTTCACCATGTTTATTAGTAACTGTTTACTTATCTGATAAAGATAGCAACCCTTTCTGTTTTAAAAAAAGGAAGCTTCAAATTGTATTGTTTTTCCGCTCCACAAAAGTAAGAACAAAAAGTGTGAAAGTACTGGGAACACAGCTTTCAATCATCAAATATTTCGTTAAGCAAAGCGTTTTGCGTTCACTAAATATTCATAAAACTATACACCAACACGTGGTTGTGGCGTCATTTCGCTGTAGCGGCTTAGTTATCACTGCGGCGCATGCGCAGAAACTTCACGAAAATCAAGTTTCTGGTCACGTGCAGCGTTCACACCTGGTGTAGACAAACGCTGACTTGTCTGTAAGCAGAGTATCGGTGTATAAGACGAGGAGAGTAGCAATGAACAGCTGCCCTGACTGGTAATGGTAGTAGTAATATTTATTTTTACTCACGAGAGCCGCGGCAAAGTTTGGGAAAAGTAAAGTAGCACAAATCATAAAGTTCTGCAGCGCCGCGTTTAGTTTCGATGCGATCGCATTGTAGAAATAATAAGGTAGTTTTATCATGCTTAAAATGGAGCGGTGTACAAGGCTGAAGGGCATATGGCGTTGTCAGGGAGGATCGCACCTCGACCATGAGCAAATAGCTTCCTGGATCTTTCAATTTACCCAGCTGGTATCACCAATGACAGAATGTATTTCGGCTTGTGCTGTGAGGGGCTGACCGAAACTGGCGGAGTATCCGATGAACAAGCAGTCTAGGGTTGCCCTTATGGCTTCAAATGTGTCTTAGAACATGTAACCTCAAAACGTTGAAAGGCCTAGCACGTGAGAGCCACTAATTATTTCTGTGATAAGTGCCCACGACGTACCTCCCAGGCAGGCTTACTATGTCCAGAGTACAGAAGGATATGAACTAAACCCTCCCTCCACACAGAGAGTTTCAAAAGGTGGGAAGATAAGGGAGCCCTCAGACTAAAACAACACGAGTTAAATCCTTCTTCTACCAAAAATCAAATATGTAGTTCTTACTTCTGGAACTAACGTCTAAATATATCTGATGTCCCGAACTAAGTAAAACATGCGGATTACAGCGTGAGCATACGATTTATTATTTCTAATAGATCGAGGTATATGTCAGGTAGCTTGACCAAGCATGTCCTAGAAAGAAACTCGGAACAGCCTTGAAACAGGCTAGAAACAAGCTAGAAACAAGCTAAAAACAGGCTAAAAACAGGCTAGTTTCGAACCTTCAAATAATTAAACTTACAAGCACAGAACGATTTTAATTGTTTGTTAGGCGCAGTAGCTTTTGGCAGCTTTTTCGCCTTGTCTTATGTCTCAACTATGCTGTCGATACTGAAGTTTGCATATGCAATACAAATGTGCTTTTCAAACCCGTCGATCATTAGAAGCGCTTCAGAACGTTTAAAACACGCCTAATTTACGATAAAAAAACACTCATTTCACGCGGACAAGTGCCTAAAAATTAAATAGATCCTGAATCAGAAGATTGAAGCCGCACCTCACACTAATCCGCTTATATTGAATACATACTTGCGAACAATTCTTCAGCAGAAATATTTCCTACCTTATTGTGACTTTTAATTATACGAAAGTTTAACGGAAACCTCTTATTTTGTCGCTAAAATTCTTTGTCAATTTTTGATCGAGACAATTATTTCGTCATACCTTCCTCTTCTTATGCATCTATTTCTTTTTTCGGCTTTGTTCTATTTTTATAACATTTCATTTCTTGTTATCGCATATTAAGCCGCGGCATATATCTACCGAAAATAATATTTGAATGTGTTGTTACAAAACTTTAAAGGCAATTATTGACATTATTACATTTTTCTGGTATAATTCCTGTAGGAAATGCCACGTCAACCCGGATGTGTTATAGGACCCTCTCAGCCCTTAAAACACCTACCGGCTTTCAAACCCCTCAGCCCTTCAAATCTCTTCAGCCCTTCAAATCCCTTCAGCCCTTCAGACCCTCTCAGCCCTTCAACCCTTTGGGCACCCAAATGGGAGTGAATCATAGACCGAAAATGCAGTTTATAACGTTATTGGAGGTTTATTTCAGACATTGAGATTTAGGTGCATGCTGTAACTCAAAAATACGACAAGAATCAACGTGTGCTGAAACCCGGGCGCAAGCAGCTGTAGACAAAAATGACCAGACTAAATAAAACAACCGAGTTCTTTGTCGCGAAAAATTATCTTTCGAGGTACTCGCAACTAGGATACAAAACAACAGCAAAAACATCAACACACGGCATCAGTTTTGATCACGCTTCGCGCGATTGTTCGTGAGAGGGCTATAAAACTTTGCGGCGTACTTACGATGAAGTGACAGCGAACTACAAATCTAGGCGTAACACAGCAGGATCCCAAGTCAAACCTTTGGAACCACTAAAACGGACTGGCCAGTGCTTGAAACAAACAGCGGTAAGGGATAGACATTACACTCCCGCTGATCGCGAGGCACGAACTGGACGTCAGCCCGAACCTCCCGCACATGAAGGGGAGGACGCCCGGAAGTCGAGGCACTCGGTAAAGTTCGTCGGCCGTTCGGGAGGGAATGGAGCGGGTGACCCTGGTCGACGGAGACGGAGCTGGCGGCGGCCGAGATTGTAATCCGTGAGCTGGCGGCGGCTCCGCTGGCGTCGATAGATATCTTTTCGAGTCTTGAGCGGCCCGTCAACACCCGCAAAGCTCGACGACACGCCACAACTCGCCCGGAAAGCGGCGTCCCTCGTAGCCGACCGTGGATTTTCATAAGGTCCCCGCACACTGCAGGATACTTGTAAACGAGGACGCAAAATGTTTGGCCAAGCTCGTCAAAGTGTGGGCACCGCCTGCTACCACCGCAAAAACGGCGACAGCATGGAGGGTTCACTCCTCAACTACGACTTTGACAAGCTCACGTCGCTAGTGCTGCTCGAGCAAGCTCATAGCAGCTAGGCAGAAATAGGCCTACCTGGCCGGTGGCTCACCGGGTGAGACCTCCTCTTCTCGCCGAATCCACACTCGCTGAATTCCTCGAACAGACGTAAGTTCTGTCCAAACTGTAATCATAAGCCTTCGATCAAAGCCAGAAATACATACATTTGAACATGAACTCACATAATCTCCCGGCATGTCGGTCTACCAACTCGAAAAAAATATGCCGACGAGCCCTCCTTGCCGAATAGCCGAGCTCGAGATGTTCGAGCTGCCAGCGGGACGCTACAGAGTACGCATGCGCTGTGCGCCGCATATTTAACGGTGCCTTGCGCCATCTGCCAGTGTACGCGTGCGGCGGCGCGTTGCGTTTTGCTAACGTCGTTCGCGTTGTCTGCTGGGTGCGTGATTTATTCTGACGCGAAATTGAGCTTATGATAAGGCGTACTCGCCGAAGAGTCACAATGAAAAATTCAAGGGAAGCCGACATATGCCGCTGATGGGAAGTTGCTAACCAAGAGTTGTCAGTTGGCGCTGAGTGAGTGTTTCTTTTGGCTGTGTGTTTGTGTACTTAGAGTGATAGTCTTTCTTGTGCGCTGTTACGTCGAACATCATGATGATGAGTTGATGGCACGCCCAACACAGAGAGGCGCGTATTTTTCGTAGCGCCAAATAGTGCCACCATTAAATATATCAACAGGTCTGTGCGACGGCATTCGTCGTTAACGAGTTCAAACGCGTCACCATCACCCCAGGGTTAATTTTGAACATACCGAAAACCAAGCCCTGTCACAAAAACTGGCAACCGAAATAATAATAATAAAGAAAAAAAAACACTACACTACACCCTGGCGTATATAGCCTGATCTCTCCCGCAGACCCGTTAAAACGATTTTGATGGGTGCCGTGCTTTCACGGAAAAAATAAGGACAAAGCCCACAAACCTCTAAAAAAACTATGACGGGTTTTTTGCACCATTTAGATATTCTTGAAGAGTACGTCAGGTCGTTTTGAATACTTCGACGGATACCTCAGACCCCTCCAAATGTTTTGAAGCGTATGTCAAAACATTTCAGAAATCCTGGTGGGCCCCATAGACGCATTTTCAGTAGGAATTTGTCTGGCAGGTTATTTTAGTCATGCCAAGCTTGTCGTCAAATGTGTATTCTTATTAATTTATAGCTGTTTACAGACATTAAACATGTCATCATGTTTTGTTTTAAAACTGAAGCGTTTAACATGAAATGAAAAGTTGGTAATTTATTTTGAGCTTAGTGAAGATACAACAAACTGAGATATGTGATATTTTGGTATTGTCAATATGTGCGCCGTCTCGCAACACATGGCACTTTTTAAAGAAAATATATCACACGTTCGGAGTCCTACACCATTAGCACGAACGAGCAGTCAATATTTTTTTTCTGTATAAATTTCAGCATTGAACGGCCGCCATAACTAGTGATGGTGGGATTCAGTGCGCCCTTTCTTGGGACCAACTTAGCCGCTTCCAATAGGTGTTCGTGAATGTCCTTATAGAAACAACCTACGCCGTTGAGCATATTTGTGGTACCCAAGTGGCACGGATTTTGGCCGAGCATTGATTGGCCATTGGCTGGCGATTGTCTTTTGGCCAATAGCAAAAATGTAGCCCTTCATCGGTCAATGCTAGGCCGATGGCTGATGGCCAGTGGACAATGGCCAATGTAGCCATTCATCGGGCAATGCTAGGCCGATGGTTGATGGCCAGTGGACAATGGCCAATGGCCAGAGAAAGGCCATTCATCGGCCATTGGCTAGCCACTATCTGGCCACTGGTCAAATGACTATTCCCAGGTATTGGCCAATGATTGGCCAAATCTGTGCGGCTTCGTATAGGTTGCTTGCAATGGAATGCCTTCTGTGAACTCTCGTGGAAATTTACACCCAGCGAGTAGGATGGGGGATTTTGCATTTAGTTGAGGATTGCACGCGGTGAGTCGACAAATAAATATAAAAGGGCGCCGACAGAGGAGCTCAGAACTCAGTCGTGTATAAGAAAAGATCCAGAGTCTTTTCCGCGTTCAAGATTCTTTACCGTTGCTTCAGTCGGCGCTAGCAGAAGGGAACAACGTGAGTGCTTGGACACCAGGCTGGAAATGTTAGAGCGTACTCACGTGACTCGTAATTGAGAGTTCCGTGAATACCCCCGCCCCACCAACCGCCCCTCCCCCCCCCCCCCCAATCCTCCTTATGTAATGCCCTAAAAAAGGTGCCTTTAAGGGGTGTAGAATGAAGGGATAAATGAATGAATACCTTTCCCTGAAATATGCATTGCAGAAAAAGTCGCGCCGAGGTGATTTCACTGTAAAAAATGGACCGTAAAATTTACGGTCAAATACCAGGCAGCTGATGCTGCCAAACTTGTACAGTAAAGATAACGGTGCACTGTAAATCTGGTTTACCGTAAATTTAAACGGCTTAAATTTGCGGTAAACCAGATTTACAGCGCACCGTTCTTTTTACGGTGTAATTTAAACGGCGACCGTAGATTTCTACGGTCACCGTTTAAATTTATCGTAAACCAGATTTACAGTGCACCGTTATTTTTACTGTACAATTTTGGCAGCATCAGCTGCCTGGTATTTGACCGTAAATTTTACGGTCCATTTTTATGCGACCATAATACGTTGAAAACTATCTTACTGGACCACATCATTATAGTCATTTGAACCGCGTAAACCATACAGCGTAAAAAAAAAAGCTCGGCGGAGTATTTTGGGGTTGTTGTGTTGCACTATTCAACTGTCTTTAATTGCGCATATCTAAAGTGAATAAGCAGTCATGCACAGACAATTTTGTCTGCGGCGAGGTCGGCTGCTCTAGCAGCACTCGATGCATTAATATTTCTGACCCGTGCTGTCAAAGGAAAGTAAAAAGAGGTTATATTTATTTGCATTTCCATTTATATACCGACATGTCGTCGATTCACTCAAGTTTATTTGGGTTCCTCGTTCAGGGTTGATCCCAACATCTGTAAGAACAGATTTACGAAGTAGTTTGTTTACTACCGCAGCTCATAATACGTCAGTTAAAAATAATTAGACAATAAATACCTAAATTGGCCAGTGACTAGAGCTTTTGAAGCACTGATCTTTCGAATAAGCCCAAGTAGCCTAGCACCCAGTATTGTAGGTTGATGAAACTCCCCCATATGAACTTCTAAATTCACATAGACACTTTTTTTACCAATCTCACACCAGGTTAAGGACCGAACAGCCATTCACCTGATTACATATTTTGATGAGTTGTAAAATGCAAATAAAGAACGAAAGGGAATATCTGCCAGTTCTCAACTATAGTCTTTTATAAGGCAACACATTATACATTATATCATTTTACAATTATAATTTTGAACAGTAAAATAGATCATTAATTTTTTTTATCGCTCTACACTAATAAATTGCTCTAAAATTAGTTGTCTTTATGTTAAGCAACTTGCACATCTTCGAATGGACACACTGCTAATATTATGTAACAACCATATTCAATTGAACCACTTTCAACAAGACCTCCACATCTTCGGGATATTGAAAATGTTAAAGTTCAGAAAATATATCCCAACTGGATCTAAAGCTGCAACAGCAGCCCTTGGAACTGATTTATCTTTTTGTTTCGTAAAAATTGAAAGTGGAAATAAAAGCCTTGTTATTTTGAATACACATTTTAAGTCTTTTTGAACGAAGACTAGTCGCCGGTGGCGTCATGAGGCAGGTACAGTCGTTCCTTAAAGTATATAGCGTATCCTAAGTTATAACAGAGTCAATGCTAAGAAGAGCCAATTATATTTGAATTTTAAACGAAAAGTACCACACATTAAAAATATCGTTTGGTAGCGTGTATTCGTACACTACCAAATATATGTGAGTAAGCGAAGGACAGGGAACACGAAATAAAATGATCAGACTTGCTTTTTATTCTACACTATCTCACCCTAGCATGGCTCTAGCATTGACAATAACTTTCGCAGCACAAGTTCTGATGCAAGCAATGGACATTCTAAAACAAGGAGCTCACGCCTGGAACAATTGCCGAAATGCATGTTAGATGAGATGAAATATACAAACGAACAAAAAAACACCAATTAATGCCAAGAAGCACAAATGAGCTCAATACCTTTGAATAAACTCCAAGGTGGTGCAAATGTCCTCTGTGTACGCAACGTTGAAAACATAGTACGCGCTGAATAGTACTGCCAGTCCGTGGTCGAACATGTGAATTTCGTCCATCACAGTTATTCCATCAATGAAGATTGAGTGCATGCTGGCTGAGCAGATGCTTTCTCCTAGAAAAGAAAGTAAGGATAAAACAAAAGGCGTGAAGGTAGATATAAGATGTTGTAAATTGCAGAACTATAATTGTAGTTCAAAATCATTATAAAATTATAAGCAATATTGATGACTTGGGGTTCGGAAAGTAATCAGCGAATGCTCACCATGAACTACAATGCATGGGGAGATGGGTGGTGCATCTTGATTCATGTCAGTTACCGACTGGCCTTAGTGGCAGGCCCATCACAGAATTCCTCCAAAAGACCGGGTAAGTGGGATTCGTTCTGAGGCTCGGTAAATACCTGGCCCAGATTTGTTTTCTAGGGGGTATTTTCGTGTCTCTTTAACGGGGACATGCGGCGAAAACCGGTCCTTTTGGCCACGACTACGTCGCATGTACATACTCACTGTTTCCACATAAGTGCTTTCTCAAATATGCAGACCTCATCTGTTCTGGAAGAAAGACGGTAGCATTCAGGTACATAACGTTGTACTCAATGTCAAGCATTGCTGGGGTAGCCTCGACTGAACCAAGCACGTTTTGAAGGCTTTCAGCAAGTTTCCCGAACATGCATTGTTTGTACAAGAGATGCCGACGTTGAAATTCATAAATGGTTTTTTAAACGGTTGACACCGGCATAAGAAGCTTTCCGTTCAACTTCAAATAATAAAAAAAACAATATTGTATTTTACGGTTTTTCTTGTTTTCTTCCGCAGAGACATTCACACGTCGTAGTTATCATCAGGGGAATGCATCACGTTAACAGCACCGTTTTCATTACAATCCGCACTAGTCGACTGAGTCGAAGGGTCCTCAACCTGAATCGGGGCTGCAGGCGATGCGCCGTACCCAATAAACCCGTCCTTCGTAAATGCGCCCAGTTCAAATGTGCCGTGAACTATGATTTCACACCGATTACCTTCTGACAGTTGGAGCACGGACACGAACCCAAAATACCGTCAGTGATGTGGCCTTTTAGATGTTTTAGCAAAGCCTCCCTTGTGCGGCACTCCTCTAAACATGCTGACAAAGTGCACTGAAAGCTTTCCAAAATCATCGAAGCAAACCGAACTTACCCTTAGGCGTTCGAATGCCTATGTCTTCTCAGAATATGACACCTGAGAGCATCACACGTAACAAACTGGCGACAGCATCCTTCGTCCACACACGGAATAATTCGAGAGCTGAAAACGTGCTCCTCGAATTGCGCAACCAGCGAGCGTGCTTGAACAGAAACTACAAATTCTGCAAGTAAACACCTTATTAGGGCGTTGTATATATGCCACCAACACACTAGCCTTGCCAAGCAGGCAACATATTGATAATGAAATACCTGTCTCGAGTATCCAGTTGCCTTCCGCTCCAAATTTTCAGGTGCACAAAAAGCCGGGAATGCCACGAACGAACGAGGACAAAATGGCGCGGAAACGGGCGGGAAAATGAACCGAACGTCCGCTTCTTCCACTTCTTCCCGCGTTCTCGCAACCAAGGTGACCAAGGGCGCTTTCCTCCGCGAATCTCGCCCGTCGCATTGTTGCTCTATTGTTGGCTCTTAGCTGTTTTTATTTTATTTTTTTTTCTTGGCTGGCGCGGCGTCGCATGTTGAAAGGAAGGACAAAGAAAGGAGGTGAAGGGGTGAGAGGAGCCTCTCTGGGTTCCCGCAGCACCCGTGACTGCTTCCAAAGGTCAAGCGTGGTGACCAATTAGCGATGCGCGTCTTTTCTTTCTGTTTTCTTGCTCCAAGGAGTTTTGCGTTTCCCTCTCGCTCTTTTTTGCTCGTTTACGGTGCATTTCAGGTAATTCCTTTTCACGGCGTACTCGCAGTTTTTATTAGCGTATACCGCCGTAAATTTGACGGTTATTTTTTACAGTGTACAGTCGGATAGAGCGAATCAAGCAGCAGAAAAGAGTGCATCGACGCTGTGCTCGTCGGTTTTGTGTGTGTGTTATCTAAAACCAATCACACACAAAAAGAAAAGAAGCTCAGGATCACGAGGCATTTTCGTAGTACCTGGTTGATTTAGCCTCGAATAGCAGACGCAGAAAGTCGAGGAGCACCATGACGACGCACTTTTGGGCGCTGCCCGATTGGCTCAATCAAATCGTAGAAATCGGCTGCGGTCGTACTTGAAAGTAAAACGAAGTTTAAAATCGACGGATCTACGCTAACGGATTCTGACGGAAAATTAGTCTTGTTGGCGACTCTGCTCATTGCGTTCTTTTTTGTATTACGAATGGTCATTTGTGTGGGGTCAACGTTTTAGGGAATTTTGCGATTCCTCACGGCACGTCTCACGCTCTATATGAATTAGATGAGGTTTCCCCATGGTGATTCGAGGTGTATTTGAAGAGGTCTTCTGAAGATTTTCTTTTTTTTTTTAAATTACGGACCCCGTGTTCATTTTTGGCAAGACAATTTCAAGTATACATTATTTGAAGAAAAAAAAGAAACCTCAGACGACACGATGTTTGCAAACAGTTGGCATTACGGTTTAAAAACCTCATGTGGTGCATTTGTGTGGCGTAAAAAAGTTCACCGAAAAAAAAAAGGTTCACCGGAGAAAAGCTTATTGCAAAACTGTCGGACGCGGAGGAAAGCTCACCGCCGTTTTGACGGATGCGGAGAAACGTTTACCTACTAATTTAGGAATCGAGTGTTCACTCAACTGACGTATGCTGGGATGCTTTATTTGCATGCGGCCATTCTGCAATTCACTAGTAGAATTTATTTTTAATATAAAAACGTCCTGAAACACGTCAGGCGTTGCACGACGAAAACAAAATTATGTTGAGCTCTAATTAAAGGGTAACCTGGGGATATGCCACCCTTGTAGAATGCTGCAGCTTGCGTAATTTGTGTACATTTATTTATTGAATGAGCTTTCATATATTATGTCGACACTGCATTGTCAAATCTTCACACTTAACCGTTTATTAAAGGAGCAGTGCTTCCAATTCTTCGCACTTCCGATCAAAAAATCTTCAAAAATGTCGTATTTCTTCCATCCCGGCACGCCAGAAGTTAAGATGGCATCAGTAATGCGAAAAAGAGTCGATATGGGAGCGTACCGAAGGCCGAAGCGCATATCTCTGTTTTAAAATGTGTTCACCAAGTGACACCGCCAAAA
The DNA here is from genome assembly GCA_013358835.2 of Ixodes persulcatus. Classification (NCBI taxonomy): domain Eukaryota; kingdom Metazoa; phylum Arthropoda; class Arachnida; order Ixodida; family Ixodidae; genus Ixodes; species Ixodes persulcatus. The sequence continues at coordinate 612,109 of JABSTQ010010262.1, forward strand.
TAAGCAAGCGATTTTTTTTTTTGTCTTTCTTGGAATTGGGAGGCTGCCATTGAAACTGCTAGTGCAGAAGAAAGTACTGATTCGGCGTAACAACTTATACGATAAAAAAATTGACAATATTCAGCACGTCTCGTCTAATTTAAATACGAAAAAACTCCAAACTCGTCTTCGCGCCAACTGTGGCGCACAGTGTACTGCCAGAGTGACAGTCGCTTATGACTTTGCTTGCACTGCTGCTATAAAATGATATCGAAAAATTTACATATACATTTAAATCGGGGCGAGGTTTGGTTCGTGTCTGGCAAAAGACTGGTGAGCTTTACTCCGGACCCGCTGAAAGGTGGGTGAGCATTCGCCCTGTGAGCTTAACTCCGGTGAGCTTTTTTGTGGCGTTGTTTTCTCCGGGATTCAGTGCAAATAAACATGATTCAAAGTTAGCGTGAATTGCTTGTACCGCACACTTGTGATAGATAAGAGATTATCAAAAATTATAAGTTTTAAGAAGCAATGCAAAAAGTATAATACTACTTCAGATATATTTTGTAAATATAAAACTTTTTAACTGGTAGAGCAATTTGTATTACAATCTTTGGGTAATAATGGCATGCATTGTTGCAGTGTTTATTGAAAAAAAAAAACCAAAGACCTCACGAACAACACAGATAACTTTCAATTCAAGTATTAAACGTGTGAACTTCGGAAACCGTGTACTCAACTATACTCCGTTTCACTACTTGCGTGCATACAGGCGAAGGCAACGCGGGGCGAGGGGAGAAGGGGCAATCACTAGGAATGCTGGGGAGGAGGAGGGAAACATCCTCTTTTCTCTAATGTTCCTAGAGCTATCTCTTTCTCCCCTCGCCCTCCATTGGCCCCCCTCCCGTCCCGCCTTCATAGTGCTCGCCTTTTACTCTTCGCCTGGCGTTGCCTTCGCCTGCATTGCACACAACTAGTACACGGAGTATAGGTGCGGACTAATTGGTTAAAATTGGAATGGACACAGAGCCATGCCTGGGAAGAAATACCCCCCAAGGTATTCTGCAATATCAACACGCAATGACTACGATTTATATTTATTGGAAACTTCAGAGAACTCTCATTTCACTCTTTCGATGTATATTATTACCGTCGCACGTCTTTGTTGAATCCAGCCTTTGCAGGTTCGATACAAGAGAAGACTAAATAATAAATTACTTAGTTGATGAAACGCAGCAGCAACTACTTTCAAATTTATCATCACTGAACTCTTTCCCTTTTGATGCACGTCTCTTTCCTCGCTAAAGAAGTGCTCAACGTGTGCGTTAGACTGCAGTGTCGTATCCGGGCGTAAAAATACTTTCCTAGTCGTGGGAGAGTCGTTGAGGCTGGAGAACGCTGCGTTTCAGCCTTCCATCATTCCGTCTCAATGCCTAGCTGTAGTGTCCATAAATGCAAGTTGAATCTCACCCCGATCTGCTTGGGAAGGTTGGAGGAAGGGACTTCCCGGCTGCGTATACTTTTTTGCAGTCTTTGCAGCAAGCAGTAAAGTTATCCCCACTATATTCGACAAGGTCAAAGTGCAGTTCATGGCCGGGCCATGGTATCACGTGACTGCCACACGTCACTCACGACAGCCTGTCGTTCGAGCAATAAGTGTTAATTATCATCCAACTAGTTTCCTTCCTTCTTGCGACATTTTTCTCTCTCTCTCTCTCTCTCTCTTAAAGGCCGATGTACAACGTCGGTTTTCTGCACAGAAGGTACTCCTCTCGTAAGCTGCGAGGGGGAGTCAAGGGGATATAGGAAAGGGAGCAAAAGTGGAAAGTCGGCCTTTAAGCAGTTCACCGTTAGGTATCTCCACGAGGCGGCTCGTTCGCTTGTCTCTTCCATGCGTTCCATAAAATGAAGCAAAAGAACCACGTACAAAAGAAAAAAAAAGAAAGCAAATCCTAAATGCATTTTTCCACCTCTTGAAAAAGGAAAAAAACAAAAACGAAAAATGTCCGCCCTCTGCTCCACCACTTTACTCCGAAAAAACATTTTTGAGTTGTTGTTTTGTTCTGCCGCCCCTGATGCTCAGCACATGGTCGAACCCGCTGTAATGGTCACAAAGTAGGGTCATCTTGTTTCGCGAAAAATATATGTACCTTCCAGATACTTTTTAGCTACTTCTTCGAAATCATATTTAAGTTATCGATGCAGTTACTTAAAAAAATGTAACGAGTTCCGCGATACTACCCAAGACTGCTATAAAAGGCCCCCAAACCGGCCGTGCGCCTTTAAGCGCGCCGCTCAATTGTCTCCGAAGCGTACTGTCCCGCTTAAAAGATCACGTGTCAGGGCAGGAGTTTCCAACCTTTTTGGCAAAGGGGCCGGACAGGAGATCTGTCGCTGTCTCGAAGGCTGGAATATTAATAAGTAAATAAAAAATATTCACAGCTAAGCATTTAAAGAAAAAAATGAATCTAAGGCGGATGAATAAATATCCTCTCTTACTGGGACCCAGAAAACTCACCAGGCATAAATCAAAACGTATAAGAACTTTGGCATCTTCATATAGGGCAGAAGACTAATGCGAATAATAAAACTGATGCTAACAATATGCAATTGGTGCAACACAGAACACTAAGAACAATGCAAATGGGGAACGCAAAGGAATTTATACATACGTGATTGCACATATATAGGGTGTCCCAAGTCACCAGGCTCGATTTAAAGTAGACCGTAAAAATCGACGCCTGCACGTAGCAATCTAAACTTTTCGTCAAAGATGTATTTCACGGGTCGGTGTTTTCTTGTAAAATTTCAAAGCGTAGCTCTCTTTGTGTAAACAATTGGGCCAAGAAACTCGCCAGGGTCAACGGCGGGCGGTGACGCAGACGACCAAGTAGAGTAGCGGGGCGGGTTTGGTGCTCATATTGATAGATGGCGCTACCTCCTTATCGAGGCTGCTCGCGACCACCATGGCTTATTTAAATGAACATAATATGTTTGTAATGTATCAGTGTTCAATGTTTATAAAGAATAAATGCGAACAACAAAAGCAAAACTTAAAAGAAATAAAAAAAACGTGTTTGCATAATGACGTCGTTTTTGCTGCTAACGGATTTCGTCTGCGTGTCGTCTGCTTTCTTTCGCTGGTCGGCTACACCTTCAGAAGCTGCTCCAGACGCCACCCATCAATACGCGTGGCAAACGCACCCCGCAACTCAACTTGGGTACCTGCGTCGCTGCCCGCCGCTGAGCCTGGAAAGTTTCTTGGCCCAATTATTTACACGAAGAGAGCTTCGCTTTGTAATTTTACAAGAAAAAACCGATTTGTTATATACACCTTTGACGCAAAGTTTAGATTGCTACGTGAAGGCGTCAATTTTTACGGTCCATTTTAGATCAGGCCTGGCGATTTAGGACAGACTATATAAAACAGAGGGCTAAGGATGATAATGCTGGTGATGACACGTTTAATTAATATTTTAACAAGAGGACACGCCTTACGATATATAGTTTTCTCTCGTTTTTACTGCTTCGCTCACTCGGTTGCTGCACGATGAGTCACCGTTTCTTTACACGCACTTATTTTTGCGCCTGTAGCAGCCGGCCTGCTGGAAGCGGTCCGTTGGTCGCGTTTGATTGGAAGGACCGTGGCCAGCCACGGGCCAGTCGGAAGTCCTCCGCGGCTCGGGGTTTCGAGACCCCCGTGTTATGGCGTGAGACGGAAGGGCAAACAAAACACGCAAAGTGAAAGCGGTGCGTGCCACGGACGCTCGTAGCCTTCTCTCCACTTCCCACGTAGATTCGAAGAGGAGAGAACTCGAAGCCGCTGTCACGTTCGCTGCCTGGCGGCCCTCGAAACGTAAAGAAACAAAAGAAACGTTTCTGCGAGTCCTGCCGCGCATGCGCAGCCCGCGCAAAACAAACGTTGGTGCGCGGTGCCGCGCCGTTTAAAAGGGTAGCTCGTAGCATGTTGGCTGGGAGCTTTTGCTCGAGATTCACGGTACATGTCAGTCTGTAACACGCTGATGTTTTTATCGCACGACAATCGAAGGAGTGTGTCGCGAGGCCATTGCCACGACAGCAATTGTAAGTGCGATGGATATATCAGGCCCCTCCCGGGGTTTCCCCAGGAATTGAAATTAGGGTGGGGGTCTATATTTTTAGGGGGGGGGGGGGGGGCGCATTGAGAATAGGGGAGTCGTTGCGAATTCAGGGGGTGCCTTCAGAAAACCAAGGGTGTGACAGCTTCAGCCAGCCAGCGAGGGTCCCGTCCCCATCAAGCGGCGTACCCGTTCAGCACGCGCGGATTACTAAGTGACGCTTTTATTTCTTGCTTCTTCATGGGTCAAGCAGGAGTCACGTCTTAACGCAACTCCGTTGAGTACGCGACCGCGTCAGTGTGTACTTGTCGATTGTTCAGCTACGTATAGTTACGCTACCGTGTAGGACCCGTTGTACTTGTTCGTTCGTTTTTAGTTTCACGTAGGCATGTAATTTTATGAAGATTAGAGTTCCTTCTTGTTCACACGTATTTCTTAGGGTGGTGACCTTAAACCAACTTTTGTCTCGACGTGTTTTTTTTTCTTTTTTTTTTTAGAGCTTGTGAAAAAGCGGCTGCTGTTTCGAGTTCTTTTTTTATTTATTTTTTATACAGTTAAGCCATTGTGGCATTTTTTTCACGCTATTTCTTTGTACGTGTCACCAGAGCGCGTGTCGTCGGCATCGGGTGTTACAAATAATAGCATCGCTTTAAAAAGAAGAGCATTGGGACACCCCAAAGCATAAATATATTCTCGTGTCTGCCAGAAACAAAGTTATTTGAGAGCCAGCGCACGCGTCATGTTAACTTTTGTTGTACGTTGCGTGATTTAGCAGATATTTATTTTTCTTCTTCGGAATGATTTCTACACTCAGCAGGAAATGTGAACTTTGTCGCGCAGCTTTTCAAAATAAATCTTGAGGAAGCGTGTTACTGGTGTATGACCAGAAGCAGGCCTGCCAGAGTCAAGGGTAGCTTTGACAGGGCTTGTTTTGAAATGTTGATATCGCATGAAATGAAATTATTATTATTATTATTATTATTATTATTATTATTATTATTATTATTAACATTACTGCTACTACTATTATTATTATTAGTTTTCCACTATTATTACTATTATTATTATTACTATCATCATCATCATCACCAGCATCATGGTCATCATCATCCTCCTGCACCTCTTTAAGCTGGTCCATGCACTTCTGCTCGGCTGTGCTTGACTAGCGTTAATCTTTTTCAACGAAGTGGTTAAAAGAGAAGATTATCACGCAGACGACCACAACGAGCGCAACTCTGTGAAGCCGCCTTGCCCACGGGAAACAAAACGGTGCTCTCGCCTCCTCCTTTCCCCGAGTTTCTCGCCGCATAGCCACCGAGAGCGTCGGAAACGCAGGCTGTGGCTCATTATGTTCCCGCATCTTGCTTTGTGATTGGTTTTTCGGTACTCTCGTCATCGAAGGCCGCAATCTGATTGGCTGCTGAGTAATAATAGGAGGCTCGCGGGGCACTTCCCTTGACCTCAGCTTCTAATTCGTCGCTGACCTTAACACAAATACTCTCTGCGATACAGGAACGCACCTGACGCTCTGGCACTACAGTAATTGCTACTATAGTCTCCGTGGAGCCGCGGGAGCCTGCGCCGGGACTGGAGCCCGCAGTCTCCGAGAGTTTTAAGAAACGCGGGACCTGGTTCATTATGATAACGCGACTCGCTTCGTTAAAGGATTGAGCAGAGATACTAAAAAAAAGAGAAAAAAAAAACGTTTTCCGGTAAACAGGGTGCGGCGGTAAGAGGGCTGAGCCGAGTTCACGCCGAATGCTGATGCCGCCTCCGTGTCTAATATACGTGATCAGAATACGTTTCCAGAAGAGTGGCGGATTCGGACGATCGGAGCAGCAGCCCAAATAACGCTCACTTTTGAAAAAAAAAAAAAGAATATTTTATCTTGGACAATCGAAAACAACTCGACACTGCCCAGCTGGCATGGCGAAGGCACGAAGACGAACTGTACTCGTTTATACCTCAAGAAAAGAAAACAAAAAGGGAGGTTTTGCGCATTGTCCTTACGACGCGCGAAGTAGTTCTTACAAGATTTGGCTGTCAGAAGAAGAAGCTAGTCGGGGCGCAAGTTTGTCTGCTTCTTTTGTAGAGGCTGTGGTGGCGTCAGAACGTCCAGCTCTGATTGGCTCTGATTGAAGGATAGTGGGTAGACCTCGAGGTAGCTTGCTTTGAGGTCTACCCACTATCCTTCAATCAAAGCCAATCAGAACTTGGCGTTCTGACGCCACCACAACCCCTACAAAAGAAGCAGACGAACTTCCGCTCTGCATACTTTTGGCGTTTGAAGCGTGTGTGTCTTGATAAGATAACTTACATCTCATTTAAAATGCGCCTACGTATAGCTTAATTCGCGACACATAAAGGGCGAAATTAGTAGTGCTCCGCGAGGAACCGGACTTCTTTTACTACGGTTCTTGAGGGTGAAAACGAGTAGAGAAGATAACTGCAGTGCCGATATCTAACGGTTCGTGACGGTAACCGAAGCGTCCATTATCATATCAGGTGTGACGGAGATCAAAAAGGAGAAGAAAAAAAAGTAAAAAAAAAAAGACGATTTCCCGGTGACAATTTTTTTGCCCATTTTCGTCCGCCTTCTTTGACAGAACGAAATGGACGTCGGCACGAAAGACACTGGCAGACTCAAATGGAAGGGGACGCGCAGATTTTGGAAGACATCGCGAGCGCTTCGCATGCATTTCTGTAATCGGATTGGGAAACACGCGTCTACTTCTCTGGTTTTCTTATTGCAATAGTAGGCTACATTTTTTTTTCCTTCGAAGAAACAATTTTGTTCTCTCAACACAGGCGGTATTCTACTTTTTTTTTTGTATCTCGTCGGCAGTACTAACTGAATACGACAATAATTTTTTTTTTTTTAACACGTGGGTTACTGACAGTTTTACTAAAATGCAGGGCGTGACGTGTCCCTAGTATCTCATTTTCGCTCTACAGCGAATGAGAATGCAACATTAGAGGATAATAACGCAAAAAGAGCAATCCCGAAGCAAGTGGCGTTATCATAGTAGGCCACATCATGCGCTTCTTGTGACTATATTGTGTATAGCAGGGGTCTCAAACACGCGGCCCGCGGGCCGCATGCGGCCCGCAACTCACTGGGACGCGGCCCGCCGGCAACCGGCTACGAGTCCCCGTTCCCCTGTCTGGAGAACTAGAAGTATGACGTATGCCATCGTGATCTGATCTCGTCGATTCATTTTCGCTTGAAAAGTAGCTCTACTATTTATACTTTTATACTTATGTGTGTTCATTTGACCTTTGTTTCGCTTTATTTCTTGCTTCCCAGCTTTTTGTAATGTACAACGATTCTGCTACTAGGCTGCAAGCGCGAGCTATTTGTTGAAGGATGCATTTCGGGTGCGCGAACGTGATTCTCCCCTACAAAAACAAACACCATTCCTGACTGTTTTTTTAGAGACATATTGAGCTTCGTTAATTCCTGCGTGAATTGAGCAACAGGAACAAAAGTGTACTTGCTCTCTTGTTGCATTCAAAATTTCATCTCTGAAATAAATGTTAGGGCGCAAACGAGCTGATGTACATTAAACATGATTAAAAAACTCCGAGACTGCATGGTAACGACACACACTAAAAAGTCTTTTGAGTGTGTGTGTCAAAATACTTTTGAGTGTGTGTGTCGTTATTTGCCAGTCTCGGTTTTTTGAAGCACATTCCAGCACGTTGGCGGTGCGGTGTCATTTTAGTTCTTGTTATCACAGCAGGTCAGGGCCTAAAGTATTCATATAAACAAATGAAATCTAAAGATGTCACTGGCAAAACTGTGGGTTTGCAAAAAAAAAAAAAAAAACACAGAGCACGAGGTTCTTTTTCATTAAAATCTCTAACCCCCCCCCCTCGTCTTACGTTGGCCCTCGACCTTTCCGTTGTGGGCTATTTGGCCCCCACACTAAAATGAGTTTGAGACCACTGGTGTATAGTGTATGAGCTGTATCGACCTCGAACACTTTTTTTTTTCATCATATGGTAGTAATTGAGAATTAGGCCTAAGCCACACTACCCAATTCGCTAGGTCATGTGTCGTGGGGATCAGTTGTCTAAAATCGATATGTATGGCAAGCGTGATATCATTGTACAAGCCACAAAACCTCTTTTTTGTTTCCTCGACATATTCTCCGAATTACTAAGTTAGATTTTTACCATCAAACAGGGAAAGTCCGAGGGATGAATGGCTGTTTAAAGAGACGGCATAAATCGGTTTCTGAACGTATCGAGCTAAGAGATTGCTCACAGAGGTGGCCGAGGAACGTGCAGTAAGGGTAAGAAACTTCCACTCAACAAACTTGCATGACTAAAAAGTTAGAAACGAAAAACTTTTAAATGCCTACCTGCGGTGGCCGTGTGCTAACCTAAGGCATCTGATATTGGCGCGAAAGCCGACAGATGGCGGCACCTAAGATCGTTGGCGACCACGACGGGCGCTACCCTCGACCTCGTGAAGGAATGCGGAGCGGAAGTTCGTCTGCTTCCTTGCCCAGGGGTTGCGAAGATATCGGAACGCCAAGCTCTTATTGGCGGATTAAAAAGAAAAAAAAAATACTGGGTAGTCCTTAAGGCCTCTAGCAGTGAGATCTACCCCCTATCCTTTCAATCAAAGCCAATCAGAGCTCGGGGTCGTTCTGACGTCACCGCAACTCGGGCGCAAGAAGCAGACGATTCGCTCTCCGCATAGCAGACGACGTTTCTGAGCCAGAAGTGATGCGCCCTCTTCTTTACGCAAATTATTAGGGCTTGATTATTTCATTCTCATAATGAAACATTCTTCGGCCACCTCTGTACAAAATGTTAGCCCAATATCTTCGCAAACCGATTTATGCGGTCTCTTTAGACAGCCATTAATCCCTTTGCTTCATGCAGTAGTTTGACAAAACAAAACTGCTTTTTATTAGTTATGCCGTTTCATTTATGATCTTAGGTCTAAATCCCCGCGGTACGTGTCAGTTTGTTCTAACGGCCTCACCTTCAGGATGAAAAAAAAAATTAAAAACCTGAACAGCCAAGTAAACACGAGTGTACCTGTACAGTAGCTACGCGTCGTCTCGCTCTATGCGGAGCGAAAGTTCGTCTGCTTCTGTTGCAGGGGTTGGGGTGACTTCAGAACGCCAAGCTCTGATTGGTTCTAATAAAGGTTTGTCGGTAAACCTCAAGGCAGCTTGCTTTTAAGTCTATCCAGTATCCTTCAATCAGAGCCAATCGGAGCTCGGTCGTCTTTCTGACGTCACCGCAACTTTTGCGCAAGTAGCGGACGACTTGCTTTCCGCAGTTTCTAAAGAAACTTACATCCTAAGGAACATCAGGACAAGGCGAGTTCACAACATAGCATTATCGCTCTACAGGCATAGGGATTACGACATTCACCGGTAAGAGCGCAGAAGAACAAGTCCTAAAACAAAAACAAAAACAAAAAAAAAGCTTTACAAACCAACAAAAAACAAACAAACAAAACAGGCCATGCCTTGTGTTTTGAAGCTGCCCTTTAATAAAGTCTCGATCAGTAAGGTCTGTATTATTTTAAATAAAAATAAAAAGTATGCTTTAACTGAACAGAAGCTAAGCCATTTTGAACCACATCCTGATAAAATATTATTATGTTTTATTTATGTGGATGTGTTTTCATGAGACTTTACATTTTAGGCTTTTATATTTTTACGTCGTTTCTACGCACTCGTATCAAGGCTGTTCCTTTTATTTTTGCACCAAAAACGTTAGAAAATACACTGTCTCGCAGCAAGAATGAAATGTACAATATACTTTTTTTTTTCGTCCTTGGAGTATGGCTATGTCTTCACCATCTTTTATTAGAAATATACTCCAGATCGTCGCGAAATCTCAAACGAAAAGAATTTTTAATGCCGAAGAACAATAAGAACGGGCAAAAATGATATCGTGCAAACAACGAGCAATTCTTCGTATCTCAAGCTGTTTGTGCGGTCTCTTTTGATCAGTTCGTAATCTTTCCCGGATATGCGCCTGCGTATGTCGTATAGGTTGAAAATTCTTCAGATCCCATCACTTTCGAAGCGATCGAAACACCCCGTCGCAGAGATGAGTCTTGTGAACACTACCATCATTTCTATAGTGCCTGGAACGGATCTCCGACTGGTATGTTTTTATATATTTATTTATGTATTATTTATTTATTTATGTATTTATGCAGGTGTCTACATCGCCCAGGAACATTATTGTAGGGGGGTTACATGAACAATAAACACAATGCAAAACAGACGTAAAATAACAGACACCTACTGACAACAAAAGTCTTGTAAAACTCAGAAGAATATGTTTTGTGGAAAACTGACAATAGCGCTGTCGAGACTATTCCACTTAGTTATAGTAAGGGGGAAAAAGGAGTGGGCGAAAAAATCCTTTCGGCAGTTAATTTCTCAAACTTTCATCTGGTGATACGTTTCTTTCAATGCGTAATGTGGGGCCTCCATATTCATGTTTTTATCGATTCCGGTTTGATCATTTGAAATAGCGTGAAAGGGCTTTAACCGTAATATTTTTGTCCGTTGGCAAAGAAGACTCCAACGAAGTGATCGTTTTATGTTTGAGATACTCGAACGAAAATCATAGTTACTAGTTACAAAACGCACGCACGTTTTTGCGCACGGTTTTGAATTCGTACCACTTCTAAAATAAGACATTGAGAATGAGGATCCTATACTGTACAGGAATATTCCAGAATTGGTCGCACATTCTTCAGGTACATTGGCGCAGTTTTGAAGTTACGTTTAATAAAGTTTACTACCCCGCTCGCTTTATTACTCACGTAATCTATGTGCTTGTTCCACGTCAGATCAGATGAGAAGTGTATACCTAAATATTTGAAATTGTCAACGTGATTAAGCAAGTGACTGCCCGGATGATAGTTTGATAGGAGAGGCTTACGCTTTCTGGTAAAACGAATGAAACAACACTTTTCTTCGTTTAAACTCATTTTCCACCTGTCACACCATGCTAAGACAAGATCCAAGTCATGCTGGAGGGCTACGACATCTGATACATCTTGAACAGTACGGCAAACTACACAATCATCTGCATAAAGCTTCATCCTAGATGATATTCTGTCTGTGATATCGTTAATATAAACGAAAAAGAGAAAAAGCCCCAAGACCGAACCTTGAGGGACTCCTGAGGTTACGTCGACGTAAGATGACGTGATACCATTAACAATGGTACACTGTTTTCTACCGGATAAATAGTTTCCTAGCAAACCAAGAACATTCGCAGGTAATCCTAGAAACGACAATTTGTGCATAAGAAGGGAATGTGGAACGGCATCAAAAGGCCTTCTGAAAATCTAAAAATACAGAATCAACCTGAAAACCTTTGTCATATGAAGCCAGAATGTCGCGGGTGAACTCACTCAACTGGGTGACACAAGACAAGCCCGATCTAAAACCATGTTGGTAAGGTGTACAAATTTTGTTAGCCTCTAGATGTTTCATAATGTTAGAATAAACAATATGTTCCAAGGTTTTACAGCACACACTGGTGAGCGAGATGGGCCAATAGTTTATGACATCAGTTTTTAGGACCTGATTTTTGTATTGGAACAATATTGGCAGTCTTATATTCGCCGGGGAGTTCATTGTTTTCTAATGATGTATTAAACAATATAACCAAAATGGAGTCAATGCGCGGGCACTATTCTTTAAAGCATGATTTGAAATACCGTCTGGTCCGGGCGCAGCACACGGATTTAAGCCCTGTAGTAAGGAAAACAAACCGTCCTCTGAGATAACAATGTCAGTCATAACCCCAGAAATGAACCCCGATTTTTAGATGTCATTACACCATTAAATGGTTGGGAAAAGACGGACTTAAAATAGTAGTTGAAGCACGTTGCCTTTTCGACATCGTCAGAAACGATACCCTGTCCACCAGAGATCACGGGAATACCGACCCCTTTGTTTTGTTAGATTTTACATACTTCCAAACTTCTTTTGCGTAAGTCATAAATTTTTTTTTTTTTTTGAGGGAGAAAAAAAGTTTACGTTTTGAGTCTTCCATTTGTATTTTTAAGTCAGAGCCGATTTTCAGGAGTCGATCGCGTACGTCATCATACTGTGTTTTACGGTAACGCTGGTACAGCCGACATTCCTTGTTGATAAGCGAGCGCAGCTTTTTATTTACCCACGGCTTATCAACTCTAGGCTTTCCGGTGATAATTTTGAACGGTACATGACGATCAACAAATTCAGCAAGCTCGCACTTGAGAAGGTTCCAGAGACTGTTAATATGGGTATGTAGAGAACATTCTTCAAACTCTGGGAGGAATGAATATAGATTATCCGAAACACCTTTAAAGTTGCCTCTGTCGTAAAATAATACTCTCCTTGAGGGCGGTTTTTTAATGGAGAGAGGGTCACAGCGAATGTTTCCAACTACCTCACAATCACTAATTTCTGGAATTGTAGTAACGAACCGCGCAAGCGAAGGGTGGTTGCTAAGCACAAGATCTAGAGTGGATGCGCCTGTCCCGCCAAATCTTGTAGGAGCGTCCACAAACTGATAAAGAGCATTTTCGCTAATTAGTGATTCAAACGTCAGGTAAAGGATAGATTTGCAACGTCATATAGGAAGTTTATTTGTCCAGTCAACCTCAGGAAGATTAAAATCACCACCTACGACAACGAGATCAGATGTTAACTCCGACGAAGCATTCGATAATGGTAATAAAAGCCGAGACTCAGGAAACACAGAAGGGTCTCGGGTTTTATTACCTTGATTCACCACCAGCTAGCTTGTTTTTTTAAGTATTGTTGCAGTCATTCGATAATGCCTCAATTGACTTTGTATCGCTGCTCCCAGGCGGCCTGTAAAGGAGCAAATGGCTGGCTGTTTTGCATTTGTCAATTTTAATTTGCACCATACAGCTTCGCATGAAGGGACATTTAAATATAACGCAATGCTTTTGATATGATGATTGACCAGAACGAAAACACCACCTCCACGAGCGTTGCGATCCTTGCGATGGACGTTGTAGCGGGACGGAAATATTTCTGGGTGGAAAACGGTGTCATCCAACTACTACTCGGTACAAATCACTATGTCGGTATTAGTAACAGTAATGAGATTGGCAAGCTCATCTGAATAATTTTTGACACTGCGATAGTTTACCACAATTAAAACAAGTTCTTTTGGCTCAATTTTATGGTGTTTGACACGAGTATTTGATTGCTATTAGATACTTTCCACAACACGATCCGTTGCTGAATCATAGGAAAGTCTTTCCTCCTATAAAAAGCGTGTTAAAGCGGGGTTTAAATTTTTCATTGCGTTCCTCAGTGATGTCAAAACGTTTCTTCCTTTCCGACCTTATACTAAGCGAGAAGTGTTCATTAAGAGACAAGCGACTGCCCTTCAGTTTGTGCGCGATGGAAAGGATGTTTTGCTTATATTTTAATGAACGTAACCGTGCGATGATAGGGATATTTTCGGCTGTATACAAGCGACCAATTTTATGAGCGCGTTCGATTCACGGCGGTCCGATTTGAACCCCGAGACTTTTTAGTCTTGGGGTTCAAAAGAGCCATTTCAAGAGGTCCAGCAAGTTGCGTCCCGGTGCCGCTTCACAAGGCTGCGCAAAACGCACGACAGGATCGTGAATGTAGCGTGTACCAACCTGAAGAGCGAGAACCTGTAAGCATCCCGCCTCCATGACGGCACCGGAACCCAACGATTGCTGGCAGAGCAGGCTCTTAAGTAGATAATGGTCCCATGACGTCGACCGGTGTTGCCTGGCGTGATGTTTGAAGAAAGCCTAGTTTGGATGAAGTAGCAAAATTTCCAACAATGAATGACTTGGCCGATAGATTGGAAACGCCGGGCATCTTTCGTCGTACCATTGCTCCCCAGTCGAAAGCATGAACTCAGCGCCGGAATGGATTGCTAGGGCCTGCATAAACTGAAGAGCGAGAACCTGTAAGCATCCCGCCTCCATGACGGCACCGGAACCCAACGATTGCTGGCAGAGCAGGCTCTTAAGTAGATAATGGTCACATGACGTCGACCGGTGTTGCCTGGCGTGATGTTTGAAGAAAGCCTAGTCCGAATGAAGTAGCAAAAGTTCCAACAATGAATGACTTGACCGATAGATTGGAAACGCCGGGCATCTTTCGTCGTACCATTGCTCCCCAGTCAAAAGCATGAACTCAGCGCCGGAATGGATTGCTAGGGCCTGCATAAACTGAAGAGCGAGGACCTGTAAGCATCCCGCCTCCATGACGGCACCGGAACTAAACGATTGCTGGCAGAGCAGGCTCTTAAGTAGATAATGGTCACATGACGTCGACCGGTGTTGCCTGGCGTGATGTTTGAAGAAAGCCTAAACCGGATGAAGTAGCAAAATTTCCGACAATGAATGACTTGGCCGATAGATTGGAAACGCCGGGCATCTTTCGTCGTACCATTGCTCCCCAGTCAAAAGCATGAACTCAGCGCCGGTATGGATTGCTAGGGCGTGCATAAACTGAAGAGCGAGAACCTGTAAGCATCCCGCCTCCATGACGGCAAGACAAAGCTTCTCGCCGAAGGCCTTCGGAACGCTCGGAGTCGGTCGGATCCTCCTGTCCATACGACCGCAGCGCCGCCGCGTACATCCGAGACCTTTCCGTGTCGGCACCTGATCCCACTAAGTACTCCTTTCTAGTATGCGCCGCCTTCTCCACCGCTTGGTGGCGGGTATGTCGACGGGTTATTTCTAGTTTCCGTACTTTATAAACTGCATTCGTTTCTTTTCTGATCTAAAATAGTGAACAAAAACTACTTTCATAAATATTTGAAACGCTTCGCTCCACTTATATTTTGTATTTCGACCAAAAAAGAAGCTTTTAGCGGCTCTGACCAGTAGTAAGCCCATTACCTAAGACTTCACATTTCGCGCGCTTTCGGTACCACGTGTCGCTCTCGTCGGTGGAGGAGGCTTCCGCGTGGTACGGTTAAAATATGACGCACTGATATTTAGTTACTCTCTTCGTGCCCGCTGGCTTGCCCGAACCCCAAGAGACGTGGAAACCGCAGAAAAGGTAGACGCTTAAATATGACTGCAGGGCCCCTTTAATTTTCTCCTGATGACGTCATAAAAGTGTCACGCTGTCGCCGGCCGCGATCCTTGCGGTGTACCAGAGCAGCGGTGGTGGACGTGGCAGACGCCTGATCTGCTACAGGTCGCTCCCCGGCTCGGCAGTTCAAGGAAGCTTCAGCAACCAGGAGTTGGGACTCGGGACTCCGCGACGACAGCGCCACTCCCGTTCGCCCGTGTGCTTCTTGTCGGATCTTCTACCATCAACCGCCAGGATCGCCAGGGTCACATAGCATAATTTCTACGAAACGACACTAAAAGAAGAAAAGATAAAACACAAATCACAGTAAATTATAGCTTTGATTAATTTTTTTGAGGTAAACACTAGTTTTTTAGAAATAAACTCCCCGCGGGATATCGAAAACAAACGTGACATATCGAAGATGGCAGAACAATTTGAAGAAAAAGTTCCTCGTATTGATGGAAATAAAAATATACGAAGCTAACAAACGTCCACAGCGTAATATTTTATATTCCTCTAAGCAGATACGAATGCAAAAACAAGCTAAGTGGAAGACGTTGTTTTTGTGTTTGTTTTTGTTTGATCAGCAGGAAGCGTCCTCAAGTCAACGTTTCGTTTCAGCTAGTGGTAATTCTACACGTTTCACAAAACGTAAAACCTTTTTTTTTTATGTTTTATAAAGTTTGGCAGCCGGAAGTCAAGAAGTATGTATACGAAACTTCAATTTTGTCTGCTATGGAAAACAAACATTACTTTCGTCATGTCCATGCCAGGTGACTAGGGTTCTGTGTTTTCAGATAAATCCGACAAAATTCTAAAAACACACGCCTGTAAAATATTTGTCCATTCGGATTTATGTAGACAATAGACTGAAACACTGAGCGTTTTGGAGGCAGACGGCCATGCATGCGAGGGCTCGTGCCGTCTCATGCTTTACACGCGCAGAGCTCCACCGAGGTACGTGCAGAAAGATTAAAGTCCACTCAATGCATTGGGGCAGCGGTGGGGTAGTGAAACCGGCTGGTGAGATCGGTCTATTCGAAATCTCGATGGCACGATGTCAAAAGCATAATAGAAACCCAATTTAGTATATACGAGTAAACTTGGTCAGAGCACAAGATCAGTGGTATTCGGAAAGGCCTCTCCAGTTTATTTTCAAATATCTGATTATTTTGATAAGTGGACCGACCGTTTAACTCGTCAAGTTTTGTTCCGAACCACGGGTCATTGTAATTTTGTGTCACGACAAACGCCACTGTCTTAGTTTTCATTTTGGGCATCTGAGAGTTAGACTGGGTTGTGTTTTGATAACAGTGAAAGCTGTGATCGTAGGAGGGAGGGGGGCAGCTATTGGTTTTTGCCTCGCCTTTTCACTCTGCGCAGCCGTAGGATGAAACGGTGGAATGAGACGGGGAAGAAAACGAGCTTTTCCAGAGACTACGTCAACGATTTCAATGATTTTAAGATATCGACGTTTATTAAAGCATCGCTTGTATGCAAGATTTTTTTTTTTGTGGGATTATTAGTATTATCAATGTCAATGGCGTGAATGCCCAATCCAGATGAAGAAATATCATTTCATAAAGGTGAGTCCTTAAGAATTTAGGGCAGGTTTGGTTCGGATAATATTTGCTTTTACATTGAATTTCAAAAAATGGGGCACACAAAAAAATGAAACTGCGAACATCGGAGAATCGGGAATTTATCAAAAATAAACTCTAATGAACTTTAAATGTTCTGCAGAATAATAAACTCCAAAGAAAACTCTCGGAATTTCACGAGAAATAATCTCCGAAAACACAAAATCCTACACTTTAGAGGTTGTAGCTCTGCCCAAACAATTAATGCTGACTCGGGTTAGCTTCCGAAAGTACTGTTAGATTTGGTTAAATATCACCGACACAGTAACGATTAAGACATTTAATTGTCATTAATTGTTTAGATCGAATTGTCGATCGATGATGAAATAAAATACTCAATATGGACAAGTTAAAGAAATTTAATTTGAAACGACGCAATTTTTACACACGCTTCGACAAACCGCAAAAATCGATGGTTAGGTCGCTTTTCAAGCTGAAGCTATGTTTTTTTTTTTATATTGTCAGATTTACAATATATTTAAAACGCTGCTACAAAGCTGCGCCTATTGCTATTCGTTTATCGAAACTTGCGCAGTGTACATTGCGCGCATAATATTTAGCTTATTATTCTTCCTGACAAATCGCGCTAATAATTGGGACGACGTCCGCCCATCCAACTTTTTCCAGGAACATTTCTTGAAAAAAGATATAAATACTTTATCATAATTTATATTTCAGCATTATCATTCGGGCCTTCACTCGCAAAGTGGTTCCCCGCTTTCATCACTTTCTATGTCCTATTCGCGGACGTCTAGGGCACATCTTATTTTCGCGACTATAAAAATAACCCTCGAAACAAATTTTAATCAGGACTGTTATCTCACATTTTGCGCTTCTTTCTGATCATTTTCACCATGCGTTTGCAGGAGGCTTTCAACCGAGCTTCGATAGTCTTTGTGGGCCCCACTTTATATTTCTGTTTGCCATCTAACGGTTTTAACAAGAGGGCGAGGGATTTTCCGGAAATCAATTCCGCATGTACTTATTTCTTCCACTTTATATTTGCTCAGAGCTAAGAAAGAGATCCGAATTACCATAGGCATAGAAACACAAGTGCAGGAGTTTTCAGAGTGAAAAAGTAAATAAACGAAAAATAATATTTTAAATTCATAAAATTCGCATTGGGCTACATCATCGATTTTAGCAACAGCCCGGTCGCAACATTCACGCAATAATGATCAAAACGTTCTAACAAACATTCGTTAATTTACATATTAATTATTCATCATAGCTACCATACTCTAATTCAATACCTGCAGACTCGCTAAAAATGCGAGAGATGGATTATACATTTTAGAGTAAACTGCGACCAGTTGGTTTCTTGAGAGTCTGAAGTGATGTTCTTCCTTGTCTTCGCTTTGGTAATTCTATGCCATGAAATTGTATATTTCTAAAACTTAATACGTAAATATTGTTTTTATTTTATTTACTTACTTTGTACTGTCCGCCATCTACTGGCCAAGACATGGGTGAGCATAAACTGAACAGATCGCAAAATTATAATACACAGTAAGGCATTACAACAAAAAAATTGGATCAAAACATGCAGCAAGACACAGCCGTGTACAAGTTACAAAAAAGTAACAAAATTCCGCTATTTGTTACTCGCTCAGAATTTATTTATTTTATGAATTTAAAATAATATTTTCCGTTTATTCTCTTTTTCAGTCTGAAAAACCTTGCGCTTTTGTTTCTATGAATATGGTAACTCGGACTTCTTTTTTTAGCTTTGAGAAAATATGAAATGGTAGAATAAGTACATGCGGAATTGATTTTAGCCAAATCCCTTGCCATCTAGATAAAGCCCTTAGATACCAAACAGAAATATAAAGTGAGCCGTACAAAGACAATCGAAGCTCTGTTGAAAGCCTCCTGAAAGAGCATGGTGAAAATGATCAGAAAGAAGCGCAAAATGTGAGATAACAGTCCTGAATCAAATTTGTTTCGACGGTTATGTTTGCATTCGCGAAAATAAGGTGAGCCCTAGACGTCTGCGAATAGGACATAGAAAGTGATAAACGCGGGGAACCACTTTGCGAGTGAAGGCCCGAGCTATAGTGCAAAAATAAAACTTATAATAACGTATTAATATTCTTTTTTTATCACAAACGTTTCTGAAAAAAAGTTGGATGTCCTGTGTCCGTACCCGTCCTTAATGTTTTATCCTTTCAAATATTCGTGTTATCGGAGTTTGCCTCTGAGCGATCGAGCTCGTTGCTGCAAATAATTATACCCGAAACACTCCAACCTACTGCCTCTCTCACACCCAACAGACAGCTCTCCAATTTATTGGGAGTAATCTAGAAAATAAAATATAACACACCAATTAAAAAGCGCTCGCTACTTGCGAGCTCTTGTTACATTCAAACAGATTCCTGATGCCGCTCGATATCACGGCGCCTAATGCAGCGATATGAGTAATGCAGCGTAACCGTAACACCGCCACCAGTCTTTTTTTCTGCCGGACGAACAGCGGTCGTAGGCGAACTGTTTTGTAGAGGCGCGAAAAGACACGAGAACGGAACCTGGGCGGCGGCAGAGGGAAGGCGGGGGAGCGTGTCCGCACGGCGCAACCACGTGTGTATTTCGCAAAGTATGCTGCCAGAAGGAAAGGGCGGGGGGGGGGGGGGGAGGTGTCGCAGTAGGGTACGTGGATGTAGCAGGAATGATGGGGAGGCGAAGATCGCTGTCCCCGTGATCACGTGGGATTTTCAGTACAGCGGAGGTTTACGTGTGGGAAGGGGGAGTGAGAGAGAGCCTTGCCGCGTGTCAGAAACGACGGGAGAGAGAGAGAGAGAGAGAGCAATGCCTCTGCTGTAAAGTGGGCGTTCGTACTATTGGGTGCGAATGAAATGCAAACAGCGGAGAGCGTGGTCGTTGTAAAGCCCCTCAATCCTGGAAAAAGTGGCGCCATTCATTGTTGTAGAGCTGCACGAGACACGTGCCGCGCGCCACTCCTGGGAAGAACATGGCGTCTGAAATCTACCTCAGTGCTGCGCTGTGCCTCCATGATGTTCCCAAGGACTGCACGTTGCACGTGTCTCGTGCATCGAAGCACTTTGCGCTACTTTTAAAACATGAAGCGGCTTTAGGTCGTTGATACATGCTGCGCCTCCTGTAGGCCTACGGAAGCCGATAAAACTGCGGGATGGAGAAGTAGGGCGCAGATGGGGTGTGCGTCTCTGATGTGTTTGACCCTCGCTCAGCACAACCCAAGCCTGAACGCTGTGCCAGTGGTGCGCTGGAAGTTCCTGTCAGTTCCGTCACGGCCACTTTCGTTGGCTCGGCACGAGCCACGAAAGCGCTCGCTACTTGCGAGCGCTGTCGCTCGCAAGAGGAGCTTGCGCGCGCGCCTGAGGAGCATGACCGCAGCATCATGCTCCCTCCTAATCTGCGCAGTTTTTTTTTTTTTTTTTAATACGCGTTGTAATTTTTTTTTTTTTTTGTGAGCGGTACATATCTTTCGAATAATCGCCTTCTATGGGGTGCCATCTTTCACTGCTGGGCTATGGAACCCATTCTGAGCGTGTGATGTAACTCTCCTTCACAAATTATAGGACGCAGCCCATGCGTACACAGGCCAGCTATTCAACGTTTTTCGTCTGGATGATAAGCGTTGTAAAGGTCTATAGAAGAAACTGCGCGGAATTTGAGACAGAATAACAAAAAAAGACCGAGGACGGCTGCTGACGCTTAAGTGAACTCAATTACTCGACAAACTTTTATATATAAGCTCCCAGCCCTCGCGCTCTGTCTCCTCTAGTTCTTGTTTCTCGTGTGGGGTGCTGGGATTGCCAGAATGCAGGTCTACCAGCCGCCGCATTCACCAAACATGTTTTTTTTTTTTTTTTTTTTTAACAAGATAAGTAACTTTATCGTTGACAAGGAACGTTTCCCAAGCAGCCAGGATCTCGTTCGGCGCGCCCATTAAATTATCACGCCGTGCGTCAGAAGTGTGAAATAGAAGTTAAAGTAATTCGTTCGTGCACGGAAGGCCTGTGGAGCTTCATGGACGTCAGTTCGCAGAACCACGCATTAGTTCGCACAGAAAGCGATGCGCCAACATTCATCGGTTGCAGCACTCCATTTTTTTTTATATATCTCTTTGCACACGTGTGCGAATTAACAAATGTCATTTCCCGTCCACGCTTTTCACTATTTTGTAGGAGTCTGCGCTCTCGGTACTTTACGTGGACATCAGCGTGGTCTTGTTAACTGACGGTAGTCAAGCTCCACGGGTTTTCAGTGCACAAACGAACTGCTTTAACTGTTATTTCACACTTCTAACACACGAGGTGAACGTTTAATGAGCCCTCTGGAAGGGATTACGGCTGCGCTTCGAGCAGTGTTACTTGTTTGTCAATGATGAAGTTACAGCATTTCGCTAAAAATGTTTGGTGAATGCGGGAGCTGGTAGACTCGTATTATGGCAATCCCAGCACACAAGAACAGGAGAGAACACCGCGGGCGAGCGTTGGGAGCTGATATATAAAAGTCTGCCGAGTAATTGAATTCACATAGGCGTCAGCAGTCGTCCTGAGTCACCTCTTGTCATTTTATTTCGAATGCCAAACAGTTTCGTCAAAATCACAACGCCTATTTAAAAAAAAAATCGTAAGTTAGGTGGGAGCATGACGGGGCTGTCATGCTACACAGACGCGCGTGCAAGAGGCCTGCTCCTGCTGCGTGCGGCAACTTCCTGGTGAGTCTCGTTTCAAGCCAACAAAAGTGGCTGTGACGTGTGACAGAACTTCCAGCGCACCACCGGCGCAGCATCGAAGCTTAGGTTCTACTGTGCGATGGTCAAACACATCGGAGTAGGACACACACCCTCGCAGTGAGTCAGTTGACCAGATCCGGAATGGAGCACACGATCCAAACGGGGTCGCGCCACCTATGGATCCTCAGTGGAACATGACCACTGCTCCGGGATCGGCGGATGCCTTCCCGTCATTCACCTGCCCGGGAATCCCCTTTCCGCGGCCGCCGCGGTCGTTTCAAAGACGTTTTCGAAATCGCGGCGCTAACATGTGTTCGACGCACGAGCGGCAGGAATGGCTCAGGAGCTTCTACAAAAGGTTGCCAGAATTCCCGTAGCGCGGCAAAACCTTCTCTTCTCCTCCCTGGAAAACGAACCGGCTGTCGAGCCAAGGGGTAAGCAAGCGGCCATTACGAATTCTTCTGAGGCGAGATCAGGCGAGATGCCCCGCGAGAAAGGAAGTCACGTGTGTGCGCCGAGGGCTGGCCTGGCTGGCTTCCGGTTGAATCCGCCGAAATCGTCGGAGCGACTTTTCTCGGATCCAGATCGAGATCTGGAGCGAGAGCTAATCCAAAACGACCAGTTGGACACGTGCATCTCGATCCCGATCGCCCAGTGAAATAGGTTCGCTCCAGAAGAGTTCATCCCGGCGGGCTTCAAAACGACCAGTGGAATTCGCCATTATGTGTTTGGCGTCCCTATTCCGCAAATGCATCAAAAGTCGACCCCTAGTGGCAGAAAATGACGTCACGAAAGCCGGCGTGTAATGCTGTCGGGTGTCGCGATCCTGGCGGTTGGTGGTAGAAATACTGGCGAAAAAAAAAGAGCACGAGCGAACGTGAGTGTCGCTGTCGTCGCGGCGTCTCAGCTCCTGGCTGTGGAAGCTTCCGTGGACTGCCACATCCACCACCGCTGCTGTGACGCCGCCAGGATCGCGGCCGGCGTCAGCGTGACACGTCTATAACGTCATCAGGCGGAAATCGAGGGACCGCTTTTTTGGACGCGGTAAACGCACCAGTCAGAGACGCGTTTCAAGACACCGTATACTCTTCTTTCTACGCGTGGAGGGGGCCCGGAGGAAATGTTTTCTAGCTCGCTCCACTTCTTTTGCGTGGGGATCGACTGCGCCCGAGTAGTCGGGGACATAAAAGATCAGCGGCTGGTACTCAATTTTTATGCATAGGGATTTTATTCGGAATTTTAGGCAAGCTGCCGCTCGTGTAGTCTGTTCGTCGAAGCCCAAAGTCGGTCCCGGCAGATGCTGCCTGTCGGCTCCTAGGAGGAAACAAGAAACAGAGCACGGGTTTGAGAGTGTCAAATACTTCGAGAGTTCTGTCCCCGAAGAAGCCATCTTCTCTCGTCTGAGTATTACCAACACCAAAAACGACAGAAATGAAGAATAGCGTCCAGCCAAAGAAATGGAGAAAGTAGTAAAACAAAAACGCACGCGACATTTCAACAGATAGCTTATAGTGACGTTGTATATAGAGTTTTTGAACACGCTGCAGGTACAGCATGTTCAAAAACTACGAAGACTGACTGCATGGAGTCTATATATGGTGGTCTCACGCGACGGGCTTTCGTTCGGAAATCTCCCCGGAGTTTACGCTGGAAGCCTTCACCCCATCTCTTTCGATGCGCGCAGGCGATGTTTTCTAGCCCGCTCGAGTTATCCTGTGCTGTGATCGAATGCGTCTCTAGTAGACTCGCCGGTTACGAAATAGGCTTCGAGCGCCGGGGCCACTGCGAAAGGGAAAACAACCAAGTAAGCGCGGATTTTATGCGACTCAAATACGAGGGGGGACCCAAAGTAACCGGAATGAATGTCTTGAGGGCGGGCTGTTCGTAGTACCAGCTTCCCCCGCTAAGAGCGCTTAGCTGCACCCCTGCCTGGAGTAACTGTATTCGCGACTCCAGCGAACTATGGGGGCGCGCTGGTCAGGCAAAATGGCGGACGAAAAGCGGTAATTTTCGTCGTTCAGCACCCGGACCACCATAAATTTGTTGCACTGCAGCGTAAAATCGGTGTTACATATGAAAGCAAAGTGATTTTTCGTCGGTAGAAACCTTCATTTAGCCAGTGCGTAGGAATGATATGGCGGAAGCATAAAAAAACTGCTGGAAACGATGTGTGTTTCTACGATGCCTACGGGAACCAAGCTGCGATAGCAGACGAGAGTCGAAACGACCTCCTCTCCTGAGCTTCTCGGCGTTGCCGCTACGCGGCGTCGATTTCGCAGGAGTCGCCAATAGGCTGTGCTTACAGACACAGTGTACCGTTCGTTTTATTTGCTCTGCCAACTCCGTATTGGCGAAGAAGCGGTCACGTGCGCCGAGCTGGATCCAACTTTCACGAGAGAAAGCGACCTTGCAGGTGCCGAGTTTCGGACGAAGCTTTGCGTTTCCGAAATGTACACCCTGCACTGAAATCGGACGAACAGCAAGGTTCCTTGGCCATTGAACATCATCTATAGGCCTCCTGCGCTGAAGCTTTGAACAAACTGTAGCGCCCTCATTTTGGGTAGTACAAGCTCACCTGATTGATCCTCGCACTACTTATGGCACGTTGGTTGAGCTTTTTTAGTTCTGTCTTGTGTTGAAGAACGAAAAACACTTTTAGACGCCAGAAATCGGCCAGACTCAATGCCGCAAGACAATCAAAAGTGCCAAATTCATGACACCACCGCTAGGGTACGCGTCTCTTATCTCTGGGTGGTGACGTCAAAACACCTGTGAAGCGACGCTTTAATATTTTTAGATGCGGAGCATCTCTTGCTCGGGTCTATGTCCCGCGGCGTCGGCGTTGTAGTCGGCACTCGAACTACGCACGCGCAACTCTCCTCCTTCCCTCTCTCCAACAGCTGCGCGTTACTCTCTCCGCTCTCTCTCTCTACCAGCTGCGTGCACTGCGCGTGCGTTCGCTTCTCCTCACACCGCGCGCGCACGCGCAACTCTCCTCCTCTAGTCTCCTCTCCTTCAAGTGTGAAAAAAAAAAAAAATAAACGGCGAGCGGCGAGCGTTCCAAGTTTCTCTGCCGCGAGCCGCGACGAAGGCTCGCGTAGGGGGTAACGCTAGGGCAGTCGGTGGCGCCATCTCTCGACGTCAGCACGCAACTGACTCTTTCCTCGGAACCAACACGATGCTCCGCATCACCCCATGGTTCCCCTCGGGAAGATGGTGTTTTTTTTTTTTTTAGGTTTTACGCTTCGTTTACATAACACGCAACGCAAAAAACACAAAATATAAACACACACAACGTTTTTTTCTTTGTCATGTCTACTTTGGAACGCGTGGAACGGCAGTTCATGGCTCACGCGCTTAGCGTCTTAGCTTTGACGGCGTTCGAATTTTTCTTGTTTCTTTGTATTTTCATCGTGATCTCGCGCTCGGCGCCAGAGCTGGCACGCTTCTGCATGCGTGATAGTTTGAGACGCTAAAGTTTGTACTACCCAAAACAAGGCCTAACAAGTCCCTTTTTGCAGCACCCCCTGGGGAACGCAGGAGGCCCATGGCCACGTACAGTGAAATCGCGTTGTTTTACAACGCGAGCGTAGTTTTACAACATGTTTCCAAAGTCTGGGAAGCAGACAATACGGATGACTATTCGCGTCTCCAGCTCGTTGCTCGGCCTCCCGCGACGGAAAAGGGAAGCGCTCAAGTGAGGGTTACCCGACTCTCCTGTTCAGCGGACACGGCGGAACTGTGCGCGATCATGGCTCGCGAAATGTTATTTCCGAACGCAAACGACACTCCCAACGGAGTCCTGCAGCCGGTAGGAGATTGTATCTTACTAGAGAGTTTTAGTGTTGCGTATCAACCTTTTCTTTAACGGCGCCGCCATCTTGAGAATTGCGGCGCCGACGACGCCGTCTAGCGGCTTAGAAAAAGAAATACCGGCTAGTTCTGGCAGCACAGCTATCTTGGTAGGCAACGGTGTGGGTAGGGGGGTAACTTGGCTAGACTTGGATATGGTGGGTTGCAATAACTTGGTTGGAGCTTGTCCGGTTGAATCCAGCTGGCTACTCACAGGCCATCACCTTGCCTCCTCGAGAGAACGACGACGAAGACGGTGGGGTGTTTTGACTGAGTTTCCACAACGAAAGAATATACACCTTTCCAAGAAACACTCGACCCCAGGGGCAGCAAACCATTTTCGAGCCCATTCACTGGGTTTGAGGCTAGACTCTCACCGGCGTCCCTGTTAACCCTAGCCGAGTGGACTGTGATTTCGATAGGCCCAGCCTGCGTAGGCGCAGTTTCAAACACTGCTGGCGGCTAAATTCTCGTGTTTTCTCGCTGTATTTTGTGTTTCATGGTGCATATATTTTCCCGGGGTTATTGAGAAAACATTGTACCACATTTGAAAAAAAAACAAAAAAACAAGAAGCAATAAAAACCTATAAACTATTTTTTGGGGGGTACGCGCGCGACAGAACGAATGCGACTGGAATGTATCGTGCTAGTTTCTTGTTGTTTTTTTACGATAAGTTTTGACGGCCCCGCGCGATTCACCGCATGTCAAACGACAAAGCGCTTAGCTGTCGAAAATAATTTACAACAGAAGATAGCCGAAAAGCATGCATTTTTCACGCTCACAAATAACGTGTTTACCGATGGACAGGACACGGACTCACAATTAAGCAAGTATTAACATTCGAACAATATAGTGTACGTACCACACGATGCAGCGTTATCCTGAAAAGAATTTATTTGAGAAAGATCTCAAATAACACAGTCACAGTCGACGACAGTCACATCTTGACGATCGGACGGAATCCAAACTGACTTCGTTTTGGGGCACGTTTTGTGGAGAGCTTCCTCTTTTCACAGCAGCACTAAGGCAAAGGAACGAACGCGACTGACCCGTTTCCCACCCCAACCCGGACACCTGTTTTTGGAGATGACTGAGGATTCTACGCGGATTATCCCTGGGAGCGGGGAGAACAATGTGCGCAAAATCGCATCGAGGGCCGTTCGACGTCCTTCACCTCCTTCGTTTCCCGTGAATGTCGAGCAGAAAAGCTTGAATGACAGGCGCTTACCAGCCTTATTTCTCACAATGGAAGATAACACAAAAAGGGTACGCAGCACGCATAAAAAAAATAAGTGGAAACTTTCAAGAAGGGCGAGAAAACGTCGAATGCAAAACCGCAAAAATGTAGGTAGAGAACCGCGCTGAGCGGGTCTTCACAGTCCAAGAGAGTGTCAGAAAATTTCTAGCTGATAGAGGGCGCGAGAGTCGCACCAGCCGCATCAGCATCAGCAACATGGCGGCGGCCTAGGAGCATTTTTTGCAAAGGTGTATATTAGCCGTTTAATGTAGTCTATGCAGGTAAGCTCTCGGCATTTGATAGCTCCATCTTGAGTGGTGGCATGTAGACTTTTTCATAAATTTCACATACCATGGGGCTTGCAGTGATAACCTAATTGGACCACCTGCACCGGGAATTAAAATCAGTCCTCTTGTCGTAAACGAAGTGGTCGTGAGCTTAAACGTGACGTTGAGTCTGATACGAATCTCTCGCGATTCAAGCTCGCAATCGACTGACTTCATAAATAAGGATTATTGGGGGAAATGCGAAGCTCGATAACATTGCAGCCACACTCGCGCAGCAGCTTCTTGTGCTCATAGCACGCTTTCTGCTATTGCTCTTATGCTTTTTAAAATTATTTATCCATCCGACGACCGCGCAGTGCTAGCCAGACAACCGTAGATTTTCGGAAATTGCAGCACGGTAAAAAAGAGCACTCGGAACTAACTCATGC
Organism: Ixodes persulcatus; assembly: GCA_013358835.2. Lineage (NCBI taxonomy): Eukaryota > Metazoa > Arthropoda > Arachnida > Ixodida > Ixodidae > Ixodes > Ixodes persulcatus. The sequence continues at coordinate 639,437 of JABSTQ010010262.1, forward strand.
ACGACGTCCGTTTTTAAGCCTTTTCGCCCATACCCTTGACGGTTGCATACCCTGTGTCTGCGGGCAATCCAAAAATGCACCAGGTCGAGGGTACGTCAGTTACTGGCTGGCTTGAGGTTATGCGAAAAAGGTCTATAGAAGCAAACGAAAGCGCTGTGCGTTTGCGTTAGAGTTGCGTGCCCCACGTTGTGCATGCGCCTCTATCATCGCCATGCGCCAATCTAAGAATGCAACTTTGGGTTCCGCGCACGCGCTAAGGCAAACACACAGCGCTTGCGTTCGCTCCTATAGGCCATACTAAAACTCACAACTGTTTCACCGGCTTCCAACGCCAAAGCAACGTGCTGCAGTGAGCAGACGTGCAAGCAGGTAGGCGTTCCTTCGAACTGAAAAGGCTGAGATTGGCAAAACGACGGCACGTAAAAATTAAAGTAACTAATTTTATAAAAAGATTGGTAAGTGACAAATAAAAATCTAGTTTTTAATTTTTTTTATTTGGGGGCATTTGGTCTCGAAGGATTTTGGCGACAACTTTGTAAATCTTGCCAATTGTCAAAAATCGCGACTTTGATTGCAAAATATACTTTACCCACAATTAATGTAATATTACATGAATTTCTCACATTAGCGAGAATGTTTTAATTGATTTGAGGCTATTTTTATTTTATAACTTGGCAAATAAAAATGCTGCGTTTGGAACCAGTGATGATAATTAGCACACTTTTGATTGTGATACTTGTTCGCGCGTTTGAAATTAGGTCATAACTCGTTAAGCAACAAATTATATTAGGGTTTTCAAAATTACGTATTAAAATATCTGAATTTTATTATTATTATTATTATTAATATAAATCACGGCAGTGTATGCCCCTAATTAACACCACGATCACAAAAATACGGCATTTAACCGTAATAGTCTTTCCAGAAAGGTATCATTTCTTGTTTTTCTTTTTAGCATATGAAAAACTCTGACATCGTTATCAAGATAGACAAGCAGTCAAACACTGGAGGCAATATAAAGCCCTATGCGTCACGCGTTGCTATAAAAAACACACACTTCAGCTGCTTTGCCTCGGATTTCGTCTTCGGGTTGTTGTAGTGTGAACAGCGTTTATTAATTTATATGTGTTGTGGCGATATTGTAAAAAATTTGATTTATTCTGTTATTCTTGTGCTATGAATATTATTAAAGGAATTAATCATCTAAATACCCAAAACCCATTAAAAGGCCCGCAGTTTATTAACTCACATGGCGATTATCTGAGCGAGAAAAGGCAGCGAGAACGCACAAATATCAGCACTGCTTTTTGAACAACTACAATATTCTGTTTCCTCTAAGGTGTATGAAATAACCCGTCTTTAAAGGGATAGGGAAACGAAATTTCAGCGCTCATTTTTTTACTTGAATGTGTTGCATGTTGCACCCTAACCTCAAAAACACCAGTCTTCCGTTGAAATGCACAAGAAAACTAATTTTAAAGCTAAATAAACGATCTTCCAATGTGCACCTGGTGGATGCATGCGGAGCCTATTTGGGAGGTAGTCTAGCAACGTTGTGGAATCTGCTACGTAGTCGTGACGTAGCAGATTCCTCTGGAGCAGCGCCGCTCTTTGGAAGTACGCTCAACTGTTTAAAGTCACCTCGGCCTGAACGTGTTTGCCCCTTTTCGAATGAATGCGAAAGCTTGATAATGTGGATGCTTGGGCAAGTTGGTAATTCATGCTTGAATGGAACAGCGCGGATGAACAGTCACACTCACATGCACACAAGAAGCAAACAGACTCGCAGCGCTGACTTTCAACTCAGTTCTATATTTCTTCTTCCTCAAATCTTCAACTTCTTCACCTTTGCCGTTAATGAGAACAATTTAAATTTTTACACACCAGAGACCAAATAGTCAATACACATTAAAAATAACTAATAATTAAATAAATCGTGCAAAGACAACTAAAGAAAATAATACTAAAAAATTAAACATTAAAAATTAAATTTAAAAAATAGTAAAGCGAAACATTTCTCATCACTATTGGTGCTTTGATGATATCTCTAGATAAACCAATTCCTTCTTTGACAAAGCTACGGATGATACACTAACACATTGTTTGTCCAACCTGGCTTTGTTAAAGAAGCTTTGTCAAAGAAGGAATTGGTTTATCTAGAGATATAATCAAAGCACCAATAGTGATGAGAAATTTTTCGCTTTATTATTTTTTAAATTTAATTTTAAAATTTTTAATTTTTTAGTATTATTTTCTTTAGTTGTCTTTGCATGATTTATTTAATTATTAGTTATTTTTAATGTGTATTGGCTATTTGGTCTCTGGTGAGTAAAAATTTAAATTGTTCTCATTAACGGCAAAGGTGAAGAAGTTGAAGATTTGAGGAAGAAGAAATATAGAACTGAGTTGAAAGTCAGCGCTGCGAGTCTGTTTGCTTCTTGTGTGCATGTGAGTGTGACTGTTCATCCGCGCTGTTCCATCCAAGAATGCGAAAGCGCGAAAGTCAACCAGACGCCATGATGGACTCGTTGAGACACGTCGCGGGGTTGCTCGTGTGACTTTGCTGTACACTTCGAAGCCGCTGACACGACAGGTGAAACGCCTGTCACCCCGCGGGCACTTCCAACGGCTCGGTTGCAACGCGCTGACGGTATTGACACCACTACAACGCTGACAACGCCACCAACGGCAAAGCTCATAACCAAGCCTGTCTTGCCACGTCACGGATGCGGGGAGTCTTTTTTGTTGGTTTTGTTTGCGCCGGATATCCCATGACGCATCGCGCCCTCCGTTCGCTTCTCTTCGAGCGCTCGCTCGAGTGCACCGTTTGGAACGAAAAATCCGTCATGCTTGACCCATTTCCGAACGAAATTTGAATATTTCAATTTTTGTTTCCGTACCCCTTTAAAGGGACACTGAAATCTCCAAAGTATTTGAAGTGCCTGAATCGAAAATGTATGTCACAAAATAAAGTTTCCGCGAACAACTTCTTTCACTAAATAATTACGATGTAAGACACATCTTGAGTTATGAAAGAATTTGAAATTAAGACCTATATCAAAAAATTTGATCCAAAATAGAGGTTAGTTTCGGTTTCGCTCCAGACTTAAAATGCGCCTCCTGGAATAAGTATTACGCTAAACACCGTTTTTATTTTCAGGAAAAAGAGGTAACCTGCACTCATAACACCCTAGCTTCCTCGTATTACCAGGAATAATTTGTGTCGCTCAGTGAATCCAAAACACTAGACAGGCTCACCAGCGGCACGCAGCTCTGACCCTCACTATAACCGCTACTTTATAAAACGAGTGGCGCCACCTATAGTTTGTTGGAGTCGCGAATCGCGTTGCTCACGTCTGCGGTGCTCGCGGAGTGATACGCGACAAGCATATCCGGGCACCTCGCACCAGACAACAACGCGCAGCTACAGCTGGCGAAGGGACGACGTTTTCGTCGGCTGCTACGTTCTACCGATGGCATAGAGAAAAAGAGAAAACAAATGACGGGACGACTGCGTACGCGCGGAGTGTCGCCGCACTATATCATCTCTGCTCCGCATGTCGCAGCGCGCCGCCTCACAGCGCCGCCAACCGCGCCTCCCGGGCTCTTGTAGAAGCGACGGTCGCTTCCCGCAGTGAGACCTTGGATCCAACATGGCCACCCTGGGAGCACCATTGCAATACTCTGCTCCGCAAAAGGAGCATATGCAGTTCCTCTGCCGTTTCCGAGTCAGCTTGACGACCGGCGCCGTCTGCTAAAGGTCTGGAGGCATATTGTGAATTTTTTCCCCAAGCGCTTCAAAATCTGTTCGATACTCTAGATTACTCCGGTTTACAAAACAAGATTTATACAACGTATTTACAGTTCAGACATAGGGAGTGCTCTTGAAGGTTGCTGTCGCACCGACCAACGGTTCCAACAAGGCTCCGCTCGAGCTTGTCGCCTTTGTTTCTTCTTTTCTTTTTAGCACATGATCCCTGGTCTCTTTTTCTTGTGAGGTGTGTAGTCGTGCGCATATCCACATTTAGCGGGAAATGTCCTCAATATTTAATTAAACCACTCCTCGTTTTTTCGTAATGTCTAATTTAAAGAAAGAGCGTTTGGCCGTGAAATTCTGTTTATATTTCGGATAAACGGTGGCGGAAACTCTTGTAATGCTTCAGGCAGCTTACAAAGATGATATGAAGAAATTGTAGGTCAAGGAATGATTTTCTCGCTTCAAGGCCGGTGAATTGTTGATCGACGACCAACCTCGATTGTTCGGGGCGAACCCGCAACATCCTCAACTTGTGAAAACATCCAGCAAACTCGGGCATTGTTCACTCCGTGTTTGTTCTTCCTCGTGAAACTACTTATCCTGTGTTTTTACCGGGAGATTTGCGACGCTTGCGCAACTTAGTAAGTCGTAAACGCCCCGATTTGGGGGAAAAGGGGGAGTGGTGGTTCCATCACGTCAATGCCCCAACACACGCTGCACTGTCAGTACATCACTTTTTTGAACAAAAATGGCACGACACCGATTCTCCCCCCGCCAATGTTGCCTGACCTCGCCCCATGCGAAATTTTTTTCCGTTCGCCAGTATGAAAAATGTATTGAAAGGAAAACTTTTTGTGGGTGTAGAAGTAGTCAAACCGAAAACGCTCGACGGATTGAATGGCATACTTTGGATGAGTTCCAGAATGGTTTTGAAAAGTGTAAAATATGTTTGGACCAATGGGTTCACCCACATGGAGACTACTTTAAGAGTAATTAACGTGGCAAATCATAAAATAAAAGAAATATGGTTTTCATTACAAAATGCCAATTATTTTTAATACCCCCCCCCCCCCCCCCCCTAACCCCCGTACGTCCCCGTTCTTACGACTTCAGTCCTGTCGCCGATGGTGGCACTGGTCATATTTTTTTCTTGCATTTTACCAACACAAAGATCGACGCCAATAACTGATCGTCTGCGCGAAACTAGCAGGAAATATGGCGGACGATATTCACCAGCATTGCCGCATACGGCTTACCGGAAATGAAAAGACGTTTCGTGAAACGGGCCTAAAGACTGTCCCGATTATCGCCGCCTGCGAGCTGACATTTTGTTTTCTGGAGTATGGGTTTTTTTCTGTCCCGAGCACGCGCCATGGCTTTCTTCTGGGAAATAGCGTATACACCGCTGACGGGCTCGCGGCCCTACGACTCCGCGCAGTTCCCTCCAGGTGATAAGCGATGAAACGACGTGCAGGGTCCTTTCAATGACGTCACCACGAAACGCCATTTCACTTCCGGTGCGTAGCTTTTGAACTCTCTGGGATACAATTTTCGCCATTCGGTCGACGCGTTTGTATTTAAGCTCCCTCCTTAGCTTTGTTTTTGCAGTTTGAAAATCCTAGAGGCAGAACGAGCTGCTCATCCGACGAAAAGGGCTGGAGAAGCACGCTCGAGGACATATTTGGGTCACATAAGTTCATAATTACTCTGTTTTTTTTTTTTCTAATTTTTTCCTTGTTTGAGATTTGCCTCGGGCACATCTGCCGAGGGCACTTGGGTCGCCGACGTGCCGTTCGTCGAAGTAGAAACGCGTCTTAACTCGGAGTAATTTCGAGTGTGTTTAAAACTCAAGTGCCAGCCCATGCTTCCTTAGGTTTCTGACTGCCGTATTTTACAGTGAATTATCTGTGGGTTTCTTCCTTAAAGTTTCGTCCCTGCGTCTTATACGATGCTGCTTCAATGCGTGTCTTTCTAAGTATAAATTTCTAGTGTGCAAACTACGTGCAGTTTTAACATTTACAATAAAAGGAAGAACAGCAGGGTGTCCTCCGATGGTCAGCCCTTCCGGCAGTACGAAGCGTGACGACATAAGCCTGCGTATGCAGCCACTACACGCAGCCGCGGAGTTACAGATAGTGCGACTCGTAGAAAGCTGCGACTTACATAACAACTTTTGTGTGAAAAGAACCGTATATAGAGGGTGAGATTTATGCAACAGTGCGGCCTATACACGGGAAAATACTGTACTCTGGTTGACGTAGTCTATCACAACGCTAAAGTGCTTGAACTAGCTGGAAAACACTGCCTCTCCGCATAGGAAGACAAACGGCATGAGAGTTTTTCTGCCTTCACTCTGGCAATATTAGGAACCTGAACTGACGCTCGCTGAATTTATGTTTGTCCAAGAATTACCTCTCATTTCTGTTACATGTTTTTTTTTTTTTCATATTTGATTTTGTTTTTATGATCGCACCGACACTATCAATTGACCAATCAAACAGCGTCAAATGCGAACCGTCAAGGTGTCTGTGATGTTCCTGTACGTGTCTTATCACCACTGAACCTATTAAAAAAAAAAAAAAAAAAAAAAAAAAAACATTGTGACTTGCGATTTTGACGCTGCTTGATCGATGCCATTTTCTGGTAGTGGCGGCTGCGTCTGGACTGAAGCTGGAACGAAGTAAAAGCGGGATGCCTGCCGCCCTCTAAAGGTTACTTTAAATCTAACAAAAATAAAGAAATCTCAAATGTCTAACGTTTTGAGCCCGTGTAGATGGCTCAAGTTGTTTCGCATACACCAGGAATTGGCAAACCGTGGCTCCTCGCGGGTTCAAGTGTGGCTCGCGGCTCAGTAGTATGTAAAGTCCCTTGATAACCCTTTTAAAAGTAACGACAACAAATACAAAGGACAAAGCCCATTGCGCTAGAACAAAATGTGGCATTGAGTTCATACCTCTGCTGTACGCCGCCATTCACTTCCTAAAACCTGCACCGTCACGCAGTCGGCGCTTCAAAGAATGTTCCTACTTGTAGGAAGCTCTTATCTAGGGACTTTAGTAGTATCTATCTATACCGCAACCCCCCTACCCCTCGCTCTACCCCTCCCCCCCCCCCCCCCCCCACACACACACACACAAAAAATCAGGAGAGAGATAGAAAATTAAGGACAGCTTGCTTTTTGGTAGCCTTCTGACGCCATATGTACCAATGTCAGTGGAGTACCTAGGGTGTGGAAAGGTGACGGGGGAAGGGAACGGCGGGGGTGAGGGGGGGGGGGGCACCTGCTTTGGGGGGCGCCGGGCAACGAGTAGCTGAGGAGGGACCTTTGATGTTAATTTTGGACTAAAGGCACCGACAGACTTAGTGGTCTCACTCAGTTTAGTTTAGAAAGAAAAGAAACTGAGCGAACTGGACTGTGATGACATTGCAGACGAATTCGGCAGACGAATTCGCTTCAGCGGAATGAAGAAGGGCTTTGTCGTACTTTTTATGCAGTGCCATGATGTGTTGATTTATGTTTTATGTTTGTCCCGGGAATAGTCCATGGTGGCAAATAAGATGTCGGAAACCTAAAGATCCCTATTGAGCTGACACTATGCCAATAATTTTATTTATGCGTTTTCACGATTTATCACACTGTTAACACGCCCACTTTTATTTTCTCCTTTTGTGTCGTTCAAAGTATGTTCAAACTAATTCATTTGTTAAAAGACAACTATTTTTCCACAAGACATGGGCGCCAGGCAAGGATTACAAGGTGAATGAAGAGGAGTTTAACTTCTTTAGTGCATTACGTGTGTGTTCAGCAAAATGTGGGCAATGGAATGTGTGTGCTGTGACGCAGGGAGTCTACTTCCGTGGAAACGCGGGATTTTCCATAAAGGCTATTATCATCATGAGGGGCGCAAAAAAAATACTTGCCAAAGGCGCCATTGCACCTTGGTACACCACTGACCATTGGACACGCTAAGTAAGGGCGCCATAATCGTGTGACATATTGAGCGATCGCTTTAACGTCCAGAATTCGCTCTTGCAACGAACTGAGATGAAAGCAACGAACTAGAAACGGCCGCCCCCCATTTGCACTGCTCCTCTTCACTTAAATTGATTTTTTTATGGCCCTTCGGTAAACGACGACTGGAAACCCTTGATCTGCACTAACTTACCTTCATGAACAGATTGTCATTCCAATGAAGCAAAACTAATCCTTTCTTTATTTCTAAAAGACACGTGCGGGTGCCGATATCGGGGTGTGTTAAATTCCTTTCTTTCGGCTCGGAGGGAGCCTATAACGACATAACAAACACACGTTTGGTTTTTATAACTGTCTTTGGGGGTTTAGGCACCAGAATAAAACAGACATTATAACATACATTTTAATCATTATCGGTCTTTGTTTCATACGTTCTTTCTATAATTTTTCTTTGTTCCGTACGCCAATAAACATAGATGATCATTGTTGTTTTTTTTTCCCCCACTCTTAAAGTGGTAGTCCGGCGATTTTTTAAGCGAGCCTAACTAACTAAACTTTCGGGATCACCGGCAATAACCCTTTCCGGTATGCCATTTAGTATCGCTAAATTGAGAATAGTTACTGTAATATCGGCAAGTGAAGATTATGCTCAAAATTAACATTCAAATGTACCCTCGCTTTTCAGTACTGTGACGTCAGGAGAAGGCGGGCTTGCAGGTCGAGCGGGCACTCTAAAAAATTGACTATGCCGAGCATTTGTTTCGTGCTGCTGCTCGGGTGCTGGAGCGAGCTTCCAAAGCATTCATTTGACACCGTGGAACTGCTTGGAATCGGTTGGAAACAAAGTCTACAGTCCAAAGAGTAAACCCCCCTGCCTTCCCCCGACGTCACTTTTTCATTGTTGCCAGTAGAGACCTTCCCTTTGAAAAACACAATGAGGACCCAAATTGTAATTTCAATAACTTCGTAAAAAAATTTTTGGCCCAATATCTGGGTCACTACTTCAGCGATGTGTGTTGGTGTGTCAAGCAAATTTTCAGACGAATAGGGGACTATGGACAAAACGCCGAAGTACCCCTTACAAAAATTATTAATGAGTTTCTATTGACTTGCTAATGTATCTATAAGAATACATTGAAACTCAATAGAAACTCGTTCATAATTTTTGTAAGGTATATATTTGCGGCAGCATTTGACCTATCGGCCCGAAAGGGCCAAAGTCACCTCACAACAACAGCCGGCCTCCAGCGAGCGCTCTACGCCTTCCGTCGTGCTTTGACTGTGCGCGCTCGCTCGCAGGTACACGAGCCGCTCAAGCCTCGTCAGAGGCCGGGAGGTGGTGCTTGAGGTGGGACGACTTAAAGGGACACTGACAGGGCAGTTATGCCTTCCAAGGATTTTATTTGTACATGGCATATAAAAGCTCAAATAGCCCCCCCCCCCCCCCTCCCCCCCTCCCAAAAACAAAGAAGACAATTTGAGATTAAAAATGTGATTTGTTTTCATCCCGACAACCGTCGATCGACAGCTGGCGGGGTGAGTCGTGCTCACTCTTTTATTCGTGGTCACGTGCCGTTCAGACACACGTATGCAATATTATCGAAGTCGTTGGTAATCGAAGGCACACACTCAGTATTAAAAAGAGACAAAAATTGGAAACCTAAATTTTGGTGGCTTCTAAAAAACTGCAAGTACGTTGACTGAAAAAAAAAAAAAAGTTGCACAGAGTACCGGAAGTACATGCGCTGCGTAGATCTCAACATGGCGTCGTATCGGGGGAGTCGCGGGCTGCACGGCTGGACGAAGCAGACTAGATGGCGGCGGACGACGGACCTGGGTCTTCTACTTCAGAACTGTCGTTTGCGGCACCGGCGATTCTGTCTTGCTTCGAAACAATAAGTTATTTACCGATCAAAACGTGCGACATGCGACGTGCGACATGCGCGTTTCAGTCTGCTTCGCACAGCCAAAAAAACGAAAAGAAAAAAAAAATGTTGTCGGGTGTAGCCACGTGACTTCCGGCAACTATCTCCTCCTCTACATTTCTCCCTGCCCTTCAGTCCACGGGTGGCGCTCACTAACTCTGTGATTTGAAGGGGTAGGGAAACGAAATTTCAGCGCTCATTTTCTTGCTTGAATGTGTTGCATGTTGCACCCTAACCTCAAAAACACCAGTCTTCCGTTGAAAGGCACAAGAAAACTAATTTTAAAGCTAAATAAACGATCTTCCAATGTGCACCTGGTGGATGCATGCGGAGCCTATTTGGGGGGTAGTCTAGCAACGTTGTGGAATCTGCTACGTAGTCGTGACGTAGCAGATTCCTCTGGAGCAGCGCCGCTCTTTGGAAGTACGCTCAACTGTTTAAAGTCACCTCGGCCTGAACGTGTTTGCCCCTTTTCGAATGAATGCGAAAGCTTGATAATGTGGATGCTTGGGCAAGTTGGTAATTCATGCTTGGATGGAACAGCGCGGATGAACAGTCACACTCACATGCACACAAGAAGCAAACAGACTCGCAGCGCTGACTTTCAACTCAGTTCAATATTTCTTCTTCCTCAAATCTTCAACTTCTTCACCTTTGCCGTTAATGAGAACAATTAAAAAGTTTTACACACCAGAGACCAAATAGCCAATACACATTAAAAATAACTAATAATTAAATCATGCAAAGACAACTAAAGAAAATAATACTAAAAAATTAAAAATTAAATTTAAAAAATAATAAAGCCGACACGCCGGGTTGGAGGTTGCTGGTCCGGCCTTTCTTCCTCGGCTTCAGAGGAAGACGAAGCCGAGGGGCCGTACTGGTAGGGCCGGAGGCTGAATCCCCTTTCCGAAAGGAATACAGAGTGGGCGGTGTCGGTCTCCTCATCCTCACTTGTGTCGTCGTTCCCGAGAAAATCGTCCTGAAGCGCCATTGCAGTGGGCCAGACGAACACGACGCAGACGACGCGCGACGCGCGCACAACCGATTTCACACTCTCACACGACAAGTGAAACGCCCGTCACCCCGCGGGCACTTCCAACGGCTCGGTTGTAACGCGCTGACGGTATTGACACCACTGCAACGCTGACAATGCCACCAACGGCAAAGCTCATAACCAAGCCTGTCTTGCCACGTCACGGATGCGGGGAGTCTTTTTTTGTTGTTTTTGTTTGCGCCGGATATCCCATGACGCATCGCGCCCTCCGTTCGCTTCTCTTCGAGCGCTCGCTCGAGTGCACCGTTTGGAACGAAAAATCTAGCCAATCGTTCAAAATACAAACGTGCGATTATGAATTACGGTTATTATCCGTCATGCTTGACCCATTTCCGAACGAAATTTGAATATTTAAATTTTTGTTTCCGTACCCCTTTACTGAGATCATGTTTTCGTTTCGGTTTCGAGCAGTTGCGGTTTCTGACTTTAATAAAATATGCGTGACGCTATAGCAAAATATTAACAGGGTAGTCTTGTGACACCCTATTAAATCACCTGGCACAAAAAAAAGAAACGTTTTCAGGGGCGTCAGTGTTTCCTTAAGCTCCTCCCCACCACTCTCAGCTCGTCGGTGACCATCGACGACGTGCGCGACCAAAAGCGTCACTGTGGTCGGCATTCGCGATCGGCCAAGTGCTCACTGTGACGTCTTTATTTGGATCACCTTTGTTTTCGTCAACGGGAAATAATAACCATGTCAGACTGCCAACTTCGACGGTTTAGTTTTAAGAACGCGATGACTCCAAACTTCCATCGTGCTTTCATGCACACACCATCTAACTTGTAGCTCGCAGCTGATAAGAAGTAGCCCGGAGTAAACAACTCGGGAACGTCGCGCGGTGAGGCAAGTCATGGTCGAGGTCTCACGAATGGAAACCATAAGAAAGTGGCCACCGGAACATCTTGGAGCTAATAGTGGTAGATGCCGAAGTATACCCGTACCAGGTTATGCAGCCATGAATACGAAAGAGACGCGCATATTATGATTCGCGTCATGCGAACTGCGGGAAATATTACAAGAATTAAAGGAAATAATAAGAACACTTAGGGACAAGGACAGACAGCACAGTTCCTTCATCCTTGTCCTTGTCCAAATGTCTTTATTTCTTGTCCTAGTCTCTAAGTGTTTTTATACACAGTTCTTTCATCGCTGTCCTTGTCCTTGTTCCAAGGGTATTTCATCCTTGCCCAATTGTCCCTAAGTGTTTTTTGCCCCTAAGTGTTTTTAGGCACAGTCCTTTCATCCTTGTTCGTGTCCGTAAGGTCTTTCATGATTGTCCTTGTCTCTAAGTGTTTTTTGTCCCTAAGTGTTTTTAAGCACAGTTCTTTCATCTTTGTCCTTGTATCAAAGTATTTTGGTCTTTCTTTGATACTTGTATTTTTACCAACCCGCTCTTTGTACTTTGTGGAAAATATTACGAGTTAATCGAGCCGACCAAGAATCCCCGAGCCTGTCATATGCGCCTAAGAGTGATGGCGTACGCGGGCCAGTTGGTTCATCGTGTACTAGAAAAACACGCCGAAAGAAGTACGGGGACGACGAGACACCGCTACAGGGCAAAGCCAGCGCTACCTTAAGTCACTATAGAAGGCAGGAGAAGAGCAGAGTGTGCCGAGTCCACAGCGTCCTATTAGCGTTCCGTGGCCAATGAAATTGCGCCGTTAGCCGACAAGGACGCCAAAGAATCTGTCGCAAAGAGTGAAACGTGAACAGCCGGGGCATTCAAGTGCTTTTTTGTGAAAGTTTGTTTTCGGTGGGTTTTAGTCAGTAAAAATGACCACTTTTAAAAGTGAAGACCTTCTGTGGTAAACTCACATCAATAGAAATACACTGGCACTATTTTTCTCTTGGGAGGCCATCCTTGGATCTCTACCACCACCTCCATAGAATTTAGTCAGTGAAAATAGTGAATCGCGTGGAGATTCCGAACTTTACTAATATTGCTCTATCTAGGCGCGTTGTGCTCTATATACTCTGACAAAAGCGTCAAATATTTGGGTGTAGGAGAAGTAATTACGGCAATTATTTTTTGAAAAACCATCCGACGGCGCCCTTTGGCATCTCCTCCAACGCACAGAAAGAGGGGAGTATGAGGATCTATGATTATATTTTTAATTTAAAAATCGATCGTTCATGAGTGTCGGGTTTCGTTAGGATGCTTAGAGCCCGTAGACTGAGTTATAACCGTAAAAAGACGATCTCGGAACCCTCTTTTCAGACAAGGACCACTAACAAATAGTCTCCCTTAAAAAAAACACAAATACTTATAGATCAACAGAAAAGGCTATAGTCATTATCATATCGCTACGAGCCTCTTTTAGAAATTATAATCCACACAAAGAATGTACTTAAATTGTGATACATTAAGCTTTTGTAATAAAATAACTACAGGGGATGAATGCATTAGTGAAACTCCTCTAGCCATATCGTATCCGAGTTTGAATTTCTAAGAAAAGAGAGGAAGTGTGCTAGTATGGTTATAGCTGTTTTTAAAGTTTTTAGGGGTGGGCAAATTCTGGTTAGAATCTAATAGCGCCGTGTCATTTCTAGTTTTAACATGGTTGAGAAAACCGGTTGTCGTAGCTTTTTCTCCGGCATTCAAAAGCTGGTATTCAAACACCCCTATCCTTTTTTTTTTTCATTGTAAAATAATTTATTGGCTGCTTACCGTGACGTATTTCGCGAGTTGAAGTTATCATTGTTGTTGTAATCACGCGCAAAAGGTTCTACAATTTTTTTTTCAGTAGAAAACTACTTTAAAAGAGCAAACAAATGTTCAGGGTTAACCGATTTAAACCACAAAATTCGAAATCTGCGCTTTACAATGAAATGTAAAAAAAAGGTTGCTTCACGGCCCCTTTACCTTTCTAAAGCGCCAGGAAAGGAGTAGAAAGAAGGCAAGCAGTGCGCTGCTATCAACCGACACATTGTCTATGCGGACAGCAATTGTTCGTCTGCTTCTTTCACAGGGGTTGCGATGATGTCAGAACGCCGAGCTCTTGTTAGCTGATTGAGAAAAATAAGGGTTAGACCTCGAGGCATCTAGCATTGAGGTCTACCCACAACCCTTTCAATCAAAGCCAATCAGAGGTCGTCGTCGTTCTGACGTCACCGCAACTCCTGTGCAAGAAGCAGACGATTTGCTCTCCGCATAAACTCTGCGTGTGCGCAAAAAACAGACTTGCCTGGGGCGAGGCATCCGCGCATGCGCAGGGCCGACAGCAGCGCCACCGGAGTGGCGTGACGTCCGAAATTTGAGTTGGTCCATAGTCACCAACGGCTCGAGATAGTCAGGGTGTGGCGAGTCCCGGCCATCTTGTTATCGCTTCTCGGTCAATCAGATTGCGGCATTCGCCGATATGAGCGCCTAAGGACCAATTACGAAGCAGCGAACGTGAACATACTAAGTCACGCCCCCTGCATTTCTTAAAGACCGACGACCAGTTCGCGCTTTCCACTTTTCCCCCGCTTCCTCCTCTCCCCCTTCTACCCAGTCCACCATTGCCTGTTTCCTCCTCCCCCATGGTGAGGAGGATCTTCTGCCATGCATAATCTCGAGTCTGGTTGTCGGCCTTTAAGCTCTTGGTGACGCAGAACACGGTACGCGTAAATCGCGGTATCCAACAGACTGCACCCAAATAAAAAAAAAAAAAGGTAAAAGAAAGTTCCCTATTTTAGCGAAGAACGCAATCTTTTTTTCGCAAAGTTAATCAGGCAACACCCGGCCTTCATTACCCCACCGGTATTCTGACCCGGAAGTTCCGTTGCACGCCATCTATCCGGAGGCCCGTTCTGGAGGCATCCATATGCTCCAAATTAAGATCGAGCAACGTCATTACGTCACTCGTTTAACGGGCTCCCATTGGCCAGTCCGAGCGCCGTAGCTCACGGAAAACCCGCTGGGAATCGCAGTTAAAGCCCATATCTTCGATGCAAATTGTATCAACGGGCAGGCGCCTCAATTTATGTACCCGGAAGAAAAAAAAAATTCAATTACATCCCTAGACACAAACCCGTGTGCCGGATGAGGTCGTTTCGTACCAGATTATGTAGATCACAAAGGAGGCGGCAGAGGGTAATAACGGTCCGACGTCGACCTCTGTCCTGAAGGTCGCAGTTATAGCACTACAGTACTTTTGTTTTGTATCTGGTGATGGACAGAGATATCCACGAAAGGAACATAAAAAATGTAGAAAGTTTTTTTTTTTTTTTCTACATACCCAACGATAACCGTTGAGGTCATCGTTATTGTATCTTTCTTATGTATCTTTCTGATAGTGGAAGTATTTTTCTTTTAGAACATACTGGAATGTCAAGGACTGGCTGAAGCAGGAGTAGAAAATAAAACAGTACATACAATAAAGTATAACGGTAGATTCTAAACCACTTTTTGTTTTGTTTACTTTCCTGTAGAACATGAAACAGTCAATTACGTTGTATAATAAAAGAATTCAAGCGAATTATGAAGCCCAAAACACGGTTGGAACAAAAGAATACAACCTAAACATTTGGAAGACAGCTTTCTGTTTTTTACATGCGTAAAGGTTATCGTTACGGCCGTCTTATAGTAGAAGTATTGTGCAGGTAGAGGTATATCGGCACACTGTGCAACCGGTTTCTGTGTTTACTTTCCTCAAGAACACAAGAGATTCAATCACGGTGGACAATAGAAAGATTCCATAACTTACAAAGCTCAGAACACGATTACAGTGGAAATACAGTCTGCTCAGGGGCAATGAGCATGAATTTTTACTAGCTCATGGTACCATTCCTTTTTCAGATATAATCCTATTATGAGCTTCGTCTTTCTTAAGATACTTTTTACTGCTCGCCGTCATTTTCTCTGTGCGTTCTGCCAAAACCTGAACTCACAGACCGGTTTCAGAGCGTACAAAAACAAGATACCAGGTGTTCCCCTCTCATGAGGCATCGGGAGTGGCTGGTTTTCATTCGTGAGACATTTTCAGAAAATTAGGTCAGTTGGCCGATAATCTTACATGGTGGGAACAGCCCCATTTAACAAGGGACAAGAAACAAGACGTGCACAGGCACAGTGCTTACTGTGCCTGTACATTTCTGGGGGGTAACGAGGTACGTACGTTTTATCAAGAATTGCTGCCGAGTTGTGTGAAAGTGATTATGGTGCGGTAAGAGTTATTTTATCGGTTATTTCGTGAATTATTTTTCTTCCTTTTCTTGCATTGTTGTTGTTGTTTACTTTTTTGGTTCGCTGGAAAATAAACGTTCAGTTGATAGTCCGCGCTGTGTGTGGGCACTTCTTTGTTTCTTTGTCAAATTGTGCTTTCCCACCCTGTAAATAGGTTGTATGCCCTAATACAATTCAATGAGTTCCCCTCCTCTAGAACAAGGAGACAATCAATCACGGCGAACAACAGATGAATCTCGGCAAATGGTAAAGCTGACAATACGGGCGCAGAGACAATGATCATATATCCTTCACTTGCTCAGTACATATCCTTGTACACACTGCGTTTTGGAGACCTCGTTTTGTTTTGCCCTTTGTCATTTGCAAAAATACGTCTATTGCTTGCAATCACTGGCTCTCGCCGTGTTTTGCAAATATAAAATAAATCTATTTGTTTTCTTGTTGAGGGGGTGGGGGGGGAGGAGCAGTGTGGGACTGGTAATGAACCCTTTCCCAGTAAGCTTCTGCGTATGCGTACACCCCCTCCACTGGCCTTGCTTCCCGCTGTCGCCATTTTCGGAAGGCAAAGTTCCGGCCGACCAGCATATTCAGCACCCATCTTTGGTCATATTTCGTAATTTCTGGCCATTGTTGTTCGAGTATACGCTACTAGGGAGCATAAAAGGCAACGAAGATCGATTCAACGGCACGATGCCAGTGTATTTCTGACGGGCGGAGGCAAGTTGGGCTGCCCTTCGTTTTTAGTTTCGAAAACTACTCCGCAGGTGGCGCTCGTTAATGAAAAAAAAAAAAAATCCATTATAACACTTCTCGATTTGCTCTTCCAAGCAACGTCAAACCGAATTACCCACTTTATGTCGTAAAGGTTGTGTGTAGGCCTCCGAGTTCCGAAGCGCGATTAAGGAATCCCTGTGGGTTCTTTTTCCCGAAGTAATCTTTGGGATGTCACTCATAGTATTTCTAGTAATCAGAGGTAAATTCTCGATCTTTTTTTCTTTTTTGTCAAGGCGAAGAATAAATTGTTCTGACTGATTGCCAATCTAGAAGTGAAATAATTAAAAGCTTGAACGAAAGCTAGGATGAAGCTATATTAAGTCGAAAAGCGAGCCGGTATAGACGAAGGTATTTTTTTTTTCTTATTTTCTTTTGCGGGTTTATTGCGTAGATGGGAGAGGTAAAGCCTCTGCCCTCTGGAAGCGGCTGGTCTTCAAGGAAAAAGAATGCGGAAAAAGATAATAAAGTTGTGTCCGTTTCCAAAATTGTATTCGATGTGTCGTTGCACTGTAGACTTATACCAATCTGACCATAAGGTGTAAAAACAATAGATTTATAAAACATAAAGAGAATACCACGAATAATGCACTTTATTTCTTGTACAATTCAAGCTACTTTGTTATCTAAAAACTGCTTTTTTTATCTGCTTGAGTTTCAGTTTGGCTTCTATCTTTAATATGTCCAAGTAAATTCCAGCGGCTATTAAAATCATAGCCTTCGCGTACATGGCAGTTGGACGTTTTTGACGGCGTTAGGTTTGTGATTTATGCTTATAGAAACAAAATTTCGGCCACAGCGCAGACACTTGCGGCACTCCTGTTGGTGCTATCTCACTTGCAGATAATGGATCTCCTATTTCTACAATCTGGGAGCGCGAGCGCAGGTAGCTCTTTAATGGAATGCAGTAAAGCCACAATAATCATATCTTTACAGTTTATTTATCAGAACCATAGATGGGCAAAAGTACTTTCAAAAGTGTATTTGAATACAAGTAGAAAATACTGCGACAGAAATGTAGTTAATTACAAATTCAATTACACTTTTAAGAAATGCATTTAAATAAAAGATACACTTATAAAGAGCTCATTTGGTCATCTTCAAATCCTTTTTCAAATGCATTTTGCTTTCAAAGACTGACATTTTGACTTAAATTTAAGCCAGGTACAAAAGACCATGCCCAAATAAAGATTGCAGTTGAAAGAGTGCTTGCAGCTCTAAAGATAAAATTCGTTTGTCATCACATCGTAGGCGAATAGACGATCAGGAAAAACAGTGTACTGAGTGTAAGATTCATTTAGAAGGCTGAGTTGGTGCATCAAAGCGCTTTCAAACAACATGTCACTTCGACGGGTTTAAGAAATGAAATCTTCAACCGAAACGGCAATAATTGTACACGTCGCATTAATTCCTTCTGCCCCTAAAATTGAATTTGCGGCTGTATGTGAAATACTCAACTTTAAGCTTTTAAATACAGTTGACAAACAGATTCCTTAATCTGGAACTAATACAAAATACTAAAGTATATGAAATACGTATTTCAAATACTGCCCATCGCCGATCAAAACTGTGATCTACCGTACAAAAAGCATTTTGTAAATCCGGAATGCACCTCCTGTGATTTGGTTCTTTAGTGTAAATAATATCGTGACTAATTTTTACACCAGCAGTAATCGTCAATTTGCCTGTGCGAAATCCATACTTTTTTAGACGAAATAATATTTTGGTTTAAGAATTTAACAACCTGCGCGTCTACAAGCTATTCGGAAAGGATTTATAGAGCTTAGTACCAATATTGGTCTACATGGTTTATGTCTCAGTTATCGTATATTCCTATCACTCTCAGCATGTTAACGAGGTCTATGTATGTACGTGCCACTATAGACCGCTTCATTGAATATATTTTATAATAGCATGCTGAGAATATCAGTATTGTCCTTCATCACGTTTACTGAAATTCCGTCATACACCGGAGCCTTGTTCCATGGTATTGTTTTCACCATTGACATATTATCATCGCGTTTAATATAGCAACTAAATTAAGTATAATTAAATTCTGTAAGCTGGCGGCTGAGTGGCCATTTATATGTTGTCGTCAGCATGCATGCTGCTCATCTGCAAACTTAAATACTGATCCAGCTCCTCCGCAATACCTCTATGGCTACGACAACCGGCAGCACTGGGCACCGCAATAGAGGTTTAATTATGAAATTTATCGTTGCCCAAAAGTTCCTTCGGTCTTTCCCACATTTTTCGATAATGTCAAAGTAATACTGTATTTCTGCTGTCGTACACGTGCCGCAACACTATTTTAAATCCGATAGATTCTAAATTTTTCTTAAAGGGGCCCTGCAATGACTTTTTTACTGGTTTTTAATTTGCACCGAACCTGAGCGCACCGAACGTAGTAACTTAATGAAAGTTTTATTTTCTCAAATTTCGCTTTATTTTAAAAGTTATAGGCAAATTATAATTACAAAAACAAGCAAAAAATAACCTCCTTCATGACGTCGTAGGTCCTGGCTTGAGTGGCCGTGAACTAGAGGAAGGATAGTGGGCTCATCGAGCGTTCACGGCTGCAGCACTCCGTGTCGACGGCTCGAGAGGGCGCCACTAAAGCATGTTTTGGATAGGCTGTATGAAGCGGGCGGCCAGGGCGGCTCGCATTGCATTTGCTGCGCGAATAAAGACTAATTCGGCATAACACTTCATTGGCCACAAACGACAGCAAACACGGGGTAAAGATCAGTTCAGAACGGGAGCCACTTCGCGCTGCCATACCGCCAAATGGCCAAGTCGCCAACCAAGCCCGCGCCGAAGGCCTTCGGAACGCTCGGAAGCGGTCGGATGCTCGAGCCGGTATACGATCGCAGCGCCGCCGCGTACACCTGGGAGTTTTCTACGCTCGCCGTTTGTCGGGGCCTCATCCCACTAGCCCTTTCTAGTATGCGCCGTTTTTTCCGCCGCTTGGTGGCGGGTACGTCGACGGATCATTTCTTGTTTCCGTACTTTACAAACTGCATTTGTTTCTTTTCTGATCTAAAATACTGAACAAAAACTAGTTTCATACATAATTGAAACGGTTCGCGACACTTATATTTTGTATCTCGACTAAAAAAAAGCTTTTAGCGGCTCTGACCAGTAGTAAGCCCAGGACCAAAGACGTCACATTTCGCGCGCTTTCGGCAACGTGGGTCGCCCTCGTAGGCGGAGGAGGTTTCCGCGTCGTCCGGTTAAAATATGACGCACTGATATTTAGTTACTCTCTTCATGCCCGCTGGCTTTCCCGAACCCCAAGAGACGTGGAAACCGCAAAAAAGGCAGACGCTTAAATATGATTGCAGGGCCCCTTTAAGAGAAGGCACTTCCTCTTGTGTTTTTTTGTTTTTTTTCATACCAATGGTTTCTTAAAGTTTTATCACTTCTAGTTTTTCCTCTCTCATACATGGTTGTATATGTTTTTCGCAGTAACCCCTCTGTTTTTTAGATGATGATTTCATCACGATTCACTCAGCCTGTTGTGTACATGATAATAACATTGGTTCACACCAATAACACTCATGCCGCTGAAGTTTAATAACGTAAACGATGAGCTACAGATGGTTGATTATAAAATATGCGAACGGTGCAACGACACGGAGAGAGTAAAAGCAGACAGCGCTGGTGTTTGTCTTCGTTTACTATGTTTGTAGGCAGTAGCGTACCAACTTGTTTTTGAGTGGGGGGGCAAACTAGAACCCCCCTAGCCCCCCCCCCCCCCCTTAGGGCCGGGTGGCGTATTTCTAGCCGGCAGGCGATAGACCCCCTAGCAACGACGCCCACGCCGGATTGGCTGCTCGGCAACGCGCGGGAACTTAAATTTCGGATTCAGACGGCGCGTGTATCACTCGGGACCCTCCCCCCCCCCCCCCCCCCCCGGCTTGCGTTCACGCCACTTCGCAGCGATAGTATGCGGCTGCTAATTACAAAACTATTAACCCACTTATCCTCCCCCGTGCATGCTGCTTCGCGGCGTGCAGCCGGCAACCCAAGCCCCGCTGTCCCCATGCACCTCCGGAAATAGCGTCCCATACCAGTTAGTTCAGCAAAGTTTCGTCGATAACATTCGTTTTAGAGCGCAGCTCTTAGGCGCCCGTTTCCGGCTTGAGCGGCGTCGGCGTCGCCGTCGGCGTAACCGCGCGGTGCATTATGGGAAATGTCCCATAATACACCGCGCGAGCCCCCCCCCCCCCCCGGCCCGGGGATCCCGGGGGGGGGGGGGGGGGCTCGCGCGGTGCATTATGGGAGATTTCCCATATTGCACCGCGCGACCCTTCCCGGGGTCACGTGACCCCCCCCCCCCCCCCCCCCGGAGGACATTGAAGAATGAGGGGAGGAGGAGGAGGAGGAGGAGGGGTATACCCTTTCCCGAGTACCTTTTCCTCCTCCTCCTCAAGAGCTGCGCTCCAATTCGGCGTTACAGGGAGTTGTAAACGGCTTTCATTTTTTTTTTTGTTTCTTTTTTTCAGTGATATCTCAGATTTCATATGCGAGCAGCCGATTTAACTTTAGTTCCGACACTGTCCCACGTTGACTTGGGGTTGTCCGTAGGACATAGGGGAACACCCAAAAGCTCTGATTTCTGAGTTGACCATGTGATGTCCGCATATCTAGACGGCGTCGCTTCCCACATCCCGCACCACGAGCCAGAACGTTTTTCTCTGTTCACTGAGGCCCCAGACGTCGCACAGAAGTCTGAAACACACTTCATTTCTTCTTGTATGCTAGGCTGATCAGAATACACAAACACCAGGTCGTCCGCGTAAGCTAGAATTTTCACTTAACAGGTGTGGAGTCGGAACTCTTGCACTTTTCTGTTGTTCATAATATCTCTACAAAGTGGTTTCAAATGTAAGTCAAACAGCAGTTGTGAGAGGGAACACCCTTGACGTAATGAGCGTTGTACTTGCATCGGTCTTGAAAGAGATTCGTTAATAATTACTTGTGTCCTTATGTCTTTATAACAAAGCGGTGCACCTTTCTCAATTTTATTGCCTACCTGGATATGCTTCAAGACAGAGAAAAGAAATGCATGTTCCACTCTATCAAAGGCCTTTGCGAGGTCGATTTGTAAGATAGCGGCTGCTTCGTTTGTTTGTTGCCATAGTTCTAAAATCGAACGTACAATGTGCAGATTTGTTTTAATATTTCTTCCTTTCATGGAGCAAGTTTGGTGGTCCCCCACGATTTCAGATATCACACTCTGTAGTCGACCCGCAATTAGTCTGGCAGAGATTTAGTTGTCGCAGTTCACAAGGCCAATTGGTCTGTATCCTACAACCTGTTGTAGCTTGTTAATATCTTTTGACTTCTGGATTATTATCATGTGTGCTTTTCTGAACGATGGTGGTAAGGAACCATTTTCGTAACACACGTTGAACACACGAAGAAGAATTAGCGCAAGTTCCTTTTTCCAATTTTTGTAGAAACTGGCCGGTAGTCCGTCCGGGCTCGGAGCCTTTCGGCTTTTCATGTAACAATATTTGTTTCAATTTCCAAAGCGTTGAAATTGTTTAAACTTCTTGTTGTCTCAGTATGGAGGGTCGGCAGCCCAGATATTATTTTGTCCATTCTTGGGTGTGTAAGTTTCGTCTTTCGCGAAAACGTATCCTCGTAATAGGATATAAACGCATCTTGAATATCGTTCTTTTTTGACAATTCTTTCCTATTTTGCCGCACGAGTGAAATCAACTTTTGTTTTTCTTTTTTTAAGTACTCCCGTTTCGCGTCTAGATAGCAATTTGTTGGTTGCCCTGCTTCGATGACATGCAGTTTGCGTCCTCACAGCAGCCCTCTCGTATCGTCTCGCGTCATGCTCTTCAAGTTTTTTTGTTTTTTTTTGGCTTTTAATGTCGTTTTTGTATTCTCCGGGATGTAGGAACTCCAGATAGTACAAGTACGAAATATCCCTGTTCAAGCACTTTTCTTGTGTTTTTTCATAAAATCTTACAGCTGAGGATGTTTCGATTGCTATTTCTCTTACCCGGAGTTTGAAAACATTTTCATTTCTGGCACCACCCATTCTTTGTCCGTCCCAATTCTTTTAGTAGCTTTCCTATGTTTTGTTTAAAATCATCATTATCAAGTAGTCTTTCATAGTTTTCCAGACTGATCATGATTGACACTTTTGTTTTACCGGACATTTTCTCAGACCTATGGTTACCATCACCATGCAATGGTCAGAAAAGGACGCAGGAATTACTTTATAATCGCTCAGTCTATTTGTGACTGATCCAGTGATATAAATTCGATCTAACCGGGCATGGGACGACCCTTGGAAGTGCGTATACCTTAGAGTATTATCTGTTGTCGCTGAATCCAATAAATCGCAATCATAAACAATCGCTCTTAGAATATCTGCGCTGCGATCTACAATCTTTTTGACAGGTGTTCTGTCCTTGACATGCAATACTCAGTTAAAAGCCTTGAGGAAATTTACGTTAAACCTTGTGTCAGCATGAATTCGCACTTGATGGAACAAGTTTTCTCTTTGCACTGCCTCGTTGTAGGCATACTAAACAATTATGCGCCAAGGTAGGTTATTGATAAGCATGTTAGCGACCAGAAGTCTTCCTGCGTACGTGTTTTCGTGGACGCTGAACAATTGATATACAAGATTTTTTTTAAACAATATTACGCATCCAGCGGAGTAATCAATTGCTGGACAGTGAAATACGTCATATGTGTTATTCACTGCACGGTTAATCGAGAACAAGGCGTTGTTACCGATACTTTTGTTTCTTCTAATACAACTATATCACAGTTGTAGTTCTCTAAAAAACGAAATAGTTGGTACTACTTTTTAGGTGAATTGATTCCACGGACATTAAGTGTAGAAATACAGAATGGACCTATCTCGGTGGTGCTTCTGGTTTCGCTAGTCGTGCTTGGGGTTGGTGTCAGACCGGGTTGAAATGGACTTCGTCTTATCCTTAAACGTAGACTTCCCCCCTGCTCTTGAAGTTCCAGGCTTATATGTGGCTCTTTTAGCACAGGTAACTTTTCTTCGAAGCCTTCAGACTCTGAGATTGCTTGCTCCTCAGTCGAGCTCAGCTTGACTTCTTTGTAATGCCTGGCATCGTTCGCCACATCTCCCAAGGTCTTTGGTGTCTGCAAGTGCTGTTTCCTTGTATCCTTGCCCTTGCTTGTTGGATCGACACTTCCTCGGCTCTGAGGCAAATCCTGCGTTGAGCTTGCACCGTTATCCGCTGTCTTAATTTGCTCAGTAGCCCTCGGTTCTGGATCATCAAGGTGTAGCTCTACCTCCCTGCTGTACACGCCTGGAGAGTCTTCAGGTGAAGTGTCCACCTTCTCCACCTCTTCTACATCCATGATGAGTCCGCTGTCATCGGCTGTCTGCGATGTATTTCCTAGCAGCTTCGAGGCGTAAGTAACGACGCACTCCTCATTTGTATGCCCATTTCTCCAGCATCGGTTAAATCATGGTGAACGGCACTGCTTGGAATGTGGTCGATTGCTTTGCAACGTTAGCTGAGAGGAGGTTTTCCAGGGATTACTACAAGTGTGTTTCCCCCGTAGATGTTCAACATGTGTGATACCCTGTCCACACTGAGCTGCTCTTTGAGAACCAATATCACCACTCGCGTTAGCGTCTCCGTTTCTTCGAAATCTGAGAATCGCCATCTTTCCTTTTTAATATCCTTGAGATCACCGAAAGGCTCAAGAACCTTCTTGATCTCCGTGTCTGGCAAAGATATTACAAGCCACAGAAGCTTCAATTTAATTTCTTCTTTGCATAGGTCGATGAGCACACATTTTTTTTCCCTTTCACCTGAAGCTCCTCGCATGCCTTGACTTTACACTTGGCTGCTCCATTGGCAAAGGTGGCCATCCAGACGTGGCTCAATTGGTAGGGGCCCAAGTCAAGAAGGTCTTTGCGCTCAATGATCGAAAAGAGGGCTTCCTTGAAATCAGTGGCTTTGTACAGACGTCCAGAGATGTCAGCAGGCAGAAAGAGAGAATTTGTATCGAGCATACCTGATGGTAGACGAGGTAGAATCATCCTGTAGTCCTGGGAGCTTTCCGCTACCTGCACCGAAACCCGGCCTTTTAGTGCCGTCGAACT
This sequence comes from Ixodes persulcatus, assembly GCA_013358835.2. Lineage (NCBI taxonomy): Eukaryota > Metazoa > Arthropoda > Arachnida > Ixodida > Ixodidae > Ixodes > Ixodes persulcatus. The sequence continues at coordinate 664,213 of JABSTQ010010262.1, forward strand.
GCTCTCAATGGAGCTCATCTTCCGTCGTTCTTGTACGTCTTGGTGTGAGCCCTATGGCACCCGGGACGAACCCGGGCCCCAGAAATTCGCTGCAGATTAGGACAAGCAGAAAGGGCAGTGTTCATTTGCAGACACTTCGTCGTCTTCCCTAAGCTACGCTACCACTCCGGAACTCGTTGTAACTGCTGCTTATGCTGACGGCGGCGGCAGCGTCCCTCTTCACAAGCCAGCCAATCCGGCGTGAGCGCCGTTGCTAGGGGGTGTATCGCCTGCGCGCTAACAACATGTGGCCGGGCGGCGGTGCCCATATTATCCCATGGGTGCCGCTGGCCAGTGTCTGCCCTGCCCAGTTCGGCTGTTTCAGGGGGGGCAAATCACATGCCTTGCCCCCCCCCCCCCCCCCACTCTGAGAACTGGGGGGGCAAGCGCCCCCCTTGCCCCCCCGGTTGGTACGCCCATGTTTGTAGGGTTGCGCTGTTGTACTTTTAACGCTAAAGTTGGTGGAGACTAATACCCCTGTCAGACGTGCATTTTAAAGGCCTTTAGAACAAGCTCCTTTATAAAATCGGCGAACCGGCACACACCTTAGGGCACGTGCGCACTCAACATCGCGAGCAGATTTTCTGATTCTATAAAAGAAGTTTAGTGAAAAGGAACTTTAGAACGCCTTCTGACAGAGGTATAAGAGGTTCCTGAGCTTATAATAGTACGTTTTCTTTTTGCTACGACTTCACTTAACATTTCGTTCTTGGATATTCGGATTTTGTCATACAAGTTCCACACGAAAAACAGTCAAAAAAGTATAAAAAGTATGATTGACGTTTACTACTCCCTGTAATGCCGAATTAGAGCGCAGCTCTTGAGGTGAGCAGGGTGGGTACGGAGGAGACGGTATGCCTCTCCTCATCTACTCCTCCCCTGCTCCTCGCCTCCTCCCTCTTTCTCCTCCTCCTCCCTTCTGCTCCCCCTCCTCCTTCCTCTCCCCGCTCGCGCAGTGCACTATGAGAAACGTCCCATAATGCAACGCGCGTCACCGCGGTGCATTATGGGACGTTTTCCATAATGCACCGCGCGGTTGCGCCGACGGGTTAAGGCGCATTCGCACAGCGGAAAGACGCGCGTCGTGGGGCAAATTTTTTGCTTATTTTTGTATTGAAAAAAGTCGCGCGCCGAGGAGGACGACGCGGGAGACGACGCCTCGGAACCCAATTTTTCCCTCGACGCGAGCGCTTCAGCCAATCAGCGAACGTCCGGACGTGACGTGTCGCCCTTTTCCGGTTAGGACATGTTTTCGCTGTTTTTATTTTCGACCCACAATGAAGGCGAAAAGGCAGAGATGTCGGGGGATTCGTGCACTCGCCAAACGTGGCTGGAAGCATTTCTGCATGGAAAGAAGCAAGCCGATTGGAACATCTGACTGTGAGCAGTGTTTTATGTGCGTGTACGGCGACGTGAAACTACTCTTCATCGTGTAGATGGTTGAGCGGGCTGGTTTCTAATTTGCGCCGCCGGATCGACAACCCGCCACCGAAGTTCGCGGTGTGTCCCGACCTCCGACTGTGCCGGAGCGATCATTCCCAATGTGTTGTGTAGTCTTTGTGTGCACCCAACACTACGGAATATAACAGTTCTCCATCGAAAACACTCTCGCACAAGCTGCGTGCGGTGTTAAAGGTACGGACGCGAAGTCTCTGGGACGCGCCGGCGTAGCACCGTGCTTTGTTTGCACAAAAACGCGGAAAAAGAGCACCTTCTGACGCTGCCCGTTCGAGTCCGTGCCTTTCGCCAATGCTGCATATAACCGGAGTGAGTGTAAACGTATATGTAATCATCGCCGTTGTCCATTCAGTGAAGACGGTTGTCTCCCACCGCAAATTCGTGCGAAGCAGACGAATAAAAAAATTCCGTGTTCTCTCGACAAACGCGAGATTACCTGAGAAGACGCCGCCGTCGGGTGGCCCTGTGCGACTGCTTCGTAATTTACGACGCCGGCGTCGAAGTCGACCGCTACGCGCGTTGTTTGCTCAGTGTGAATGCACCTTTACGCAGACGCGTTACGGCTGCGCCGACGTGTTACGCCAACGCGTTACGGTTACGCCGACGGCGACGGCGACGCCGACGCCGCTCAAGCCGGAAACGGGCTCCTGAGAGCTGCGCTCTAAAAAAAAAAATATTATATTTCTGCAGGAAACTCCCGTTAACAAATATATTTTTCCTAATACTCTAATTACCCTAATTTAAATCATAAAGATTGTCCCCAACTACGTGTCACCACACCTGATGATGAATTACAGTAACAATGATGCAACGAAGCAACAAGATTGCCAAAGGACTTTGACGACAGAACAGTAGCTGTCATACAAGACGCATGGTCATAACTTCAAAAGACTTCTGAAGGACGCACTTGACTTTATACGCGAAGCCTTTTTGAAGCCAGGACACTCTATTCTGAACCATGGCATATCAATTACCGTTGTTCTACCGAAAAAACGAGAGGAGAAATACCCTCGAAGAAGGTGGCCCTTTCCGAGAGCTATGAGAAGCTGTGCAGTTTTTAGCAGCCATTTTGTGGTATATTATGTTTCATTCTTTCGATCCTTGATAAATTGGTCCTTGCAGAAAAGAAACGACAAGAGAAGGCGAACATGGCACCCCAATCACAGAACTACTTCCTTAAAATCAAATTTAACATAAATTTTATTTGTTTCGATATTATTTGGAACTGGAAACTAAAGCTCCTCAACGAGGTCTTTAGATCGAGTTTAAAATACAAGCACCGATATAGGAGAAGATAGAAAGGATAGATATAAGCCGCTGTGTCCCGGAGTTCTTCCAAGCGGAGTTTCGAAGGAAGGATTAGACATGGCAATCATTTTGCCGGGAGCGCACGCTGATTAACTCCCTAATTGCAGCTTACACCAGCTTCCCGAGAGGCCTCGATATCTTCCGACTACGCTCCGTTCAGTCCTAACCTGAGAGTGTGGTGGAAGCTACACAATCGCCGGACCAATTCACCGGCCTCCTTTTCATCCCCTCACCCAGGTCCCCACGCGAGGGTATGTGCGGGACTAAGACTGTTCAAGCAAAACACAACGAATGGACAAGGATGAACATGTACAGTTCCTTCTTTGAGTATATCTTTCATATTCTTAGTAACTGCGTCGTAACGCTCGTCGAAATCTTAATGGGTAAGAGGAGTGTGATCACGTGGGGTAAGAGAGGCAAAAGACTAGTCCAGCTAGTCCAGCGGGCATGTAGCTTCCACCGCATTGTCAGCTTAGGAGCGAACAAAGTATACGTTCCATTCACTCCTAGGCTGTAAGGACGGCGGGAGCTACATGCTTGTATAGGACCAGTCGTATGTCTATAGTTCGCCACGGGATCACGCACTCTCGCCGTTACCCGTGCGCAGTGTGCGGGGTCATGTGACCAAAGTGAGGTTGCTGATTGGTCCGGCGGGCGCGTAAATTATACCAGGCTGAAGTTAGAAGGACATCGCGTGACCCAACGGGAGAGGGGAGGTCAGATTCGCGAGAGGAGGGAGCGAAATATTGACTGGACTCCGTTTTACCTTTCGATGGACCTCAGAGTAAGCTACGAGCCACCGAAACCAATCCCATCTCGTGTGAGTGCCACGTGACTTTCGGAAAGGGATGCGGCGACTTGCCGTGTGCTCAGTGACGTGGCACGTTTACTGCGCTGGACGGGCTGGAATCCCTCTTAGCGTCCGTTGCGGTCCACCGTAAGTTGAAACGATATACGTACATGAGCCGAAATGAGAGTGACTGCAGCTTCGACGCCCCTAGGGAATCGGCCGACTTGAGAGTTGGATGTCTTTTTGTTTGTTTGTCTCTAGCATCCCTAGCTCTGGAGTTCCGGGTTGTTTCACTTCGTTATTTAGTGCCTGGATTAAATCGAACCATAAGCCATCTTGGTAGTCATCAGTGAGCCCTGGTTCGCGAAGGTTTTCGGATATCTTGGTGACGCGAAGGGGCAGATGGGCACCACGAAAGAAGTGACTGATATTTTCTTTCGGGGAATTCTTCATCATTTTTGTTTGTATATGTTTTTTTTTCGCTTTTATTTTTTCCGCTGCGATACCCGTAGATTGTTGTTTGTGTTTCTAGGCTCGATGTCTCTGAGCGTGAGGTGTTTCTTTTGTGTGTTTTTTTTCATGAACCCTTTGGTGTTCCCGGTTAATTGGATCGCTCCGAAAGTTCCGCTTTCCTTTTTCTTTTCTTTTCTTTTTTGTTTTGTCTTCGCGATTGACAAGGTGGAAGAGTGGTCCTCTTTGTGAAGATAATGAAACTTTCGTTGTCAGTTTGTGTGTGAAGGGCTTGTTCCTGCGCTTACAAGGAGTGTGATTTTAGATTAAACAAGGTCTTCAAGATCGCAAGTTCTAAAACAACATTGTACCTCTTTTTTTAACTTTCATTCGCTTTAATTTCTTTTTTTTTCTTCTCTTTTTGCTACCGGCCTCCTTTTTTTAAGAATAATAAACATTCTACCTCTTGCTACTTTCGCAATTTATCTCCCCTTATTTTGGAGGCTCCGAGCTTTTTCTGCCTTCAGAATTTTGAAGAAAGGGAACATTCATTTAAAGCTTTTTTTTTTTTTTAACCCTTGGACCAAGTTGGGAACCGTCAGGGCCGAAAACAAATTGCGAAATTACTTAATTAGCTCACTCGTTACCTAAAAAGTGTAACCTTTTTCCCGCTTTTACTGGGGGTGCAAAATCTTTCGATGGATAATTGACATTGGTCGTTGGACATCAATGTAATCTATCTGTGACTGAACGTTGATTAAGAAATTACTAGTGGGCGTTAAGGGGCAAGAAATATCATCCTTATACACCAACACTCGGCCCGTATACGTCACGCAGCAGCGGTGGCGCCGCTATCGGCCTTGCGCTTGCGCAAAACGCTTCACACTTCCTGCGCACGCGCACTACCCACACCTCGCTCTCACCTATTTGCAAACAGCACGTCGGCCTCTAAACACGAATTCAAACCGAAACTAAGCGAGTAAAGAGGGCCCTTGACGTCGATCCCTCCGTTCTCGGAGTCGGCACGCGCGTCGCACTGCAGACGGTCACCTCCGGTGATGGTGGTCGCAGGCAAGGACGTTGGTTTCGGAGCCGGTGCAGGGCGGCAGGTTCGACGACACGCCGGGCGCTCTTTGCTTGCTTAGTTTCGGTTTCAAGTCGTGTATCTAAGGGTGACATTTATCGACACCATAAGGGCCCACTAGACATTTTTGATCAAAGTTGCTCGACGCGGTCTCGTATGGTTCGGCACGGTTTGACAAGGTTACAGCTTCACATGGTTAACTATACGTTAGAGCGTAGAAGCGTAATGAGGCTCCTTCCAATTTAGATTTCAAGACTGGTATTCGGTAGACATTGGGTTCGGATTGGGTGTTTAAAATTTTACTAGTAGTTATTTGAAGAAAACAGCTCGACGACTGTACGCATGGCGAATTGGCAGCGCGGGATATTATGTGGTTTGGTCAGCAACATCGTCGATTGATAAAGCATCAGTTGATATACGATGAAATGAAATATTTTCAGAGTATGAGATTTTGAAAACACGGTTGTCACGCAACATTTATTCTGTCATTTAGGAGTGTTCAAATAAAATACGCTATAGCGCCTTTAAAAAGCAAGGCGCATGTGCTATACAACTCGCTCTAATATTTTATGGGATTCATAATTCTTGAAGGTATTATATACTACGTGTTCGGTCATCAATAGTTAATTTGAATTGATCAACGCGAATCGAGCATTAGGCGTTGCAATAATGATTCCTGCACTCTAAGATACCTGGGGAGGGTCTATCTTTTGCGAAAAAAACCTGGAAGGGTCAATCACTGCAACTCAGGCTAAACAAATCGTTTATAAGTTGTACCTTAAAGAAGGGTCTGAGCTGTAGAACTGAGCATTACTTTTTTTGGTTTAAATATGTTTGAAGCCACGTCCATCGAAGAGCTCCACCTGTGTATTGCAGCCATTGTCTCTCCCAAAGTCGGCGGGAAAGTTTAGAGGCTGCGATGTCCTTTAGAGTGTATGCACCTTTCCAAGAGACACTTGACCCCAGAGGCAACAAACCATTTTCGAGCACAGTCACTGGGTTTGAGGCTAGCCTCTCAACGGCGTCCCTTCTAACCCTAACCGAGTGAACTTTGATTTTGATAGGCGCAGTTTCTAACACTGCTGGGGGTAAATTATCGTCTTTTCCCGCTGTATCTTGTGTTTCATGATGTATGTATTTCCCGAGAACATTGAGAAAGCATTGTACCACAATTTAAAAAAAAAAAAAAAAAAACTGTAAACTACTTTTGTTGGGTACGCGCGCGACAGAACGTACACAACCGGAATGTTAGTTGTCTTTTTTTTTTTACGATAAGTTTTGACGGCGCCGTCCGATTAGCGGCGTGTCAAACGACAAAGCGCCTAGCTGTCGAAAAAAAATTGCAACAGAAGATAACCGAAAGGCATGCATTTTTCACGTTCACAATTAACGTGTTTACCGATAGGTGGGACACGGACCTAAAATTTAGCAAGTGTTGACATTCGAACAACATATTGTACGCACCACACGATGCGTTATCTGAAAACAATTTCTTTAAGAAAGATCTCAAATAACACAGTCACATTTGATCACTTCTTGACAATCTGACGGAATCCACGATGACGTCGTTTTGGGGCACATTTTGGGGAGAGCTTCTTTTTTTTCACAGCAGCACCAAGGCAAAGAAACGGGCGTGACTGACTTCACCCGGACAACTATTTTTGGCTATGACTGAGAAGGACTCTACGCGGATTGTCTCTGGGAGGGGAGAGAACAGTTGTCATTGTTCGCAAAATTGCATGGAGGACCGTTCGACGTCCCTCCCCTCCTTCGTTTCCTGTGAATGTCGAGCAGAAACGCTTGAACGGCAGGCACTTACCAGCCCTATTTCTCAGAGTGGAAGATAACACAGAAATGGTACGCAGCATGCATCAGAAAATTGAGTGGAAACTTTCAAGGGGGGCCAGAAAACGTCGAAGGCAAAACCTCCAAACACAGGTAGAGAATCGCGCTGAGCGGGTTTCTACAGTCCAAGAGAGTGGCAGAAAATTTCTAACTGATAGGGGGCGCGAGAGTTGCACCAGCCGCATCAGCATCAACGACATGGCGGCGGCCTAGGAACGTATTTTGGAAAGGTGCATACCAATCCGAAAATCTCCCGCTAAAAAGACAAAGGTGCGTAATGTCTGTTACATTTATAATAATATGATTATATTTTGTCTCATACGGTAGCAGCACCGCCATAGAAACTTTATATAAAAAGCCGTACTGTGGCTAGATAATGTATTAGACCATATGCTCTCACGAGACCAACTCTACATAAATATGCACTAAGAAATGTAATCTTAAAACAGAGAGGGGTCCTAGCGTTGCTGCAAGCGTTACTCAGTACGAGTGTGACGTTAATCAAAGCGCCATGGCGGGCTTACGCACGAAGACACTTTAAACGGCGACTGTATACTTATTATCAACGCCCGAGTGTATGAATTATTCATTCTTTCCTCCGCGCTTTGCGAACGCGGGGTTTAGGGCTAGTGCGACTGCAACGCCCTAATGCTAATGCAAGTGAAAAGTTTCTTTCTTCCCTGGCGTCGTTAGATGGAAATGAAGTCCAAACCAGAAGGTGCATGCAGTTTTTCATGATGTTGCGACGAAGAAGAAAGATATCAAGTTACTTGAATCGGGAGCAAACATATTCCCATTTAGAGAAGTTGAGTTTTTTGCTTTCGATGGGAAGCTCTTTCTCCTGTTTGTAGTTTCAGAAAAAAAAACATTTTCCAACACTGTTGAGGCCAACGTTTTGTGAATTGCTTTTAGATTCAAGTTACGGCTCAAGAAACGCAGTTCGGGGTGAGTCCCGAACGCTTTACACCAATCAGATTTGAGTATTTCCCGATACGAATGCCACAAACAAATCGCTAAGCAAAAATTGTATTTATTTTTATTTATTTATTGATACTACCGGCCGCCGTAAGGCAGCCAAGGTAGGAGGGACACTTGGATCAAGTTTTACGAAAAAGCAAGCACAGAGTGTGGTAGAGCAGCAAAACAAAAAAACAAACAAACAAAAAAAATTACACTTCACATGTATAATCACGAACACACGAAGAGCAGAAAAATATTTTTTTAGGGGTATCAAGGCTTTAAACCTCAAAGCTCTGGTAATTCGTTTATCAATGCTAGAAACAATGTCAAACAATTTGAAGAGACAATTTGTTCGGGTAACGCATTCCAGGCATGGATAGTACGAGGAAAATAAGAGTATTTGTAACAGTCAGTCCTGCACTTTATTTCAGTGATTGATTTACTGTGTTTATTCCTTGTGACCCTAGATGTGTTGAAGTGAAAGTAATCATGATAATCTAAATTGTAGTTCCCATTTATTAGATTAAAAATAAATTTCAGTCGATTGATCTTTCTACGTTTTTTTCTAAAAGCGGAAGGCCGGCCTGTACCCGAAAGCTCCGAAATCGAGGTGTTTCTGCCATACTTATTAAATATAAATCTTAATGGCCTCTTTTGAATTTTGTGTAATTTGTTAATATTACATTTTGTGTAAGGATCCCACACAACGTCGGCATACTCGAGTATAGATCTAATAAACGTTTTGTACGCGGTTAGTTTCGTTTTGCTCGAGCAGTCCTTCAGTTTCCTCTTTACTGCATGCCCATAATTTATTCATTGCTTTTCGGGAGATAAAGTCAATATGTGAGTTGCAACGTAGATCTGAAGTTATGATTAATCTAGGTATTTGTATTCACATACCGTATTTAAAGCTGTTCCTTGAAGAGTATAATTAAAATTCAGTGCTTTTTTTCCTAGTTATCGTCATGTGCGCACATTTTGGGTTAATTAGAGACATTTGCCAATCATAACACCATTCTGAGATCATTTCTAAACTTTTGTTTAAGAGTACTTGGTCATTTGAGCATTGACTTGCTTATATATTATACAATCATCGGTGAATCAGCGAATTTGAAAGAATCTGTCTACCGTCATGTCATTGATAATAATTCGAAAAAGTAGGGGTGCAAGAACTGATCCCTGAGGAACTCCAGATTTTACTTTTGATGTGGATTAGCGGGAATCCTATATTTGTACAAGCTGTTTTCTGTTATTTAAGTATGCTGCTAATCATTTTAGAATCCGTTCATTGTGTAATAAGGATCTCAGTTTGAAGAGTAGTTTTTCGAGAGGCACGCGGTCAAGCGCTTTTGAAAAATCTATAAAAATTACGTCCGTCTGATATCCGGAGTCAATTGATTTTGCGAAATCATTCACAGTGAGCACCAGTTGCGTAACTCTAGATAGATTACGTATAAAACCGTGTTGACCTTTATTAAAAAAGTTATTCCCTTCGAGAAAAGAGACAATATGCTTAAACAAAATATGCTCAATCAATTTTGCACTGCTGCTCAAAATTGATAGTGGGAGGTAGTTATTAACATGATGGGTATCTCCTGCTTTGAATATTGGGACTATTTTAGCAGTTTTCCAATCGTCTGGAATTTGCCCTAATTCAATTGACTTATTAAAATTACAAGCAAGACATTTGAGCAGGATTCCGCATACCGTCTCAAGAAAATGTTTGGAATCATGTCTGGTCTTGCAGTTTTTTAGTGTCAAGGTTAAGCAAGGCTGCAAAAATGCCTTCTTTAGATATTGTGACACTCGGAATGATTTTCGGTGAGAATTCTATTGTTGAATTTTGGTTATTATCCGTGGTATACACAGATGAGAAATATTCGTTGAATGAGCTGGCAATTTCGAATGGATCATCAATTTCTGTTCCGTTCTGTGTTATGGTATTAATTGGCTGTTTTAATTTTATCATATAACACCAAAATTTAATAGGATCGGACATTAAAAAGTTATCTAATGTCACATTATGGAAATATCGTTTTGACTCCTGAATTATTGACCTTAATTGCTTTCGAAGTTGTGTTATACTAGGTTTGTCTGTTCTTTGGTTTTGAATTCTAATTCTGTTTATTTTACGTTTGAGATGCAAAACCTCCCGAGTAATGCAAGGATTATTTTTTTTTATTTGTTTGCAACGTGTCGGTATAAACCTTTCTATACAGTAAAGAACGAATTCTTAAATGACAGCCCCATATCGTTAATATCTAATGCACGTTCACTTTGTTCACAAAAACTGTCAAATGATAATTCGAGGTGATCTAAAATGCTCTCGTCTAGCGCTCTAGTGTAATCAGGCACTTTGACTAATCCGTCTGCTTTCTTAGTACAAAGTTCTCCGACACATTTACACCAAACCAAATGGTGGTCAGATATTCCCTCTCTAACTTGGCAAGTGAACGCTTTACCCATTAACTCCTGAGATATAAATACGAGATCAAGGATATTATTGGTTGTACTAGAAGTTCTCGTGGAAAATGTAATAATTGATGTTGGGAAGGTTAAAATCACCTGCGGTTACAATGTTTGAAAAAACGTTGTCTTTGCAGTTTTACGAAGTCGAATAGTTTTTCTAATACGCTTTCAGAAGCATTTGGCGGTCGGTAGATCGCCCCGAATAGAATCGGACTATTATAAATACGCAGCTTGACCAGATCGATTCGATGTTTAAGGTATCGCGAATTAATGTTGCATCGATACTCTTTTTAAGAACTATTGCCACTCCTCCCCCCCTCGTGTCCCGGTCTTTTCGGAAAATTTGATGTGTTGGTGAATTGATTTCGTTATCGGTAATATTAGCGTGCAACCATGTCTCTGTTATGACAACTATATCAGGATGGTCGGACAATACCATGTGTTATAGTTCAGCAGTTTTATTTACTACACTTATGGCGTTTACATTGATAAGAGCGAACGAACGAGATCTCGAACACTGTTGTCATTCGTTGTTAGATTGCGCGTCTCTGTCGTCTCGTTGCCTCGTGTTAATCAAAATACGGGCGTTTTTCACGGGATCCCACTGATAGCAAGAATCGCCAACTATCAACTTATCGAATCCTAGCCCGACTTTCTCGCCTTTGTCACGGTCTTCTTTAGCATCGTTCCAGAGAAGCTTCCTTTTTTGTCTGATATGAATCGAAAAGTCTTCAGATATTGATATTTTGGTTCCCTTAAGTTTCCGCGCATTTCTCTGGATGTTTTCTTTTCCATTAAAGTCAAAGAGTTTCAATATTACAGGCCTTGATTTTCCCTTAGTCGGTCTTCCAATCCTACGAATCCTCTCCACCCCAACATCTGCAATGCCTAGTTTGTCTTCAAGAATCTCCGAGATGATAACTTTTTCTAGGTCCCGCTTAGTTTCGTTGAGATTTTCAGGAATTCCAAAAAAGATTGAATTGTTCCTGCGCATTCGGTTTCCTAGGTCGTCAACTTTGTTCTCGAGCGAGGAAACTGTTTGTTTTAATGCGAGTACAGTACTCGAAAAAATGTCTAATTTTTAGTGACGCTCTTGAATGGTTCAACGGTTTCTTCAATAGAACCTAGTCTTTCTTCGACCTTCCTTTGAGTGGATTTTATTTCCTTAATCGCCTCGAATATCTTATTTTGACCTACCAAAAGTTTTTGTAGGGTTTCTTCCGTATCTGGGCCTGGATTACTTTTAATATTTCCAGAGAGTAAGAGGAGATAACACAAATCAAAGCACTCAGCGAAAATACACTGTAGCCATTCTGTGAAGCGTGAACGAAAGGGGCACTGTCTGTCTTACGCTCTCCATTGCCGTAGCTAAGGGCGCAACGTTAAGCAACACCAAGGTGGCATCTCAGAACGCTTTATGGAATGTGCTGTCTACTAAAATTATATCAAGATCAAAGATGCTTAGAAAGGCTCCGATTGCTTAGTGATTCATATCCAGCGTTCAATATCAACATCAAAAGAAGTATATTAAATCGATAGCTTCACGGGCGACACTTTGCAGAGATTTCGAGCCCGTGGGCTGTCGTCGCCGCCTATAAAAAATTCCTCTTCTCTTTCCTCCCGGCGCGAAAAGGGGAGTTGAGAATTCCCATCCGCCGTACAGCGTGAAAAGAGCGAAGAAGGCAGCCAATGCGTCCCGCCAAAAATGGCGCGACGAAGGGGAGAATTTTCGTGTCGTCCGCTTCAAACAGTCGCTTCGAAACATTCTTCGCGTTATGCGGAATCTCACTTTGTTGGTATTCAGTTGCTACGCTTAACGTTGAATGATTTTCGAAACTTACACCGCGCTTACCCACTTACTTCACGGATCACCAAGCACTGGTGGCGGTCGTCAGTGGCATCCACGATTGCAATCACGACGGCTATGAGAATTAACCACGTCGCACCTCCGTCGTCAGGCATGTGACGATACCATTGACCCACACTGCGCGACCGGGCTACAGCTGTCGTGTTCCTTTCTTCGCACATTGTGGGCGAAAAATACAAATTTTAACTTGATAGCGTTTAGGAGCTCGTGTCGCCGAAAATCTGGCGTCGGCGTCGGTGTCGTTGGGACCAACAAAATCTCTTAATGCAACGCGCGCAGCCACGTGTGTCACACGTGACTTCACACGTGGCTGCGCGCGTTGCATTATGGGATTACGGGAAAATTTGGGATTACAGAAAATTTTTCCGCAAAAGATAGCGCAAAATTTTCCCTCCAGATCGAGCGGAAAATTTTCCAGCCAGATTTAGCGGGTCGATAGGGTCATGACGTCAGAGCCACGTGTGATGTCACGTGAAAAGGGACGTTACGGACAAGACCACGCACACAGGCTTGCACGGCTTGGCAACGAGAACGCGTTTATATGAGAAGGCTTCGCGAACGGGACCCGATAACGCTCTCGCGTTCCACACTTAAAGGCGAAGCTAAAGCGACCCCCGAGTTTTTTTGTTTTTTTTTCATGCCGTAAACAAATATTTTTCTAACAAACTTGAGTCATAAACCTCTCATTGACAATAAATGAAAGCTACAGTGGTCATTGACGTGAAAAGGTAACTTAATAACTGTTCTTTTTTTTTTTTTTTAATGCCACCTCTTTTAGAGTTTATTCCGAAACACAGAAATGCGCATTTTTGTAGTCGCTGGCAGTTTATGTGCAGGTGCATTGTGGTCACGCTTCCTACTTCATCATTCGTTCCTCATCGCTCTTACTGTACTATGCCGTAATGTGACTGGTTAGACCGATACTAGAAGCACGGGACTCACCACGCCCTTCGTCCCTTAAACTTGCAGTGACTATATAAAGTTACCTTCTTTAATGGAAATATACAACTGCGGATGTATCCAGTTTCCAAAAAGGTCGCAAATATATTAATGCGTTCCCCGTGGGCTGTGACCGCTATAAATCCAGCTAGGAGTACTTCAAATGTTATTCGAATGAGTAACGTATTCAACTTTTATCCGCGGTTCTTTTTGTCCCATATGTGAAGGAGAAAATTCGTCCACTCGGGCTTCCAAGGGGGAAATCCTGGAGCCTAATCAGGTGAATCACAGTGAAGCCTAATTCGGAGCCCGTGGCTCCGGGTCAGGCTTCACTGTGCCCCGGGATTTTCAATGATTGTTGTTGTTTCATTGAGACTGTAGAGCCACCTGTCCTCTTTTAGAGACTACAATAGCGGTGAGCAACACAAGACTAAAACAAGTTGAAGACACACTGAAGATTCGAGCGATACATTCTACATTGTCTAAATAAAAAAGAGACAACACAATAAATTATCCTTTTTCAGAGATCGCTGCGCGCATGCACCAACCTTGAGGAAAGAGAGGAAATGAAAGGCGCCATAGTTTGGGGGCTCAGTCGTTCAGACATTGCTGGTTCGGCTTGACTCCCTCCGCGATTTTCGCGGCTTGGCTTCATAGTCGTCAGGCCTCACTTCTGCACAGCTGTAGATTGCACAAAAAGCAGGAAAAACTGTTCAAATGCAAGATTTTATAGAGTTGCAGCAGCCTTTTGCGGGTGGTGCATGAACGCACCCGATGTCAAACCCATCGCCCTTTTTGCACCGCTTTCAAGAGCCCCCGTTTCAAAAGCCTATGACGCGAATCCCCCGTGTCAGCTGGCCGGGTCCTCAACGTGACGGCGGGGCATTCTGCTTTTAACTAGAAGATAGTGAGTGTGAACGCGAGGTTGTGTAAAGCCGGGGTCACGCTGCCTTCATACAAAAGCCAGTCTGCAAGCACGAGTCACGGTAATATCCGAGGTTCGAACGCCGCATTCCAAGTTTCTCCTTGGACTCATCCCCATGCTACATTCGAAGCACGGATCTTGCGGTGACTCGCGTTCGAATCTCCTTGCAGACTGTCTTTTGTGTGATGTATAAGCAGTGTGACCCCGGCTTACAGTAATCATGCCGTACCCGGTACTCAAGTTAAGAATAGGGACTTTTAGCAAACCGTTACCGTGTTCCGGGCGTAGCGCACTACCGGAGCCTTTGAAGCATGCTTTGAAGCACGCGTCTCCGCGGTGACGGTATCACCCGGGCGCGCGCTTTAAAGCATGCTTCAAAGGCTCCCTTAGTGCGGTAGGCGGAACACGGTAACGGTTTGCTAAAAGTCCCTAATAACTGGATGAAGCTTTCCGTTCTTCAAGCGTGCGCTATACACATCCACGTCTTGCCACGCTAACAGAGGTAAAAAAAGAAGACAGCTAACATCAGTCACTGGCAAAATATTTTAAGAGTACGAAATAGATTCAAACCTTCGGGGCGACAGAACCCTGACGGAACGCCTCGGCAACCAAACGTAAACTCCCCTGTTCGCAGGGCCAACTTCATCGGGGGTTCGTGGACGTGCTGAATTCAAAGAAAGATTGTTTCTATACATACCGTTCCCTACTTTTTGACGGCTCAGCCGGGTCTTCGCGATATCAAGACCGCCCGGATTTCACCCCGTCCGTGTTTGTTTACACGGCCCTGGTACGGCGATGTCCCGTACGCTCGCGCAGTACACAGTACGGCTAAGTGACGGAACGCCATAAGCCTGAATAACTTTGGCGCTCAAGGAGAGCAAAACCAGCTGTTTGTACGGCAGGGCCTCATAAACGGAGCTAACAAACTCCGCACAAGCGGGATCGATGCTGATCCCCATTACTTTCCTTGCACCCTGAAGGCCGATCCCTTTTTCAGTTGCTTGCACGATGCGACACCGAAGCGACCATGGAGTGATTCCGAGTCGACGGTAGGAACCGATGCAGCGTCGGCGGTCTATTCACCTTTGAAGGTATAAAGACGAACGAGTTCGTCTGTATCGTAGACACTGGCTTTCGTTAATCCTCCAGGGTCGTCCTCAGCCATTTCCAAGATACACCCGAAGCGGCGACAGGACGACGCGTCTAGAATGGCGAAAGACGGAACCACGCGACCAGAGAACACGCGTCAAAAAAAAAAAAAGGAATGGGAGACACGCTAGGAATTGGCACGGGCGACAGGGCCCCCAAAAGTGTCTCGAACGTAAGGGCGCGCCACGATCGTGGCCAAACTCTAAAAAAAAAGGTCCATTTAGTACTGACGTGACTTTTTTCTTCTTCATATTTATACTCTTCACAAACGTACAAACTAGATCACACTTTGCGCTCACCCTCCTTCCCAAGAGGGAGCCAATAACTGCGAATGAGGAAATGACGATATCGACTGATAATATTTGGTTTAATATTAGTCCTTAAAATTGCGATGTTTGCTAGAATCATTCAGTTGTGTGCGCTCATTGACAATCAGCGTATTCTGTATAAAAGTGAACGCGCAGGTTTTTTTTTAATTATTTTTATAAATATAAAGCGACATGTAGAGAGGAGACAGGAAAAGTCATGTCTGTGGGACGTGACCCGAGAGCATCTCGCGGCTGCCAGCTCCCGTTCCAATGCCTCGAGCGCGACATGCGATAGCAACAAGTTTCATATCGTCGATTCAATTCCGCTCGAAAAGAATCTCCGCTCCAATAACGTTTGCACTTTTCTATTCGAATTTGAAGGAGTATTTTTTCGCCTAAACAATTTCCTCTCAACTCTTTCTTATGTAAGTCCCCTGTACGACACTACCACTATACTCTATTAGGCTACAAGGGTGAGCTTTTTGTTCAAGCTCACACCCCGGCTGCATGACCTCGCGCTCAGCGGGAGCAAGCTCCAAAGGTCGGGTTTCTAGCCGTCAAATAATACCTGTAAAATATAAGTATTTCTATATGATGCGACGATAAAAATTGCCAAGAATGCAGAAACTGTCGTATCAGAAGATATTGTTTCAGAGCGCAACTCTTAGGTGCCCGTTTCCGGGTTGAGCGGCGTCGGCGTCAGCGCAACCGCGCGCGTTCTATTGTTGGACGTCACTGTTCCCTTCTAAAATTAGCGGGGAAACTAAATTGGTGTTGAGGTCACGTGACGTCAGGTTCTCCGCTAAATTCAGCGGGGAACTTTTCGCTACATTTAGCGGGAGATTTAGCGAAAATTTCCCGCTAAATGGGAGGTGAGAAGGAGAGGAGGAGGGGAGGGGGAGGAGGGGGAGGAAGGACGTACCCTCCTCTCCATACCCTCCCCTCCTCCTCCTCAAGAGCTGCGCTTTAATTTGGCATTACAGAGAACTGTAAACGTGTTTCATTTTTTCAATGCATGTTAAGGCGAGCGAATTGTGCGACAGGGGAACGACAGTTTGCTTGTTCCCGCTCTATTGAAAAATGCCAGCACCTCGTCGCTTAAATTTTGTTGTCACATCCCATGGTAGCCTAAAAGGGTCGTAGAAGCAACTCAAAGCTAAAGATGGCATTGGCAAAACGGCGAGTTTAGCAAAACCTGAGATCACGAGGCCCCTTCTCTAGAAAGTCTCCGGGGTGCCACTGAGAGAAACGCGTCTGTTTTCCAACGTGAAACGCCATTGCTTTTTTTTTCACTAAGATTACCAGCATAAACTCACCCCCCCCTCCTCCTCCTCCTCCTCCTCCTCCTCCTCCCGCTTCCCCCCGTCGTCAGTTGACCCTGGACCTTTTGGGGGTAGGCTACTTGACCCCCTCATCCAAATGAGTTTGAGACCCTTTCTATATGGTGTACAAACATTGTTTGCGTAATATTAGCTTGCCGTAAGCCCATTCTCCTTTATTAAAGAGCTCATTTAGTCTTTCAAAACCGAAATACTGGATAAAATAATCAAACTATACTGCCAACGACGGCTAAAAAATGCAGGTGGGGCGCATTATGTTCCCGCTTCTTGTTTCTCGACTCTTTCTTAAAGTTCTCATAGGATAACGCCGCAAACTCAACGACGCTGAGCGACAAAAAAATGCTCGGGATACACGAAGCCATCCGTTTCTTAAGCTGCCAATTGTTATCGCGATCCTGACGTGTGAACTTTTCTCACTGAAGCTTCTTAAGGCTGAACTCCATGGGACGAATTATGTGACGAATAACTGGCGAACGCCGCCCGGCGGCTTTTGCTCTGCGCGTGGAATCAACACAGTGACTGCTACGTCACGCGCAAAGCGAGCGTGCCGTCGGGCGGCGTTCGCCAGTTATTCGTCACATAATTCGTCCCATGGAGTTCAGCCTTTAGTGTTCAAATCTGGGGCCGGAGTTTGATGGATGCTCTTGCCAAAATACCGCGCTAAATTTCGTAGCGCGCGTGATCGAGGAACAGATAGCGCGCATTGGGCTAAAGAAAAGACAACCAGAACTTGCGGGCAACAAAGAGCAGTAAAATCGATGACACGCTGGCTCAACATTAATTACCCCCGGTTAAACATTCATCGATTTTCGAAGTCGAACCGACGGGGAAGTTTTGCTTCTCACCATATTTGTTGCAGCTCCCATGCATCCAAGCTTATTACTGTGCGCAGGGAGAACAGTTTTCCGACGGGTGCGGCACAAAGTTTGTTTGCATTCAGCGCCTCACCATGTTTTGAGTTTTTATGGAAATATTTTCGGTTATAAAGTAAGGAACAGTAAAAAAAACTGGCTTTGAAACAAACGACTAACCAACCAATTAAGCATAAATTTTTCAATCGCAGACTCAGTTATTTGTGACTGTACTTTATACAGTGTACTAACCTGCATGAGCACTTGCACGGAGCTACCGCACCGGCTGGAGGGTGTGTACCGAAACCACTGATGTAAGCGTTGATCTGTCCCCGCTTATGCACTGGTGTTTCAAGGGACGTAGCTGGTCATTGACGGGTGATGCTTGATTATAATGTAGTGTCCTGTGCGGTCTTCGAGTGCCAAGAGTGACGTCTTTCGTGACGCTTAGTGTTGTACTGGCATCACCTGCGTGTATAGTTCCTTTAAGTGTTTACAGTGGATGACTGCCTAATCTTCTCTATTTTGAAGCCACGGTGTTTCTTTAAGTTTTATAAAGTAGTAAGCCTCAATCATATTGTCGTTTCTTGAGTATGTTGGAAGCATGCTAAATGCACATTTGGGAGGTTTCAATGTTTTGAGTGTGCGCCAAGTTGAGCTGAAAGCTCTAGGTATGCAAAACACCCCACATCAGGTTGGATGTGCGTATAAAGGAGTGTTTAACAAAATACTCGATAAAATTATTTAAGTTACTAAATACCTGCTTCATAAAGTATTTAAAATACAACTCAAGTTACTTTTACTGTAAAGTATCTTGATTAGAGTACACATACTTAGAACAGTAATTCAATTGCTTTTGAAGAAACTTCCACATTGCGTAATTTGTATTGACGTCAATGACAAACAAAATTATACAGCTCCGCAAATCTGGGTTACCAGAATGGTTTATTAAAACGTAACAAAACAAACTTGCAAGAAAAAAAACATTGTGCAGTTTAATTATGAGGAGCATGATATCACTGATACTTGTTACAAAACATTTCTTTGACAAGAAAAAAGTCATTTCAGTTTATAATGACACCGTTAAATATCACGACCGGCAGCGCACCTTAGACGCATCGTTTAACGACAATCCATATTCACTATATGGGACTATATGGTGAGTTTACTATAAACGAACTTGGGATACGGAAATGAGTAAATGGAGAATTAAGAGAGCCCGCATAATACTTACTGCACTGATCGCACAGTCGCACCTTCTTCAAGTAGGTCGCGTTCAGAAAGGCACTCGAGGTTGGGGACGCTTTATTGACATTTTGAGAGGTCATCCTGCTTGTAGTTCGTTTCCTGATCTGTTCTCTGCTTATCAATGTCCGCTTACAGACAGTGTTCGCGAGAGCAATATGTGCCGAACTGACGACAAAAAGAAAAGAAAAAAAAAACAAAAAACCTCGAAGGTTTGCCGTAGTACAATCAAATATACAAGCAAAAATTTTTATGTTTACTTCTTATTTTCTTCTATTTGTTATTTGTTTGACACTGAAGTCTGCATTGCTGTTGTGGGTTGTTTCCCGTTCTGTGTTGCGCCTCGGTGTGGCAATCTTTAATTCTCTAAAACCACCCCTTTTGTTTGAGGATTTTTTTGGGAGCAACTCTGGAAAACGAAGGGCGCCTTTGGGAAGGCGAGAAGAAAACCTTCATTGTACGAACTTCGGAATGAAATATGAGTCACGATCGGCACTAAAGCGATCTTTCCACGAGCTGAATCTAATGGTGAATTCGAGTGGTCGTCTCTCGCCTCTGACCTTGATTCAAAAGAGCGCCCCAGCCTCGCCGCCATCACTACCCGAGATCCTTTTCTGCCGATCACAACTGCTAAACTCAGAGCGCTCTGGCATTTTCGGACCAAAAACTCCGTGACATTAGTAATGTATAAAAAAAAATATTTTACAGCCTACGATGAACGATTGAGCCAAAGTTACGCTCGCAACGTGATGAAATAACGGCTCTGACTGACTATAAACTATTCTACGCATCAGCATGTTGTTGTTAAAAAAAATAGCAGCATACGAATTGATGTTCGCAGAACGGAACGAAAACTAAAGTTTGGAAATATTTGTCAGCTCATTGCGTTTTGACAGTGAACGCGTTGCGATAGCGGTCAAGCGTACGGCAGAACAGGCAGATATGAAATGGTTAATAAAGCGTTTTTCCCACTACGGAATATCGTGCAAACATCATCCACAGGACTTAACACGTATCGCCATGTGACACAAATCACAGTGCATTATAGTTGGCTCTCCCTTTATTTTACAACACAAACATATGAACGCGGTTTTATCAAACCTGAAAATTCTTCGAAGCCTTCACAATGCCCGGTAAAACAGCGGCGACCGCTAGGGGCGGTTTCTTCATCCGTTAGGCTTAGTGTGTTCACAACCGTGAGATGAACGATATCGTAAAAGCACTGGGAATACTTCCCAAGTCGAGTTTTACTGTCACGGTAACAAGCGAATGTCGTCCCGTATGATGTGATCGTCGCACCGCCGAACGCACAAGCACTTTGTAGAACCAGATATTCATCGGCGTCATGCCGGACCCCGAGATCACCGCAGACCATTGCCGGCCATCGTCAACAAAACCACGTGATCCACATACATCTACCACGTCACACCTGCGCCGCTCCGCACTCCGACGGCTAGAGACCGGGTGCTAAGGAGCGCTCTGAGAGGGAGGGGCGTCCTCGGAAAGAACCAGCCGATCGGGCCATCGCACCCCTTTTCCACCACTCGATCTCGCGCGCTCTGGAAAGAGCGCTCGAGAGCGCGCAGAAAGAACCACGCGAAGTCACCATGAGTCACCGTGGCTTATCGGAGCTAACAACAGGATTTGGTTAGAGTTCGTGTATATAGCTACCTACAGTAGCAGAGTTGCGCATAGGTCCGCCATCTTGCCCTCAAAAGCATCCATGTGTTTTGTAGGAAAGCCACACTCGTGTATGCAGGAGTCGGGTACGTTCGGCGAAGCGCCGACGGTGAGCCCTCGTTCATTCCGCTTTATTTTTGGCAACCACATTACGCTTTTTATGCACGGGTAAATAAATGTTCGTGTGAATACGAACCTGTACACCACGCTCGTGTAAATAAGCAAGTATTCCAAATAAACAGGTTGCAAAGGGGTCATTCCATGCCGAACGTCCCAGACGTTGCGCTCGACCACCTTCGATTTCTAAAAAAACATTTATGGCCTTTTGTCGCATTGTCCGCAGCCATGTCCTAAAATAGTTTTGACGCAAAAAACTTTTTGATGGCGTGAACGTGGTTTTAAGTTTTAAAAATAGCGTGAAATTAGGTATCAATCAATAATTTATGAAAAATCAGTTTTTTTTATGAAACACCCAAAACTATTTTTTTTATCTGCTCGGCTTTCGACTGGCAATGTGGTGGGGCTTGTGCAGTTTTGTTTAATTTAAATATTTGTTTTTAAAAACACAACTTTTCTTTTTAAATTTTAACAATTTTGTTATTTCATTAAAAAAGATCTAATTGCTCCGGGGACTTAATGGAACTTTTTACCGGCTGTCTTGCAGGTATATAATCTATAAAAAAATGTTTAAACCGCTCAAATAAATATCTTGCAGTAAAAAAAAAAATCCTGAAGTTGCCAAAAAGTGCGTTTTGACGCATGAACAGCCGTTTATTTCACCCTGAGGTGGCCCAAGCAAAAATTCAAAATATGGTGGGTTGTAAAAACAATCGATTGTATTTTGATTCTGAAAGCTTAATCAAAGTAATTTTTGTTTAAAGCGACAACTCAATTTTTGAATTTGAACTCTCGCACCACAACCCGGCGTCGCTTCTTAACGCCTCTTCGCCGCACAGCACGCCACCTTCGACGATAGCTGACACGATTAGGTCCTAAGAAAGAACGGAGTTAACTGCCGCTTCCCGTTGTCCGTCTTTCCGGCTGCAAGGAAAGAAACGGCGGGCATCGTGTTGATAACCGGAGGTGCCGCCAGTGCGTAGCCATAGCAGGCCCGTTGTGCCCTTTGTACTCGAGGGCGGCTCCTCACACTCCGAAACGCGATGCGTAATCGACGGGCGGCATCAGCTGACGTGGACTTCTCAATGCGTCAGGCGACGTGGAATTCTCCATAAATATATCTTACTTCTCCGTGAGAAGCAAGAGATATTTATGGAAAGGTGGAATATTTTTGCCTAAAAACCACACGGTATTTGGATTGCTATGTAATAGGCATCATGAATATTGGCTTGAAGCAATTTAAAAAAAAAAAAGGAATATGTAAGAATTTTAGCATTTGTGACAGTTTTGTTACAAACTATCTCGTTGCTGTAGGTGACTGTAAAAATTCTTATTTACAACCCTGTAGGTATAATGCCCAAAAGGAAAAAAAAAAGGTGGCAGTTTCAGGCCCTATACAATTAAATATCATGCAGAAGAACAACTAAATTTATGCGAAATTGCGTTTTGCCGTTTCAAGAGCCGTCAATTCTGCCTTGAGGTGGCTGAAAGAAAAATACGAAACATGGTGACTTTTACAGAAGAGTTTATTGCCTTTTGTTCTTGAAAGTTTAAATAAAAAATTTTGTGCTAAAGAGGAAAAAACAATACATTTTGAAGTTGAGCTTTTGCGTCGCAACCTGGTGCAGTGTCTTGCGCATCTTCTCTGCACAGCACGCCACCGTCGAGCCTGGCAAAGCGTGCGACGGTGTCACGGTTTGCGCACGCAGGTAGACAGCAGGACTTCGATTTGTCGGGTACATCTTGGTGGGAAGAAGCTTTTTTCCACTCTTGTTGCTTTATGGATTTTCCTATTTCGACTGTTTTGCGCGGTGGTGCCTCCTGTGGTCTTCCACTGTCTTGATATCAGCAGATGCTTAGCGCTGCCGGGTCAAAGCATCCACTAGTAAGCTATTTTAACAGCAACACAAAAGCCCAGTGAACGGGCAATCTTAAACGACGAGGCGATGTGGTGTTAACGAATGCGCGCCGTTGGAGGCTCGTGCCTCGTTTGTGTTTAAATCGGCTTTGCATCGGCAAATTCTTGCGTTGCTGAATAGTTCAGCTTTTAACCGCAGTATGCGTGACGGCTAGATTTCGTGGCGATATTGTCGCGTTTCCCTTTTAGGAGAAGTCCACGTCAGCTGATGCCGCCCGTCGATTAGGCATCGCGTTTCGGAGTGTGAGAAGCCGCCCTCGTATACAAAGGGCACAACGGGCCTGCTATGGCTACGCACTGGCGGAATCTCCGATTATCAGCACGATACCCGCCGTTTCTTTCCTTGCAGCTGAAAAGACGGACAAGGGGAAGCGGCAGTAAACTCCGTTCTTTCTTTGGACCTAATCGTGTTAGCTATCGTCGCCAGTGGCGTGCTGTGCGGCGAAGAGGCGTTAAGAAGCGACGGCGGGTTGTGGTGCGAGAGTTCAACTTCAAAAATAGTTTTTTCGCTTTAAACAAATATTATTTTGATTAAACTTTCAAAATCAAAAGACAAGCGATTGTTCTTCCAAACCCACCATGTTTTGTATTTTTACTTGGACCACCTCAGGGTGAAATAAACGGCTGTTTATGCGTCAAAACGCACTTTTTGGTAGCTTCAGGATTTTTTTTTTTTACTGCGAAATATTTAATTGAGCGGTTTAAACATTTTTTTATAGATTATATACCTACAAAGCAGCCGGTAAAAAGTTCTATTAAGTTCCCGGACCATTTAGATATTTTTAATAAAATAACAAAAATGTTAAAAAAGATGTGTTTTTTAAAAATATTTTAAATTAAACAAAACTGCACAAGCCCAACCACATTTCAAGTCGAAAGCCGTGCAAATTAAAAAAAATATATTGTTGGCTGTTTCATAAAAAAACTGATTTTTCATAAATTATAGAGTGATACCTAGTTTCACGCTATTTTTAAAAGTTAAAACAGCGCTCACGTCATCAAAACTTTTTTTTCGTCAAAACTATTTTAGGGCATGGCTACGGACAATGCGGCAAAAGGCCATGACTTTTTTTTTTTTAGAAATCAAAGGTGGTCGAGCGCAACGCCTGGGACGTTTGACACGGAATGACCCAAAGAGATTGGCGCCAGGCGGCTGTGGCGGCGGCGCAGTCGTGTTAGGTGTTTCGGCTTCTCTGCAGCGTGTGGATGCTTTTTGAACCTCGTGATCTCGTTCGACGAATAGAGTTGCGAGCGGCGCAGGGAAATCAGATGCGCAACTCTACTCCCCCCTCGGGGGAGCATATACAGGAACTCTAGATTTGGTTGCTCGAAGCAATGTTCACGTCACGCCCATGCCACTTCATACCGGAAAACTCAGAAAATGGGGGAACGTCAAAAATATAATTCAGATCATGAGTCCAAGATACTAAGAAATGTAATTAAGATACAGGATCAAATACTCTCGATCAAAACTATTTGCAAGATATCAAGATACTTCCAAAAGTATTTGAAATACAGTATCTTGAGTAGAGTATTTAATATAGGCACAAGTCTGGTCTAGAGTTTACATATGACGCAATGAATAACGCGTAATGGTTTAAAAAAAAAGATGTTTCTGAACAAACGCAGAAAGGGGTTCGAAATTCCACTTGTGCTTCGCTCATTTGCCGGCATTTTAAGCTACTGGGAAATAATGAAGTTGTTTTCAGTTTTTTTTCACCGACATTGGCGGACCATCAGTCGTAGATAGGTGGAGAATCCTTTAGGGTAGATTCTGAATAGCGTCCGTTGCTAGCTACCGCAGACGGAGTCGGCGTTGCACAATTCTGCACTAAGCTTCTTCCTCGGCCTTCCTTTATGACTACCTCAACAGTCTGCTGCATTTCTTAATTGCTTCGTTTTAGGCTTTTCATACTGCTCTCGACGCATTTGGATCAAGGTCTAACCACAAAGAAATTAAAAAGAAAAGAAAACGCCACGTTTAGCTCAATATTAAAAGAAACTAAAGCTAATGCACCTTGCGTCATTAGTTGTATATAAAAGTATGTTTGTGAGATGTAAGCTCTGAAGCAGTGCCCCAGTTCTGAGGCGTGTTTCACATCGATTATTACGATGGGATTTTGTAGATGTTTATCACCATGAAAAAGAAAACCTTAGTATCTCAGGTCCTGATCCCCGTTCTAATGAAGGGAGGCGACGGACGCATGATTTACTAATTAGGCTGCGCGGCTTTGGCTAATGCATCTAATTAATTTTTAATAACGGAGAATAAAAGGGAGACCGAACTCTTAAATTTGTTTTATTTGCACTTGAGCTTCATTTGCGAAGTTTTCAGACAGCGCCTTTTACGCTGTGTAAAATTAAAAAAAAAATTACGTTAGCTGAAAACATAATGTTAAAAAAGAAGCGCACATACATCTATCCCAGGTGCCTCGTCGCATAATCCGCTTAATATACATTAAAAGGCAGTTTTTTTTAATGCAGTGAGATTGTTTACTCAGTCGTTTCGCGCGCAATGCCGCTGAGCAATGAAACTTTGGTTGCTTAGGCATGGGCCGCTGAACAGGCTGAAGCTTGACGAGAGTATGGGCCGCGTCGCAACTACGTCGCATTCACCTGCGGCCACAGCTGTGTGCGTGACTGCTGAGCGCGAGCTGATTACGAGCTTCCAGTTCATTTGCAACGCGCACGCGAACACTCCCTCGGCCACAAGCGCGAGCTAGCACGCGCTCCTTGCTTTGAGACGAGCATTTCTAGCGCGCGCGCTCGTTCTGCGGAAGAACGCTTCAAAGCAGCGACCCGGAGTATAAACAGCGCCCTCGAAAATGGCGTCCAGTGCCAGCGTCCAGCGTCCAGCGAAGGGCTTTGCAGCCCTTCGCACAGCAGTAAGGAATTTTCACTCCTGCATTTGATGCTCCACGTGAACGTCTAACTTCATCGTATGCTATAGCAACAGACACTCGGCGTGAGCATCTGTTTCATTATCTGCTACACAAACCACTGAAGCAGGCGATGGAGCAGACGATGTCGCAGATAATATAGCAGACGACGGTGCTCATCCTAGAGCCCAAATTGCCGAGCTTTGTGCTAAACTATTACTCTATAAAAATATGCGCTCCCAAAGTCTTTTGAAATAAATTATTGCTTTTTTTCGCCTTGCCTTGAAACTTAGTTTACTGCTTGGTTGCTCTTTACGTACTCTTTTACTTACATTTCTTTGTAATATAATAAGCGTAATCTTAGAAACACTACCCTTTTGGTTGTTTATCATTGCCGCAAGTGGATAAAAAAACTACGACCAGCTTGAAATTTATCCTTCCAGCACATACGTGTCACAGCGCCTTGCTCGCAAAGGGACCACGCTTCGCAAAATCACCTTCATTTTCCTGACGGTTAATTTCCAATGCATCTCCACTGGTCACACACAAAAAAACAAGAATGAAGTTAGTTTGATGCAACTCGAAATTATGGTGCTTATGGTGCTCTTTAATCAGATCTGCTCAAGGAACGAAGACATTTCGCGGTTTAATAGCCTCTGGAATATCGCGCCTTTTTTTTCCCTCGCTCAAAAGCACAATTTCTCCAGATTTTCTAAAGGCAGCACTTTAAAATTTTTCGGATAGATACGTGACTCTGGTGCTTGCTTTATAGCGATCAAGCCGCAGTTGACGTAAAATACGTATTTTTCAGGCCCATTCGTGCTTTTCCTACAAGAACGGCGATTACTATTCCTTGTATCAGTACCTTAGTGACCGTGATTAGAGTAGCATTCTAGAGTATCTGTACGTTGAGTCGTCAACTAACAAACTTTTTTCAAGTGTGATGGAACGCATGGCATTCTTCATACCAAAGAAGGTATATTATAGAAGTAAATATCCCTCGTGGTTCTCAAAGGATCTGCGACACTGCTTAAGGCATAAGCTGCATTATCATCCTCCTTACCGGAAAACTGGACAACATGACTGGTACAAGAACTTTAGTTAATGTGGAGCGCCTGCGAAGCGATTGTTTGAGCATGATAGACAATAATACGATAAGTTTATGAACTAATCGTTATACACACAACCTCAGTGTATGTGAAGTTTGTCTAAGAAACCACGAATGTTACCGCCATCACCATGCGACATGACAACGATGTCTTTTTCGGACCTAGCATATGTGGCGGATATTTTTGCGAGTCATTTCCGTTCTTGTGTCAATGCGAATGGTAACTTCTTCCCAAGCTCGAATATAAATTGCATAGATTTTTTGACAGTCTGTCCAGTGGATGAAAGTGAAGTGTTGAAGGGAAATAAAAATTGAAACCGAAGCTGTCCTCGGGAGTGGATGGAATTTCTAGTGCAAGGGTTGTGCTCAATTGTTTTGTCAATTGCTGCTTCAGATGTTTAACTTGTCACTCGATTTTTGATTTTTTTCCTACCGCATGGAACGCTCTGTTGTTGTTTCGTTCCATAAATCAGATGACTGTTCTGTTCTTAACAATTACAGACCCGTCTCCGCTCATCAGCGTATCCAAGGTTTTTGAAATCATATTGCACACCCGACTGTACGTATATCTTTCTGGAAAGATTATTGCTGAGGAAAGTTGCTCTATGAAAGACTGCTCATCGGAAACAAACCTACGTTCATTCTTGAGTCATGTCATACCATGTTTTGCATAGCCACGAAAAAGATGTAGTGAATTTTGATATATCTAAAGCATTTGATAAAGATAATCATAGCTCGTAAGTAAAATCTGAGACCGTGGTCTACCTCCTAGTACTGTCGTCCATTTAAGAGTTGTTTATCCAAACGAGTAAACTCTGTACGAGTGTCCAGTCGCTTTTCTGCTCCTTTTGTATCTACTTCTGGTGTTCCCCGAGGCGGAAACCTTGGCCCTCTATTTTTCTTATATTTGTGAATAACGCAAATGCTGTTATTTGCTGGTGATATTTAGTTATTTGCGGTGGTGAATTCGGTAGACGACTGTGAGCGTCTTCAGCGATGTAGAAATTTTATTTGGGCGTTGTGAACTTCTGAATGCATCAAGGACGAACGTGATTTCGTTTTGAAAGACGCGTGATGTATTTTGCTTTTCTTGTGCATTGAATACCCCAGTTATTACTCGTGTTAAAATTATTCGCAATTTAGGAGTTCACATGGACGTTGACATTAATTTCGCCCAGAACGTGACTTCAGTTACAAATGCGTAATCTAGAGTTCTCGATGCCATCACGCGTAGTACACGTAGTTTTTTAACCATTTTGTTTTTACGCTTGTTGTGTTCACTTGTACGTCCCGCATCGAATACGGCTTGACTGTCTGGAATTTTATTGAATAATTTAATTCAGGCGCAATTGAGCGCACACAAAAAATAAATTCAATCGCATGTTATATTATCAATACCATCAACCTTGGATGGAACAGCGCGGATGAACAGTCACACTCACAAGCACACAAGAAGGGAACAGACTCGCAGCGCTGAATAACAACTCAGTCCTATATTTCTTCTTCCTCAAATCTTCAAATTCTCCTTCGCCGCTAATGAGAACATTTTAAATTTTTTTCACACCAGAGACCAAATAGCCAATAAACATTAATAAATAACTAATAATTAAATAAAAAAAGACAGCTAAAGAAAAATATAAAAAATTAAAATTAAATTAAAAAATTAAATTTAAAAAAACAATTTTAAATAATAAAAATTAAACGAAAAATTCCTCATCACTGTTGGTGCTTTGATGTTATCTCTAGATAATCCAATTCTTTCTTTGATAAAGCTAAGGATGATACACTAACACATTGTTTGTCCAACCTGGCTATATTTTCAGCTTCGATGATCTCTCGTGTCAGCTGATTACCACTCTGGCACTGACAGTGCAGTTACTCAGGTCTGTTGAACACCCGCAATCCCGGCAATGAATTCCTAGATTCCCTAATATTACTCTGTTTATGTTATAATGATGCTCTCGTAACCGGTCATTGAGACACCTCCCGGTCTGCCCGACATACTGTTTTCCGCATGAGAGGGGAATTGCATAAACCACCCCTTCAGAGCATGGAACAAAACGGGAGTGGTGCTTTTTGGTACAACCTAAGGTTCTATCGGAGGATGAATTGACTTTTTTACATAAACTAGAGAGCTTGCATGGAGCAGAAAATACTACGTTAACGTTTACGCGGTTGCCTATCTTTTTAAGACCATGAGAAATATGGTGAATATAAGGCACAACCACTGGCCTTTGGTTTCTGTCCCTCTTCTTACATTGGATTACATCGGGATTTTTGATTTTCTGAAGGAGTGTTTCTGCGACAGATATTAATACGTGAATAGGGTACCCCCCTGATAGCAGCCTAGCTATCTGCGCGTCAAAGCTGGTTTTTACAGTATGCGGGCATGACTTTTTGATGGCATTTGTAAGGCATAGGTTGACTACACCCCTCTTAACTAATTTGGAGTGGGCCTATTGATAATGGAGGAGTGGCTTTTTCCCCCTCGGAGCGTATGACCAACAAGTATGACGAGAAAGAAAAAACAGTCTGAGGTCTAAGAACCTAAGGGACTCTTCAACCGGAAGTTCATGGGTTATGCCCAAAGGATCCAAAGAGTTCTTAAATATCGAGAGGACATTGGACACAGTACTTGAAATGTCGTTTTATTTATTTAATTATTAGTTATTTATTAATGGTTATTGGCTATTTGGTCTCTGGTGTGAAAAAAAATTTAAAATGTTCTCATCAACGGCGAAGGAGAAGAAGTTGAAGATTTGAGGAAGAAGAAATATAGGACTGAGTCGTTAGTCAGCGCTGCGAGTCTGTTCCCTTCTTGTGTGCCTGTGAGTGTGACTGTTCATCCGCGCTGTTCCATCCAAGCATGAATTACCAACTAGTCCAAGCATCCACATTATCAAACCATCAACCTACTTATTACTTCTGATACGGAAGGATATGCAGACTAGTGAAGTTAGATACGTTGCACAGCAGGAGCACGGCGCGGGATTTGATCTATAAGGTGATAGAGTTATCGATTCACCCTTACTGCTCAGCTGCATCTGCTTACTTGTTTCTCAAAGGTCTACTAGACAGTGTTTATTGTTTTATCCTTCTGCTTCGCATGGCCCATTACGAATGATTATCTTACAATCGACATATAACGTACCATATTAAACAAATCGCTGCGAGTATTACCCCCGACATTACTTCCCTAGTGGTGAATTTTCGAACTCTTCTTGAACTAATATAAAAACATTATAAACATGTAAACAAAAAAATTAAGATATAAAAAGCTAAATCCGAACGCTGTCGAAAGCTACTTTCGGTTTTAACCTTTTATGTCTTAATTGTTTGTTTTCATGTTTATAATGTTTTTATATTAGTTGAAGAAGAGTTGGAAAATTCACCACTAAGGAGGCGTCGAGCTCTTTGTTGAAACTGAAAATAAATGAATGAAATGGCCGAACTTTTATGCAATAATAGACGTTCGGTATCAATTGCTCTGGTGTTCTTACTTAATGCGGAGGGCAAGTTCGTCTGCTTCTCGCGCAGGGGGTACCGGTGACGTCAGAACGCCGTGCCCTGATTGGCTGATCGCGGCCCCCCTATCTGAGCGTCGTCTGCTCCTTTGCAACGTCGTCTGCGTCTGTCTTACCTTTCCTGCGACTTTCGGAAGTGCAGAGGCCAGATTCACAAAACCATGTTACGCCGAAAGAGTGCGTAAGACAAAACGTGAGAACAAATTCGTATTCACGAAACGAAATTATCGTAAGTTTTGCTCAGATTACGACGGAATCCTACGACGATCAACTCAGCATGGCCGACAGCGTCGCTCAGTTACTTGGTCGCGATGACCAACGGACGTTTATTTTTGTACGTGCTCTTCTCACGCGCCACGACTACAAGCAGCAAGAAAAAAAGTAAAAAGCACTTGAAATAAACCACGACGAACAAGAACGCTGGATCCACGAACACCCGGGAAATGCTCCAACGGCCACGATTCCACTGACCCCGTCCAAGCGAGCTCGGCAGATAGGCCTAGCAGCGGCGCAGCGGTGCTCCGACGGTCCTTGGCCAAGACCGTCTGCCCACGACCGGCTGGCGTGCTGAATGGAATATGCCCGCGCGACCCTTGTGAACCCTTCAATCTCTTCCTCTTGTCATCGCCTCGTTTTCCGAGGCAGCGGCGACTCTCGCCGGTGAAAAAGCGGTGAACCTCCG
The DNA here is from genome assembly GCA_013358835.2 of Ixodes persulcatus. Taxonomy (NCBI): domain Eukaryota; kingdom Metazoa; phylum Arthropoda; class Arachnida; order Ixodida; family Ixodidae; genus Ixodes; species Ixodes persulcatus. The sequence continues at coordinate 695,148 of JABSTQ010010262.1, forward strand.
ACAGACGCTGGAAAGATAAAGCAGCCATCGCTTTGACTAGCAGACGTAAAGCAGACGACGTTAACTGCACCAACCCGCCGACGCCGTTTAAGAGTGAGGAGTCTCGCCGCACACGCAAGGAGGGAAACAGTATTTGGGAGGGAACTTGCGGACACTCTCGCTTCTTAGCAGACAAACCTCGGCGCCTCGGGACACCTCGCCAGCGAGTCCCTTGACTTCCCCCCTTGATGCACGTCTGCTAGTTGTTCGACAAAAACAACGTACCGCTCGAGTTATTTCGTCTCCCCTCTCTGCAAGGCGAAGTCGAGCTCGCTCGTAAAAGGGCCAAACACATGCGCGTCCAAACTGTCCGATTTCGCGTGCGAACCGCCGGAACGACCTTCGAGGGCGAGGGTTTTCGTCGCACCGGAGGCTACGAAAACCCTCGCCCTCGAAGGTCGTTCCGGCGGTTCGCACGCGAAATCGGACAGTTTGGACGCGCATGTGTTTGGCCCTTTAAAGACCTGCACTTCCGAAAGTCGCAGGAAAGGTAAGACAGACGCAGACGACGTTGCGAGCAGACGACGTTGCAAAGGAGCAGACGACGCTCAGATAGGGGGATCGCGATCAGCCAATCAGGGCTCGGCGTTCTGACGTCACCGCTACCTCCTTTCTCATGCGCAGAAGACGAAAATGAGCCCACTTGCGAGGCGTATAGCTTTAATTTATTAAATATGTATGCGAAAATCGTTGCGTGAACCATATTTATAATCACTTTTTTTTAAACACCGTGTGAGTGTGGGTCATGGATTTGACATGGAAGCAGTGCATTTATTATTTAATTCCTGCTAATATCCTTCAACGTTTTTGACAATCAAACTGCTTAGTCAGTTTTGCTAAAACAAAACTGACTAAGCAGTATTTCCAATAAAAAAAAGCTCTTGACTCCATAATTTAAAAACAAAAATCCTCCAAGCTTTTTTATTAAAAAGAAAGGGCAGCAATTTAGGTATATTTGGGGTTTCTTTTTTTCTTTCCTGTCAAATTTATACAATTTGACAAACATAAAAAAGACGACTAAATGAATAGGTTAAGTGTGCAAAATTGCAGCGACACATTTCGTATGGGGTGCAGGACATAACTAGATCTGTACTCAGCGGACCGGACACAACTTTAATCAGTTTGGGGTTGGAGTGGGACACTTAAACCAAGAGCGGTGTGTCTTACGTTTCTTGTGGGATTTGTATTTAATTAAAAAGGCTCGTTCTACATAGGTTCAGCTGTGTACTCCAAGAACCCGTACTAGGATCTACGTCAACGACATCCGTAGTCAATTTAAGGATGGGGTAAGCGAAACTGCAAAATCTCCTTAACTTCCACATTCAGTTCATATATATATTCACAGTGGCGCAACCAGCTTACCCGAAGTGCGGAAAAAGATACTTACAAATTTAAAAACATTGCAGCTTGCCGAATTTTATAAAACGTTCTCCCTTCAATGCTGATCATGAGAAAATGCGGAATCGACCCTTTAATGCTCCGTTCAATGAGAAATATCACTTTTTGACTCCTTGAGCGGTAATTGGAAGTGTGTAGTAACAATACCTGAACTTTCAATAAAGCTGTACTTTGAAGTAGCAATCGCTTGAATTCCAAATTTGGTATTTGTTTTTTGGTGTATACAACTCGAACGTATGTACACAATGCGGAATGTATTCACCTATTTGACTTTAAATCATCCACTTTGCTCGCAGCCTTATTTGTCTTGCTACAAAAACGACATATATTGACTTTGTGCCTCGATATTTAAACATTAAAGGTATGCCCAATCGAATGTCCAAAATAAACGGCAAACGCAATGCAGTCGTGCAAAAAAAAAAACAAAAACAAAAACAACTACACTAAAGACCATGGGAACGGTGAACTTCGATTGATAATTACAGTCGCATTCACAGTCACAACCACAATTACAATCGAAATCACAGTCACAGTTGTAATCACAGTTGGAGGGAGCTCGGAAGCGCGTGGCAACGACTATACTACCAGGGCACTCTCACGGCCCGGCGCTCCATTGCAGCTCATCCGCATCGCTGCAGTTGCAAGGCTTCGTACCGTTAAACGCAAGGAGGCTCTGATGGTGCTCGATGCCACGCGCTTCCTGTTCCCGCTAACTGCGATTAAGAGAGTACGCCGATTCGGTTAATCACCTGATTACATACAGGAACGCTCGTTTACGTTACCTCGAGAAATCTCGAACGTAAATTTAAACTAATCCGTGAATCCATAAAACGTGCGTTTAAATTGCTCACTGCTAGCTAGAGCGCGGGAAATCTATAGTTCTGAACTTTCATACACGCGGGAGATCACATCCTCATCCAGACACACCGAACGTTGGAATTCGCAGACACTGGCCGACTAGGGCTTGGCTTATTACTTGCATCGTGATTGGTATTTTGACGTTCGTATCGGCTAACGCCGCAATCTGACTGGCTGATGAAGGATAATGAGATGCTCATAACTCACCACGTCCTGAGTTTTTTGAGCTCTCATTAACAGTACTTTTTAGTGTAAACAGTACAAAATGGCACACCAAAAATGCTTTTTTATTTCTTTTTTATCGCAAAAATAAACGACGGCATTGCCGAACGCTTACTCATGCACTCAAAGGTAGCGCTACGGGTCCAAAACAGATGCCAAATTTTTCTAACTAACCGTTACTTCGTTCAAAATGAAAAGTTCGACGGGAAAATGAGGCCCGTTTTTGTCCGTTTTCGGTAACTGGACTTTAAGGTGGAAAGAAAGAGGAAAAGAGAAGCAATGGCGCGTTTTCCTCCTTTTTACTGGCGTGCCCCCAAGTGGACGGGAGAGGAAGAGAAAGGAACGTTTTTTCTCTCTTTTCCCAGGCAGACGGGGAGGAAAGTTCCGCCCACCCGCCTATCCATCTTTCGGTTTCGTTTTTCGGGGCAACGTCGCACCCGCTGTTTAATCATCACCATTGAGCTGACTGAGCGTCAGCAGCAACGAGGTTGCCTGTAATTCAGTCTCCCAGTCTAAACACGCGGAATGAATCCCGGTTGCAATAAAGCTTTAGCCGCTAATTCTGTGAACGATTTCGCTAGAAACAGCGAAGTTCCGTAGCGGTGCTAGCAGTGCATTACGCACTGGACTAAGGTGTCCGTCTTTGTAGTTTTGCGTCCAAGTCAGGAAGGTTTTTCTGCCGGTTTTCTGCGCGTCTCCTGGGCTACGTTTGGGTCTGTTTTTTGTTACCGAGTGCCATCCGACGATCAACTGTGGTTTTGTATTTGTGTGAGTCATTCACATCGCCATGGCAGTGTTGCGCGTTGTGAACGAAGTCTAGAATCGTCGCCGATGTCTCCGTGTGTTTCGCGTACAAGTCTTGTAACAGCGAGATGACATGATCACTGCGCTGGCAGATTTACCTTCTGCTTTACATTAAAGTGTTTAAGAAGACCGCTTGAGCGATTATGATGCCATCAATCGACCAGTGGATAGTCATATTGGAGCACTGGTCTGAACCGTATACCTCCTATCGTAATGCAGTGTTGTACACGTTCCTCAAAAAAAGGAACGAAAGCTCGTTCCTCGTTCCTTGTGATTTTCGGAACGCGTTCCCGTTACAAGTTCCATATGTGGAAAGGGAACTCGTTCCCGTTACAGTTAAAAAAATGGAACGGATCGTTACATTTACGTTACATTTGTATTTTGCTGATTACCATATTTAGTTAGACCAAGCAAAGTTTTATTTTTTTTATCTGTCCCATCAATGGCAACATACGAATTTGAATGGAGTGATGGATGGGCACCAGCAGAAGAAGAAAAGCGGAAACAGGGTTTCATTTGTTGACTTTTAAAAATCTCAGCTTTCAACTATATTTTGTGGTGGGCGATTCAGGAGAGCCAGATGTACTGTTGCTCCACATTGCACGAGCGTTTTAGAACAACCTCACACCTTTCAATATAATAAAGACCCTTGTTCGAACTTAACAACTGTTGCTTCTCGATGTTGCTGCCTGCAAGACGAGCAAGTGAAGAAGAGGGTAGGGCTTTTCGAAGGTCAGTCTTGAAAACTACAAATCCTTCGTCAAGGATAGATTCGTTGCTCAATTTGAAGGTGGGAGACAAGGAGAGAAGAAACAAAAAATAATTTTTGTGTATATTTTAAGTGACCAATATTCGGGATACAAGGATGAGTTCGATGTCAGGTAACCTGTACTTTTGTTGTAACTGTAGGTCTCTTTGTGGAAGTTCAGTGATGTTTGTAGTCGACCTTATATTTCTGGATGTATGAGGATTCGTGGAAGCAAAGCAAATAGCTGAGTTTGAGACGTCCCTCTTTCTGTGTTTTTTCTTTCGACTAAAATGTTTCCTTTTTATACCGCAGGCTCGGGCACTGAAACATTATACAAATGTCCACTAGCTCTCCTTCACCCGACTGTTACCAACTGAGGACAACACAAAATAAACTATGTGATAAGTAACCAAAAAGTTAACGAGATTCTGCACTTCGTAAAGATATTGTTTTTATACTTTTACAATTTCCCTCTTAAAAATGAAATACAAATTACACCACGGGACGAAAAAAAAGGAACGCCGTTCCTCGTTCCGTTCCAGTAAAAATGGAACGAGTTCCCGTTCCAGTTCCACTGATGCGAAATGGAACGGCGGCGTTCCTTCGTTCCTCCTAAAAGGAACGCGTTCCAGGAACGCCGTTCCTTGGTACGCCGTTCCGTACAACACTGTCGTAATGTAACTGCCGTCTGCAAGGGCCCATTGTACCCTCCCCGAAAACGATCGGTTTATCGGGGAAGTGCTGAACACGCTTAAAGTGGGACGAAAAGGAAGCACGTACGTATACATGGGTTGCACTGACGTCACATCGCATACTTTTGGCCACCATGTGAGAGGAGGAGAGGGAAGCTGCTTTTGTAAGAATTTTGAGTGACGGGTAAATCTTCTATAATCTTCTGGGAGGAGAACGGCGACGTCTGTGCAAATCCGGGAGGCTCAAAAGAGGATCCTGACAAGAGGGGAGCTCCCTCTTCCCCTCTTCTCTGGTGGTCATCGGAGCGCTTTTAGAATGACGTCACGTGCAACCTATGTATGTTTAAACCTTTTTAATATTAGCATAAAGGGAAATTGGAGAGAACGACCGATGTGGTGCCAGGGAAATTTGCTTTCTATTATAGACGATTATAAGCAAGGCCACTGGCCGCCGCCATGTCTCTACTCGGGCAGACAAGCCCTCGCAATTTCAAGGTTGCCAAAACCAAGTTCACGTGCAAGCTGCACGTGCTTGCACTCATGTGGCACCAGGTGGGCCGTCATGCTTACAGTAGTCAGCAATTCTCTGGGTAGTTTTTCGGGTTGGGTTGTGCTGGATAGTTATCTAACGACAGTCGGGTTGTGACCGAGCTTACCGTTCTAGATTTGTATTTCTTGATTTTCGTACTTACTCGATCTTGAATCTACACGTCAGAGTTAGAGGACACATGTTTTTAACTCCCTCGGCTGTTCAGACCCTTTCTTGGAAGTAAACCACGTTCGCGCTATTTAAATTAAATTGAACCTCGGATTGTTGGATCGAGCTTAAGCGCGCTTTAATTTCGAATGGGTTTTTTAAAGCCCTCTCGTCGACGCGAAACTCAAGAACCCTTAACGTATACAACTAACCGTAAAATTAATTCACTGATCGTCGGTCACAAAGTGATGACTTCGCAAAATCAAGTTCCCCACGTCCACCGATGTCGCTCTTTGGATTCGCCAGAGCCACTTGTCCCAACGACGGGCCAATATATATATATATATATATATCCTTTTTTAATATACCGACGATGTATAACTAGGTACGACATTTTAGTCATTACGGAGCTCTAGACTACCGTACGCAAACGTTTTACGTACGCAAAGCATTGCGTCGTCGTCACCGCGCATCTGTCGAAACGCTAACCGCGGTTTCCGCTTCGCGTGCGCTATGTTAGCGTAGGGTATTTCTCGTAAATTGCCCGCGTTACGACACGAATCATTGCGCTGCTCCAATCAGGATTCGTGGATTCGCGATGCGCAAGAAGTTGGCTAAAGCCAAGACGAACAGTTAGGAAATGGCGTCTCCCAGGACCGCGACTGCGGTCGCTTTGGCGGTCGTCACGAGCGCGACGTCTCCTGAGATTGCGGTTTTCAATAGAGGGCGACATTTCACTTCCACAGGAGGGGCACTTTAAAAACGGTTTTCAAGACACAGTAAGGTGGGCAACTATTGTCGGCAACTTGCCACGCGCGAACGTTTTCTCGGCAACGATAGGGTGCGCGAAGATCAGTGCACGAGACCTCTCTTGCCAAGGCGAAGGAAGCGGACACGACCGCGGTCCTGCGCTCACGTCGCATCCTCATATTTAAACAAATCTAAACTGCCACTCTGAACAAAAAGAAAAAAGAAAAACAGTTTTTTGTTTGTTTGTTTGGTGGAGCAACGTTTTGTGTGCGAAACATATACTCTTCCTCTATCTTGGTGGTGTTGCAAGTACAAGATGCATTTTTTTTTTTTGCTTCGTGGCAGAAATACTGTTCTAAAACTGTCTTGCGTAGCGCGCAATAATGCAATCGCTGGATTTAGCGCTAACCTGCGCTAAAATTGCGTGCGCTATTATAAAACTTTCTATTTACGCACGTTATCCCCACCATCTGCATGTTGAACGCACCACGGCGTAGCTTACACAACTCTTGCTGGAAATCACGGCTTTGACCGCAGTCATGTACGTAAACAATCGATTTCTCTGCCCGCGAAACATCTCTGCCGGCTTCTGAGTGAATTCCCCTTTACTGACTCACAACAACCACTGCCTCCACACACAACAGCGCGAAAACAATACTTTGCGGGAAAGCAAACACATGGCTGCTGTACGAACCACAGTGGAGCGGGTTGTTTCATTGATCGTCGAAAATAATTACAGCGTGAAAGTTCGGTTTTTACTGAGAGATTTATTCCTTGTGCCATTCAAAGTACTTTCTGAGTGAACTAACTAATCCATTGCTTAGATTAGCATGGAGAAAATTTGCACCTTCAAAAAGAAGAGTATAAAAGGCCGAAGCGCGGAGTACAGAGTCAGTGAGCGGGTAGTGGGGTGCGTCCATGTTGATGTTTGTATGTGTTCTGCATGTGTATGTTCTCACTTCATATGAACTGTACAGCATTGTTTGTAGTGACACGCGAAGTGTATGTGTGTCTATGCTAAAAATGCCTAAATCGCAATAATTGAGGAAACATGCTTCAGTGGCCGATGAATTAAACGGTACCTGGCGCCACCTAGCCTCGACATTTGCAATTACTCTGCCTGTACCTATACTACCTGGTAGCGAGTGATTTAACCTTCTTTCACGCTTCGCGGTATTTTCTGGACAGTGCAACGAGTCAAAGAGGCTGCTTTGATTAGCTTTTCCACGAACGACTTTTGGTTTTGCGAATGGTTTGCACTCCTCTATAACGTTCGGTGCAAACGAAGGAAATGTGACGCGAGGAATCGCTAAGGTAAGAGCTTAGGTGCGCGCGGTGACCGGGGTTGGGTTGTCTCTCTTCGACATTGCAGTGTCCAAAACTAGACGACTGAGTGACTGCCGGCACGGCCGGAAGCCGGCTTCGGCAATGAATGCATTTCGCGGAAAGCTCGTGTTATGTCTTCATTTGCTACAGCTCTCGCTCTGAAAGCAGATACTTGCTTTGATGTGTGCGAAGCGGTTGACTGCTTTTCTTGCGATAGCTGCATAGCAGGCACCGAAAGGCCGCCAGTGGTACGAAGTATTTTCCTTTCCGATGACTATGCTATGTTTTTTCGGTTGAATCGCGGCAGCGTTCCGCGTAAAAACCGACGATATGCGTAGCGTCGTGGCGTCGAGATTAAGCCTCATTTAATACGATTCACTCGGTACGGAGTCAACATATTGCTATGCAGACGAGGGATTATCATTGCTCCCTCGTCTGCTGGGACGAATGTTGCTCCGTTTCTAAAGGAATATAGGGAAGAAGAGCGTTCCTCCCTTTATGAAGGAATATATAGAGCTTTATTTTCTAAAAATCTGGCGCCATTTAGCTTCATGTATTCGAAAGCTCTATTGGCCGCCATTTTCCCACTGAAAATTTTAGAAAATCACGCAACTTCCGAATAAAAGATGGTTACTTCTAAAACTTTGGCATCTTGTTCGGTCGGCTAGCGGTACATTTCGGCCGAGAATGATTGCTTTGCGGTGAAAACTTTTCTTGTAAATATTTAGGACACCTTGTACATTATACTGTAACTGTACCTTATACCACAGTGTAAAATGTATTACTCTGTGGCACATTCAATTTCCAGAATTGACGTAATATCTGTTCACCGGCACAGGCATAGAGAACAAACCGCGACAAATCGACAATATATACACAATAGACCCGTTCCACTTCGATCGAACGCCGCCGGAAAAATGAAGCCAATCGATCTGGAGTTTGTTGTCCAGGTCGATTCGTTTACCTGCGGCGGTGTGTGCTCGCATCTCACGCGTTAATAATAGAACGCTTTCTCAGGCAGCCGCAGGAAGCGTGACCTCTCACCATTCTTTGGCTCTTGCCTTCGAGGTCGTGCCCGAGACGCCGAGCCCTTTTAATTATGAAACGGAAACACGGAGCTAAGAACTCTGTGTTTCCGTTTCGTAGCCAAGAACTCCAACTTCCAAGTCTGGAGGTTAGTTTTGTTATTTAATAATTCATCCCTGCACCGTTTAATGGTGTACGCTATCTACATTGAACTAATGTTAGACTCGAATTCAATTCATGGCACGTATGACCCAAAAGCTCTAGTCACTTTGTTTTGTATGCTTATTATTTTTTTTTTTTTTTGTTCTTCCAGAAAACAGTTCCTTCTCACATTTCGCACCTTCTAGAACCGTACACTTCCTGGAGAAGATTTGCGTTTCTGGAGCCCCGACTTACTTTATTATGGACTGCGTGCGTGCGTCTGTGATGGAGGAGGTGGAAGGGAGGGGGTCATGAAATGCAAATATAGTCATGCCGTAAATAACTCACCCACGACGATTAATTCAGGGCGGACTTTACATAATAATATTCGTTATAACCAAGGTTTCGTTTCTTTCTGGATTCATTTCAATATCCGTGCCCTGTTTGGAACATGTTCCATTAGAGATAAGATTAAGGACGGTCTAAAGCAAACAGGAAAGTGGGTACGGGCGCCAGAAGACGGATTAAATTATCTTATTTTTTTTTTTTTGTTTTGAGTATTTCGAGTCCCAGTGTTGTACACGTTCCTCAAAAAAAGGAACGAAAGCTCGTTCCTCGTTCCTTCTGATTTTTGGAACGCGTTCCCGTTACAAGTTACATCTGCGAAAAAGGAACTCGTTCCCGTTACAGTTAAAAAAAATTGAACGTATCGTTACATATACGTTACATTTGTGTTTTGCTAATTACTATATTTAGTTAAATCAAGCAGATTTTTTTTTATCTATCCCATTAGTAGTCAACATACGAGTTTGTATGCCGTTATGGAAGGGCAACAGGAGAAGAAAACAAGCGGAAGCAGGGTTTCATTTGTTGATATATTCAAGTTAAAAATCTCAGCTTTTAACCATATTCATGTTTGTAGTGGACGATTCAGACGAGCCGAATGTACTTTTACCCAACATTGTACGAGCGTTTTACAACAACCTCACACGTTTCAATTGAAGCAAAGTCCCTTGTTCGAACTTACCAACAGTTGCTTCTCGATGTTGCTGTCCGCAAGACGAGCAAGTCGAGGAGAGGGTAGGGCTTTTGGAAGGTCAGTCTTAAAAACTACAAATACTTCTTTGTAAGGTTGGCTTTGTTGTTCATTTTGAAGGTGGGGAACAAGAGAAGAAATAAAGGTTCTTTTTTTTGTATCTTTTAAGTGACCAATGTTCGGGATACAAGGGTGCGTTCGATGTCTGGCAGTCTGTGATCTTGTTTTTAACTGTCTTGTTATGGAAGTTCACAAGTGGCTGTAGTCGGCCTTAGATTTCTGGGTGTATGAGGATTCGTGGAACCAAAGAAAGTAGCTGAGTTTTAAACAACCCTCTTTCTTTGTCTTTTCCTACGACTAAAAGCCTTGCTTTTTGTACCGCAGTTTCGGGCGCTCATAAACGAGTCAATGTCCACCAGCTCTCCTGCACCCGAAACTGTTAGCAAGCGAGCACCACACAAAATAATTCATAAAATTAGTAGCCAAAAAGGTAACGAGATCCTGCACTTCGTAAAAATACTGTATTTGTACTTTCAAAACTTCCCTGTTCGAAATAAAATAAAAAATTACCCCACTGGACGAAAAAAAAGAACGCCGTTACTCTTTCCGTTCCAGTAAAAATGTAACGCGTTCCCGTTCCAGTTCCAGCGACGCAAAATGAAACGGCGGCGTTCCTTCGTTCCTCCTAAAAGGAACGCGTTCGAGGAACGCCGTTCCTTGGAACGCCGTTCCGTACAACAGTGATTTCGACGTCGCCGGTGACATATTTTGTGTTCTGCTGCCCGCAGAGTTTGAAATATTTGAACTTTCGGCTGTCCGGAACGACCGAACGGGTGCGGGACGGAGAGGACGCTCCTCACTTCTCGAAAACCCTGCAAAACAACAAAAAGGAGCCTTAAAGGGGCACTGACACATCAAAAGTATATTTCTTTTATTATCCGAAACGATTGAAAACGACGCCGGGACATTACCCTCAAACTTCAAAACTTGGGAATTCAATATTTGTGAAGCAAAAAAACAATTTCCCAATGCCGAATTCGAAGTTCCCGCGCGATCCGCGCCGGTGCCTTGACGTCAAATATTGCGGAGTCCTGAGAGTCCACTTTCTTTCACCACTCCGTGCTGTTGCCATCGCGACCCAAAGCGAGGAGGAAAGGAGCGAGCGCTGGCGGACCGGTTTTGAGCGGTGTCGCCTGTTTTCCGTGGGAGGATACAAATCCAGGAAGCGGCACCATACCGGACTCTTGATTTTTGGTATTTCAAAAACAAGGGCCGTAGCGCGTTCGCAATTGCATTAAAAAACATGTTTTACGATTGCCGTCATTAAATGTTATAGAAATATCGCCTATAAAGCTTCTAAATTTCATGATTCTTGACGTCACGAATCAAAAGAAGCGAGGAGGCAAAAAGCGGGAGAGGAGGGCGCCAAAAATAAAAGGCGCGCGCGCGCGTGGGAAAATGTTTTTTCGCGATGCGTTTTTTTTTTTTTTGCGTATCTATGACTACTTTGTGCATCGTTTTAGACAATAAAAAAATACTACCCTTGCCCCTTTAAAGGGCCCCTGAAAAGAAAAAAAAAAAGTTTTTTGAAAATAATCTGGTTGGGACACGCGTGTCAAAAAATAAATTCTACGCGAAAAAAAAAATTTTTAGAGCAATATTGACTGCGCCAGACGCAATTTAGTCGGTAGCGACCTCCTTTCCACTTGTTTTCTCTCTCGGCATTTCGGCCGCGTGGAGGAGAGGTACTCCCCGCCTCTTCGTAGTGGATCGGCTTGGCTGCTTGCCTGGCTTGGCTGCGCCCCGTACGAGAGCCATTCCTATTTCCTGTGTCTGCCGGTCGCACGTCGTAACGCGTCGTACAGCCGATTCACACGACGGACCGAATCGCGATTTTCGTCCGCAGACCGTGTACAAAGTGACCGGCACGTCACCTATTCCTGCGATCCGCGCCTCGTCCACGGACGCGCGGACTGATCCTTTTTCACTCGCGGGTTTTTGGCGGGAGATTGACTTGAAAAGTGTTTAGTCTGGCAACGGTACATTGTTTTCTTGTTTTGTTTTTTGTTTCTGGGCGATGAAAACAAAAGTGGGGCATCGTTGTGTTTTGTGCGTTCGCTGGTTCATTTTGTCGGGCGTTTCTTCGTTCCACGTGTGAAAGGAACTGCAGAAACTTTGTCTGGCTGACACGACGCAGGTTCCGGTACTCCTCCGAGTCCGCGTCAAGAAGCTTCCGTCAAAACTCGTCTAGCACGCCGCGATAATTCTTGCTCGTCCAATCAGGACTTCACCGAGCAAGACCTCTCTTGTGGCTGTGGTGAACTTGAGTCAGTGCCCGGTTATTGCCATAGACCCAATGGAGTCGATTTCTGGGTAAACTGGGCGCTCAGCAGCGCTTCCGTGGTCGGAGGCGCTCATTACTGCAACGAATCGGTGACTCATTGCTCTATCGATAAATTGCGAAACTAAAATAAGATGCAAAAGCCGTGTTCATAAAATACAGGGCTAACGTTTTAAATAAAACTTTTGACGCCGTCGAGCTAGCTTAAGCGGCATCCTAGCCGTTTGCGAAGACGAAGCCACTCAAAATCCAACATGGCGCAGCCCCTCCACCGTGCTCTGCCGCTGCTCCCTACCGCGGTACCGCCGGTACCGCGGTGGATTTTGTTTCGAAATTTACGGTTCGCGCGTGCCATGCCACTTTTCATGTCAAAGAATTGTAAGTTCTGCTTGCCTACCTTGTATCCAGCAGTTGAGAGTCCGTTACTTGTCGTCGGCGTCTTCCAGGGAATCGAAACAGATGCAGCATTTTTCGCACTCGTTGACGCATTTATTCAGTCATTGGCATGACAAAGAAAAACAATTTACACTGTCACTTTAAACAAGTGTTGCTATGCAAAAAAAAAAACAAAAAAAACATCCATGCAGTATCTACGTTAGCAACAGGTGCTACAGTGAAGATACAATGTGCGACATTTAGCGCGATCACGACATAGTGCTTTTTTCACTTTCACTCGTAAAATCAGATGCAACTATGGCGCGAAAATAACTATGTCTCGCTAACATGGTCGATCGTTTCGGTCACGCCGCTATATAAGTCATTTTTTCAGGGACTGATTTGTTTTCCTATGCAATTCTAACTCGCCACGTTAAATAAATAAATAAAAAAAAACGGAGTACGGACTATGAACAGATGGCTTTGGAACGAAATGGGTAAATACATGTTTTTATATTTTTATTGTGGTCTCTGTGAAGGCAAACAAAAAATAATAATAATAATAATAATGTTAGTGAGACAAAAAAAGCTTAGTAAAGCTCTTCGGTTACAGAATTTACCCAGAGCTTCACCATTGTCAGATAAGACAATGATGACTGGCAATGGTTAAAATTTTCAGGGGTTTCCAGCCTGAATCATTTGCAGTTCTTTCCCTATCCCAGTTGCAGATGACAAAAATGAACAACATACCACCTTTAACCTTTAAAGTTTATTATTTGTGAGTGTGGCATTGATTCATGATTATGGATGACTTACATTATGAAGAATTGTTTTGGGGGCTGGAGATCTCCATATTAAAGAGAAAATACTGTAATAGCAAACAGAAATGTTTTTTTCCGTGGCATAAAAACACAATTATAGTTTCCGATATGTGTTAGAAGCAAACCCAGTAAATATGCAGCCCTGCTGGAGAATTGTATGCAAACAGCCCTATCGGTGAGGCATGTCTAAAAAGATTTAAATGGTTATTGGTTGTGGAATCTCAAATACCAACCTGAAAGTATATTACGATAAAACATCAATTGTTCAACCCGTGTAATAAGACAATCATGTAAACTTTTATGGGTCAGATATTGTCCAGCAAAACTCGTAATCTCAAAGAATGAAACTCTCCAAGTACTATAATTTGAATTGTAGCTCTAAAGGTCGTGGTATCACTGGTTCGAAGCAACAGATCCCCCCCCCCCCCCTTCCCCCTAAAAAAAAGAACTGCCTAAAGGCTGTTGGCCACCAGCAGGCTAACAACTTGTCTGAACAAAGTGGATGCTCAAAGGCTTCTGTCATGCAAGGAGCAACCTGGAACAACATTGTCTCTCGAGGATCTCAAGAAGCACAGCCGAAAGATCTCATGCCCAGCTGAAAGCTCGCGTCATTCTGACTGGTCCACGCAAATAAAAAGTTAACACAATGCATTGTTATTCGGGCAAACTTATTTGTTGCTTACTTAGACGTGAACCAAAATCTCTATATACATATTCCTTAATATTGTGTAGACCTTGCTGCCTATAGACCACATTGGTATTTCTCATTTCCCTTGGCTTCTTGATGAGCTTCCGATACCTGTCGCTTGCGCCGTCGAGTTGAACCATGAGTTGAATCAGGTTTTCTTGGTGTGGGCCACCGAGATCCTATGATGCCCATGGGATGGACCAGCCACTGCATTGTTGTTTCTCATTTTTGCTGTATGTGTGTTCTCTATCCTCCCAGGATCTGCACAGGGCAATGTAAGAACACATTAGTTTGTATCGTCGCAACACATACACTTGCAGAAAAGAAACATTCCATAGGGATGCTCCTACTATCCTTTTTGTTTTTGTTATCTTCTTTGCCCCAGCCATTCTCGTTTTACATTACAGTTTACCCTAGATTAGACTGCATAGATTACTATAGTGGAACCTAGCATGCTGATGGTTGCATATTCAGCTTGATAGGTTGGCCAGCAATCAAGTGCACTTCACAAAAAAGTGAACACGGACATTACCTTTTGTTTATTGGGGTTCCCTGTGCCTGAGGCTTGTTAGAGTGATTTTCATGCCTCGAGAATCTGTATGGATACACAGAAAAGAACACATCAATGCAAATATTGCTATTTTATGTGCAACAAACGAGAAAAAAATGCCTAACGTGAGTTTTAATTGTTTTGAGGGGAGTGCGTTGGTAGGCGAAAAAACTTGCGAAAGAATTATACATAGAAGGACGGATAGCACATCTCGCGATCAAGGTCAGCTGTTTGCATTATCCCCTTCTATGCGTAAATCTTTCGAGATTTTAAAAGTGGCTTTCAAAATTAAATTATTTTACTATCCAGCTTTCTATGTATTTCTCAAAGAAATAAAACATGGCTAACTAGTCGCAGGGCTGTAAAAGCATCTATACGAGATACATTAATAAAAAGAGGCACATATTATAAGATATGAACTCTGTGAAATATTATAAAACTGGCAGAAGAATATTTATATATAGACTACAATTTACTTGACGGGGATCTACACTGTTGAGCACGAAATCGACGGGAGGTAGAGGAGGTGAGATTTCGCCAACAGTCTACAGATCATAAAATAATTGCAGGACGGTCTTCATCCACAAAACTACGCGCTAAAAACGCTCGCCGAAATGTGTGCATCGCAAAAAAAAAAAAAACGGTGGCATTTTGTGAATTTTAAAGATAAAGTCATATATTCACTTAGCTAAAACAGTACAAAACCCTCAAATAGTGCGATTTGTGGCTGGCAGTTCAGCTTAGGAAAAGTTTCGATTGGGGTGAAAACTTTCAAACTCACCGTCGTCAGTTGGGATCCGAACGAACGGGTGCTTCTTGTCTCCGACGCTCCTTGGGCACCACTTTGCGTAACATCACGATTGAGGCAGTTCAGAGACACGAAAAGCCTTCCACTTGCCCGAAAGTGCGAGGCTCGCGCAGTACGATGATCGAGACGCCGACGCTTGACGCACCGAAGGCGAGCGAAAGCGCGAAAGCCGCGAGCAGACTCAGCAGACTCACGGACGCCTCTACAACGGTCCACCGATTTCGGAGCGAGCAGAGCGCAAGCGCGCATGCGCACAGGCAGCGGTTTCGTTTTAGAAAAGCAAAAAACAGAAAAAGACAAAATTTCGAGAGCGTGATCCTGACACGAACTTTAAAAAAATTATGTTATATTTTTAGGAATACGCACTTTCTATTTAGTGGAATAATATGCAGTTATAACTAAAGCTAAATGAAGTTTGATTCATTATTGTTTTGTTTAGTTTTTAGTAATGAGCGCCTCCGACCACGCGAGCGCTGCTGTACACCTCTATGGTGGCGCCATCCGTGTTCCGGCCGCGCAACTCGCTCTGTGTCCGGGGGTTGCTTGAGTGTTGTGCACGAGCGCGGAGTGCGTGAAGGCATCTCCAAACGCACCTTCGCGAGCCCAGAACTTCGTCGCTTCTACGCGGAACCCTTCTCGAGCAGGACCATGCCTGTGTCACTCTCATGCTTTGGGTTAGTAAAGCTAGTGGCGCTTCGCGCAAAGCCTATCACGGTGTTTTGTCTCGATCTGTACGTAACAGCGGTGTACGATTCATTCTCGCGGTAGCGAACGTCGATTTCTCTCTTGGACAACGGTGCCACGGTGCGATGTTGGAGTTTCGCGGCACTGTGGGGTGGCGTCTAGGTTCGGTCCGTCGTCGCTGGCGTCTGCTCGTCGTCTCCTTCGTGTGGATGCGCTTGGGAGACAGACGAACCGCGGACATGTCGTCACGTGATCAATCCGTCCGCGGATCAATCCGTCGTGTGAATCGGCCATGACTAACTAACACAAGCAACAAGCCCTCTTCAGGAGGTCTTCACATATAAACGCGATAAAACTATAAAACCACCCGAGGACGCGAGACGCGTTGCAAGACGGCGGCCATGACAGAAAAAAAAAAAAATGGCGAATCTTTTGTTTGTTGTTTTATCCGAACGGAAGTTACGATTTTGTAAAACGTTTGTAAACAATTACGACGTTCATTCGATGGATTGTTTCTTAAACTTATAAAAATGCAATTCAAAAGGCGATTTCAAGAGATCACGAAGATTTTATAACCAACATCTAAGCTGTCACTCATTCTACTGGCCAATGAGAAGCTGATTTGAATGACCATCGTTACCAATGAGAAGCCGAGCTGAATGACCATGGAATTTGCGCGCAAAATTTCAAATAAATCTCTCTCCGTCAATATTGCTCTAAAAATTAATTTTTTTCGCGTAAAATTCATTTTTCGACACGCGTGTCCCAAACAGACTGTTTAAAAAAACTTTTTTTTCTTTTCAGGGGCCCTTTAACGGGGCAGTGAAGAGTTTTCTCAGATCGCCGAAATAAGTCAATAACTCACTCTGCCGGCGCTAAGCATACCAGAGATCCCTATATCATAAGGATTCGTGGCCGATTTCTCTATTAAAAAGCAATCAAAGATCGCAACACACCGAGGTCATGTCAGGCGATGGAAGGATCATGTTCCGAAATCAGGACCACTGTCAGCCAAAAGCAAGATAAGGATCCTCGCGTCACCGACCGGAGGACCCACGCAGTCATATCTCGAATGCGCGCGGCTCGTCGCCCGGTTATCACAAAAAGCATTGGACAACTGCCCTCCAAGATACTTCTCTTCGGTGGCAAGATCTAAAGTGGTTATCACAGAAAGCAGCACAAGCGGTCTTGTTAAAAAATATATGCTCCCAACCGGCACAGAATTCAACGGGAGACAGGCACACTAGAGCGTAAAGCATAGCTGCTTTGACTCGTGGCGCATCACTTCCCCACGTCGACGCAGAAAAGGTAAGGCCAGAAAAAGTGTACCAAGCACGTCCCACTCTGCTCGCCTCAACCCGTTCGCGGACTTGCCGTAAATCCATATTGCTAGCGGCAACCGCTACAACAGAAAATTAGAGCCGCGACGACGCAACACCATTAGTTTCCGGGATCGGGCTCCCACACTCGGCACCTACGGACACTGTTTTACGCATCCAGGAACTTTATGTTGCCTTCTTTTATTTTATGTATTTTCGTGGACGAACCCAATTTCGCCATTCTATTAATCCTACGCACGGGGATTCACTTAATCCCGCGAGCTCAACTCCAAATTCGTTGGAGCGTGTTCAAGGTGCACTTCATCACATTTTGGAAGCGATAGCTCGTTTTGCAACCTTTCGTGCAAACTAAATAGAGTATTTTTTTTCAAAAGTTCATCGAGCAACATTGGCGGTCGCTATTGCTTGGATACGAAGCGCGTGATTGGATACGAGTCCTCGCCGAACGCTGACGTCAGCACTCGTGTTCAATAAGAACTGAGCCGAGTTCACTCCAAGCGATGACGCAGGCCTCGCGTCCAATATATGCTCACAGTGCAGAGCTTTGTTGCCATCAGAGGAGTCTGCTTGGTTGCGGCCCGATTTCAGTAATTGTGAAGCCCAACGCCCCAGCGAGCACTAAGGGGCTCTGCAGGCGTGGGCAACCGGGACGGCTGAAGTCCCGCACAATCTAGCACAACGTGCTCCACCGTTTCATCGTAGCCTCCGCAGACCCGACATGCGCTCGTGGTCACCGTAGCATCAAACCGCGTCTGTAAACTAGTGTCCGGAGGCCCCGGCGTGCGCCTCAGACAACAAGCGGCTGCCCAGGCTGTTGTCGTACAGCAGTGCTTCCGATGCGATGATTGTTGTGTGGGTCAGGTACACTTGGAGCGTCTTCTTTGTTTGTGCGTCGTCGGAGCCATTGTTGGGCCTCGTTGTCACGGACGTTCTTCTTAACCTCTGACGCCCATTCCCTTTTGATGACGCTTCAACGGGGTCAGAAAAAAAGCCATACTTGTGCTCACGTTGATGAAGGCGCTTCTGCCAGCATGTCCGCAGGCCCCGTCAGGTGAGTGTACATAAACAACCTCCTGGCCCACCTGCAGCTGTCCATATGGCGAAGACGCCCGTAGTAGGTAATTTTGCTGGTCGCCTCCCGAGCCTCAAAGGAGGACCAGCCCAGCTCTCCCTGAACTGCCTCGTTGGCGACCCCCCCGTGGCAGCCCAATGCCTGGCGTCCAATCTCTCTGTCGGCGTTCCATATGGGCTCGGACATCACCGGGAACGCATACTACGGCATTTGCAAATGTCAGTCCAGGGACTACTACCGCTTTCCAGAGCTCCCGGGACACAATGAACCGATTGCAGCTCCAAAGGCTTCGCTTACGGAGAATGTTGGCTCCTCGTGTGGCTGCGTGGCGAAGATAAGTGTGGTGGTCTTGTAGGTAGTCTGCCGCAGTTGACAGTGTGATGCCCAAGTACTTATATGAGTCGAGTATTGGCACATCGCATCCGCCAAGGCGAAGGCTGCCGAGTGTTGGCTCGAGGGAGCCTGAAAACACAACCGAGCACTATATAGCTCCTTTGGAGCAGAGTAGCGCAATCTAGAACGCCATCTCTCGGCGACTAACGGCGAACATCCGGAGGTTCCAACTCCGGACAGAAATGTATGGGGAACGTGAGAAAATCTTTGTTTCTTGAATATTGTGGAGATATACGGAACGACAATAGTTTTTGACATAATAAAGGAACATTTTAGAATCATTGGGGCTGAGTGCCAAGTAAGGATGTAATTGACGCCGTAAGTGATGACGTCACAACAAGGCGTCTGGGTCCAAACAAACCGTTGCTAGGGACGTTGCTATGGACTAATGCATGGAGACTCCACATGAGGCTAGAATGTTGCTTACAAGTAAGTAAATAATTTTTTGTAAGCAACCTAGCTTCTTGATATCGAATTATGAAGATGTTCTTGTCGTCTCAGTGTCGTATCGCAACGATGAAAGCCATTTCTGAAGACTTGCACTCCGCTTTGCTTAGGTAGCAGACGACACGATAGTTTTGCTGGCCTCTGTTGCAGCGGGCATCTTCACTGAATTGCGTCGGTAAACGAGCGACAAAAACAAGTGCATCACCATGGCCCTAGAGGCCTCCTCAATGTGCGTTCTTTTTTTTTTTTTTCTGGGAAGAATTCAGCTTAGTTACGAGGGGTGAAAATGCAGTAAAATCAAACCACGTCATGCAGATCAGTTACGACGACGACCTGAAGTGCATTACCGGCGCAGGCCAGCATGAGAAACAAATCGTACGACATCGAGGTAAGTCATTTGTTATTATTATTATTGTGGTTGTCAGGTTATTAAAGTCGAATTGCATGTCTTTCGCAATTTTGCAGTATTTTGCTTTTTTTTTTCCCCTTGGTATACATCAAATTCCGTGGATGTGCTCTTTTGGTGAAGATCTCCATCGAACCCGCGATGCGAGTACAATCTGTAATGAACTCACCTTATGTTTTTTATCCAGTTCTTTAGCGCTTTGGGGTCTTGCGGAAATCTGAAGAAACTGCAAGGGTCTTTCACCACGCGAAGGTTACAACCAGGTATACGAAGCACCCTCGCATAGCGCGAGTCCGCAAACAAAATTTGGGATCTCTACCGATCGCCTGAAGTGCTTTTCTCACGGGTGCATTGCGATCTTTTAGCAGACGATCCTCTCGATCGACGTCCGGACTTTCGATAAACCATATTTTGCATCGCACCCCACTATGAATTCTTATATGTGTCTGAAACTCATTATATTTTAAACAAACGCAATGTCAGAATATCGTCTTTATTCACACGATTAAAACGACGGCCCCGGTTTGGCCGGCCGGCGTGCGGCAGACGGCATACTTCTTGCATTCGTCGTCTGCTGCAGGCATCTTGAGGACCGGAAGTTGCAGTCGTAAATATTTCAGAAACGAGCGATTACGGGCACACTTCTGTCGAAACATATATGAAATTCAAGCTTTCTACATCTGGGATTTTTAGAAGTTTAAACCCTACTCCTGATTTTTGAACGGTCGGGTTTTCGTAGTGAAACTGAGCCACATGTATTCGTCCATAACAACGACCGTAGCAACGGTTTGTTTGGACCCATGACGTCACACTTACGGAGTCAATTTAAAAAAAAAAAAAATTGCATGAGCAGCATCCGGCGGCATCATGCAGCAGACGACGCGGCGACGTCACAGCGTTCACGTGACCCGCTCCGGCCAACCCAAAGGGCCCATCTCCGCTGCGTGCAAAAAATCGTCTGCTTCAAACGCCATTGCCTTGGAAATTGCCTTCTCAAAATTTGCACACGCATCCGATATTATTAAAACTTTGATAAAGTGTTTAGTGCTTTACCAACTTCACGACAGACTAGTTTTGAAAAGTCTGAACTCGCCGTTTATTTTTTAATTAGCCGTGTTGCGTCGATCTCTATGTATTCTCCCATAGGGCGGGCCGCCTCCTGGAACCCTGAGTACCACGTGCCTCGCGCCGAGCTGCTCCGTCGGCCATGTTGTCGGCAAAACACGCGGATCAATGGATTGCGCTACTCTGCTCCGTAGGAGCTATATGGTGCTCTATTCCGGACAAGCGTTGGCGGGGACTTTTGAAAAGGGTCTATTCTCCGCTTTGCGTATTGCATACGTAAGACACTAAACGCTACACTAAAACAGTCTATTGGCGAGGTTTCACAGCGGATACCATTTGTGTATCGTGTACGAACGTCGCGGCATGCAAAATTTAACGGGTAACTTTATCCATTTAATTTAGCGCAGAATCACAGTGTCGTGAGTGTGTACCATGACGTCCTCTCACATGACATATACATTTTCCTGATGATTTTGGCGAAGTAAATATTGTGCGACATTGAGCGTAAAAATTCCTGCGCTAGAGTTTGAGTAAAACGTTCTCTGCTCAGTGCACCGTAAATTTGTTTCCGCCAAGTTTAGCGGGAATTTAGTGTCATGTGGCATCACGGCACGATGTGAGGTCACCATGCCAGGTGTTGTCGTTATGTAACATGACATCATATTGTCACGTGAACATCGTCTGCTAAATTCAGTGGAAGGTAAGTCCGTTAAGTTTGAACACAGCAGTGTAACTGTGTGCAGCAGTGTGTAGCACCTCGACTGTCGCTGCCGGTCATTTCGAGAACACAGCAAGGAACAGGGAATTGTTTTGTTGTCATTGCAAAAAGATGCGTATTCACTTCCGATTCCCCAGTATCTTCTTTCACGCCCATTGTCACTCCCATCTCTTTGCCTCTGAGATGTTTGCACCAATTGCTAGCCTTTTCGTTGATGACTTTCCTATTTGACCTAACGGCCTACAGCCATCTGGTGCCTACCACACGACTGACCCTTTTTCACGCCTCGCGACAAACCTAAGAAGAGAAAAACCTATAAGGTTCCTTATTGCGGTCCAAGGTACTTTAAGATTATTTTTATCTGCCCATATTAGTACAAACTTTGAGAACACCCAGGCATGCTATTTATTACTTCTAAATTTAATAGAGCCATTGAAAAAGTGGCAAATGAATCTCAGGTTAACGCCAGTCTTCAAATTCTCCCGCGCTCGCCAGTGGGGTGACGTCATATGTTGTATAAGTTCCGAATCGAGCAGGCAGTCTAAAAAAAAAAAAAAGAATTTTTTTTTTGTTCTGCTGGCGTGTGCTTCCCCAGCGTTTATGTAACACAATCAGAATTCCTGTAACCCGTTGGGAAGAAGCTGTACTGCCGCCATAGTGCAACCATTGATTAAATGTTTTCTGTGTTGCCGAAGACACGTCTTGCAGTAAACCCTAACGTATCGTCTGCATTGTGTCCAACACATACGTCATCCGGCACGACACGCGGTCATCTTCTTGGATGCCTTCACTGCCGAAATTTTTTTATCTCATTTTCGCTCAAAGCGCTTAATTATCCCAAGACCTTATATTAAAGTCAAACAGGTAATTCCGCGACCAGGACCAGGACCGTGCGGATGTTTTCAGTCACGCACCAGTCACATATAGCTGTGTTTGGAGATTTGTGTTTGTCCTTTGTCCATCCTTGTTCTCCTTCTCCAAGAATTATTATCGGTATTTCTTTGATAAAACTGCTGACTGGGCGAGTTGGTAGTTCATGTCGAATAACGTAACAGCGCACAAGAGAAACACACGCAAACTCAGACAAGGCTTCTATTTACACAAGAACGACTTTAGATGCACAACTTATCAGTCAGGTGAAGGTAACAAATTATGTTTATTACGAAAAATAACAAATGGATGAATATGAGTCAATCTAATGAACTGCGACAAGACAAGTTCCATGTGTAGCGACGCTTTTTCACCCTAAATATTAGTTGATGACATTGTTCTAAACATGAGAATGCCATGATTTATTTTGAATTCATGTGCAAAAGCGAGCCAAAATTTATAGTGCCATTTAAGGCAGTAAAAGAGGGACGAAGTTGAGGTTTCATTGTTGACAGCGAATTACTTAAATTGCATGACTAGTGAACTAAAATTTATTGAAGTAGAAACAAATTATTTTCCTTCTATGCGAGAGAATTTAGAATGGTATACTTTTTTTTATCGTTTAATAGATTGACGTACGCGCTACGATAGGTTGATTATCAGTGCCTCAGAGATGAAAATCGTTTTCCCATCATTGTTCATCTCGCGTCCTATTGCTCTCTCAGCACCTCTTTGTATTCTTAATTCGTCTAATCTCATAACCTTATATCGGCAAGGAGTACGCAGAAAAAGAAAATTCCAGTGTTGTTGTTCTTGTTTTGTTTTTTTTTGTTTTACAAAAATAAATTACCCATAGCTGAACTCCCAGTTTACGTTCAAAAGCAGCGCTGGCGCTGCGAAATATGTGCCACCGCTTCAGGACTTGCACGATTAAAAAAATTATCAGCGATATTCGGAACTTTTTAAAGCGGGCGGCCGACGAAGCTGGCCTATGAATGCATGGCAATAAATGGCGTCGAAAACCAGGAACGGGCCCCATTTTCTCACTGGAAATCGCCGAAAATCGCTGATAACCTTTCAGGTGAATAAAGAAAAACTGGCACCTCGTCCGCACCACTATAACTACAAAGTTAGGGAGGAGACTGCATGAGTATTCAGCACAACGTAGCTTTTATTTGGAAAAACAAAACCTTAAAAAAGGGCAATTTTGTTTTTTGGCGGACGTTTTGTTTATTTGAATGAATGGCATATTTTAAAAAAAAAAACCAAAAAACGTCTGTGATTTTACTTTTCTGCAGAACTCGTATAGAGCCAGTTATGCTGAACAATGAACGGAACTTAGCAAATGGTGACGCTTACAGTACGATTAGATCCGAAAAAAATAAGACGTGTCTATAGTGACAATGAGCAAGCCAATTGCTTATAGACCGGTAGCTTTTAAGTTTCGAGCAACGCCCCTGGCAAGAAAAATCGGATACTTTTTGGTCGCGTTTTAGATGCGGAGCATCTCTTGCTCGGGTCTATGTCCCGCGTCCGCGATGTAGTCGGCACTCGAACTACGCACGCGCAACTCTCCTCCTTCCCTCTCTCCAACAGCTGCGCGTTACTCTCTCCGCTCTCTCTCTCTACCAGCTGCGTGCACTGCGCGTGCGTTGGCTTCTCCTCACACCGCGCGCGCACGCGCAACTCTCCTCCTCTTGTCTCCTCTCCTTCAAGTGTGAAAAAAATAAAATAAACGGCGAGCGGCGAGCGTTCCAACTTTCTCTGCCGCGAGCCGCGACGAAGGCTCGCGTAGGGGGTAACGCTAGGGCAGTCGGTGGCGCCATCTCTCGACGTCAGCACGCAACTGACTCTTTCCTCGGAACCAACACGATGCTCCGCATCACCCCATGGTTCCCCTCGGGAAGATGGTGTAATTTTTTGTTATCGCGTTCTGTCCTATCAAACGCTTTGTCGGTGCATATGAATAGACGCGGAGGCACGCTCACAGACGCCAGTTTACACCCGTGGATAGTGCTTAATGGGAAGCTAGGAGGCCGCGCCATGTCAGCATTGAATGGTCGCGTCTCGCGGACGCTATACGGAAGGCACATTGTGGTCGCGTTTCGTGAACTTTTTACAGCGCGCCCTTCGCAAGAGAAACAGGCCTATTCTTATTTGCGCACGTCGCATTTCTTTTTTTGTTTTTAAGTTATAATTGTATTCTAAGCTTCATCATTCGCTGGGATCTTCGTACTGTACGCCTTGATTTGTTGCCTCGTGTTCTTTAAAAAAAGTAAACTACGGACCCTTTGTTTTTGAGAATAGCATTTAAAAGCAACGTGTATTCGGCACTTTTGTTTATTTTCCTCTTCGTTCTTTGATAGTGTGTGCGTCTGGACACCGTAACCTGTATGGAGCGACTAAAATGGCGCTTCGGTACTTATAAAATCCCTCTCGTTGTTTGGAAGGCTCTATGAAGTGATGCACAATGAGTCACAGCCTCTAACAAGACGTACGCAACGACACCAGGTTGTGCGCTTTGCGTGCCTGATACGGTGCTTTTCGCGCAGAAACTACGTAAATTTCCACCGTCACTGTCCTTATCGTGTCCTCTGCTTCTCGTTATTTTTTTATGTTTTTATTGTTCGCGCGGGAGTTGTATCGGATTCGGTTGAACATCGGGCCTATTCTTAACACCTTCATACTGAGCGCGTATTCACAGGGCCCCTATACTACCTGTACCGAAAAACATGCCCTCGTCTGATGCCAGTAAAGAAAGCTCGGTCTACGTCCGAGTAAAGTGACTGGAACGCTTCTCGAACTGGTGCATTGGCAGCGTCCTAGATTCTAAGAAATTTGGAGCGACCGCTCTCCCGCAAAGCACTCTGGAGAAACAATCGCTGCAATCTTATGACGCAGCTCTGGCCAATGGCGAGCCTGATACTAGGCAGCTTTAGTAGATCATTTTCACTCTCCGTTCCGCTCCCGAGCCTGCCCAACTGCGCGTGCGCAACCGGCTAGGCTTGAGCTCGGAGCGCCCGCGCATGCGCGATTGTGCCGCTCCGTACAGCGGAGCGGGTTCATGAAAGCGTCTACTAAAACTCGCTAATATGTTTAAACCTAAAAACTTGCATTGTGGCATTGGGATTGACGTTCACCGTTTCATCGCAGCCCAGACCGTTTTAGCGTTCTAAGTATGCGATCAGCCACGTCATTCGCCGATCACCCTCCCTAAAGTACCACCGCTTGACCCTTTCAAGCGCTTTCCGCAAGAGCAGACGCTCCAGGTTTCTTAGAATGTAGGACGCGGACCCTCGAGTTCCGTCTGTTGACGTCATAAAAATCTGATGTGGTCGCTATAGCCGCGCCCCTGGCGGTGGCGTAGCTGTGGTGATGGATGTGTTAGATGCCTGTTCCGCTGACGGTTTTCCTCCCCGTTGAGAGAGTCCACGGACGCTTCATCAGCCAGGAGATGGGAGTTAGCGACAACAGCGACACTCGGCCTCGCTCGTATACTTTTTGCCGGGAGTTCTAGCACCAACCGCTAGGATTGCGACCTTAGACGGCACGGCACGCCGGCTTCCCTGACGCCATTTGTTGACACTTTGGTAACACTTTTGATGAATGGGCGAGATCGGACGTTGAACGCATGAGTCGAAAACACGTTCTAGGCTTTGTATGTCGGACACGTTGTACAGTCCATAGCCCCCCCGGGGAAATGGAAGTTTGGTTCGGCGGATGGCGCCATCGTATGCGGGATTTTCTCAACTGTGACACGGCCCATGGCCATAATCATTGAACCCGAACTGTAGCTTGAACCTCCGAGTGCCTTGCCGAACCCTGACGAAGAGCTCGTGTTCAATAGTTCGGTGGTAGGGCCTTCCCCAAGTCGCCCATGGGGGCCACCAGCCGCGCGGACTAGCAGCCAACCGATGCGCCTCCGGTTCACTCCCCTGGGGCCATTCTCAACATACGGCCATACAGGTTATAGTCACACTTTTATAGCGCGCCGGTTTGTTGACAAGAACGTAATAGAATCTCTAGAACATAATATTAATAACTTAACAACCTTCCAGGTCATAAACGAACAAGTCGACACGCCCCCCCCCCCCCCTCTCTCCTCCGCCCCTCCGAAGAATATCAAATAAAACCGTAGGGCGGCCCAGCATCCATGGGTTACGCAGCCGCTCGTTAACGGCGTTTATCACCGTGACGAGTCTATACTTCGCTTTACTCGTGAGTAAACCTGATCGTGCTATAATAAATGGCCAGAAAAAGTTATATAACGAGTTTGGGACATAATACGGGGATGACGTTATAATAATTGGATTGTGGCTAGGATGAAAATAAATATGCGGGTTCCGCGGTGCAGTATGCTCGCTCGGCATGTCTATAATTTTATGCATGATGGCCGCAGGGGCTAATCATGCGGTCGCCCTAAGCTCCTCGAACGCGGCTGCATTTTCGCCGCTCTGGCATTCCTTTGTTGCGTTCTATTTTATGTCTGGAATGCGTCTTATTAAAATTCGAGCGTGCACACTCACAGACGCATAACATATGTGCCATGTAGAATAAGTTAGCAAACCTCATGTCGTGTTTATAACGTTCTGCATTTTCCGAACCGTCCGACTTGCGATTACCCTTAAATATGTATTTAGGCTTTTGGGCCAATGCAGTCGCTATGCTGGCGCTGGTGATAAGCTTTTATTTTTTTTTTTTAGGTACACAAAAGCGCTTTAGTTTTATGTATTTCTCTACGAGGCAATTTATTGTAAGCCAGAACACAAAAAGAAAAGTTTGCTGGCGGTTGAAGATTTCATTTTAATAAAACACATAACACGTGTAAAAGACATACAAATAGCTGTCTCCTCCACCGTACTTCTTAGTCTAAATGAGAGCCACATTTTCCATCAGCATTGATGTGGCGTTAAGTGCTTTCGTTGATCCAGGTTATCTTGTCCGCCTAAATTGTTAAAACGCACACACAAAGACAGACACACGCACAAAGACAGACACACATACACACACGCACATACACACACAAACACACAGGCACCCACACACACACACACAAACACACACGCTCACACACCGATGAGCGCTTTTCTTAAAAATTGGAAGCTGCACAACAAAGTTAATTATAATGTAACCCCTGACACTGTGGTGCGGAAAAAAAATTAAAAAAAAACCTTTCAATTTGAAGAAAACAAAGTTCGGACCTTCTCCTTTGTTTTGTTTTTTTCTACTTAAAGTTTCTTCAATCTTTCCGCACCACAGTCTCAGGTCTTACCTCATGATTAATTATCACCTGCTCGCCTGCACATTGAGTGTTTTATCGTACACCAAAGTTGCATGTTTATTTTGTTCTCTGCATCTACCTAATATCAGCATGGCGTAATCTAATGTTGCTTGGGCCAGTGAAGCCTGATGATCACCGATAACACTCTCCCGCTTAAACTAATATGAGATCGATGTGGTGAATCAAACAAGGCCGTAGTGCTGGTCCGTTTGCGTCACATACACGCGGTCAGCGCGGACCAATGATTTGACGGTAGAGTCCCGTCGTCTATGCAACCAGCCGACACCCCTCTAGAATTCGCAAGGCGCTGTCATGTCAAACTGTTACCGCGTCCGTTCAGGCTTGAAGCCCGACCTACAAGAAGGTTTTTTCGGCAAGGTAGGAAAGTACTCCTCGCTTCAATTCTCATTCCCCCCTCTTCCACTGCTATCTTGACAGGAGAAGGACTATTTTTGTTGGGGCTAGATAAGCCTGGATCTTATCCCGGCTTATCCTGCCCCAACAAAAAGAGTCCCCCTCCGTCAAGATAGCAGTGTGAGAGGGGGAAACGGGATTTGAAGCGAGGAAGATTTTTCTACCCTGCTGAAAACCATTTTGTAGGTCGGCCTTCAACAACGGCCAGACTCTGAAGATGATCTAAAAAACGGGGCGATATCTTGGCTCATACCTTGTCGTTAAAAAAAAAAGTGTGTGTGTAGGGTTAGACAGCGTAGAACTTAGTCTGCCTTGAAGGGCAACTTCTCTCCCAGCTGTAGATGAGATATTTAGCCAGCGCAGTACAAACAGCTAATAGTGCAGTAAAAACCGCTAACTCGCATAATAGTGCAGAAACCATAATGATTTTGTTCTGAAGCAAGCGACGCAGAGCGCTGCTATGTTTGTTCGCCTTTGGGGCCTCTCTAATATACTACTTCCACAAATTCCTGCACGCAACATGTGTGCGTTGCATGACGGGACCTCTTTGGCCATGGAGAGGGGGCATGACATCGGTTTCGCTTGCCCCGTTCAGGAAGTAAGGAATCTCAACACTGCATGAAAATAAAGTCAGCGGTCGCTTGCGTTGATCCCGTTCATTTCTTTACAGCCCCGTTGGAACACTGACCTTCAGCGGCCGTAAGAACCTGCCTAGACTTAGCAAGGAATAGGAATACCGCCGGCAGCGTCGCATACGTTTCTGGCGGTCTCGCTTCCACTCCGGAGTGCAGCATGACCCTCCCGAGTCAGATTAAGTAAGAAGCCTAAGAGATTGAGAAGACGGAACAGGATGATCCGCCCGGTACACTTCTTCCTGCTTTGTTCACCTGCGCACAAACTCTGGTAGGTTGGGAGCGCTCAAAAACTTGCCTCAGCATTCTATCCGTATTGGTGGGCAACATCTTAAATTTAAGGAAAGTCACATATCTGAAAATGCAAGCACTCATTTCGTCGTAACGGGATGTCGTGAAGTGAGGTTGGCAAATCGAAACCGAAATTGTTTCCAATGGAATCCCAAGATCCTTTGCGTGACACTTCGCCGTTAGGATCGCTTCGATCTTACAAGAGGTCTATTATGCGTTAGGCGCAAGCGCTAACCCAAAAACTGGTTTGAGTTTGGCGCAATCGCAGTGGTGAGCCCCTATTTCTTAGGGGACCATCAAACGTTGGGAGCACCCTAATCGAAAACTCCCTAGCTAATGTTAAGGTTGGGCTATTCACGTCATCGCAGCGATTGTGCACGAGACACTACCCGAATGCGTGTCGAGGCGTTGATTGTGACGAGCTCAGATCGAATGCTCACGCAGTGCTCGTGTGCACCTTACGAGCCGCATTGAAATATTGACACTGTGGGGATCGCAAAGTTTTGTGGTGACCAAATCCTGGGGATCGCATGGTTCGAAAACGCCAACAATGAGATCCCACAAGTTCGTCATCAAATTCAACAAACAAGAGACTGAAAAAAAAGCCCGCTTTTATTCTTGAAATTACGCAGCGGCGAACAAGATTCTTTGTCAGTGGCGTTGCGCGCGAGCGTTTTGGGTCGCACTAGTGCCAGTAAGCTTGTGTAAAGTGAAAAAAAAAAAAACATTTTTACCCAATATCGTTTACTTGCGTGGCTCTTTTAGAAGGGGAGCTGGCGCAGCACGCGCCACGCACTGTTTCTTAATATGTTTCTTAATAGGTGAGTGCCTATAGTGTAAAACATTAGAAAGTTTTAGAATAGGTGGCCCCAACGTTTGGGTTCCCTTAAGAAATCGGAGGACCCAAACGCAACAAGGTTGGCGTCGACGGCTTATCGAGTAGGGGTTTCGCAACGCAGCGCAGCGCGCTTAGGTTTCCCGCTTGCAGCGCCAATGCGGTGAACGAGCGTAATAATCAAAACAGAAAAATATTAATAAATGTAAAACATGTGCTCTTAGCAAGCACTCTTTGTTTACAAATAATAGTTAAGGTAAATCTCAATCAAGCCGGCTAAAACAATAGACAACCTAATATCAGCACAAATGTTGTTCGCTGTTTTCAGCCAAAAAAATCCAATCCGTAGTGCTCTCATTTGGCGCTCGTTGTCGGATTTTTTGGGCGTTCGTGTGCGCTTTGACCGTTTGTCGCCGAAGATTTAGGCCTTCAGGTCTGCCGAAACCTAGACGAACGCGAGCAAGCATACTCTGCGAGCAGCTGTTCTATTTAGATCTGAGCTGGAGCGACTTTGAAGCCTTGAAATACTTGTTTTCAAGCTGCAGGCATCCGTGCCACGAACGGAATCCACTCGGAGCCACGGAGTAGCAATAAGTTGCCATGTCAACGGTTACCGCGTCTCTTTAGGATTAGGAACGGCCAGAATCAGGGACGATCTATAAAATGGGGCGAGCCCACCGCTCATCCTATGTGACTTGAGCGAGATAAAGTGAAGCAAAAGCCGGTTGCACCCTTCATTGGCAATGAAATTGGCTAATACTGCAGCGACCATGACGAATTTTCTCCGAAGCGAGCGGAAAGAGCACCGTCATGTTTGCCGACGCAACCCGGCCCCAAGCAAATAGGGGCCCCACGCTATTTCTCGAATTTTGCGTTGGCGGCGAGCGTCAACCCAAAACCCCAAACGGAGTTTGGGTTCTGCGCATGCGCAGTGGTGAGCCCCTATTTCTTTGGGGCCCCAAGCTTTGGGTTGATTCTAGAACACTCTATTATAGGATCGTGGCCAGTAAACGCACGAGAACCAATAATATGTTATACGAACTTGCATAAGGTGTCCCAAGCAAATCTTCCGCTGTAAAAGGAGCAGGAAAAATCGGCGCCTGCGTATAGAAAGGTGAAACTTTCACCGAATGTGCACCGAGCTGGTCAGTTTAGCCGCGTGAAATTAAAAACAGACTTTTCTTTTTGTAAAACAAAACGAGAGCAAAAAACTTGCCGAAGTCAAGGTTGGGCGCGTTCGCAGACGACCGAGTTAGCAAGGCTATTTACTTGTGGCGCCATCTCCCAACGGGCGCCGCGAGCGGACAACAGAGTGCGTCGTCTGCTCGCTGTACCTATTGAGAGGTGGCGCCACAAGTAAATAGCGTCGCTAAGTCGGTCGTCTGCGAACGTTCCCAACCTTGATTTTGGCAACTTGAAATTTCACGCCGTAAAAGTGACATGTTCGGTGCACGTTCGTTGAAAGTTTGAGCCTTCTTTGTGAAGGTGCTGATTTTTCTGACTAGTTTTACAACGGAGTGTCCGCTGGGACACCCTATATCCTTACTTGTGGCCCACGTAAGTTTTGTCTAAGTTCTGAAGTTTTTATTAATCGAATCTTCTAAGAAACCAATTATTATTTTCGATCGAGATTGCGATTAAAATTGTAGCGCACTACCTGCTGTTCTTGCCGCGGCCTCATTGAATCGAGAAAAAAAAAAAAAAGAGTAAAGCACGCTGCGAACAGGCCGATCCCTTTCAACTCCCAGTCGACGCCAGCCTGCTCGACAGATGAGTTGGAAACGCTTATTTCGCCCGAAATGAATGTTTTGACACTGTAGCTTTTTATTTTGGTGGAGGGGTGTAAATGATTATGCTTATCTCAACTTTTGTTCGCGCCATTTCCGTCATGCAAATGAGGAAAAGCCATTCCTCATTCGGCACTTCGGTCGTGTTCGCAAAGGAATCGTCTAGTCGACCACATGTCCCGAATAATCCCCTGGCGATGAGTGAGAGAAATATGTAAATGTTAATCGATAACCTCATTTTTAACGTCGCTGGAGTGGAAGGGTATACCTCTCAGCGACAAAGAAGGCGGCATATGTGGTGCTTTGCTCACGGGTGCATTCAACTGTGTAATAAACGAATGTAGCGCAAGAGTGCTTTCGTGGTCGCCGGGTCAGAATAAAGCAAAAATGTTATCATGTTTTCTGTCGTCTAACGTGATCTTGTCTGCATTTCTTAAGGTGGCATGAGTTATAGACGAGGACCGTTCTAGAATTCATAAAGGTGTACGTAGGCTAAAATCTCAGTTTTGGTTATTGATTAAGTTTTTAATTGTTTTTTTATTTCGCAACTTGAAGAATTTACGCAGCCCGGAACCTTCGTGTACGTACTTCCCCCAAAATAGACGCTAAGCGCTGAGCTAAAGTTCCACGTTTTTGAAGATTAAATTTATCTGTTCATAAAGTTGTTCCCACTGAAATATTCTGAAGAGTGTATCAACATTTCTGGATGGTATTCTACCGGACAACGCGGGTCTAGCCACTTTTATCTTCAGTTGTTCCTTCATGCTCGCATTTCAGTTCCCAAAAAGAAAGGAGGGAGAAAAATGTGCGTACGTTTTAACAATGTTGTCTCAAACTACCAACAAAATTGTTTTCAGTCTGTATGCTTCAATATATGCCGAGTGCAAGTTCGTCTGCTGTTTGCGCATGGGTTGCGGTGACGTCCGATCGCCGACCTCTGATTGGCTCTGACTGGTGGGTAGGCCTCGAGGCCACTAAAATTGATGTCTACCCACTATCCTTCCTATCATAGCCAATCAGAGCTCGGAGCTCTGACGTCACCGCAACCCCTGCGCAAGAAGCAGGCCAACTTGCGCTCCGCATAGGCATTTTCAGTATAGCTTTCTCTCGAACCACTTCGCTTTGCTGGAATTCAAACCGAAAAAAATGCCCGAACCCAAAACGCCAAATGGGAGCGACAATTGTTTCCACAATTTTAACTAAAATAAATGAGAGGGTAAGAATTAATTAGTCGCTAAGACCGGGGTCAGAATCGAAAACAATAACCACAATAGTTACTGGAAACTCAAAAATCGCAAGGCGTTGATTAATCAGTGGACGATTCTTGCTTCGTGATTGATCCTTAGCGTTCTTATCGGCGAATACCTCAATCTCACTGGCTGTCTAGCGGTAATAAGATGTCCGTTACTCCACACGTCCCGTGTTTCTTGAGGTGTTGGTAACCATAGGGACCATAGGGACTATAGGGACCTAGCTGTCGGGATTATCGGGACCAAGCTGTCGGCGACCAGAGGGACCATAAGGACCATAATTACCAAACTGTCGGTGATTGTAGGGACCATAGGGGTCAAGCTGTCGGTGACCATAGGGACCATAAGGACCATAATTACCAAACTGTCGGTGATTGTAGGGACCATAGGGGTCAAGCTGTCGGCGACCAGAGGGACCATAAGGACCATAATGACCAAACTGTCGGTGATTGTAGGGACCATAGGGGTCAAGCTGTCGGTGATCATAGGGACCATAGGAACGATAGAGACCAAGGGAATGAGAAGGAACAGCTGCAAAAAACCTAGCCATGAAATAACTGTATATGCTGCACGAATCTGGGAAAAATGAAGTCTAAACTTTGTATCTATGTTACTCTTACTGTTATTGCTATTAATGTGTTATTGACGTATCCAGCGCAAAAACAAAGGCGTAGCGTGTTCGATTAACCATAGTAGCTCACACGCAGATCGCTTGTTCGCGTGCGCCACACCTTTATCTGAGGTCGTGCCTAGCGACTAACAAAGAAGCTCTCAATCTCCACCATTCAAACTTCCTGAACGTGTTCACGCTTATGGCAGGCCACGTATATATACCGAACTCTTTATGACCGTTATTTATACAAATTGCAATATACGTAAACATTCAGTAGAATTCTAAAGCAAGGGCTATATAGCAACGTGGGCGAAGGAAACGGGTTGATCCAGAATTGCCAACCTAAGGGGAAAACTCAATTTCCAGTGTGTAGACGAATGCAAGCGGGGCAATTTGTCGCCGCCATGTATCTGCTCGTACGGGCAAGTTCGTGCAACTGCAAGCTTAACAAAGCTACGTCCTCGCGCACGCTATACGTGCTTGCACGTATGTGTCACCTGCCGGGCCGTCATGGTTGCGATTGTCTATTAGCGGCGAGATGTTTTGGTGGCGCCCTCCTGTGGTTCCCCCTTGTGACGTCATTACCTTGCAAACAACAAGTTCGATGGTGTTTGTTATTAGCATGGTGGAAGCTTGAAATCATTGCGCTCTCAAAGGAACACTGCCAACATCGTTAAAATTAAAGTTCTTTCATTCCTCTTATTTCCGTCCACGATAAATCCCCTTTCCGACGTCATAGTCAGCGTTCGGCCAATCGTGGAAGGCCGACCACAGCGACGCTTTCTGTCGCGCACGGGGCTAATACTTGGGGTCAACGTTTTCTGGTATTTCTGAAGAATTATAGACCGCGCGAGCACAGCTGTGATTGGCGCACTATATGCGCGAGCACATGAGTACCCATAGCTTTCGCTTCACTGCTAAGAAAAGATGTCCCCAAGTATGGGGGGTGTTACAAATTTCTGGTTGTGGCTCCGGGGGTTGTATATGTATTATAGGTTTGTGTACTTTGTGTAGGAAATTATGGAGGGTGTAAAGGCGGGTTCACAAAGCACTGTTTGCGTGCGTTGCGTTATCTAACGAAAGCTTACGTCTGCTTAGGCCAAAAGCCACCGGGACAGCTGTGATTCATACTAAGCGTGGCTACCAGTTCAAGGAGATAGCCTGGCACTCGACATTCCAGACACGAATGTTTCGGTGACCTAGACGTAACATAAAAAATTGACCGCATCTCCACGTGGTGCTTGGGGCGAAGCTCTGGTGGTGCTTGTCCGCGTAGACGCCAAGCCGCAGCATGCCGAGCCTTTTCATTCATGTCAGTAGGAGAATGTGTGGTTTTCTTCTTTCTCTTTTTTTAAGCAGACAGATGGGATGGCATCTCAGAACCCCCTACTCTTTTTTTTCTTCTTTTTCTTTGAGCTTTTCCATTCATGTCAGTAGGAGAATGTGTGGTTTTCTTCTTTTTCTTTTTTTTTCTTCTTTTTCTTTTTTCATATTTTTTTCATCTTTTTTTTCCAATTTTTTTTTTGCCCTACACGAGCACGTGAGCATGTGCTCACGTGCTCGTGAGCACGTGATCTCACGAGCAGAAGCACGAGCACCCGACGCCGGCCTACGGCGGACAACGGACGGCGGACGGACATGGCCAGCCCCTAAGGAGCTTCGACCCTAAAAAACAGTGCTGTGTGGAGCAGCATTTCCACGCAGCTTGAGGTATGTTAGGCGAGTGCTGGGGAAAGGGGGGGGGGGGTTTGAAGGTGTATAAATAACTGTAAGACGAAGTGGATGCTTTCTTATGATAGGTCTCTTACATAGTCATGTCACTTTGATGGCCATACTCTATGCGAAAGCACATATGTAAGTAACACGCAGTCACTCGGTCCCATACTTTCATAGCAAACCGGGCTCCTACGCCTTACGCGGTGACCAGGTTTCGATGCTGCTATGAATCTACAATTCACTCTATCTGTATCACCTGCAACAACAAAGCATCCCGCTTCGCGACACCCTCATCACTTCTCTTGACGTCCCAATGTTCACAACCTCTCTACCTCATTTTGCTTAACGTATCACAGGTCTCAGGCTAAAAACAATATGCGTGGCTTGTTTTTCTACTGCGAATTATTCTACGATAACTTGCTCAAGCAATCAACCAGGTGCGAAATGTCGTGTTTCTCTCGGCGTTGCCTGCGAACTAATTAGAATTTCCGCATTTGATGGCCACATTATTTGAACAATTGATTCCATTTAAGGTAAATATTTAGACGTTTTCTTTTCAGAAATATGGTAAAGAATGAAGATAGAATATTTGTGCGTATATTTAAATGGAACTCTCGCGGCCGAGCTCTTTATAAACGCGACCACACAAATTGTCGGTGTGTGGTGTGCACTGGAAACTTCTGCCACTTGCCGACTAGATCATTGGCTGGTAAAGTTACCAAGTGGGGGTAGAAGAAGATAATAAAGTCTTCTTGTTCTATGTGTCACTCAACCCTGCGGTAATGTCTAGTTCTTTCTCCACCGACCAGAACATGAGTGTCCAGTGTACACTCTTAACAAAGTGTGAGTTTACATTTCAGTAGAACGCGAAGACAGCCAATCACGGTGAACGATGCAAGGGCCCCGCCGAATGCCGAAGCTCAAAACATGATTAGATCTTGAAAATGTTATGTGCACATGGACAATGCGCAAGTGAAACGTCATGCTCATTGTCGCTGCACACATATTTTCCCTAATCCTCCTCTGAGCTCCTACATTAGCTGATGCTCTTTTACTGTTATCCGTGCTAGGTTGTCTTTGTATTCGGAGGGAAAATGAACTCAATGACGTTTTCCAGAGGGTACATTATTTTATGAAAGGTTTTTCTTCTTTTTTTATGATGCAATATTTTATATATTTATACAATTTGTTGTAAAAGTACTTTATTAGTGAGAACTTGCTACGCTAAGTAAATATTTGTGAGAGGTACAATGTGGGTGTTAGCCTTTTGGTTTAGTGTGCACTTGGAGATATCATCTGCATGGGTGGACTTATTTTTTTTTTTTTGGTTATCTTTGTTTGCTAGGTCGGAGTTTCGCTTTTTTTATGTATTCATTTATTCATTTATTTATTCACTTACCCACGGCGCCTGACGGCATTTCAGGGGAGGATACATACAATAAGGCTATACACAACAGTAGAACAAAACCTGAACAGCTCGGAAAGCGCACACGCATACAATCTAGAAAAGCATACAGGGTGCTCGAAAACAAAATGAACATCTCGCAATGCAGCGAAAAAAGCAACGTTGTCCATATTTTTTACAACCTCTCAAGATAGTAGATTTCATTCGACGATACTTTAATGGGGAAAAGACTATTTGAGCTGGTTCACCCTGAATTCGTATTCGCACCCCTTTCGTTCATGACCGACTCGATATACGTACTGAGGAAAGAAAATGCTGTTTTCGCAGT
This sequence comes from Ixodes persulcatus, assembly GCA_013358835.2. Taxonomy (NCBI): domain Eukaryota; kingdom Metazoa; phylum Arthropoda; class Arachnida; order Ixodida; family Ixodidae; genus Ixodes; species Ixodes persulcatus. The sequence goes on from JABSTQ010010262.1 coordinate 732,015, forward strand.
TTTCGCGCTGTATACACATTTTACAGTAATAGATGCTATAAAATAACTTTAACCGTAATTTTTTTCCTTTAAGAGATTTCCAGCCTAGAGATTGCTTCACACTTGGAATTCCGAATTATCTGCTGTAATTTCCGTAGATATGACACTGCTGCGTTCTTATTAATGACCCACCACATGTAAACATACCTATCGCTAATTTAAAAACAGCATCTGAGTTTGCTTTTTTTTTTGTCTCTGCGTGAGTGATTGTGACTTTTTGTTTTGTGAATTCGTCATTCATATTTGTATTCGTGCCTTTCCATTGTTCACTTTTTTATTATTTTCTTGATAGTATGTGTACAATTATGCATACGTTTTTTTTTTATTACACCCCGTCTTTGTAATGAATAAATAAAAGTAGCTGCTAAGTTTTGAACTGTCTCCAGTTTATTGCAATTAATGGCTGTCTGTGGGTCCCAAACCCTACAAGAGTACTCATGCACTGACCTAATGTAACTTGTACCGGAATGTCCGCGCATCTAGCAGGAAATGTTTAGTATTGCGACGCTAGAAGCCTAATACTTTGCAAGCTTTGGCAGCTATGAAATCTACATTAAGGTGCCACCATCGAGACGATTTGCAGCTTTTTTTAGGAATAACTTTGAATGCACCTGAGCTTCCCTTTGAACAAAGTAATTATCGCAGCTCCCTTCTACCTGAAATGTTTGCAAACGCATGGTGGTTTTGCAATAGAGCGGGTCAGATAGACTCAATTTTAGTCATTATGGCAAGTTGTCAGCCTAACTGAATTCGATTTACTACTGAATAAAAGATGTCTTTCTCACATAGTATTGAACAAAAAATTAAAACAATTTATAACAGTACGTCCGCAGGCGAGCTGTTAATAGTTAATTATATTGAGCGACACCCGAGGCTACGGTAAGACAAAAACGAAGTAGCTTTCAGACGTTCTCCACCTGGGTGGTTTCTATTTGTTTTAACTTGGAACTTACTTTGTTTACCCTCACCACTGGAGCACCGCGCGGATAACCGTTCAATCATCCGCATCCGATCCATATCGTCAGACCTTGTATCCGCACCCGATTCGCGTCCGCATGCTTTGCATCCGCATCCGAACTGCACCCGCTAAATTCGAAGCCCCCTCCAGCCCACAAAACGCGCATTCGTGTTATTAACTGATTTTAATGTTACATATCTTTTATTGTATTGCGAAACGGAGAATGTTTGGTTGTTTCAATGCAGAATGCGTTTATTTTTGTTTTTCATTTATTTTCGTGGCATGTGTGATTTTATGTTTGATTTATATTCGCGTAATGATCCGCAACTTATTTGGTTTGTTTCGTATTACTTTGGCTGACCGATACGTATATTCATAGTGCATTTGTGGTCGTCTGTTATGTTGGGATGTTGGACTTCTGAGCTGTAGGGGCGAAGAGGCCCTGTCAGGGACCCTGCCTTTATCAATTCCCCTTACGCGAAAAGAAAATCCGCGGAACAAATAAATAAAAATATATATATTGTGAAATCAAGCGTGAGTGAAGAAATGAAGCGTCTGAATTGTGACTTATAACTTATAAGGTACCGTCCAGACGTCTTTTTTTTTTTTGCACGATCGATTGTACAATATAACATGAATGCGCGGATTCCGGGCCGGAGGGGGCTCCGAATCTAGCGGAATTTAGCGAAGAGTTATTTGTACAAAAATAGGCAAACGCCTAATAAGTTACAAGCCGTTTGCGCATTTTTGTCCGAAGAACTCTTCGAGTCAGAATACGGTGAAAGTGATTTTATCTTATTCTGTTTTATCGTGTTTATTAATGATACGCGAGCGTTCTTCCAGAGAAACGTCTGGACGCTGGAAAAATTATCGCAGTTATGCGGTCAACCTGAAGCCTGCGATACTCTGCCTGGGAAATGCGCTAAAAATGGTCTTATGTTTTGTAACACTTGTTTTAGGCAGGGGCGTCTTTTCTAACTATTAAAATGCATGAAACACAGACTAATAACATTGTGTTATTTTATTTAGGTCAAACAACAAAACAGGGGTAGAGAAAAGACGGTCACTCACCTCAGCTAAGTATTCTTTTATACGTGGTAAGACCTGAGTGCAGCACTGAGAAAATATGACAATACTTAATAATGACAACACCTCCAATTGGTTTCAGTTTTAAACGCGAAACCGCAAGTACTTACTCTCAGCCACATACCCTAGCACGTACTTAGCAGAAACTTGCCAATTGTTGAAAGAAGAAACGCAGGCAAAGTTTCACTCGTCGAGGAGGCTTCTTCTACTTTCTTGTGGCTCGCACATTTTAGGGTTTCTATGCTTGACGAACGTTTTCCGCTCTTTTATTGCCAAGGAAGAACAGGTTTTCCGGAGACTATTGATGGCCCTGCATTTTTTACTTTTTCTAGGGGCCGCATTTTGGGGGATAGAAAACTCTCTAAGGCCATATTTTTTTTTTTTCTAAGTGAAGTCTTTCTTGACTTAAGAGACAGTTTTCCACCCGAATGGCACCTTTTTTTCTAAGAGTTTGCTCGCACAAAACATTCGATGATAAACTTCCTATGATCACTCACTTATTCACTCTACACTCTGCGGTCGCGAACGTTTATGGGCCGCTTCGACAAAATTGTGGATCCGGACCCGAGGATATCCGGATCCGATCCGCATCCGCAACCCCTGACTTTCGCATCCTATCAATCCGCCAAATCTGATTCATTTGTATCGGCACCCGACAGTTTACTGCGGATTTCCGCGGATGATTCGCGGGCAATCTGCGGGTAATCCGCGGGTAATCCGCGAGTAATCCGAGGAAATGCGGGGCTCCGCTCACCACAGTCTCGGGTTTTTCATGGTATGAAATATTTCTCAATTTCTGGTCTGTGTTACATTTAATCGTTTATTGCCATTTCCGCAGCTTATACGTCAAGCAGTGCGCGTCTATTGGCCATTCCTTGTTTGGTTGGGGTACTTCGGTAGCTATCATCATCTGGATGTACCACCTCTGTCACATGCTAATGGCGGCCTTCTGGTGTCCGATGACGTAAGAAGTCAAAGACTCGCACAGAAGCATGCAACTCAAAGCCTGTGCATTGTAGACGTTAGGACGGTGCAACGGCCAAATAGCGTTGACTTCGAGCTCGTATCTAATGACTCAGTAATTATTTAAATAATAATTAACTCACGGGACCCACAAGTTCCTCGTTAGGGTGTCTTTTTTTAGGTCTCCTTACTCAGGTCAGCTAAAACCCATTCATACTGTGTGGGATTTCCCTTCCTGCTACCCGCCTCGGAAAATGACACAACGCGCTGGTTCAACAACACGCAGTCATTTATCGAATAGTTATTGAGGCGCCCGCGACCAAACGCCCCCACGTATTCATCTGCGTAGACCTTTTATCAGCGTCGGAGTGCTGCTCACGTGGCCGTTTGCATATGCACATCTAGCTGTAAAAATAGTCAGCGACGATTTAAAGCGGCACAAAACCACTTTCTGCGATGGTCAGTTTATGGTCCTAAATCAATACACAAACTCTAAACATACTAAAAAATTACATTAATGCGTGGCCGATTTCTCTATTAAAATCGGTATCAAAAGTTAGATTACCTCGGAAGAAACGCATACGTAAGAAGGCGCGGTCGCACAAGGAAGGGCAGGGCTCTGCCCTTCCTGGTCCGATGGTAACAACTGGTGTCTATCTTTTGAGACTAATTTTAATAGAGAACTCGGCCGCGTGTCTAATGTTTTGTTTTTTTAGATGCTTACAGTCCATAGATTGAGTTATGACTATAAAGTTACAATATCAGAAATTGGCTTATGGGCCCCTTAACATGCGGTCAACCTAGCCGAACGCTTTGATCTACCATATTGTCCACACTTCTCCCCTCCCCCTTTTCCGAAAGGCAAATAGGAAAATAGGAGGAGGGGGGGGGGGTACAGGACGTCGAGGGATTACCTTCCTGTTGGGCCACTTAGGTTCCAGCCCTTGGAGGTGAAGGAGCGCGGGACCCGTGGCCGTTCACCTGTGAAGAGCGGGCTCCAGGAGCTTAGCTTGAGCAAAGGAACATCTCGACCCACTTCGTGAAGTCGTCCCTCACTGCTAGCAAATATTGATTGCCGCGTTGACTGCGGGGAAAAGGAATGACAACGTCACGGGAAAGACACTCGCAGGGGAGTTTGCTTTCGACCGACTGTATTACACCTTGTGATTGGCCACATTGTGGTTTCACCTTCTGAGCGTACCTTATTACATCCTGCTTAAGCCTGACCACGTTGCAATCTGGAATAACTTTTTGTTGCTCTTGTTCCCACCGCTGTGGCCATCTAGAGTGGAATAATATTAAAATTTTATATAGCCGGAAGTTAGTCAGCCCCAGTGGGGGTCTGGTGTCTATGCTGTAGATGAAAAATTTAACCAGTGCAGTACAACCGCTAGCCTGTGGTCTTCAACGTGCATCACGCAGTAGACAAACTTCACTGCATTCCGGTGCGATGGTCATTCAGATATATACTGGCAGAGATGGGGAATGAGCGCGGGATGCCCTGGCTCTGCTGTGCGAGCTTCCGCTCCACGCCGAGCTTCCGCTCGGCAGCCGCGCTGCGCTAACAAAGAAATTCTAGTATGGAGCTACCCTGGCCTTCTTCGGCCCTAAATTTTCAGACAAAGTTTCGCCCAAACGATGGCGCTACCCGGGAAACAGCATTTTACGGTGTCAGTGCCCCTTCTACGCGCCATTTCCGTGTCAGGTATCATTAGGGTCTTTCGTTTTTGGGTGAAGCCCGATATATTTATATGTTTACGCCCCAAACACGTCTTTTTTTTTTTAATTGGGTTAATCTCGATTCTTTTCCAGAGTTCGGAACAAAAACTCCACCATTGTCATATGTTTTTTTTTTGTTTTTGTTGTTTTGGCTTCGTACAAATGTGGCGCTCATTGGCAAAGCTTGTTGACTTGCTTGTGTTTAGAGATTTGTGTTTGTCCTTTGTCCCCCTTGTTCCAATTCTCCAGGGATTATTTTAGTCATTGGTGAGAGCGCTCATGACAGACGCAATGCAAAATATATTCAAACAATACAGCCTGGAAATATTTTTTTTTTTTTTTTTCGCGAGGGCAATTTTGACAGGCGAGCGCTGCCCCAGACTAGGGAATGCCGCGCTGAGGTTTGCTGTGCCTAGCAAACAAAAGCCATGATGATGAAAAAAAAAAAAAAAAAACTTTCACTCCCTCAAGGTACGTATGAAGTCTGAACAGGTCGATTATTAGGACAGAAATGCTGCGCATGCAGATAATGCGGTGTCTACACGTAGGAGAAAAAAACCGGACGGAGCTGCGTGACGACAGCCAGCGAGGCCTCCCCAACCGCAGATCTGCGAGCAGTGTTTGTACCGTCTGAGTATTTCGTTCAGTGCATCAGACGCGGAGCCAGCGAAGCTCGACGTAAACGCGCCGCCCCATAAACGCCTGACGTCAGCATCGCGTGGCGCGCACTCCGTGGCATAGTGTCGGATTTCTCCCACGTGTGAATACCGCGTCAAAGGTATGTCAACAATAATGTGTTGAACATTATAAATCCAGAGTTAGCTCTTATACCACGTTTTAATCCAATTATCTGCGCGTTAATGACTCGTTTGTGTAAATATAAACCTGTATGTCCTAAAACCGATCAATACTTTTATTGTCAAATATTGTTGTTGATTTAGATATATATAACCCGAAAAATTCGAATTCCGTAATAGTTTCTAAGCAAACCCCTCACTCCCCCATTACGAACTTGAAAAATACTGCTCAATTTTTATCCCCCACCAGTTGTTTTGAAGAAAAAAAGGTGAAAACGGAAAACGAAGAGTCCTACCCTACAATGTTCTTCATTCAACAATAACACCTTCACTAAAAAAAAATGCTTCCGTTTACCGATGTTGACTGAAATTTTCAGAAATAAACAACGGCGAACTTTTTAATTTCAAGCCCAATATTTTTAAAAGTAAGAGTGACCGACGCAGATATATATGTAGCGTGTATTAATTATCAAAGTATCTCGATTGTCTACTTCTGATCGTTGAGCATAATATTCTAAGAGCACAAATTAGAGCATAGCAGAACGCTTTATGAAATTGAAACTAATGGGACAAAAACAAATGAACATTATTTAGGCAATATTGCCAGACATAGAAAAACAGGTTATGGTGGATATGTGTAAGTTCAACAAATAAATAATAAAACTGACATAAAAAGTTCTTGTCGGCGAGTTGTGTTCTATTTTCACAGTGCTTTTCGCATAATGTAAGAGGGTGCCACAGCGAAGATTTTAATTTCAACAGCACACTTCCACTGCCGACAACTCGTTCTACTCTGCACAGATTTCAACAAAAATATTCTGTGAGAGCACAGACAAATTTTGGCAGAATTCAGTGTTTCAGACAGTCGTTTATCTGCCCTTTTCTCGTTTCCCGGCCCCTGTGTTTGTTCAGTGGTATCGATCACCAGGTCGCCCTGGGTGCTAACTCTTAATTTTGTAATCAAATGCAGGCTCGACCGAGGGAGGTGGTGCCTATATTTATAAGCATGATTAATCTACAAAAATATCGTTTTATCTGCTCGCTTCCTGTAAGTCCTTCAACATAATATTTAGTTTTAATATTAAATAGGACGAATAACAGCTTTAGTAAAATCTTGTTCGACGAGGAGAAAGTTTCCCAATTCAATGATTTTTATTATGCGTATCAGTCATATTTTTGTATCTTAGATGGTTTCCAGGTCATCGACAAAACTTATTTGTGTAGTGCAGGCTCCAAATGAATACGCATATTGTTTAAAATGAGTCTTACGCTGGTTAAATTAATTTTGTTTCCTGAAGTTGAGATGTGAGCACTATAAATTCCACTCAATTAAACCACTCAGCCGTTTCAACAGCAGCCTCTACATGAGAATTTCATGGACACTCAGCTGACAGCGTAACACCTAGATATTTGTGTAATGTAACTCTCACTGTGATAACGTAATTGTCTGTTATATAGTCACTGACCGTGTCATACCGTCAAACTTGCATCGCATGGGTGCTGGCAATCGCGTCTCATCTGGTTGTTACGCCGCCTGCTGACCACAAATGCATGTGGAAAATAAACAAAGTGCCTTTTGCTTCTGGCGCTTTTTTCTCTCGTATGCTTTATTCCATTGTCGTGCCGCAAAGCACACTTGCCATTTGAAAGCGATCTGCCGAGTTATTCGCTCGTTATTTTTACTCACGCGGCCTCAGCTTTTGTCTTGTTTTCACTAAACTGGCCACATGGTATGGTAAAGTTTATCTTCTACGTAGAACGTCAAGAATGAATATGCGCCAAGTCCATTTGTGATGTTTCATTCCTCAACTTGTTCCTGTGCCCATCAAGAATAATCCACGAACAACGTCATTAAAAAGAAAATTCTTGACCGACTGTGCGTAAAACATATAAAATGCAGAACATAAGTGGTTCCGCAGAGAAACTTTGCACGGACCGTAAAATATGCGGAATCAAACCCCCGTCGAAATTAATTATGCCGGACAATTCGCGTGAGTAACCTCCATTAAGGCTTTACTCGAAGCTTGAAAAATCACTCTGCAACATCTTCGAAACTCTTAATCGTATTTTCTTCGCTGGAATCGTTATTTCCACTCTCCAAACGCTCCCGCAAGTCAGAATAATTAAGCTCGGCCGTTATCAACTCCCTACTCTCTCAGTTTTCAAACTGTGAGATTTCAACTAGATCCCACGTTGTTTTTTTTTTTTTTAAATTATTTTGAAGTAAATGTTTTGAATAAATGCCGTCTTGAGTTAAGCAAACTGTGAGACATTTGGTTACAGTTTACTGGGCACACGGCCTGACAGTAACCGGTTTGCAGCCGCAGCTACACCAAAATTAAATTCGGCATAGATTGGACACCGGTCCCACCCGCGTAAATTTACTAAAGAAAATTTACATCTGATTGTAAATTTGAAGCGCACAACGGAATGCGATGCGGAGATAAACAGTGGGAGAGGAGGAAATGAGAGCACGCGGGGTCGTCAGACCGCCGAGCCCTGATTGGAAGGATGAGTGGGCAGACCCGAAGGCTAGCGTTCTTTGTCTCTGTCCACCTCCTCCCTCCAATCCGAGCTAACAAGAGCATCGTATATATATATATATATATATATATATATATATATATATATATATATATATATATATATATATATATAAAATAAGGCGACAGTTCTTTTTTATTATGAGGGGCTGAATTTAGGACATCAAATATATCCCTATGCATGCTTCTCAAAAAAACACGGGTTGTCGCCTGTTTTCCTTATAGACCAACACGCGGCCCTGACGTCACGCAGCTACGGTGGCGGTGTCGACGGAACTGCGCATGCGCAGACGCGACGCTTCACGCCAATTCGGTTTCTGCGCATGCGCAGTGCCCACACCTGGTGTGGGCAAACGCGGGCTTGTTTGTAAACAGCGTGTCGGTCTATACGAATGTCCTTTTGATATAAAGAGTGAAATTCTCATTGGATGAAGTGCATGTTGGTTCTATGAAGTAAAGCTCGCAACGCATTAGGTTTTCGTGGCTTTACAATGGAGGGACCAATCGCAGCCGACAGCGTAAGCTGCCAGTGCGGATTAAGGGATAACCGGGCCAGACCGGGTGCCTTCAAGTGTTGGAATGCTTTCGATGAATATACGTTCCAAGCGCTAAGTCGCTGCGTCCAATGGGCTTGATTTCAGTCATTTCTGTGTCCGAGAGCAATGCGGGTATAACCCCGAGTCTTTGAAAAGCATTAGGGAAATATCTCAAGTCATCTGCTGAGTCTATATAGGACAACATTTTACATCTTTTCAGCAATTACCCCCGAAACCTTAAAAAAAAAAAAAACACAGACAGTTCTAGGTGGTTTGAATTTTTTCCCGAAGAGAAAAGAAAATTGAGGAAAATTAAGGACAAAAAATGAAAGACGTTTACAGTTTCCTGTAATGCCGAATTAGAGCGCAGCTCTTAAGGAGGAGGAGAAGAGGGTACGGAGAGGAGGGTATGCCCCTCCTTCTCCGTACGTCTCCTCCTCCTCTCCTCCTCCTCCCTCTCCCCCTCCATCCTCCTGTCACTCTCCTCTTCCCTTCCTCCTTCCCCTCCTCCTCTCTCTCCCTCCCTCCCCCTTCCTCTCTCCTCCCTCCTGACGTCACTCGTGAAGGCCTGGTGAAGGTCGTGACCTTCGTCGTGACTAGCTTCACGAGTGACCTTCGTGATGTCACTCGTGACGTCAGACATGACGTCACGAGTGACGTTATTATGGGAAACGTCCCATAATGCAACGTGCGGATACGCCGACGGCGACGGCGACGGCGCTCAAGCCGGAAACGGGCACCTAAGAGCTGCGCTCTGAAATATATTTGATATTTCAAAATAACATAAATATATAAAACCACTGGCCCCCTTCAGCCTATAAATATTCTATGCGGGATCCGGCAGTACAGCCTCAGGTTTAAACGCATATAAAAAAACTACCATCAATGCAAGTCCGTGCTAAATCTCTATTACTCTTAACGAGACAGAAAAAGAACAAAAAAAAGAAAAGAAAATAGGTTATAGCTAAGAAGAGATTATCAGCCTTAAAAACGGCTCCGGCTTCTCTATAATGTTGAAGAAATTATATAAAATACACAAAAACTGACACTCGACAAAAAAGTACATGCAGTACACTATTTTGTACATTGTACACACATAAGAAATGCAAGCGATGCAATAATTAAGGTACTAAAAAGTTTAACCTACAACCTACAAAATTTAATTGAAGTATATATTGATCAAACCGAATGCTACATTGCAAACCACACTGCGGAGGAGTTGTAAGTGAGGTCTGCATCGCACAGGACCCCACAGGTACTGCGCTGCGAAGTTACACTGAGAACCTACATGGACAACCTCCCCCCTCCCCCCTCCCAAAACCCCCTTTTCTCAGAGCCCACTTCGTGCTGCTGCTAAAGAAAACTTAGATATGATTCTGAGATCACTGTAGAGAAAGCTTTTCTGGAGTGTTACATCACAAAAAAAAAAGCTGACTTTGCATGTCACCTTTGTAAAAAGCAATACATTAAAAGTATTATAATTTTGTACTTCTATAAATCAAACAAAATTGTTTGGAGTACATTCATATATGTAAATCCTCATTTTAATATGTCTTTGTGTTCCTCGTATTTTAGTTGTGCGGGATGCGCGTCAACATAGTGTAACAACTACGGCCTGTAAACAAAAAAACATATGTTTCGTATACCCTGTTCGATCGAGAAAATGAAACCCGGCTTTTCGGTCCGCAAGAATAAACTACACTTTGCAAAAAGCTGAAACTTCCCGAGAATGTGACGCTAGCGAAGGTGATAAAGCGCACTTTCGAGCACACGACGCTACCTAGATCAAAATATAAAAAAGAAAATTTCAGAAATTCTCTATGAGCCGACGTTTCTTTAAGTCTACAATTCATAAAAACAAAATTTTAGATTGAGGGCGTTCGTAGCAATTTTGTCAGTAAAAAAGCAACAACAACATAAAACTTGTCAGCAAGAAAGAACACAAAATCGTCTTTATTCAGACACTTGTTTTCACTGAAATAGGTGCCAGAGGTGCAAACAACTTGCAAGGATTTTTTTGTCTTATGTTTTATGAATATTATGTTTGGGTGGACATCGGCTCATTGAGAAAGTTTGTTTTTCTTTTGTATCCTTTGATCCAGGTAAAATCAGGTGATTAAACTTTTGAATTTTATATCCGCCGATTACGTCACATTCTCAGGGAGTTGTAGAGTTCTGCAGTGCGTAGTTTATTTATGCGGGCCAAATAATCCGGATTGGTTTTACTCGATTAATAATTAAATAAAAAAATTCTTTGCAAAACGTTTTATAAAATTAGTATATCGTTATATTTTTCATGGTATATAACTTTCCACCTTCTAGATCCCTTATAGTGAGATTGTAAGGGGCAGTGCCCCCTTGCAATTCTGGTGGTGTTAGACCAGCTTTGAGCAGGTTTAGTCGATAAAAGTGCTCGATTAAAATTATAATTACTCTTGCTTAAAAAGTACTCAAATAGATTGCTTGAAAACTCGAGAAAAAGGGTATGCTCGCCGTTACTTGAAAAAGTAACCGTTACTGCTCGACTACTTCAGATTTTCAAAATGACAGGTTTCTGCCAGTTTGGAGCAGGCATTTCGAACTGCTCATTATTGTATTAGAATCACAGATCAATGATCCACTTATGTTCTTCATCCACCAATTTCGGTAAACCACATCCTACGGTCGGAAACTTGGTTCGAGCGTTCCTTGCAAGGAAACTTGTATGAACAAAAGGGCGCTGTTGATCCTCTAAAAGGCTTGGGTGAAACAGCGCACGAGATTTACACACAGAAGACATGCGCACTGTCTTCTGTGTGTGCGCTGTTTCACCCAAGCATGAAGAACCAACTCGCCCAAGCCTCCGTCCTCTAAACCCTTAGAAAGATTAACGGCGCCCTTTAAGCCGTTATTACAGAGAGAAACAATAGTCACGGTTACAAGTCATTTTTCTACTTCCAAAATGAATAAGATTACCTTTGTGATCACTTCCTAATAAACGTAATTAAATTATTACAAAACTACTAAAGGAAGTGATCCATTACTAGTAATTCGATTACTTTTAATGAGGAAGTGTACAACCCAGCCCTATGCGCCATAATTCCAGGTTGCCCGTATCCGAAAAATAATAGGGTCGCCCTCCCTGCAAAACTTTCCGCAGATGCGCACGTGCATCTTACACCTTTTTCGAAGTATCTTCCTTCGATAAATTTTTTTTTTATGGAAAAACGAAGACGACTGTGCTTACGACGGGACAGATATTATATAGGTACGCATGCGTCTCGCGCTGCGACTTTCAGAAAAAAACCTTTTCGGTACCCCTACGGTAGCCGCAGCACATAGGCCAGCCCTCTTCTGAACGGTGGTTTAGTTCTTTCGCATTCGAAGAGCGTTTTCCGCTGCCGCCATTCCGCTCGATTGAGCAATGCCGTCCGCGGCAGTCGGCAGATCTCTCGCTGGGCAAGAGACTGCCCGCGCCCGAAAATTCGATCAATTTGTCGTGCATCTCAGGACGTCGAAAGCACCCCACCCCGAACTGTTTTCCCCCTCCAATTCGCTTTCCCCTTTTCTTCTTTTTTCCTTTTGTTTCTTGCGCCTGCCCGGCGCACACTCCACCTAGAATTTGCCAGTCCACTTTTTTTTTTCTTTTTCACTTGCGCTTTACGAGCATGTAATGCGGTCTGGCTTCTCTGTCTGGCATTGTTCTCACTCAGTCACGGGAATTGGGGAGGGGGAAAGGGCGCGCGGAGGAAGGAAAGGGAATTCGGGGAACAAGAGGTGGCGGTGAGTTATGTGGGCGGTGTGATCGATTCCAGGAAGCGAAGGAAAAGGGTAGGTCTTGGTCGCCATTTTAAAGACGGCTGTCGTCCTATTCGGCCCTGGTTACAATTAACGGCTCTCGGAATGACACCACCTGTCTCGGTCGGGCGATGCTCGCAGGACTGTAATTACATTCTTGAGTCGTTCACGTTTCTCAAATGACCTTTTGAAATGACCTGCCTTTAAAGGGTAGTTATCAACAAAGTCTTAACCCCCCCCCCCCTTCCCTAAAAAAACAAAGGAAAGTAGTCTTTTTCGAATTGCAGGGTCTGGGTATAAGATTCACTCTACACGCTTTCAGAAGGCTGGAACTAGAGGCTTATCCCTAAGAGCGACCTAAAATCACACACTTTATGTACAATGTCCAGACATAATGGTTAAAGTAAGGACAAGTTCACTATCAAATGTAGCACTTATTTCGCAGTGGAGACCTACGCGTGTTGAATTATACCTACATGGAAGGCAAATAAATGTTTAAAATATTACACGTTCTTAAATAGAGACTTCGTATGAACTAGTTTATTCTCTGTCTGACGGAAGAAAACATGTTTCCTTGAAACAATTTCACGCCATCATTTCTACTCCAGTTGATAATGGTGGAAGTCAACCGAAATTGCCTTTTCAACACCTTCCTACTCCATACTCTTTCTGTCTACTTAATGCAAACTCAAAATTAAGAACTAAAAATGTTCAAATACTTTTGACCCTCTTTTTTTCGGTTGCATGTTGGCAGCTTTTGTCGTGGCGCACTCTTTTGCGGGACCTTCATCGGTACATGGTTGATACCCTCGTATCTCACCGAATCTGGAATATTCAAGGGTCGGTCCGACAGGGTGCTAGCCGACTGTCTTCGATGTCTGCTCGAGTGGAATCTTCTGCCTTCATTAGGTCAATAGTCACTTGGAGCTTGAATGCTGCGAGCTGCAGCTGGGAGCTTTTTGCAGCGCGTTAGAGAAGCCAGCTGTTTCCAAGTGCGAGTTCGAGCAGGTGAAATCTTATCCTTTTGTACCATTGTTTGCTCTTGAGGTTGTTCCGGCTAGAATGAAAGGAGCTGATCAGCTCGGTTTATACCCCGTACTCTTGTTGCAGACTTTCACCAAGCTCGGTCTATTTAGTTCAATTAACGTTTTGCTTTTCCTGTCGTACCGTCTGCTGGATCCGACGGGGTTCACACTGTGCGTGTTTGATCTCATGATGACGTTTTTGTTCTCATATCATTGGCAGATTAAAATGCCACTATCCTTCTCAAGACGGAACTAAAAAAAACAACTAAAAACCCGACCCTCGGATTTCAAGCACTTTCCTTCTTCAGTAGACAACGCCCCATCCTCCCATTCCTCACAGTGGCAGTACATCCCAGTTTGAAGCGCTTCATTTCAGTTAGAAGGTCGACTGAGGCAAAGAGGTTGTCATAGAAAGTTTATTTTCCTTCAAAGTCATCAGTAAGTTGCACTACGATCTTCCCCGTTACACCAATGTCACTCTTTATGTCTTCCGGTCCAGGTCAACACTAATGTTGTCCCCGTAAAGCTGGAATTTATAGACATTAGTCCACACTTTATAACACCACTTCTTCGGCTTTTTCAGCATATAAGCCTTCAGGCTGTGCCTGCCCTTGAAAGGGATCTTCATGTCGTCCACTGCAAGGCAGGGCTCTATTTATGTGGCTCGCTGAAACTTCTCACTCAATGTGTCATAGATGTGACGTATCTTGTAGAGTCGGTAATAGCGGTATTGGTCTTTGGTTTTTTCATCATTATTGTTTCTGGCGTGGAACAAGAAATTCACTTCCTCGAAGCGATTGCAGGGCATGCACTCGGCAATTTGTGACTGGCGCAACAACCGTGACCAATACATGCGCCTGAAAGGCAAGAACACTACGGACATGTAGAGACACATCCCAACAAACGTCCTGATTCCGTCACTTCTGATGGGCTTTGCCATTTTTTTTTTCTCTTGACCCTGTAGCAATTTGTATCAAACTTGAGATGTTCTCTCAAATCCTCATCAATCAGCTTTGTTAACGGGTGGTTTCCGTTTCGACCCATTCCCAATTCAACCTTCCCGTTTGAACGTTCCCGTTTCGACCCGGCTCAAAACGACCTTCTCGTTTCATCCTTTCACATTCCGCCCTATCCCGAAACAACCTTCCCGCTTCGGCCATCGCTCGTTATCAATTGGGTCGGTTCGTTTGTATTGTTCGTTAACAGTTAGTTAGGTTCAAGTGTCCAATGTCTGTCGTCCTTGCTCACCTCCCTTCTTCATCTCCCGAAACAACCTTGGAGACATGGCACCGTAAGATAAAAACTGTGTCAGGGAGGGCTCACCCGAACATTAACAGCTTCATCGATCTTATCAAACAGGGATGAGGCTTTGACAAGACATAATTAAAAACAAAACAACGCAAAGACGAGACAAAGTAAAAGGTAACCGACAGGATACAGCGCTGTGTCCTATCGGTTACCTTTTACTTTGTCCATCGTATTTACGCTGTCCTTTTTTAATATGTCTGCATACCAACTAGCCCAAACTTCTACGTTAATCAACCTTGAGGAGGATATCTTTGCAGCAGCTTGCAAATGGTGGTGCCGTGCGGGCCAGGGGACAGCCGCGAACTATCAAAAATGGAGTGTCGCCTTTCTAATAATGCGATTTGCCTGCTCGACTTCCTCAACAAAGGCGATAGCATTTTGTGGTTCATGAATTTTTCCTGTGAACGCGAGGGTTTTGTGCTTGAACTCGTAAGAAAATGTAGTCGCAATCATATGCCTGTCAACTTGTCTGATTTCTCACTCTTCAAAATATCCCGTTCACTCTAAGGAAGTTTTAGAAGAACGTACGTACGTAAGCGCTTTCGGTAACCTACAAATAGCGCCGCGATGATAAAACCTATAAGCAACGCTAATTTTTGCTTACTCAAAGTTCTTGCCTATGTTATTCTAAGACTTCAATATCGTACAGAGCGTGACACTGTTAGCGCGAACAAGCAATCGTTGGTTTTCGCTGTTTGTCTCTAAGAATCAAATGACTTTTATCAATATTATTACTGTCTTTGAAAGTGCTCATCTGGGCCACTAACCTAAGCGGTATATAATTTGGTACCTTCTAACACCATTTCCAAGTAACATTTAAAAAGTCGTCAACAACGTGTTCGCGGTAACGTTGTCGCGTTTCGTAGTTCCACATTTTGGGGACCATCTTGAAGAGAGTGGTTCAAGTAGAAATATATTTCGTTGGAGCTTTTCTGAAAGTGATGTATATTTTAAAAACACGTTGACAAAAAACCTAGTTCACAACATAACTAAATAGCTCGCCGGCACCTTTGCACTAATTCCATCAACAAAATTTCGGAACCTATTCTTAAGGAGAAAACGTGCGCAAACTAGGGTTAGAACGATGGAGACTTTTCGCGAAGAGGGTGAGACACCAATGAATTTTGACGGGACGGGCTCAAACGCAAAGGGTGTTTCGGCTACGGGTTCAAATAAGAATGGCGTTTCGGGAGCGGGTTGAAACGGGACAGGTTTAAATGGATCGGGCGATTCGGGAATGGGTTGAAACGGGACGGGTTCAAACGGGAAGGTCGTTTCGGGAATGGGTTCAAAACGGGACGGGTTCAAACCGGAATGGGTTGTTTCGGGCTACACACCCTTGTTAACATAAACACTGGTGTTTTCGCTCCTGCTGCCGTTAACCGTGGAATTATTTCGCATGTGGGAAAGTCGTCATTGAAGAGCGTACCTTTTTTACCCATTTCCGTGTCTTTTTAATATGTTCTTGATTGATGTTGACTCCTCTACTTGTAATGCCTCCGTGTCAGATGAGTCCAATAAATACTCGTCCGAGAAACCCTGACTGCTGGGCGATTCTACATAGCCATCATCTGAGTTGTCCATTTGAGAACATTAACATCCACTTCGACAGTCGAAAAGAATAGCTTGAATATTTACCTCAGTCTGGTGAGGCCTGCCACAAAACAAAAACAACCACTTGTGAGGATATTTTCAGTTGCACCCCTCATTTCACAGTTGAAGCAAAAGCCGCTAAAGCACCAATGACTTGCTCTTGTTAACAATGTCACGATGTGTACATATGCAGACAAACTTGTTCACCCCGCCACACAACCGTGAATGCGGTGACAGAGAATTTAGATCCCCATATTCCTGACTGGCAACACACGTGGGCGCTGCAAAGGCAATAGGCGCTGTGCAAATTCTACAGCCCTTTTACCCTTCAAAGATATACAGAATGCACCCTCATGGCTTTTATATTTATGCAAGAAGGTAACTTATACAACAAGTAAAGGGGTTATCGCAAAAAATTCAATGACAACAAGGAGAACATACCCCGAGCCGCAATTCGTGGAGGAAGCCATCTTTCTGACCTGGCTGCCGCATTTCTCTGACGTCTAGCGCCCCCTAGAGGAAGCTATTTCAAGCGCGGGACTGGCACGTATGTAGCCGCTGAGTTTTTGAAGTTCTGCCGCTACAGACGACCTCCGGCAAGCCAATTCCTTCTGCCAACATATGTTGCAATTGAATAATAAAGGGTTAAAAAATGCTTATTATGTTTTGTTTTGTTCGATCGACGAAAACATGTTTTTTGAAGCAGTCTCATGTCATTATGCTTCGACTCCAGAGGAGGCGTTAGCGTTTTCTTTTCATCTACTACTCCATACAGCTTAAAACTGCTTAATTCAAACTCGCAATCAACAGCTAGAGATAATAAAACAGCTTAAGCAAGGACATTATATGAAATATGTTTTTTTTTATATTTCAGGGTTAACACCTAGACCAATTTTACACCATTGCTTCTACTCCTGATAATATTAAAATGAAGTCGACCAAATTTTTTTTTCACCCTCTACTACGTACCGTTTTGTATTGCTCGTATTACAAGAGAGTGAATCGCAAACTATCCGCACACGAGTTATGTCAAATTTTCTATTGGCCACACTGTCTTACCAGCACTTTTTGCACGAGCTCGTCGCTGTCTTTCCAGTTACATCTGTGGGCAGGTTTGAAAGTGTTGAGGTGGTGTAGTTGTGATTGAAGTTCGAGAAACAGTGGCTGCACCACGTGTAATTTCCACAAGTGGAGAAGCAATTATTTTCGTGGTTTGAGGGTGAGTCTTTTTTTCGCGGTATGAAGGAAATGTTTTTCTTCGCAGTGAAGTGTGTTCGAATTGACACAGAAGTTCAACCAAGGACGCACAAGTATCAACCATGAAGGAGCCGGACCCCGTTTGCGTCCACGACTAATGACCGGCATTGAGCGTGCACGTGAACTGATTCTGTCGGATATACGAGTGGCAGTGGATGACGTGACAAATCAACTGCAAATCCTCGAAGGCTTTACGTTTGCAATAGTATATTACAAGCTTATGTTTACAAGGTTTAGATTAAAATCATTTCTAAAATAACTTCTCTAGCTCAATTTTTCTTTAGATGAAAATTGGAGGAAATCAACCCAACTTTTATTTTCAATAATTACTCCATACCACTTTAGATTGATTAATACACACACAATAAAATGCTAAAAGTTTTACATTCCTTAGATAGGGGCGTCTTATAGAAATTATACTTTTCTGCTGTTGCCTTTTTTTTTTTTTTACTGAGGAAGGCATGGTTTTTGTTTGTCGAAGATCTAATTTATTTTTCAGGTCACTGTTAGCTGGTCAAATTTCGTTAGCGTCATGTTATCAGTACTGATAGCAAAAGTCAGTGTGCAACGTGAGAGTTCTCACCTTCATGAAGCTTAGTTTACTCTTGAAATAACGCAACGCTGCTGGAGTACTTCCGGATGTGGGGATTTCGGAGAAAGGTTTGGAGTGTAATGGGACAAAGCGACGAACAGCTTATTGCCTTGAGTTCTAGGATTCGCTAACAGCGTCTTCTGTGCGACGCCGGTGACGGTTCCGCTGTGAACGTCCTATAACGCCGCGACAGTGGCACACTTTGGACATTGGTTGGCGATTTCGACTGAAAGTTAGCGATTTTGTGGAGAAACGAATCAAGGGTTAACGGTTGGAGCTTTGGAGCTTACTTTTGGGAGTGTGGTGATTTGGCAATTCGCCATCATGCGTGGTCGCAGAGGCTAAGCTGCTGCCATGACCACTGGTTAAGCACATTATTTAGGGATAGAAGGTACTGTTGATGTTTTTTTTGGGCAGTTATAAGTGCAACGTTGTTGCGCACATTCTCAAAGAGCAGGATTTTTTTGACTATCCGCATTGATCGAGGTTAAAGGTATGGTCATGGGATCATTCCAGCTGTGTTCCCCATTGAACTGCGTAAAATAGGGCCGGTATTCACGTCTTAAAGTCGTACACATTGTACGGAAATTGGTGAAGGAGCTCTTGATCCGACGGCGATCAGAAGGAAAAGTCGTCTTCATCGATGCTTTTCCAAAAGGTGTTCCAGTCTTCTCAAGTTCTGTTACCTCCTTTTGGCTAGTTCGATAAAGGAGACATTATCCTTGATGTAGGAAGCGTCAAATTTCAGTTTCCAAGTGATCAATCGTATTAGGGAACTATTGGTCGAATTTAAAGTGACGTTGAATGATTCTGTTTAGTTCCCACAGCGTTTTTCAACACTCGCTTTCTGAAATGTTCAATTCAATCGCTCATGTTTCAGTCGGGGAGATCAGCGAAGGTTGTGTGGTTTCGTTGCCGGTCGTTACAATCCAGGCCAGTTGAGTGCCGACTTTCTGCGTTGCGTTTGAAACCATTTTGAGCTGTCCCAGGAGACCGTATGAATGGATCGGACATTGATTGTAGTGTAATGCGCGATCGATGTTTCAGGTAGACTCTAAAATGAGTACAAGTACTGGAAAGTCGTTGAACATTTAACCATGTATAAGGTGGAATGAGGCCTGAAAATACATACTACCCTAAAAACTCTAGCATAAATCACAAATGGGTGTTTTTGAGACAAAGTGAAGCCAAAAACATTATCTATTGCAATATTAATCAAGTAATATAAATATACAGCTATATATGCTTCAGGACTCACGGAGGTTGTAGTTTGATGTGATTCTGAAAGCGTTCATTTGATAGAAGTAAATTGGAACCCTGGCGAACAAGGCATCCCTACTTCGCTGACCTATCTCATCTCCGTAGAGCATTACCTCCAGTGCTGCTGATCTTTCTCTATGAGACTGGTCTAGCAAACCAGCTCTGATTGTAAATAGTGGCTCATCCTCCCCCCCCCCTCCCCCCCCCCCCCCGTCGTTAGTTTATTGGCAAACACACTTCTTTTATCGCATTGCTGGAATGTACGATCCTTCCTTTCACAATAAATAAGTTAAACAATCTAGTTAAAACAGGTTCCGCACAAGTGTTTAATGACTACCTCCTCCTACACTGAGTATATTATCATGTAAAAACATTATTCCTCAAAAAGGACAAGTACGAGCAGAAACGTAAAAAAAAACATTTAAAAAGATAGAACAAGTGTGACAATGCTGATTTGTTTGATGAGGGGGTGAGGTATTTGGTAAGCGTTCACAGTACTAGTCGCTTCTAAAGAAATTATTTCACTCATTTTAAGGAGCAACTTCATTCAATTCACTAGTCCATGGCCTAGTAAATAAACTATGCTAAAATCAACCAATGCATGGGCTCTTTTTAGCGCAGTCAGTTTTCTTGGGCTTCTGAGTGCAGTAATCACTCAAGCGTTGGGCGTAGTTCTACAAATGTCAGGTCCTAAAAAGTTGGTTCGAGTTTTTACGAAGAAACCAAAAGAGCGGACTGCGAAACAGGTGAAAACACTTGCCACCACTTAAGATTAAATAGAAGCAACAGTTGTTTTGATCGCGTCCTTTCTACACAACAGTACATGCGATTGGCCTATACTTCTTTCCATCTCATGTCAGAGTGCAGCCGACCCTACGATCTGGTGGGACCGATCATAAAGCGTCAAAAGCGCAAAGTCATGACGTTTGCCATTGTTATCTATGAGTTATGTAGTGTGCTAAGCAAATCAAGTGCAGTAATGCCCCGTGATTAGCGCTTTTAGTGAGTGTGTGTGTTCCTGGTTGTATGTGCCCAATTCTTCTAACTGCTCTCTAACTTATCATGAACTGAAATACATACTAAAATTCTAGAACAAGCCAATATAATTATAGTTTGAAATACCATCCATCGAAAAAATTGATTGCTCATAAAAATCTTTTTTTTTTCAGGTTTACGTTTTCGCAAGTTAAAAGAAGTGACTGGTTCATGGGATAAAAACATGCGGACGTCCACAAGGAAGGCAGCCACTCTCACTTAAAAGAAGCGGGTAAGTTTTACACCTTACGATAATTTGGAAGCTGTTATTAATAGAAACAAATATTGCCTGTAAAATCTGAACTGAAGCTCTATTGTTTTGTTTATATAATCGGTAAACTGGTTTCTCACTTTCGTCGTATTGCGCGCAAAAGCAAACCGACGTTCAATGTCCCTGGACATCCGGTCTAGAAGATTCATGTCCGGCCAGATCTGCTATGAACATCCGATAAACATTCATCACATAAGTATTTCTTTTAATTATGCGGCCATTCCATTGATCTCAACTAAGCATACAACGTATTCAGTTGTTGCAGTATCTATAGACGCGTTAGGCAGCTGTACATGGGCGCCGACATCACCAGTTTTTGTTTCCTTTTTTCCCGCTTACTTAAATGGCCTTTGTGGAAGCTCGTATACGCCCGATTCGGTGGCTCGGCATCTCGGTAAGACAAGAGAAGGTCAGCAATGGTGGCTGTAATGTGGCGCGTGTTTAAAATGTCAATATCGTTTGATTAGTAGTGATATGTTAACTCTGACCCAGGTAATACATGTCTAAAACACCAATCTTGTTTGTATATTTTTTTTTTATTCGTCTGTTTCTTTGGTCTATTTTTTTTTCTTTATATTCGTCTTGGAGACGTCTACACAAAGAGAATATGCCTGATATGTCATTATTTCAAAACTACAACGAAACAAAATCATGAGTCATTCCATCCTGTGAAGGTGGATGACCAGCGAAGCTGTTTAGCACGCGACACAGACGTGACGCAGAATTTTGAACAAAGGTATACGAACACATTTGCTGTCTTGATCGGTGGTCATCGCGACGAAAGGTGCGCACACGCATGTCGAACACTATTGCCGCCCCTGGGAGCCGGAGGAAACTAGACACGCGCGACGGGACCGCCACCCGATGGAAGGAAAGAAAACTAGGCACGCAAGCGCTTGGAACTACGACAGAGAGGGCGGTGCGAGCCTTCTCTGAGTTGGAGGAAACTAGACACACGCGACGGGGACCGCCACCCGGCAGAAGGAAATAAAATTAGGCACGCAAGCGCTTGCATCGACGACAAAGGCAGGGCGATGCTAGCTCGTTCTGAGTTTTTGTAGACGCACACCAAAAATGCACAAAATCCTAGCCATAAACAGCTTCGCTGTAAAAACGGGCCGTCCTCCGAAATGCCAGAAAACTAAAGGGCGCTACATAGTGCGCTCCAGGTGAATACACATGACATACAACTTTAAGAAAACCGTCGTTTGCTACGAGAAAATGCAAAAATTATTCAAGGTACTGGAAACAGAATATTTCTCGTAAAGATAACCTTTTGGTTAATGATAGTTTTGCGTCTGGGTTGAAGTAAGCAATGTAGTGGTGAAGCTCCTTGATCTACACGTTCTGAACCCAGCGTATCGCAAGGGATTGATATAAATACACTTTATTCAACAGTGAACAAATACACCATATTGTCCCAAGCTCGTAAAAGCTCGAGGGGGCTTCAACGCGGAACATCCGAGAACTCGTGCCTCCATCTAGTAAGAGTAATAAACTTAAATCATTGCTTACATACAGCCTATAAAAAACATCAGTCATCAACAAAACTTGTCACTCACAGCATATTTAAAAAGGGTTATTTTTTTACGCATAAAGATATGCATAATGAGTTAAAGCGGATGGTATTCTTCTCGTGAATAACGATGGTAATCCCTGAAGAAGGGAAACAAGGGTGACAAAGGACAAACACAAATCTCCAAACACAGCTAAGGTGACTGGTGTGCGACTGAAAACATCCGCCAGGTCCTGGCATCGAACCAGGAACCTCTCCATTTCCAGTGGAGCGCTGTACCGACTGATCTGACCGGGAGTTGGACGCCAGTGGGGCAAACGTGTTTTAACAGCCGCCATCAGACTAACCGCTCATTCACACTGGAAGCGGATCCGCGTTCGCAAAGCGGTTGCGAACGCGGTTGTATAAAGATCCAGTGCAATTGCACGCGCACTCGATGACATCAAGTGCGCGTGCAATTGTACTGGCTCTTTATACAACCGCGTTCGCAACCGCTTTGCTAACGCGGATCCGCTTCCAGTGTGAACGAGCGGTAACAAAAACAATTGCGAACGGCCGGCATTTTAAGGTTATGATGATAATGCGATACAATTAGCGCAAAGGTACAAGCGAGCTGGACGAGAGTAAAAATAATAATCTCTGAAGAAGGAGAGCAAGGGGGGACAAAAGGACAAACACAAATCTCCAAACACAGTTAAGGTGACTGGTGCGCGAATGAAAAAATCCGCCTGGTCCTGGTATCGAACCAGACATATCTCTATTTCCAGTAGAGCGTATAAAAAACCAAGAGTTCGTCGTCAGTAGAGCGAACGAGCTTTAACAGCCGCCACCAGTCTAACACCAACAAGGGCGAACGGTCTGCAATCCAAGGTTATGATGATAATGCAATTAATGCAGTATCATCATATAGAACGGTCCTCAATAAAGATGACCCTGGTTCGATACCAGGACCAGGAGGGTTTTTTTAGTCACGCACCGGTCACCCTAGGTTTGTTTTTAGATTTGTGTTTGCCCTTTGTCTCCCTTGTTCCCTTTCTCAAGGGAGTATTATCGTTATTCTTGTCCAGCTCGCTAGCTATTTTGCATTAATTGCTATCATCATAAGCTTAAAATTCATGTCGCTCCACCTTGTTGGTGTTAGACTGGTAGCTGCTGTTAAAAGTCGTTTGCTATATTGACGTTTAACTCCTGGTTAGCTCAGTTGGTAGAGCGCTCCACTGGAAATGTAGAGGCCCCTCGTTCGAAACTAGGACTAGAGGGATTTTTTTCAGTCGCGCACCTGTCATCATAGTTGTGTATGGAAATTTGTGTCTGTTTTTTCTCCCCCTTGTTCCCCTTCTCCATGGATTATTATCGTTATTCTTGTACAGCCCGCTTTCATCTTTGCATTAATTTCATTGGATCGCGTCATCAGAGAAGACCAACGCTGGACACAGATATTGGGAACTATCAATCAATCAATCAATCAATCAAGTTTGTTGTCATGAGTTGCATCACACAAATTATTGAGAACCATCTGGGCCCATAGCTAGTTTCGGCCCATTTTAATAATAACATATAAGGAAGGCAGCACTCTTAGGAATGCTGCAGGAAGTACAATAAAAGAAAAAGGAAAGGAGAAAGAAAAAAAAACAAAGAGAATAGAAAAAAAGAATCGTAGAAAATGACTTGGTTAACTACAGCAAGTAATTTATACATTGTATAATAACGACACGTGCAAGAATTATGAATTTAATAACAAAATATGCGAGTGAGTTTCAGGATGGTGGAAGACATGTTCTATTAAGAAAAATATAGTATTTTAAAGCGCTGTTATTATTGCATGAATGGGTGACTGAAGATGGTAAAGTGTTCCAGATTTTAGTTCCGCACGATTGCATGAGTCGCTCGTTGTATACGTTACGAGACCGTGGTATGTTGAAGTGACCAGATGTGTTCGCCCTTGTTAATCGAGTACCCTTAATTAAGATGTTCGCTGCAAGTGGATTGTTTGATTTTAAATATTATTTATTAAGCAATCAATCGTATGATGTTTAATTTCCAGAAATGGGAAAATGTGAAGTCGATGAAATATGATACGTGACGGTTGGGGATAGTGGGAGCATGTCAAGATTCTGAGCGGTCTCTTTTGTAATTTGATCAATGGCAAAATGTAAGTGTCATAAGTTACGCCCCAAGCCTCAATACCATATGTTAAATGACTATGAAATATAGCAAAATATATGTTTCATCGTGGGAGTGTCAAAGGATTGTCTCGTCTTCACTAAGGTATAAAGGCGTACGCTAATTGTTTACAAGCGTTTATAATATGCTCTTCCCAATGAAGATGGTAATCTAATGTTACTCCCCAGATATCTAAATGAACTAACTTCTTGCAGAATTGAATTGCTGATGCAAATTTTGAAAGTGCCGGTATTAACACATTTTTTACTACTCCGTCTCACTAAAGTCGCGCAGTACAGCCAAAGCTACTGGGAAGAGAGTGTATCCTGACCTGTTCAAGAGGAGGGAAAGGAGGAACAGGGGAATCCCAGCCCTTCTACTTTCGTTCCTTCTTTCCCTCCTCTTGAACAGGTTGGAATCCACTCTCTGCCCTATAGCTTTGGCTGTACTGCACGGTTTTAGTGGGACGGAGTATAGTGCCGCGTCGGCGCTCGACTTCGACTCGTGTTTGAACTTTGAGCCGAACGTTGACGTAATCGTCGTGTCAAATCTGGGCCTAGCTTTGACCTTCTATGATGACGCCATCGCATTCAACACTGTGGCTTTGTTATCTAGGAGGTGTTGCGCCGCGGCGCGGTGAAATGCGGGCGCAGGGACGTTAATAAGGAGAGCGGCACCCGGGGCGGTAGCCCGCCGCACCCCCCCCCCCCCCTTCACCGCCCACTGCACCTCCTGAACGCCCTCCCCACCTTCACCCCACCCTTGTGACGTCACTGTACGCGCGTTTTAGTTGCCGCTTTGCCGTCGCTGTTTTTTTTTTTTTTTCGCTCCGGGTTTCCGTAGTAGCGGTGCGTGGGCTGTGATGTGTGTGTGTAGTTAAAACGATGGATGCGGTTCCCCCCACGAGTGATATGAATGCGGTTCCTTTCACGAGTGGTATGGATGTGGTTCTTTCCACGAGTGATATGGATGACCGCATCTAAGGACGTCGACGTACTCTGACATTCAGAGAGCACAAAAAAAGGGGTGAAAAAAATTACAAGAACATTCATTGGTGGATTCTTAGGAATTTCCTGGGAGACACCACACACGCCCCCTTTGGGAAACGCTAACACCGACCCTGTAACGAGGCCAAAAATAGGCAGCAATAAATAGAGGAAGCAAAAGAGAATGCAAACAAAAAGTGAAATGTGAAAGGGTCACCGTTAATATTTTCCAAAGGGGGACGTGTGTAACTTTTCCAATGGATCATAGTAACGCATTCCTTAAGATTCGACCGATGCATTTTCCTTAATTTTTAAGTCGTGCACCAGTCACCTTAGATGTGTTTGAAGATTTGTGTTTGTCTTTGTCTCCCTTGCTCCCCTTCTCCAGGGATTATTATCGTTACTTTTGTCCAATTCGCTTGCACCTTTGCATTAATTGCATTATCATCATAACCGTAAAATGCAAGCCGTTCACCTTGCTGCTGTTAAACTGATGGCGGTTGTTAAAACTCGTTCGTTCTACTGACGTCTGGCTTCTGGTTAGCTGAGATGGTAGAGGGCTCCACTGGAAATGGAGAGGTCCCTGGTTCGATATCAGGACCAGGCGGATTTTTTCAGTCACTCACCAGTCCCCTTAGCTGTGTTTGGAGTTTTGTGTTCGTCCTTTGTCCCTCTTGTTCCTCTTCGCCAGGGTTATCGTTATTCTTGTCCAGCTGGCTTGCACCTTCGCATTAATTTCATTATCATTATACTCTTAAGATGCAGGCCGTTCACCTTTGTTGGTGATAGACTGTTGGCAAATGTTAATACTTATTTCCTCTACTGACGTCCAACTACTGGTTAGCTCAGTTGGTAGAGCCCTCCACTGGAAATGAAGAGGTCACTAGGTCAATACCAGGACTAGGCGGATTTTTTCGGTCGCTCACCAGTTATCTAGCTTTGTTTGGAGATCTGTGTTTTAAAGCGCAGCTCTTAGGCGCCCGTTTCCGGGTGAGCGGCTTCGGCGTAACCGCAAATTGCTTCATGCGACGTTTCCCATAATGACGTCACATGTGACGTCACGAGGGTAAAAGTTTCCCGCTAAATGTGGCGGGAAATGTTTCCGCTAAATTTAGCGGGACGATTTCCATAATGTCGTCCCACGTGGCGCCACGCGTGATGTCACGTGACGTCAAACGTGAATTTTCACGTCACGTGTCACCTGACGTCACACGGGAAATTGACGTGTGACGTCACACGTCAATTTAGCGGGTAACGTTCCCCCCATATTTAGCGGAAAATTTAGGAAAAATTTCCGCTAAATGGGTGGGGAGCAGAAGAAGAGGATGGGAGGAGGAGGAGGGACATACCCTCCACTCCGTACCCTCCCCTCCTCCTCCTCGAGAACTGCGCTCTAATTCGGCATTACGGAGAATAGTAAACGTCTTTAATGTTTCCTTTGTCCTCCTTGCTCCCCTTCTCCAGGGATTTATGTCCTCCTTCTGGCCCAGCTCGCTTGCACCTTTGCATTAATTGCATTATCATCATAATTCTTATCATGCTTGTTTTCGCCTCGTCAGCCTAGTGCCTGCTGCATGGGTGGTAATTTTAGCTCACTCCTCATTTCACACGTGCTTTAAGTATTCCTTAAATTGACTTATTAATAAGTGGTTTTTGATGATGCTCAGCAAGTTTCTGATTCGAATCAAATATTTATTTTACTAGTTAAAAGCTACTTAGTGTTTTTTTCTTATTATCTACCTAATTAGTCGTTTGGATTTGGCAATCCGTGACGTTCGCCGTGGCGGCCAGTTTGTTCCCGAAGAGAGTTTTTGTTTCCTCAACACACCTTATTGGTAGGGATTTCTTAAAACGTTCGCTTAAACAGCCCATATGTTATGTTGGTCATATTAGCTTTAGGAATAATGTAGTTCATGGGACGGAGAATAAGAGGCAGGGGAGAAAGACGTAGTTTAATTATTCGCAGACTCGCAGTTTTATGAAAATATTCATGAGCAATAGAATCTTTACTACATTATCAGATCTTCTTGCTTGAATAGTTGTCTATAGTAATGAACTCGTCGGCTTTGTTTATTGTCAAACCAAATTGGCTGTCTTAAAATCGAAGATCCTTGGGACTCTGCGCTATACGGGCGGCGTGACCGCGACAGTCGAATTTTATTGCCTAGGGTAGGGACCAATATGGCCTCCATCCGCTGCACTCCTAGTTTGAGATGAGGCAGCATTCAGTTCGGACACGGAAGGGAAAAGAAGATGGCGGGCGATAAAAATTACATACCGCTTCCCATTTGTTTTTTTTTTGTAACGCTTTCGGCATTTCCTTTCCTTTTTTTTCACAATTTACCACATTTTTTCTGCCCTGAACACCTCATCTTCCAGACTCTTCCGACGACGCTCGACATAAAGTCGGGAAAAGCCTCCGGTTCCTTGCTTCTGCAGTACTTCGTTTCATTTTAAGTCCAGAATCAGTCGACGCTACGAGCTAATGGGACCGATCAAGCCGCATCAAAAGCGCAAGTCACTGGACCTTTTCTGCTTACGACGAATTCAACAATGTTATAACACGCTCAGAAACATGACAAACACCGTGATGATGACCTTTTGGCGCTCTCTGATTGGTGAAACGAAGTATAGCAGTGTCGGTTTCGCATGTTTTTTTAATGATTCCCTGAGATTTTTATGTAATTATTTAAGTATGAAAAAAGTGAATACAATATAGATGTCACTGATGCGAACCCGGCGACACACAGAAAATCCGTACGCCCGTTGAAGAACTTCTCTATCGCATCATTTATTTTACCGTTACGACTTTCTTTTTTTAAGCCAGATGTCACGCCCACGGTTCACAATTAAAAAAAATATGATTTAATATGGTAGCATTTCCAATAAGATTAACGGTCAATAAACATATTGAACGGCAGCCCTTAGGGATCGTAGGAAAGTCACACGTTTGTCACCTCGAGCCCAACAAGTTGGAATTCGCGTTTGAAGTCTAGCAAAGGTAGTCACCGATAACTTATGAAACGCACGCTGTGGTGAGTACCGAACATACTTTTATCACTCCGCGACCAATCAGATTTTACAATTTGTTTTTCCCCATAAGAATGCCATGAATTGAGTCACGATGCAAGACGAGTGAACGTACAGTCTCGCACTGAGATTTTCCCGTTGTGCGTGTCTACTTTCCGCCGGGTGGCAGTCCCGCCGCGCGTGTCTAGTTTCCTCCGGCTCCTCAGGGCGGCGATAGTTCGTACCTTTGTTCAAATTTCTGTGTCACATATGTGTCGTGTGGTAAACAGCTTCGCTGATCATCCACCTTCACAGAGTGGAATGGCTCATGATTTTTTTTTCCTTTTAAAGCTGTATCTCCAGAAGGCACCATCCGCGGGGCTCTTGGCAGGTTCAATCTTTTCTTGGCGCTTTATACCAACGCCGTTGGAAAAAAAAAGTTGACAGGGACGCACAAGGGGCGCGGCTTGAACCAGCAAGATCCAGGAGCCCTATGTTGCGCGACTCCCACGGCGACTAGGGAGAAGGAAGTGACGTCAACAACGCAAAAAAACGCAGATTGGATGTTTCTTCTGCGGAATTTCGTCATCAGCGACTCTCACTAATCAACATCCAATCTGCGTTTGCTGCGTTGTTGACGTCACTTCATTCTCCATAGTCGCCTTGGTAGTCCAAAACGCGCAACATAGGTCTCCAGGTTCGTGCGGCCTGGCTGCGTCGCTCGTTGTGGGCCAATTTCTATCAAAACGAGGCGTTCTTTATGATGGCCGCTACATCAATGCAGGCGTCGCTAATGCAGTTTGTTCTGAATATTTACAAGTTGAAAAAAAAAACTTACTTTTGAACCGATTTATGTCGCCCTTCTTGGAGCTTCGCATCGCCAGTTTCTATGTGACTACTGATGGTTATCTGAACATTCACGGTGTTGTAAAACTTATTTTCATAGTCACCAGAATTCTTCTCTAAAACACAAAACACTTCGTGATTTGTGTTTTAGAGACAAATTCTGGTGACTATAAAATAAGTGTTTCAACACCGGGAATGTTAAAATAACCTGAAGTAATTACGAATACTATGTCAAGAGAAACCAGCATTGTTTGGATATCCGCGTGGTTGTTACGGATAGAAGCTCTCTCACTTTTTTGTAGTCTACACGGTTTCTACCTCTCACCATTGTCTGTTGATTACAATCTCGCTCATCATGCTGCGTTCTTGGCGGCTGTTACTCCTATGAAGGACGAGGTATAAGTATATCAATATAGATAAACAGTTCAAGTGTATTGCAGGGCTATGACTAGTGACTATTTCACAAAACAACGCACCGGCATACTGCCAGCAAAAAAGTAAAATAATATAAATGCCAAAACTTACGCACACAAAAACTCCACAACGATCATAACACAACTCGAAATTAATAGTTATTACACCAACCTCTCAACTCTAGCTTAACAATCCTAATTGACAGCAACTCATAAAGCTAATACTCACAGATAATACTATAGGCTAAACCGCCGGATTGCTCCAACGATTCTCATGCTCCTTCTAGTGTACCGTACTCTTGTTTAACAGGTGCCACTGTAAGAGAGCCAAGCTCTTGAAATGATTGTTTTTTTATTGAAATTTCTTAATCGTAAGAAATGCTTTTACTTGTTGTTTATTTTTTTCTTCATCAGAGAGTTTCGGGTATCACTTACAGGCGTTGAATTTAATTAATGCCTAACCTTCTCGGGACCGTCCTTTGGTTTGTTCATTTTGCATTTTCCTAGTCCTGGCGCCTGCCATCAAATTTCATTTTAATGAGAAGACCTTCTTGTCATTTATTTCTTAGCTGTTTTCTACCTAACCTTTTCTTAAACCATGAAGGTCCACATTCGCGCGAAAATAATAAAACATTTCAGCATAGAATCGCTACTTGGAACGCTCCAAGCTTTATATTTTTGCCTTTAATTTAAGAGGCGGTAGCAGGGTTTCGATTTGAGCTTAACCACTTTATGGACTTTGGAAGTAATTATGTGGCAACCACCACATGAGTACCCGCCCCTCTCGCATAAGAAAACTTTATTGATGGGTGCGCCGAGGCCTGCTTTTGTGTTTGGTAGCAAAACATGAAGCGTGGGGGTTAGACGGTACTGAAGGGTTGTTTGCCTTTCGATCGCTACCTGGACGTGTCTCTCATCACGAACTACGAACACAAGGCATTTATGTACTATGTAGACGCTCGCATTTCTGAGAAGTGTAAGTTATGCCTAAATAAATCCGTACAAGCCACAGATATAACAATCAACACCCACGAGTGACTAATGTTTTCACATATTTGAAAGGTTGCCAGGCGTCAATAACATGTGCTATTTTCTTCACTGTTCAAATATTTATTTTGCCTTAATTCATATTTTTTATGCAATCAAACTTTCTATAAGCAAATGGGAACAGTCCTAAATATTATATTTCTTCAAATTTAGAGGTTTCACATTTAAAGGGAAACTGAAGTGATTCTGTATTTGACGAAAAACACTTAAATCGTCTTTATTTGGCCTTCAAACTCACGAATATCGAGATTTGGTCTTCAATTTGGTGCATGTAGCATACAGAAATGCATTGTCAAAGTACCGCTTCCAGGAGCGTTAGGTGGAAAAAGGAGCTTTTGGAATCTCCGCTTTCGCGCATGTCCAGCGCCTATCAAAGGTATGCACGCGCACTCTTGCTATTTTCGAGAACGCCAGAAAAACACGTCACCGCTGGTGTCACTGCGGGAAAATATACCTGGCAACCTTGCAATAGACCCATTTCTAAGTTACCCAAGCATCAAAGAGAATGCAGGAATTTGTGATCCACGTGCCGCACGTGCTGGCCTCGGCAGTAGTACCTTTTCTAAAGCAAATGCCTAAAACGATTGGCATCTTGCACGCGCGCTCGTCAACGCTTTATTTTGAGTATTTACTTCGAATCTTTTATACGGGAAAGGCGTGCGCGTGTGGCGCGTGAAACGCCAATCCCTGAATTCTCCTCGATGATTGGGTAATTTAGCAATACGTGTATTACACGCGCTGCCCACACGAGCGACACGCGCTTGGCGGCCGAAGATCTGTGTGTGACGTAACGACTGATCGGAGGTTTTTCGTGTTTTCTCGCGTTCAGTTAAGGCCCGTTCACAGATTGGCGACTCCTTAGAAGCGAGTTCCTTAAAACCTCTTAAAATTTCTTAGAATGAAATAACACGCTGGCGCCATCTATGCGGTGGACCTGGAACTGTGTTTCACTATACTCTATTTCACCTTATGATGTACCGCAGGGAAGGCTACGAGCGCGAGCTCCTTGCTCTAGGGCGCATCTCTGCGGCACAAGCTCTTGTGCATTATGGGCAGCTGCAAACGCCATGAGCTCGCGCTTCTAGCCTTCGCTGCGGTACAACATAAGGTGAAACGGAGTATAGAGCGAAGGTGTGGCGTATTTGCGAGGTCAAATGCACCCACTATATATGAAAAATGTTCGTTTGTAGCACTGTCAAAAGTTTTCCAAGCCAAAAAAAAAAGAATGATGCGCGAAAAAAATGAACATTATACGGGACCGCCAAGTGTTCCTCCGCTACCCGATAGGGGGTGCCAGTGTGTCCTCGCGTCGTCTTCCTTACATCTTCAGAGAAAACGAACGCGATATTGAAAATCACAGAAAAGAATATGCAAAAAATAGCCTCTAAATGTTTTTTTTTTTTTCAAGAATTTTTAAACTTTTTTTTTTGGACTGCGGTATTTGTTTTATTTTAGTAAAAAAAACAATGTGTGCAGTGGTTTGCGAGAGAGTAAAGCAGGATACACATGTGGGATGAAAACGGGCGCCGCGCGGCAGTATCCATAGCAATGGGTGCTGGCGACTCTACGTCACTTCCTCGAGGCGCCGCGTCGCTCGGATCTGGTCGGTACACTAAATGCCGTGTGGTGAGTCTGTGGTGCGCATATAGCGGCGATCGACGAGCGCCGCGCGAAACCGTTTCACCGCTCACCCGTTCCCTGCTATAGCCGAATTGCCTTTACCATTCCAAAAAACGGTTCTAAGTATTCATTCCGAGAATCCAAAAAGGCGCTTTATTTACAGACAGTTAAGGCCTGTTCACACATGCAGCGGAGAGCTACAAGCATAGCGCTGACCTCGCGCTAAGCGCGTGCTGGGGGGATCGTTTATCAGCTTTGTATCGCATCGGCAAAACTGTTGCTCATGGCAGACGACAAGCAGTGGACAACACGTGAGAAGCGCTACATTAGCGCTTTGCTGCATGTGTGAACCGGCCTTTACTTCGCCCGTCGTAACGTATGCGTGCTTACGAGCTGGCCTTGCCAGTGGGGTGTACCAAGGAAGCTTTATATATTCTTCAACGCCTGCCAGCGTTTGCGTACTTATAGCAATTAATACCTTCTTAGCTGTCTCTAATAATGTGCGTATCTGTTCTGATATACATTGACATAATTACACCACCTTATTATGATGTCGCGTTAACAGACCAGTTTCTTATTTGAACCTTATATAACTTTCGAACACTAATGTTGCGCATATAAACTTTTGTTTAGCGCATATGAACACGATGCAGACATTATGTTCAAATTAATATTTTGCGCCAGCTTCACAATTCAGATAGCATCAAAGACTTCGGTTTTTAGTTTTGTTTACGCTATGTGATATTTACCTAACATATTGCTTCTACCTTTGATAGAAACAAAATATGCATAAATGCAATTTAACATTAACGTTGCTGAAGAACACTCCGCAAATTTTGCTCACGGTACAGTCTGAGCAAGAGTCAACATTGGTGAAACACTAAAAGCACTAAATATACGTAAGTTGAGATTCTTGTGGTTGTTTTTTTCGTGTACGTCATCCCCGGATAGATATATGATTAAGTAGAGACTCACAATCTCCCATTTTTAAAATAGCATAGCAGCTAGGTGAAAGAAGAGATATGTACCGCACAGAGTGGCTCATCCTCACAAAAGTTCTGACTGCGATAAAAGAAAATACGTCATTGCATTCCTGTCTAAACAAGCTGCAAGGAGCATTGTCAAACTGATTATCATTTTTGTCGCCTAAACGAACTCGAAATATACATTAAAGCGTGTGCAGCAATTAACGTGTAATGATAGCACCCTCGCTTGCTTTTTATGAGGGTGCATACATTGCCCTATTGTGTAGCCGTGCATCTTTTGATTTTCGTTGGCTCTCTGCTCCCATATAAATGCAGTTTAGTAGGAACCAGGAGTTTTTTTTTTTCCGGACGGTTGGCCACGATTAATTAACCAGAGCCTGACATCTGTGATTTTTTTCTCTCACGCACTGCACAAAGACTTCCTCTGTATTACTAGAGGGATCGGTGGCCGAGTGGTCTAGCGCACACCAGCTCGGAGCACGTGGAGCGAAAGCTCGCGTTGCAGAACCCAGGGATCCTGGGTTCAACTTCTGAGCCTACCACATTGACGTCACAATAATTCCAGTGTGCATCTATAAACCATAACAAAACATGCGCACTGACTTTGCTACGTTTTGAAGCTCGACCAAGCGCGGGCCAGAGATTTCACACGAGTATACACGCAAAAAAAGAATAAGGCCAACTACTGCGCACTTACTGGGCTGGATTGGTTCAGCAAGTGGTATACATGAGCACAGGACGACGGTGTGCAGCGTGAACTTGCGCTTTTGGTGCGGCTTGATTGGCCCTATTCGCTGGTATAGCGTCGGCTGCGTTCACACTTAGGATGAAACGAACTGTTGGAGGTGTTGCACATCTCCAAATAATTTACCTGGGGTGCAAACAACTCCAATTGCTGAATCCCACTTCTCATACAAAGACAATGGTGTACGATTCATTCCTCCGAAGGTAAGCGAGAAGTATGGCGCAAAAAATGCGTATCGATTACGGCTGCTATATTGCGAGCAAATAGTCGCAGATTATCTGGCTCTATACACACGGTTGTCTACAAATGTGCACATTAATTTAGCTACACTCTGAGAAAAAATTCCATATAGTCCTCCCTGAAGGGAGGAACGCTCTTGACACACATTTTTCTTCAGAAAGGAACAAACTTCCCTGAAAGCTGGGGAGCAAAGTTCCTCCGTCGTCGGCATCTCATTATGGCGGCCCCGAATTGAGTGAATCGAGCTCAATGAGGCGTAACGAGGACGCTACGTCTATTGTATGGGGCGAGCGGAACAGCAAATAAAAGCGTAACAAGAGCTTTTCGCGAACTGTATTTATTTCCGAACGCAGCGTCCCCCGCATGTAAAGAAATTCGTGTTTCGAAAGCAATCACTGACAGTCTTCTCGTCGTCAGCACTGCGATGTTAAACGGAGACAACTGATACCCAGTTACTTCGCGCACTTCGCGTCTTACCTTTGCTATTCCTCGAGCCAGAATAACTTTGTCAATTCCAGACCACGGAGGAGTGATAATCCATTAACGGAACCAAACTCCGCTCTCAAAAAAATCAAATTCGAAGCAGCCTACTTGGCTGTAACCGGAAAGGATCGCGAAGCGCGAAAGAAGGCTAAATCGCTTGACACCAGATGGCAGGGTCAAGCACAGTAATTGCAAGTAGCTAGGCCAGGCGGCGCTATATAGCGCCCGATTCATGTGCTACAAGAAAATATTTTTATTTGCCCACGCCACCTTTACGCTTTGGGCCCTCCTGGCACCTTTATTATACACGCATGTAGATGCATTACGCATACCATTAGCCTCGGGGGAATATGTACATTGAGCGCACACACATACACGGCACATACAAACATCAATACAACAGCACACTAGCCCGATCACTACCTATTGTTGTGCATTACATCCACAACGCCTCCCATGGTCTTAAGAAAGTGGCAAAGAGGGTCAACATCGACGTCATCTTCTCGGCTCCAAACAAGCTTTGCAGCTTATGCAAAAATGTGAACAATCCTTTACAACATTCAGCGAGCTGCACAAAAACGCACCAGACCAGTTTCGTTCCGTGCACAGGAGGGGTAGTATCTTCCTTTCCCCTCTCCTGTGGGAAAAGATATATCGGCCAGACTGGGAGACAAAACGATTGACTCCGTGAGCATAACAACAACATAACTAGAGCCAACCCAGGGCATTTAGGTCTACATTGCCGTGATCGCGGATGTGCGGCACATCTAGATAGGTGTACAGTGCTGGGGAGAAGCGGTAGCCAACTAACTAGAGAGATAGTTGAAGCGGAACATATTGCCAGGAATGACGATAAATGTGTTAGCAGTCCATTGCTCACTTTATCAGGAAAAGAGTTAGCTTATCTTTCAATATAGGATAAATGCACATGATCATAATTTCATGGGACATTGAAGAAAAAGAAGCCAATATTCCCGAATGCATCGAAAAGGCGTAGAAGAAAAAGAAGTGCAAATATAGATTGAGTTGTAAGTCAGCGCTGTATAAGTGTTTGTCTGCTATAAATGAGTTACAAAGTGCGATTGTTTTTTTTTTCTTTTTCGGCCGGTGGTGACGTATGTTTGTGTGTAACCCCAGACTTTTGCTATTACTTAGAGACATTTTGCAGAACGTGGAGGTTGCAGCCCGCCAAGTCCCTGCCCCGTAAGATTGGTAGTAAGTTTGTATCTCCCTGCCGTGATAATACGTTAATAGACTATTTTTTATGTTTGTGAAGCAAATAATCGAGATAAAGTCATTATTGCTTTTAAATGTATTCTGAGATTGCTTTTGCCCGCTTTGGTTTGAAACGTTAACAGCTTCTGGCGTCTGCGGAATGCTCAACGAGCAAAGCTCGTTGTACTCGTCAGTTTTTATTAATGCGAGTGGTTTTGATTTCATAGATGTGTTTAGGAGAAGGTATCTCCTCAACCGACGTAGTTTGCAATAAACAACTGCCGCAAGCACACGCCTTCGGAAGCGCTGTGCGGATGCTTGTTCTTGTAACGGGACTGGCCTAAGTCATGCGTCCCAGATCAACTATCTTGGTCGATCTGGCTTAATTTCTTTCTTTGCGCGTGTTGATGCTGTATAAAAATGTGTGTTTCCGTAAAAGCGAACCCGCTGCTCTGTGGATTGTGCAACCGGCGTGATTGCGACAATGCTTTCAATACCGGGAAGGTACCTACACAGGTACGAATTTGCGAGCTATTTGGTTCGAGGCAATCGGGCGTTCGGTTCTCACCAAGTGTGCCTAGATATGGTCCCGTGATTGCGCCTCGAAAGGCAAGCTTTTAAGTTTTGCAGTTCACCTGGTTTACAAAAGAATACTATTTTTACGTCGCGTTTCATTCCTTCGTCATGACGCGAATCGATCGAAGCCGACAAAGGCTTGTATTGGCCCGTGGCTCGTGCATGATGAAACCCTAGAATGCCGCTTTTATGGTGGCGTCTTCTGAGCGTTGCATAAGTTTTTAGACGGTGGATGAATAGCAGACGGACGGAGGTGAAAGCGAACGCCGACGAGCTTCCTTCGTGGCCACGTCTCACGGCATTGCAGACGGCGATAGACGGCGGTGAAATAGCAGACGACGCCGGAGGCTGCCGCTCGTCTGCTCGCAGGAGCGGCAGGCGGTGTTATACTTCCAGACTAAAAGCACCGGATGACGCGATAGGGAAACACTACGCCTGTTTGCCTGTTCGGTCGAGCAGCCAAGCCACCCGTACGGAAATGTCATATATGGCCCTGATATATTTTATATATGGCCATATTTGATAATATAAGGAGTCAGATATGGCCATATACCGCCATACATGAGAGCAAATACGGCGGGATCTCGCCATAAAGTGGGCAAATAAATACGGCGGGATCTCGCCATAAAGTGGGCAAATAATGCCATATGTGGCCGTATAGGTGCGTAAATACGGCCATATATCGCAGCAGGGTGGCCAGTTCCGCTTATTATAAGCGGATTTGGGCTTCTTTTTTCACCGAGTCGCTTGTAGATTTTTCCGGTCGCTTGTCGCGTTTTTTGGGCTTATTCGCGTTTCTCCCGTAAATATTGTTATTTTATTGCTCGTCATACTCATTGACAGCGCGTTTGTCGTCAAAAACGCGAAATACAGCAGGACCGTTTGGCGCCGCGGTTAGGTGGCGCAACCTACCGTCCGTCACAATGTACAAAACAATTACTATCTATTCACAAATGTTTTGGCGCCTTGCCCATATTGCCAGTCGGCAGTCGCGGTCGTCGTGTCTAGTTGCCATTGTATTTTGCGCCAAATGGCTTCGAAGTGGTCGAAGCAGCGTGCAAGTACGAGATCCGCGCTCATCATGCCGACCTCGTTCAGCACATGGCAACGGAAAAACCCGTGAGGAACTCTCGGCCACTTTCCAGTGCACGTTTGACTACCATGGGCTTCACCAAGTCGTCGCCTCAAAGAACGATAAAAGAACTGGAGCACAAGCTTGCATGCTACTCAGCGTGCCATGCCACTATCCGGCGGATAGTGGCATGGCACGCTGACTTCGTATTTGAGCGAGTTCGCCTTCGTATTTGAGCCAGTTCTCTTTCTCATTTTATTATTAATAAACCATTTTCAAGAATGTGTACATTTATTGAACTTCCGCTTGTTTTGGGCTTCTTCACGAAGGTCACGCCGCTTTTTTTGGGCTTGATTGGGGACGACTATTCGCTTATTCGCTCGGCCGCATCTGGCCACCCTGTATCGCAGTATATGCGTAGAAAATACGGCCATATATTGCCATATACGCGTGCAAATACGGCCATATATTACTGTATAAAAGGCCAAATACTGCCATATATAGCCCGTTCACTGACGTATTGGGTAAAAATATAACCCCTCATAATGAAATATGGGCCCGTTTCGGTCCTGCAAGCAAAAAGTCATATGTACTCGCGATGACATCAGTTGATTTATCTATATTACATGAGTCTCATGTAATTGGTTAACTATTGTTAACATCCTTGAAGTGGAGTTATTCCAGATATTTAGACGAATTAATCAATTGCGCATTTTGAAGATTGAAAGACAAATGAAATTTGGTTAGTATGTTTGACGTGTGACAATATGACGAAGTTCATAAGGTCGAAAAGCGAGTTAATCAAATAATGGATTTTAGATCGCAGCTCTTAGGCGCCCGTTTCCGCGTTAAGCGGTGTTGGTGTTGCCGTAGGCATCAGTGTAACCGCCCCGCTAAATTTAGTGGGAAATTGAATTGGTGTTTATGTCACGCGACATTAATATTCCCGCTGAATCTAGCAGTGAAACTAATTTTTTTTATGTTTCCCCGCTACATTTAGCGGGGAAACATGAACCGCTAGCTTACTGAAGATGCAAGACGCTACTTCGTCGTCGAGAATCCTTTTGCCTTCGAACGGCTGCGAAGCCGTTGCGCTCAGAGTACCCTACGCAGCATCTTTAAAAAACCATTCGCGCAGCATTGCAACCTGCCGTTTGCGAACCTCAGCGATTCATCGTGTGTTGAAAGTCGGAAGATGTGCTGTCCGTGATATCTTTTATGCGGTACTCTTTCGTAAAAAAATCTGACGTTTAAAATCGCAAACCTAACAGTGTACACATAATTCTGAATTTATTGGTACAAATATATATATATATATTTTATTTATCTATTTATTTGTGGACATCGTGCGCAAACAATAGTCGCGCTTAGGTTTTCATTAGTTATAATGCGGGTTATACAGCGCAAAACACAGTATCTTCAAATTTGCATCGAAGTTCAAAAGCTGGACTTCATAGACCTGTCCTGTTCACTCGATATTAACAGCAAGGTAGACGCTATGCGTGTTTTAGGCCAATTGTGCCTCCTGTTAGGGTCACGTGACTACTCTAGAAGTTGGTGATAAGGCAGAACACGGCACCTGCCTGAAGCCCAAGGACACACATGGCATTCACTGCACTATCACCCTCGGGTACAAGTGACAACTCCTCTCGTTGTGGTCATTGTTGGCATGCCCCAGAAGATAAGCCTTTTGTGTGTGCACTCCCGTTTTGGCCTTTCCTCCTCTCCTTTTCTCTCTCTCCCTAAGCTGAAAGAGTGGTAGAAGGTGCGCACTTGCCGAACCAATCAGCCGTAGACTTTTTATCGCTTGACCCCGCTTTCTGTGCGCAGGAAATGGCGGACGCGTGGTCGCGTGGTGTGACGGATGACGCATTGGCCGTTGGCAATCTCGGAATACCTGCTTGCGAACCTATAGTCGGTGACAGGTCAAGAACGAAGTAGAAGCTCCTCCCACCCCTTTCCACTTCAGCGGAGTGAACGGTGGAAAGGAGGTCGCCTCTTTCCAGCGTTCGCACTACCAAAGTGGAAAGAGGTGGGAGGAGCTTCCACTTCGTTCTTAACCTGTCACCAACTATAGTTGACCTAGTTCGGCGTGTGGGGCGCCCTGCGTGGCTGCTGTAGATTCTGCTTCTGTAGTAAATGGCATCTCGTTCGAAACGTCCTACCCGTATATCGGCAACAAGGGATTTCTTCAAAGAGGCCCAAGAATTTTTTGTTATGTGTTTAGTGTTCGGTTCCACAAATGACAGGTTGTGCTACATCGTGTTGAATCTTCATGGACACCTTCGTTCTTGTTTTTGTGTTTGAGTGGTTGTTCTGCCGTGCCCGTGTCGACATATATCTCGGATTACACCTTTCAATTCCGGTCACCGCCAACGTAAGTCCGCTGCAACCTACTTCGCGACAGTTGATCGTTTTCCTACAAGTACTCTTCCAGATTACCTCTAGAATTAGGCCTTGTGTATCTGCTGGCAGCCGGGAGAATAATTTCCCTGAAATTCTACCATCAGTCACCTGCCATTGACCGTCTCAAATCATATCACAACTGAAGCTAGAATACTGAATTTTTTATTCTCCCTGCGTTTCGTAATAACACGTTCCACGGCACATTCGTTGCGCGAATGTTGATAATCCTGCTTTCCCTAAGAACCAAATTGAGTGAAATCAGGAGTGGCATAAAGCAGCTCATGTAAAAATTAATAAAAGTTGGCACATGCTCGACATCCAATTGGTTCTTTTTTTACACAGATGAGAAGCCACTTTTGGTAGGTATTTGTAGAAAACAATATATAAAAAGGTTACCTTATCTGATTGGGACATATCTGGCCTTATATGAAAGGCAGATATACCCCTATCTGGCAGGCCCAGATATAGATATATAAAAGATATGGCATATCTGGCAAGATATGCCTTATATAAACTGATATGCTTTATATGGCCAGATATGCCCATTTTTTATATTACCATATCTGTTTTTTTTGTATAATTCCAGATACGCCATTTCTGTAAGAGTTCAGTAGTAATGGGCCGGGCCACTGATTTAGGAGTGGGGCTTAGAGTGGGCAGGGACCTCCACCTAAATTGTATTTAAAAGCATAATAGTCGAAAGAAAATAATTTTCGTGGAATATAA
Organism: Ixodes persulcatus; assembly: GCA_013358835.2. Taxonomy (NCBI): domain Eukaryota; kingdom Metazoa; phylum Arthropoda; class Arachnida; order Ixodida; family Ixodidae; genus Ixodes; species Ixodes persulcatus. The sequence goes on from JABSTQ010010262.1 coordinate 772,823, forward strand.
TTTTTATAATTACGTGTCCCAATTTTAACCTTTTAAAAGAAAAACACTTGTTTCTTTGCAGTCTCCCTTTAAGATTCAGCGGGTGTGGGCGAATGCTTGTACAAATCAAACATTTACTGGTGTATGATTGGTGGTAGCTAACCAACGGGAAAATTCAAAACGCTGTTAAGGTGGCTTCAGAGTCTTGTATAGAGAGAGTTTGGTCAATGGGAGGAGCGGGCAGAGCCGGGGCGTGCACCAGACGGAGAAAGAGGGCTTGGCATGTTCTCTTGCAAACCAGAAGCCGAAACGAATCCCCTAGGGGTGGTACCGAGAGAGAGAGAGAGAGAGAGAAAACTTGATTGACTGAGGAAAAGGGTCAAGGAGAATAGAGATCATGGTGGTGGTGGTGGGCGAGGGGCCGAAGGCCCATCCCCTCCTGGACGTCTTCTCCTTTATTTAGGTTGGTGGTCTCGTGGTGGCGGTCGGCCGAGGCTTCCCGGCGACCTCTTCCGCCCTTTTGACCAGGCGGGCCTGTAGGTCCGGGTCGGGGCTGCGAAGCGAGGCCTCCCACCTCTCCTCAGAAGGGATTTCGGGGAAAGGATCCTGAGGGCATGCCCAGATGATGTGGGCCAGGTTGGCATGGGCGCCACATAAGGTGCACGCCGAAGTTGGATAAGGCTGGGGTGGATATGGGTCATGGTGGCCGGGTTGGGGAAAACTCCCGTCTGGAGTTGGCGCCAGACGTGTGATTGTTCTAAGCTAAGGGATTTGTCCGCCTGCGGATAGATTCTGCGGGAAAGGAGGTAGTAGGCGGTAATGTCATGATATCCGACCAGACGGTCCCGCGCGGACCGGGCTCCGTGGTAGGGATACAGGCTCGGCCCAGCCCGGATAGTAAGTCCTCGGGCTAGGTCGTGGGCCGCCTCGTTTCCCTCGAGCCCAGAATGCGCAGGGGTCCAGATCAGTTGGACTTGAGATTGCGGGGGGTTTCTGCGCAAAATTTTGAGTGCCGTTGCGGATATGCGTCCGGCGGCAAAATTTTGGAAAGCGGTTTTAGAATCGGTAATGATTGTTGCGGGGGTAGGGTTAAGCGTTAGGGCCAGCGCTATCGCCGCTTCCTCCGCCGTTTCCGGGATGGGCGTCCGGACTGTGATCGAATCTAGCGGGTTGCTGTTGGAGTTATTGCGAACTGCGACTGCGGTGAATGCTTCGTGGTGTCTATATTCCGCTGCATCTACGTACACGACTCGGGGGTCGTTTTTGTAATTCTTGTGTAGGGCGCGGGCTCGTTGTTCCCTCCGATCGGTGTGGTGCGTAGGGTGCATGTTGCGGGGGAGTGGTTTGGCTATAATGTGCGCGTGGATATCTAGGGGAATGGTTGTCGCGTCCTGATGTAGGCTGTGGTGTCCTATTCTTAGATTTCGGAGAATGTGTCTTCCTGTGGGGGTGCGGGCGAGGCGTTCATATTGTCCCATTAGATGGGCTTCAACGAGTTCGCTGGCCTTGTTGTGAAGGCCTAACCCTTCGAGTCTGGCAGTGGACGTGCCTGGAGGAAGGCGTAGCGCCGCCTTGTAAGCGCGTCTTATGAGGATATCGATTTTGTCAGTTTCTGCCTTGGTTAATTTAAGGTAGGGGATGGAGTAGACTATTCTGCTCACGACGAAGGCTTGGAGCAGGCGGACCCTGTCCTGCTCAGTCAGGCCTGCGTGTTTGTTGGTGACTCTCTTGAGCAGACCTATAGTTTGGTTTACGTTCCTTTCTATGGTCTGGAGAAAGTTGTGATTGAGTCTGGTGGATTGTATCTGCAGCCCAAGGACTTTGAGGGCAGGGACCTCTGGGATCTCTCTCCCGTCAATGTGGAGTTTGATGTTGGAGGGGCGTTGTTTTTTCTGATTCGGTGGAATGACGAGTAGCTCAGACTTAGCTGGAGAGCAGGCCAGGCCCGCTCTCCTCGCCTCCCCACCACCACCTCTATGCCTCCCTGCAGCGTTTCTTCTATGTGGCCGTCATTCCCCTGGTTAGTCCAGAGGGTGATGTCGTCTGCATAGAGGCTGTGGTGGAGGTGTGGGATCTGTGCAAGTTTCTTGGGGATGTCTATGATTGCCAGGTTGAAGAGTAATGGCGAGAGGACGGCTCCTTGCGGAGTGCCTTGACTGCCTAGTGGGAACGTATCTGAGACGAGGTTGTCTAGATGTATGGCGGCTGTTCGGTTTGATAAGAAGTTCCTAATGTAACTGTAGGTTTTCTCGCCCGGATTGACCGACCCTAGACCCGACATTATGGCCTCGTGCGCGACGTTGTCAAAGGCTTTAGTCAGGTCGAGGGTCAAAATCGCTGCCGTGTTTAGGCCGCTGGGTGGTTTGATGATTTGTTCTGAGAGTTGTAGTATGTCTTGCGTTGAAAGACCGGTTCTGAAACCGATCATAGTGTGGGGGAATTGTTCCGTGTCGCTCATGTATGTCGTGAATCGGGCTAGGATGAAGGGTTCCATGAGTTTACCTAAGCCCGACGTGAGGGAGATGGGGCGGAGGTGTTCGATCGCGAGCGGTTTGTTTGTCTTGGGGATGAGGATTACTTTGGCATGTTTCCACGATCCCGGTAGTTCTCCCGTTCTCCAGCATGTGTTCAAGAAATCTGTGATTGCTGTGATGGAGAAGTCGTCGAGGTTTCGTAGCGCCCGGTTTGAGATCTGGTCGGGACCCGGGGCCGAGCTGGACCTGAGTTTGTCAATGGCCAGTCGGACCTCGGCTTCCGTTATGTCCTTGTCCATTTCGCTGTTGGTTTGTCCCGTGTAGGGGGGTAGTGGGATCTGGGGTCCTATCGGAAGGTACGTGTTTCGTATTTGTGCTATGAGTTCGTCGTTTGAGCCTGAGTATGTTTGGAGGATTTTGGTCATCCGGTGTTTCTGTTCTGTCTTGTTCTCATCTGGGTCGAGGAGGTGTCTTAATAGCTGCCACGTCTTCTTCATTCCGAGGTTTCCCTGCATCTGGTCGCAAATCTGGCCCCACTGGTCGCGCGCGAGCGTGGTCGCGTGCGCGCCGATCTCCGTCTCCAGTCGGGCCAGCTTAAGCCGCAGTTTGCGGTTACTCTTGTTTCTTCGCCATCGTTTTAGGATCCCCTGGTATGCCTGCCAAAGGTGGCTGAGACGGGAGTCCACCGCGTCGGAAGGGATGTGGGGGTCTAGGTCTTTCGTAACTGTTTTTATGTCTGCGAGGAGTTCTTGTGTCCATCTGTTGATATCCGTAATGCATTCTGGGCTTTCGCACTCGTCCGCATGTTTAATGTTGGATTCCCGGAGGGCTCTGAGCTTATCCCAGTCGGTCAGGGTTTTCTGTCTGAGTGTTTGAGTGAGTTTGTGTTTGGGTACCATCTCTGTCTCGATTATGTGGTGGTCGCTGCCCAGTGTTTGGTCGGTAACCCTGCATCTCACCCTGTGTAGGGATAGAGTGAGATCCGGGGTGCTGTCGCGTTGGGCGCTGTTGCCGATGCGTGTAGGGGTATTGATGCCTGTTTCTAGTGTGAAATGGTGTGTCTGGATTTGTTCCCAGAGGTCTCTGCCCTTTGGCTCGCAGGTTGGGTATCCCCATGCCGTGTGAGGAGCGTTAAAATCTCCTACTATGAGCAGCGCGTGGGGGCCCACCTCCCTCCTTGTGAGCGAGAATAAGCGGTTGAATCGATGTGCCCTGGATTTAGGAGTGCTGTAGATGTTTAGAATATATAGTCTGTTCGCTCCTTTTTTGCGTGGGAGGACAGTAATTAGGTCGTGGGGGATACTGACGCTGTCGAACTGGCTCCTATAGGCCGGTATATTTCTGTGTACGAGAACCGCCGTTTTGAGGTCGGTCGCACTTTGAAAGGTTTTATAGCCGGGCAATTTAACAACTGTGTTTGTCTCCTGTAGCGCTATAATTTCCGGGGGGGCATCTAGGCTTTGGAGATACATCTGTAAATTATGTTTTTTACGTTTATATCCCCGGCAATTCCACTGCCAGACCTTAATGGGGTTGCTCTTATTGTTGTTCTTGTGGGGCATTATGTGTTTCGGGTTGGGGTATGTGATTGGTAGCGATACCGAGCCTGTTCATTATTTCTTGCATAAAGGTGTGTAGTTCCGATCTGTAGGAGTTCATTTCTGATCGGAAGGTTTCCATGCTGTTTTGCATGGTGGTCATGTTTTCGTGGAGTGCGGCGTTTCCTCTCCCGATTGCGATTATTTTACGGTCTAGTTCTTGTTGCTGAAGGGATTCTCCTGCGGGGTTGGGGATTTGTACGGTGGTTACCGCAATCGCTCTTTTTTGGGGGGCGGGCGAGGTGGCCTCTTCAGCGGGGAAATTTGGTTGTGAGATTGCCGCGTTTTGACTGCGGATCCTGTGGAGTTGCTGTCTTAAGGCATTATTTTCTTGCCTAAGGGTGGCCATTTCGGCTCTGATGTTGGCTAGCTCATCTGCTAGTTCTTTGGGGACGGTTGGGGGGTTTGGGCCGAGGTGGAGGTGTGGGAGGCCCCATCATCGAAGCTTACCGATTTGTCGTTACCGGCGGTCGTCTGTGACGTCGTCGGTCGGGTGTCCCACCCCTTGTGGTTGGCTTTGGGCCGGGGCTTGGATGGGGTTCGTTGTCGATTGGTCGATGGGTATCTCTTCTGCCTCGATTGGGACCTCGTTTGGGCTCTTTTCTTTATCGCGTCCTTGGTCCTGGAACGGCCGCGTTCCTGCAGGGCGGGCCATTCTTGTTCGTTTTGAGGGTTCAGAGGGGTATTTTCTCTTTCTCTCTCTTTCTCCATCTCGGGCGGCGGGCGTTGTGGGAGAAGCATGGCTATTGGTCTACCTTGTGTCGAGGCCTCCGGAAATATTGCGATGCTGTTCGTGTGGTTCATTATTCTGTATCCAGGGTGGGGGCGTGGAGCCCTGAGATGGTGGTGACGATCATGGATTTGAGCTCAGCCACGATTCTTGGGACGAGGGCCGTCAGGGCTGCCCTGATTTCCGCCTGGATAGCTGCACGAAGCGTTTCATCCAGTAGTGTTGGGGACGGCGATGGTGGTGTATGCAGAGGTCGATCGCGGTTGATATTTTTCCGCACGGACGACACCAAGTCTTCGGTATCGACGGTTGTAGACGTCTCCCGCCGAGAAAACAGGAGCGGAAACTCCTCAGTCCCTCGGAAATGCGGCTGTGATAATTGAGTGTCTGATAGTTGTCGGGCAGTACTAGTATTTTCCTGTGGGGTTCGGTTTTCGTCGGATGTTCCCTTCATTTGTGGATTAGCCTCGAGCAGACTTGAGAGCAGTTCTTTTACCAGTGGAGTGAAGGTGTGATGAAGGATCATTTCCGTCGCTACACACTTTTGGTGGAAGTCATTCAGCACCTCCGCGGAATTCCCCGAGTGACCGCACATGTACCGCGCTGGTGTCGCATCCCCTCTCTGAAGAGTCGAGAAGAGAGGAAGAGGAGCAGCAGCGTGCGCCTCAGGCGAACTGGGAGGGGGACGGCCGCGATCATTTGGGGAGACCGGGAGCCGAGGCTGGTTGGGGTCGGCTGCCAGAGAAGTATGCGGGAGGGTTGGGTGAGTCCCACTAGCTGTTTTGCAGGGGAGGCTGGTTGTTTCCGTGGGATGCCTACTGCTGTTGTCATTCCCGCTCCGGCTTCTCTCAGACGCGTTGGAGGTGGGCCCGTTTGTGTAAGGACGTTTGTCTTCCCTCTGGTGTTCTTCGTGGAGCAGCGAAACAAGCGGTGGCCAACTTACTGCCTCCGTCCGTCGCATATCGATGTCGCCGAAAGGAGGCTCGCTCCGTGCAGGCCAAAATGCCCCGCGGGAGGATGATTCCGGCAAACCAAAGGGCTCGATATGCCGACCTCCAGTCATCGCTCTCCGCAATTGGGACCGCTCACTGGGTGACGGCACGGATCGGCAGCGCATCTCTCGTCTGGGCATCCCGCCATCTCCTCGGCTGCACCGCATGAGTTGACGATTGCGGCCGCAGTTTGACGATGATGGGTGCCCCCGAGTATCCATGTCTCCACGAATCCAGGTGCCCCCGTGTCTCGAGAAGGATCTCTCTCCCCTGCGCTGCGACACAGCTGCACCGCGGCACAGAGTGGGGGTGGTGGGTTTGTGGCCAACGGAGAGCTCTGCGTTCCGGCTTGGTGTTTCCTGACCTGCATGGAGTACACGCGCAAAGGTAGGTCTGCCTCTCCATGGGTTGTTTTCTGCTTGTGGCGGTTCCGATATTGATATTGATGTGAGCGGGGGCATCTCCATGGAGGTCTGCCGGTCGTGATGGCGATCCCTTTGAGACGTTTTTTGTTCTTTCGCTGGATAAACCCTGTACCACCGCGGGCCCAGTGTCACATGGTCAGGCATACTTGGGCCCTCAAAAAAGACGAAGATTGATGTGCCTCTTCCCTTACGGGCGATGTCCAGGATGGTCCCTTTTGCCTCCACCATAGTCCGAATCACCTGTAGAGAGTGTTCTCCGGCCATGCCATGCACTGTTCCCACGGAGGCGTTTGTCGGCGTAGCTGGGAAAGAGCGCACCGGAATTTGGACCAGGTTGCGGATGAGCAGAAGCCTGTCTCTTGTTTCAATGTAGGGTGTGTCAACCGCTAGGATGTTTTTAGAAGGATTTAGTCGGATGTTTTTGACGGCCGTCTTGCTGAAAGCGCTTCTGATTTCTTTAGAAATTTTGTTCCGTTGTGTTGCTTCGAATGGGCGACTTTCTAGCGAGGGATGAAAAAGCACGGTGTAGAGTTTATCAATTTGGTCTGTTGGCTTTTTGAGTTTTCTCTCCGATCGGTATTTGACCAGCGTGTAGCCATCCTGGGTGAGGAATTCGGCAGGCGCAACCCCGCATGGACGGCGCTCACTTGGCGGATCATGACTGGTTGTTGCTGCTCCTCCGACGTTAGGCTCCCCGTCGGGATTGTCCCCCCCCCAAGGCACTCGAAGCTGTTCGATGTCGGCACGTTCACTCCCGTTGTTTCGCCGTGGTTGGTGCTTAACTCGGGTGTCTCGTTCATTACCCTCTCCACGGGCATGCGGATGGGCGCGAGACGGAGGAAGCCTCTCGTTGAGTCGAGGACGTTCCCGGTGAGTCCGGGGCGCGGCCGGAGGGTGAAGGGGGAACCGCAGGAGGCGCGTGTTCTCTCTCTCCGTCTACCGAAATGGGTGACGTCGGCCGAGTTGGGGGCGCGTGGGCGTGGCCCCCCTCAAGGCACCCCGGGAGGCCGACAATGGTCCCGGTTTGAATCTCGTCGACCGTTGGGGCCGTCCTGACCGCCGGCGTTCCCGAGTCAATCCTTTCAATGACGGGATGCCGATGATTGGTGGACTTGAGCTCGGTAGCCTCCCCTGAACCATTCCGTTTTGTATCCATGGGAGTCGCTGGAGCGTGGGTTCCCCGACGACACAGCGGTCGGGGGCGAAGACGTCTTGGGCTCCCTGGAGCATCACGTCGATGGGGGGCCATGTTGGATTTGGCCGGCGTCTTAAGTTTCCCTTCTAAACCATCTCCGGGTCCTTAATCCGCGACTGGGTCTTAAAATTTATCTTGTGTTTTTTTCTACGCGTTTGCGCTTTGTTTTGTGCGAACTGATTGATATAAAACCTTCAGAGATTTTGTCGAAAGAAATAAAAAGACGGGAGCTCACGTGAAGGTGGTCGAGCCAAGCTGGCCCCCTGGCGGGTCCTCTGGTACCGAGAAGCAGTTTTAATAATAGCGCAAGGGTTAAACGTAGGAACTCTTCATGGTTGAAAATAGGATGCACGTCATGTTTCGACTATGATCATGCAAAAAATGTGTAAGGAACGAATGTGCGCTCGAACTCTGTTTTGCTCGGACAGAGTGATGACCGCTTGGACGTCAAACTCCCGGCCTGCGGCGCCTGGCATACGGATTATGTCGTTCGTTCCGCTAGTCGCGCTCTTCCACCATGATTTCGAATGGCTGTAATTGACACATTACGTGCACCATATTTTCAGACACCGAGAGTTACTCCGACACTCATTAATTTTTGTTCTGGCGACCACCATGAGGGTATTATTTCCGGCTTCTGGTTGTCCACATTCGAATTTGAGAAGACGCCCTGTACCACGCCCGGCCCGCTATCGGCCAATGGCGCCTCCTCATTTGCCTCCTATTCTTCCCAATGAATGGCGCCTCTCTCTACATGCGGCTCTGGGTGGTGCGAACAGCCAAGTAAAATAATAAACCCTCTCTAAAGACTGCCCTCCGTTGGCAGTTGTGGAATCCCAGCACAATGGCGACCTAAACCCGCAATGTCATGACACTCTTTATGCATTTGGTTGAATTAGAAGGAAAAACACCCACATAAAAATGGGATTAGTGCAATGACGTTGCATTTTCGACGCTGTTTGATTAGCTTGTCGGCTCCCAGCGTTGGCCGCGCTTTTACGTTCGCTATCTTATGCAATGACTTGCACGTTCCACGATATCTGTTGCTGCGACATTGTGCAGTGGTTCCGACCTTCTATGCTTCGTTTCACCTTAGGTCCGAGCACGGCCGATGTTATATTCTGAAGGGCACGCCATGACGTTGCGCGTTTTGTGCCGAAACAGCACAAAAAGCGCAACGTCATGGCGTGCTCTTTGTGCTTGATAGGACTAGCCGGCGGAGGAGGGCGCACAGAGCCACGGCGAACACCGGCTGGTCCTATCAACGGCAGAGAGCACACCATGACGTTGTGCCTCTTTTGCTGTTTGATTGGCCCTTTGGCTTATAACATCGGCCGCACTCGGACCTAAGCTGAAACGAAGTATAATAATCGGCACTCGAATTTCGAAAGGGATCTATAAACACAAAGTTAGAAAAGAAATTGCTTCTTTTAGGCGCCTGGGTAGAACACGTATGTCACAAAAAGTGCTCTATCAGAAAAACATATTTTGTTCAATGTTTAGGTTTCGAGACTCATTTTGAGCATCGAGACGTGCTTATATTTGGTGCTTAGTTCGGGACGACGTGCCAAAGTTTCGGAATTGCTTTCTCACTCAAAATGAGTTACACAGCTTAAATATCGCAATAAATGGTGTTTTATTGTTCTTCTTCTTTTGCGGAGGGGGAGGGGTTGATTTTATGACATACGTCTGCACTTCTGTCAGTTAATATATTTTAATACGCTCAGTGGCTAGGAGCGATTCCTATACACCTAACTATTTCTAGTCCGCCGTGCCAGAATATTAAAATAACTCCTAACTCAAATTGAGTTTCGCAAAACTAATCATAGCGAAAAGCATATCTTTTCGGGAGGGCGTGTTTTTCTGGACCTACTGCGCGTGCTCTGTCCAAGCCCTTAAAATAACTTTTTCTTTACTTCTATTCCCCATCAATGGGCTCATAAATCTATCCATCCGTTTACCCATCCATCAATTCATCCGCCCATCCAGACAACTTATCGCATCATTGGTAGCATTAATAGGCCGCTGATTCACGATAAGCCCTTTTCCGCGCGATGTACCTTCAACTGGTGATCCATCTATATTGCGGCGAGAGGCAGCCGGTTATTAATGGCTGTGCAAAGCCACCGGATTTACCGTGGAGTATATTTCAATTCTAGGGCAGTGTACACCTATTTGTGTTTGTGCGTTGTTTCTTACATTTGCTCGTGGGTCACTACATCAGTCCATTTCTCATTACACTTGTTGCCCGACGCCTCCATTAGGTTGAAATAGTCATCACTCTCATACGTGTACACAGTTAGCGCGAGTGAGAAATTGGACGACTGCTTTGATTTTCTTTTCCAACTTAAATGCTGCTATAGTTACAGCGATATCTCGGTAGTGTGGACACCTTTGCCCCCCATAAAAGTTTCCGGATTTGGAATTGTTCATCGAAGCGGGAAAAAAGTTGAATAGCTAAGTATTCATATTAAAGTGGTTCTAATTAACGAGACAGGCCTGTACTTTTAATGTTTTATAACGTTCCTAATTGAGGCGTCAACTCGAATTTTAACACGTATTCGGCACCATCCTGCCTGAGTAAGAAGATGAAACAACAGTGTCACGTTCGTGCCATGTTAAGCTGCAAAAAATTATAATTTTCGGATACTTCTTAGAAAACATATTAGCGTTTTTTTGTTTTTACTTTGCCTTTTTAGACATTTAGCATATATTACCCTCATTGCAGCGATAAAAAATGGCAAATAAAGCTCGGTAAACGCTGAAGTCCGATGGCGGTGGCACTAATCAAATTACTTGTGTAGTCACAATAAGACCGATAAGGAAACAGCAACACACAAGTATAATACCGGAAAGAAAAGAAACAAAAAAAAAAACTCGTTTAGTTTCCGGAGGATTTCCTCAAAGAGACGCGAGCCGCTATTGAAAATCGGTTTAATTTTTGCTACTTGGAAACTCTTTTGCGAGGTTCCACATCGACGCCCTTTGCGGCTGCGGTGTTTCTTAAGTCGCTTGCAATGCACGGCTCGAGCAAACGAAGGCTCAAAAAAAAAAAAAAAAAAGCAAACAAGTCCCGCAACAAGCGATGCTGAAAAGGATCTCGCGCACGGTTGCGACTGAATGGAAATGCAAATAGGAACCCACCTCTTTGAAACCGAATCTATCTTTAGCAGACGACCCAGTTTCAAAAGAAAGAGAAAAAAAAAGGTCGCAATCTTGCAATGCTCTAGACGCCATGTTTTTCCACCTGCGAACATTACGAAGCCCTTTAACAAATGGGAATTCCGAGCCTGAATGACTACACGCTTTAATGTACATAGTCAATGTTTACTGGAAAGAAACGGGCGTCTACATTTCATTTTTACCTCGTTTTCGATGTACAATTGTGACCGTGTACTTAGCAGTTCATCGCGGAGTCCGTTTCGGGAGCTGTCCGCGCTTTCAATACGGAAGTCATTACCTTGGCCGTATATAAGTATATGTATTTTTTTTTGTTGTTGCTGTTATGCTTTGAGGAGAGTTCGTCAGTAATACCATATTTATAGGACCATAATTGGCAGAATTTACGCGATCGCGTTGTTTGCCAACACTTCGCCCGAGGTGAAGTGCTTGCCCATTCGCCGAGCTGGCATTATATAGACCTCAATGCGTGACCTCAGAGACGCAGATGTTGGTCTATGCATTTATAATTATTAATATTCTGCCTAAAACAGACTATCGGGTGATTCAAGGAGCGGCCAGGCTCCTTAAATCGACCACAAAATTCGGTTTCTTAACCTATCGCGTTCCCATTTTGTACGGCGTTGGCCACAGGTGGTGCATTCTTTCTATAAAATTCGCAAAGAGCGAGCTTACCTGAGGAAAAAGTAAAAAAGAAAAAAGGCTTAACTCCTATGGAAAATGCAGCGAAGCCACCGGTTTTCAAACCATTGGGCGCCCTATGGTTTGAAGACCGGTGGCTTCGCTGTGTTTCCATAGGAGTTAAGTCTTTTTCTTCACGATGGAAACTCTAACGCAAACTCTAACGCATTTTCAGCGACAATGTCATTCAGATAAAGAGCACTTGAGTCGCGAACCCGGGTTTCATTAGCACGGTCCTCTGGTGCGCAGACGCAATTGAAATCTCCAAGAAAAATAACAACTCTTTCACCTTTAAGGAACTCAGTCAGTCCCTCGAAAGTTTTTCTACGTTCACGCTCGTTAGTCGGAGCATAAACACAAATAACGCGCCAGTCTATACCTGAAAAAGAAAAATCGCAGAACACAAAACGGCCAGACGCACATGAAACCATGGCCGTCTCAACGACGCCTAGAGACCGGCGGAAAAACAAACAGCAACCTCCAGAAGTTCCAACAGCGTGTGAGACACAAACATTGAAAAGAGTTCGAAACGGTTGCACCATGCGGTCCGTCTGCTCCAGGCTTTCAATCTTTGTTTCCTGCACGGCCACGATGTCGATCTCGTTCTCGGCTAATAGTCGACTAAGTTGATATTGCCGGCGTCTCGCCGCAAGCCCACGGACGTTGATCGTGGCGACACGGAAAGGAGCTTCTAACATCGCCGCCATTCAGAGAGAGAGGGTCCTCATGGTGCTTACCTCGGGTCGTGCGCCCGTCTGTTCCGACAAAGCTCGATGTTGGCTTCCGCACTTTGCTTGCACAGACTCCGAGGCCCCCGTCGAACTCCGGCGTATGCTATCACGGGGGTGGCTTGGCTGCCGCTTTGTCGTCCACAGTTGCAGTCGCATTGACTGTGGACCGTCGCATCCAGATAGGGCCCGTCTTTGACGGCGGCTCTTCCTGCTCCGAATCCGTGGGGCTTGCGTCGTTTTCCTCCCTCGTTCTTTTCGCCGTTTTCTCTGCGTCGTCCATGGGGACGTCGACTGCCGGCTGGCTGTTGACTGCATCGGTGATGATGCCCTCCACACCGGACGGTGTAGGTGCCTCCATCGCCACCATTTCCTGCTGCCCAGCGTGCACCATCTCGCCAGCATTCGGCGACGCCTCATTCGTGTTCGTCTCCGCCGCGTTCTCGGCCGCAGGAAGAACGTTCGGTACAGAGCTTCTTTTGACTGTAGAGCCCGCGGCAGCCTCCTCCGCGTCGTCCTCGTCCATAAGGAGCTCGGATTTCTCCAGGCCCCCCACAGGCGCAGCAGCCGCCGCGTACGTTCGGACGCAGTGAGCGCCCTCGTGGCCGAAACGACGGCAGACGTTGCATCGCGGGACACGACACTCCTTGCGGATGTGCCCCGTCTGCTGGCACCGGAGACAAAGCGGAGCTCTTCCAGGCACGACGACGAGGGCTAGCTCTCCGCCCACCCGCAACTGGTGCGGGATGTCGTCGCAGGTGATGCCCGCCTTGAGCCGAAGTACCGCCGTGCGCGTCATGGTGCCGACGCTCTGGCAGCCGTCGACACGCCACTTTTCTCTGGCCACTTCGATGACCTTGCCGTAAGGCGCCAGGGCCTCTCTCACATCACCGTCGGCGACGCTAAAGAGAAGCCAATGAAGCTTGACGCGAACGTCCTGGTGGCTGGGGTCGATAACGATGCATCGGCGACCCTTGACCGTCAGCTCCGGCGTTGCCAGCATTTTCTTTTTGCCTTCGTCATTCTTAAACGTTACTGCCCACACGTGATTCATCTGGTAGGCCCCGAGGGCCAAGACCTCGGAAAGCAAAGCCAGACGAATCAACGCGTCGCGAAAGTCCTCGACGCGGTACGGCCGCCCCTTCACGTCCGCATGAAGAAAAACGGTGTTTAAAACCACTGACCCTGTTGGCAAAGGAGGCAGGATGACGTTGTAGTCTTGGGTGTTGTCTTCAGCCCTGTTACTGCGGCCGGCGAGGGCCGCTGAAACCGCTCCACGGGAGCTCATGATGCCACGTCCGTTCGCTTCGGCGTTCGAAAATGGAATCCCTACACCACTCCACCTTGGCTTTCTGACGTTTCCTATATCTGTCTTATTAATGCACAAGAAACGAAATGTATCCAATCGGAGGTGTTCTGGAAACACACGCCGCCGCGTGGAACGCGGTACGATGCTTGGTGTCACGTGGTACGTGCTCGTTTGTGCTCCAGAAAGTACGGATGAGGAAGAGGGGCATACCGTCCCCTCCGTACCCTCCCCTAGTCCTCCTCAAGAGCTGCGCTCTAATTCGGCATTACAGGGAGTTGTAAACGTTTTTCATTTTTTTTTTTTTAAATCATGAATGGAATGCCCCCCCTCCCTCTCTCTTATCCCAAAGTTTTGTCCGTCCTTCCGTCCGTACATTTCCCGCTAAATTTAGCAGGCAAATTGATATCAAGTCACCTGACGTTACGAAACATATACATCAGACCAGTTTACCGCCAAATTTAGCGAGTAAACTGAATTGGTGTATAGGTCACGTGACATCAGTTTTACCGCGAAATTTAGCGGGAAAATTAATGTCACGTGACTTGTGTGATTAAAAAACAGAACCCTGTTTTTCGATCACCATGAATAAACTACGCTGCACGGAAAACCGAAACTCCGCGTGATTATGACGCTAGAGGTGGTAATAAAATCCCAACGTTTTAGAACATTACGTTATCTAAACCAAAAAAAAAAAAAAGACAGATGATTTTTGTGTGATAAATGAGCCGCCGTCCCCGTAGACCTAATATTCGGCAAACTGAGAAATCGCATCCTCGCCCTCTGTATCACATATTGCAGGAAAAAAAAAAAAAAAAACTCAACAACGAAAAATTCAAGATTGTTTTTAAATTCATTTTTAATGACATGCCGACGTGTTGAGACCTGGTGCACATCGTGTCCGCCACAGACGACCTTGATGTTTTTTCTTGGTTTGGCGAATATTATGCTTAAAGGAGCTTCGGCTCATGGAGAAGTGAAAATCTTTTTATCCATGTAACGTTAATTTCCCAAACTTAAGCATTTTATGACCACAGCTAGCGTCCCATTCACACAAGGTTTCAGCTGTCCGAAATGAATATTTTATATATGCGGACCAAAAAACATAATGTTTTTTTTTTTTTTTTCTCTCGCACCCTGTACAAGTTTGCGCAGTTTACGCACGTATCGTAATGATTACCGCGCTTCCCACTAGCACGTACGTAAAACGTAAAATAAAGCTTTCCTACGAAGGCTAACACGTAACTACACTGAAAACGGTAATGTCCAAACCATATTTTAGACACTCACGATGTGAACAAACGCATCGGTCATTACATTCACCGATTATTCAATATCGAGAGCGTATATAGAAGCTCATAAAGAACCAGACAATGTGAATCAAAATTTGGACCAAGAGATAAGCTCGAGTTTATCGCACCCTCAAAGTACGCGGGGTGCCCTTAGACGTAGTCAGAATACCATTTTGTTTGTTGTTGTTTTCTTGAGGGGGGGAGGGCGACTGGGAAAGCTAGAGCTAAAGTAAAAACCTGGCTAAGACGTTAAGGACGCACAAACCTTGTCGTGAATGCAATCCTTGAGACGTGACTCGAACGCGATCCTAGCGACGACAGGAATCTTCGGCAAACATGAGGCCATTTACTGTCAGCTTCACGATCGAGTCGGGCAGTAAAGCGTTCCACTAACACGCTACCCTATGATTCGCGTAAGGAATACACAGCGAGGAATAAAGTCCTGCACTAACATGTCGCCCCGCGATTCGCGTAGAATATATACAGCAGATGTGTAAATGTATTAAAAGTGTTCTCGTATATTTTACTTTGTCACGTCTACAGGGTTCTCTTACTAATGTCGTAAAACTGACTGTGCGAATTGTTCTCCCCTTTCCGGAACGCGAGGTGGTGTTAGTCTCGCCGGTGAACTTCCCGGCTTCCTCTGCGCTCTACACACTGATCGATTTCACGGTTGGTAGGCGCTAAAAACGTTTTACGTTTGGGTTGTTGCCGTCAACGGTTTACGGATCCTTTCTTGGAGTCGCTTTCTTTTGCCTACTTTCGGGCGTTGCTGCTCTGGAAAAGAACTTTGTCAACTCAATGTTTGTTCTGGCGTTAGGAAGAAAGAAACGCTAACCGAAAAACATTCTTTAGTGCGAATTTTGTTTTTGCTCTTGCAAACTGGTCTTGAAAGTTTGAGATTGCTGCGGGCGTAAATTTCCAAGCCTGCTTAAATATTGTAGCGTGAGTTTTAGATATCATTACCGCTTTTCAGAAATGTACTATTCCTTCTCGGACAGAAAATTAAACAAAAAAATTGAAATGTTAATGAATATATGCGGTTTTTGCAAGTAATAAACTGCAACCTGGTGTTTTGTCTCGGTTAATAGAACTTTTTCAAGACCCCTTCAAGCAACAATGTCGGTCGCCATTTTTGGGCATGAAGGGTATGATTGAATCTGAATCCTCGCCTAACGGTGACTCAGCACTCGCTTTCGATACAAGCATAGCCGAGTTCACACTAAACGATGATGCTACCCTCGAGCCCAATACATGGTGCCCAAATATGGCGTGAATCAGATAATTCGTGGAGCAGAATCTATAGATGGCGCGCTCCTTTCTAAAAAGGTCTACTCCACAGCTTATACCCGTGCCACACGGGCAACTCGAATGCCATTTACAACGAATGATTTTGAGCGGAGGGCCAATCAGCGCGCGACACTCCGGGCGTAGCGCATTCCACGCGCGACAGATTGCGAGCTGATTTGCCGATCACAAAAATGTCATTCGTTGTAAATGGCATTCGAGTTGCCCGTGGGGCACGGGTATTAGCGGCGAGATGTTTTGGTGGCGCCCTCCTATGGTTCCCCCTTGTGACGTCATTACCTTGCAAACAACAAGTTCGAGGGTGTTTGTAAATAGCATTGTGGAAGCTTGAAATCATTGCGCTCTCAAAGGAACACTGCCAACACCGTCAAAATTAAAGTTCTTTCATTCCTCTTATTTCCGTCGATGATAAATCCTTTTCTGACGTCATAGTCAGCGTTCGGCCAATCGTGGAAGGCCGACCACAGCGACGCTTTCGGTCGGGCACGTCGCCAATTAGTCTCGGTCGCAGTGAATCCGTTGCCATTCGGCCTATCCAGTGACTCATTGACCACTGCCCACTCCTTCCAGATATAATGTTCAGGTTCGGTGATTTTACTTAATTTATATGAAACTTCCGAAACGAAAACAGGACCCCCTCGAAGTGCAGCTATTATTTGGCGTGGGTGAACACCAGGCTCGAAGTTTCGTGCTCTTTATGCGGATTCAACAAATCCGGTTTGTGAGGTTCCTTCGGTGCGGGAACGCTGCTTTGAAATTTCACGGGGCCAGACCTTGGCTATCTGCCATGCGCCCTTGCTTTGCTTCGGTTTCTGCGCATGTGCATCGCTCGCAGTTTTCACGTGCGATCCTGCTTGTACTTTTAGTACTATTTTTATTGCCAAAAATTTTTAATGTAAAATAAAAATGAAATCTATCACAACCCTATGGATAAGTTCACGAGAGACGCGGAGTTTGCGCAGGAGGGACGCGTACATCTTTTTTACAAATATTATTAATATTAAATAGTTATAATTGCTGAACGGGACTTACTAAATATAGTCAAACGCAAATCCGCTAAAGTTAGTGGTGTGCGATGTTTTGTTTTATTAAGTTACGACAGTCATCACATGAACGCCAGCCCCACCCTATTGAACAAAATGTATATAGTTTATCCAATAAGCATATAAGAAAATGCATAAATTATACAAGGTGTTTATAAGAAGAACAAGGGTCGTTTAAGGTTAACCGGGAATTTTTTTATAAGAAACTGCTCAGCAAGTGTAGCATAATCCAACTTGAGGATGGAACGTAATCCTCGTTGAATATCCAGAGCCCGGAACGAAGTATTTGACGCGTATGCGCAGCAGTTCCAGCTAACGTGGCAGCGGCCAATATATCTGTATTTGTACAAATGTGGTGAAAAATTGAATTGCTGGCGAAAATAAAAAATCAATCCAGCTGAAGGTTTGAGAACATCGCCAGCACAGTATGGAGAACATGCAGTGTTACAGGCAAGAGTGTGCGTGTGATGTCAAAATGTTTCGAAGGACGACATCCGGTGACACAGGAACCACACGGACATGTTCATTCTACTGCAGTTAAGCAAACGATTTTTTTCTACAAATATATATATATATATATATATATTAGGGAGCGCCTAAAACGATGGCAGTGGTGCCATAATTCCCGCGAGGAATAAACATCTGATTTGGTTTCCTGCTTGTCAGATTTGTCACTACCTCAGTAGTAATAAGCGTTCCAATCAACCTTGAACTACCTCTCTAAAGTTTGTATATGATGTTATTTCTATTCTTAGGTATCTGCGTTTGTGTTAAAAACCTCTGTGGTAAAGAACGTTTTCTTAGAGAGTTCTTTCTTAAACATTTCTAAGCTACGGTATGTTGACCCTACTCTTTTTTTTGCCTCTAGTCTGTAGTTAGCCCTTTCGTGGCCTGCACTAAAAATCTCTAAAATCATGTCTTGATTTTTTTATCGATATGTACAAGTTTGGTGTCGGGGCTACAGCAGCCAATGACCATAACGAAATCCGGCAGGACTGTCGTCAAGGCGTCCTCGACGAGAAAAGCAATCCGGTCATGACGGGCAGCTGCTACCCTCCTTTTATGAAATTTGTTATGCTCCACATATCTTTATGTATGAGCGTTTCTTAATGTCTCTCTGGTGTCTGATTTGTGCTACGTTTAGCAAGAAACAAGACTATAAAATCAAAACCACCGTTTAATCGTATATGTGAGGGTTCAATTTTTTTTTTTTTTTTTCAGGAATGCTAATGTGTCACCCGGTCGAGTATAGATTGCGGTGGCTACAGCTTGCGGCTACATAAATCATAAGTTTTTCCTCCTTTTATAGATTAGTTCTAGACTGTTTCTTATTCGGGGTCATCCTTCATTCGCAGAAAGTATAATTCGATCATTTAGCAAAGCAATTCTTTATCAAAACAGCAAGAATTAAAAACAAAAAAATCCGTACTGGAAAAAAACGGCATCTAGAACTCTCATGAACGAGATGACTAGTGAAGTCAGACTCTCGGAGTCTTCTCTTAACACCCATTGGATGACAAGTGGTCACGTTAATTACAAAATATCGCAATGATCAATTAAAGGGCGGTGACTAGGTTAAGTCTCCCTTGGCCGTGACATCAGTATTGTATACAATGAGGTCGTAAACATATACAGATATGTTTCACATTTTCTCAACGCCTACAAGGACGCAAATGTTCGTCTCGGTATTGTTGTCAAATGTTTTCTTCGATTCTAGCCAAAACTATCCTGCCGCGAAAAAAAGAAAAGTAGAAAATTATATACATTTCTGTACCAGCTTGGTGGAGCCGCAGCGCAAAAAGTGTTATTAACGTGAAACGTTTATACAGTATAGGTTTTCAGATGAAGTGAAGCCTGAAAAAACCATAACCGCAAATTTCCCCGCTAAATTTAGCGGAAAACTTGACGTCACGTGACCTGATTGCCTGTGACCTATACGCAAATTCAATTTCCCCGCTAAATTTAACAGAAAGCATAATTTCCTGTGACAGGGTCACTTGACCTAAACGGAAATTTAGTTTTTCCGCTCGATTTAGCGTAAAAATTGTTGTCACGTGACCTCAACACCAAACCAGCTTCTCCGCTAAATGTAGCGGGAAAAATGACTTTAAAAATTAAATAGCGCAAAGTTTAGACAAAAGGACTTTCAATATTAAGTAGCGCAAAGGTTAGACTAAATGTAGCGGGAAAAATGACGTCACATATGACTTCGTGTAACGTTACCTATACGCAAAAATAGTTACCCCGTCAGATTTAGCGGAAAGATTGACGTGACGTGACCTCAACACCAATTCAGTTTCCCCGCTAAATTAAGGTGGCAAAATGATGTCACATGACTTCACGTCGCGTGACCTATGCCCAAGTTCAGTTCCCTCGCTAAATATAACGGACAATTTGACGTCACGTAATATGATTTCACGTGACCTATACGCAAGTTCAGTTTCCCCTCTAGATTTAACGGAAAAATGACGTCATGTGACCTACAGTTAAATTCAGTTTGCCCTCTACATTTAACAGAAAAATTGACACCTGAAAAGTAGAGTCATCACCGCTAACTCCATTAAGTCTAACACTTACTCTAACTAACTCTAACTCGCATTACTATACTTAGTTTCAGCTTAAGTCCAGCTGCAGCCAATGCTGAAAGCACGAGCATGTGGCCCAGAACAGCGCTTGCACTGCACTAGTGCGCGTGCTTGGCAGGGACGCTGAAAGCCCGGAGTTCGAGCTTGTAGCATCCTCTGCGTCTGGACTTAAGCTGAAATGAAGTATAACTCTAACTATAACTAATTATAACTAAATATAACTGTAACAAACACTAAATCTAACCCTAACTCTAGTCCAGCTAACTCTAACTAGCTTTAACTCTAACTCCAACTAACCCTCAAACTCCACTAAACATTTGGTTTAGCGCTAGTGGTTTAGCACCACTAGCTCTAAACGGAGAACATTTCACGTATCAACACAATTGCAGGGCCATTTGAGACACATTTGTTTACAGAAGAATACACTGCTGTTCTTTCTATTATAATTTACTTTCTTAAATTCACGTTAGTCACTAGCTATTGATGACAAGTAATTGCATAGAAGCATCCAAGTGTTTCGGGTATTTTCACCCTACCCTAAGAAACATTAACCTTGCAGCCCGTTTCGGCCATCCTTGTAAACGTTTTGTACAGCCACCGAAAATATAAATAGCACAATGGATGAGGTGGTTCCTGGAAGCTCTGCGGAATCCCCTTTGGCGCAGGCACAGGTCACTTGCGGTGACAAAATAACTGAACTTTTGTTTTACAGCCTATGACCAACGTGTGCTTAGCAAAATGACGGTGAGTGCGCGGGCGATCTGGTAATAGCTAATCATGTCTTTTAACATGAGACGTCTCCTTCTGTGTCCGTTCCTTCGACTAAAAGTTTTTTTTTATTTTCTTCACCACAGTTTCAGGTGTTAAACGACATGAGAAGGGTGTGTTTAGCCCCGCCTTATAAACCGCCTCGTTGAATAGGTCATTCATATTGGTAGAGACTGTACTTGTAACATGCTATAGGATACTCTTGTTACATGAATACGTGTCCACGTCACTTTACTACCGTTCGCTAAATATGGCGGAACGTACCCCAACTATACCCATCGAAGGGCATCACTTCCCTGTTGCTCTTTTATGTTGGGGGTACGCTAAAGTAAAATTCCTTGCCATGCTACTGCTTCTGCAAGTAGAGAAAAGCAAACGCCGTACTTTTAGGAACAGCCCTGTTAAAAATGGGTTCTGTGTAACTCGACCAAGATAATTATTTGTCTATTGAACTCTGAAAAATATATCGTGTACCACTACGGCGTGATCCACGTTACATACCCAAGGCTAGAATTCGTACTGCACTGGCAACATTTCTCTTCTACAGCACAGACTCCAGCCGCTCACTGGGGCTGACCAACTTCCCGTTCCCGCTGTCTAAACATGCATCCAACACAAATACTTTCACTAAAAGGTTTGCGAATCAACTTTTCAAGAGAGGAAGGGGACAGCCAATAAATACTCCCAAGACTGAAAGGATTCCAGCGTATGACAAAGCTCCGAAAAGCGATAAGATCTAGAAAGTGCGATGTGAGCAGAGTCAGGGACAATGAGCAAGTGTGACATGCTCGTGTACACTGAGCGCGTCGTATTTGTTTTTTTTTTTTTTTTGGTCTGTAGACCTTTCTAGCGCTTATCACCCCGGCGAAAAATGCCGAGTAGCCAGACTGTGGGCGCACGCGCGGTGTTTTATATTTCGTGAAAGAGAGCTACTGCGCACACTCACAACGCGCTCCCGAGCCCATGGGGGGCAAAGATGGCGGCCCACAGAAGGCGATTGTGGGAAACGTCTATATTTGGTGACAGGTTAGAGACGCAGTAGATAATCGGCGCATCCAGCACGCCCTCGCCTCGTTCCGCTGGGCCAACGCCTCCTATACACTGACAAAGCCTGGAAGATCGCCACGAGAAGCGGCAGCCGAAATGGAAAAAGGGAAGCGGCAGACAACGAATGAGAGGAGAACCACGTGATTGGAGACCCGCTGCGGCGAGACGCCGAAACACACTCCTCCCGAGCGGACAAGCGTGTCTCGGGTCCTCGCCGCTGCAAAAGCTGTGCGCTGACGTCCAGGTTCCCCAAGAAATGGCTTTTTGATGCTTTGTGCTACCAGATCCTCGCGCTCCAAATCTGCGACCGGGGACTCTATGGCTCCGTCGTCAAACTAGCAGGAGGCTACGGCTGGGCTCTAGCTGCATGTGCGATGAAATGTTATCGATGGCAGAAAGATCGCGTTCGAGACGAGCGCCGGACCAGGAGCGTAGAAATAAAGTTAATTATCTTTCAATCTCTCGCGCGCGCGTTCGAGGCAGGGCATCGCTTGGGTTCTTGACCTGCTAATAGACCTATTGCTAAATTACCCAAGCATCAAGGAGAATGATGGGAATGTATGGACACGCGCCACACGCGCTCGCCTTCCCCGTATAAAAGATTCGAAGTAAAATACCAAAATAAAGCGTTGACAAGCGCGCGTGCGAATGCCATTTGTTTTAGACATTTCCTTTACAAAAAAGCTACTACTCCTGACGCCAGCACGTGCAGCGCGTGTAACTACACTCGGAGCATGCTCCCTGGCGCTTGGGAATTTCCTGGGAATTTCGCAAAAGGTCTATTACATTGTGAGCTTCTTCAATCGATCCCCTCGCTGTGATAGGCTGACTCCGTGTTCTACAAAAGAGTGAAGTCGGAGACTTGTCTGGAGTGTACCCTTAAAGGGCCTCTGACACGCCAAAAAAATTTCTTTTTTATGCTAGGCGTTAAAATGGCATATCAGGACATTACAAAAAATTTGTTTCACTATAGAGTTGCGTAGTTTTTTTATAAAAAATAGAAATATGAGGCCCAATTCAAAGTTTCCGCCGTGCACTGTGACGTAACAGTGTACCGCAAGGTGTCGGGGCGGTCAGAAGGGAGGCATCGCCGGAAGTCACGTGAGTTGTATCCCTCCTCGTGCTTACCGCGAGCGCGTGTAATATTTTTTTTTTATATTTGTGTTATTCTCCGCACCTCCACGAGCGATCCAAGCAGACAAGGTTTCTTTTATTTGCTTTTCATCGCTTAATGTTGCTCTAAAGGTAGAAGAAGCGGAGTCAGAGAATTGACTTGATCAACGACAATGCCTAGAAGGTTCTATGTGAGGGACTGTCCCGGTATTTCAGCAACTGAAGAAGAGATCACACTGCATGCATTTCTGAGAGACATACATCGGCCGCATGTGCACCTAGTAAACAAGTTTTACTCATGTTCTAGACAAAATACGCACTTTGTGCTCGACGTTTACTTGTGCTTGGTACACTCACCAGTTCGTATTCTTTAGACGGCAGGCATCTTCAGCCTGGAGAGTATCCGATGATTCAACGACCTCGGTGTCTGAACCTTCAGCAATGCGATCGGGCGTGTCGTATGCTAGCAATCCTAATTTCTGCGAGCGTTCTAAAAAATTTTTTTTCAAAACTTGGTAGCTTGTTTTGCGCCCAGTATAGCCCTGTATCATCGGACTGACGGCTTGCACTCGTACACTGGCTTGTACTCGCAACGCTTTCATCATTGACCTCCATCACGTCGATCCACTGACTCTTCGTCCTCAAGTTTTACAGCACGCAAACTAACCAACGGTGCAGGGATAAAGAGCTATACTTCGTTTCACTTTACCTGCGAGCGAAGCCAAAGCTAGAAGCGCGAGACCAGCGCTTTTTGCATTTCTCCCCAGCTCGCGCGCTCGAGCAAAGCCTGAACGCACGGAGCTTCCGTGCTCGCGCTTCCAGTTTTGCCTTCGCTCGCACATAAGGTGAAACGAAGTATAGTGGAACTGAAACTTCATTTTCTACGATCGCTCGTACGAAGAGCAGAATAAAAAAAAAGAAAAAAAGTCTTAGGCACGGTCGCGGAGAGCACGAGGAGTGAAACTCACGTGACTTCCGGTGAACCCACTTTTAGTGACATAGGTCGATGCCTCCCTTCTGACCGCCCCGACACCTTGCGGTACTTTTTACGTCACAGTGCACGGCGGGAACTTTGAATTGGGCCTCGTATTTCTATTTTCTATAAAAAAACTACGCAACTCTATAGTGAAACAATTTTTTTGTAATGTCCTGATATGCCATTTCAACGCCTAGCATGAAAAAAAAAACAAATTTGTTTTTTGTCGTGCTAGAGGCCCTTTAAGCCCGGGTCACGCTGGGTGTACTATCACGAACAATATGAGTGCGAACACCGTTCCGCGTGTCCCGCGGTACTATCAGTGCCCCCCTGCCGATTGCTCTTAGAAGCATCGGTGCACCTTGCGGTCGAGACATATCGTCTCTAGCGATCGCCGCACCACTCTGCACTTCCGGGTCGTCTGCTAGCGAAAAATGGTCGGCGAAACTGTGAAACTGTTCACCAGGGACGAAGCGCATTTTTCGCTAGCAATGTGCGCCAGTAGAAATTACTTGTATAAATATTTTTAGCGTCATCATTTTTGTTAGGAAGTTTTAGTAGATTATTCCCACGACTCCGGTAACAATACCCGATACTTCGCCGACGCCTTTAAACATGCATCATATTGTTATCGGAGGTATCAAAACAATCAACCAAGACTGCCTATTATTTATTTCGCGTGAGTTTTGCGAGAGCAAAGGACCACCAATGCTCACATGCAAGAAGTTAGTAGTAGTAGTAGTTTATTGTAAAGTGAAAAGGGGGTAGAAGCAAGGCGAAAGGTTAGTCTCCCAGTGGTGGGGTCAGCTTTCTCGCCTTGCTAGGGGGGTAGGGGGAACCACGAGTGGTTGTAGGAGAGGTGGCATAACAAACACTATGATACACTATGATACACTATGATACACTATGATACACTATTTACAGTGTGATACAATATTAAACAAATTGTGTGGCTAATTTTGATCTTGGTCTTTTCCTCACGTATTACAGTTGGCTATATCCTGCGGATTCTAAATAGTCAAGCAGTGCTCTTAAAGCTTTTGTTCTCGAATGCCGCGAACCAGCCGGGAACAGGAGTGACTTGGTGTTGCCAGCTGGAATGTTGAGCTGTTTGAGGGTGGTCACAAGTGTTTCTCGGTGGTTGCTCACCGCTCTTAAATGCCAGAAAATGTGTTCGATGTCCTCCGTGGCACCACAGGCACTGCAGGCTGGGGATGTCAAGCGTTTGATGAGATGCAGTCGAGAAGCGGTTCGGGCGCAGCCTACCCTTATCCGACGAAGTAGAGCTTGTTCGAGCCTGCTGAAGCTTTTCTTGGGGATTGTGTACGGCGGTGTTCCAGCCGCAGTTTCAGGGTCAGGGTGAAGTTTCTGAATGGCCTTTTGAATAAGGCTGTTTGATGAATTATATGGATGTACGGAGATTGTTGGTGTGACATCCACATGAGCAGCACGTGCGAGAGCATCCGCAGTCTCATTTCCTTGAATGCCAACGTGGAAAGGGATCCACTGAAATTGGATAGATGCACCTTCCACAGCTGCCTTCTGCACTAGGTGGGCTATAGTGCGAGCTAGCGGACATGCTCTTTCCAGGTTCTTGAGTTGTCTCAGAGCTGCTTGGGAGTCGGAGAAGATGACAAAGTGGTGTAGCTCCGCGTGCTTGAGAGTTTCTTGTACGGCAAGCCAGATGGCAGCAAGCTCGGCACATGCGGTGTTCAGGCAGATGTCTAAGCGACCTTACGGGTGAACTCTGAGTTGGGGAATGCAGTAGGCAGCTGTTGCGGAATTTCCACGTATGCTACCATCTGTGCATATCTGCGTTTTTCCTGCATAGTCTGTAGTTATCAATTCTTCAGTAATAGAACGTGCTACGCAATCTGCGACCCTACCTCGCCGAGGCAGGTCAGGAATACTTTCCAGTATTTGCAGATTCTCTTCGTCACAATGAGGTGGAAGTGTCTCTGGAACGTTAGAAGGATAGCCGAATGCAGAACGAAATGCTTCACCCATCCTTCCTAAAAACGAATTATGCCTTGCTATGATGCCTTCGATGAGTTGGATTGTATTATGTGCACTGTGGAGCCGAGTGAAATGTCGAAGCATTCGTTCTTGTGCTTGATTCCGTAGTGGGGAGTCGCCGGCTTCTACGAGTGTGGGCACATTTTGTGATGAGCAGGGCAGGCCGAGGCAGAACCTTAGCGCCGTTCGGTGGAAAGTTTCAAGAGTTGTCCATTGTGGTCTTGCTATGTCGAGTAGGGGAAGTGCGTAGAGCACTCTGCTTACAATGAGACCCCGATAGAGCGTCAACAGTGATGACTGTAACGGACCCCAGTTTTGACTCGCGATGCGGTGAAGAGCACTACATAGTTTACGAGACTCTTTCATGACGTGCTTAACAGCAGGGCGCCAGTTCACTCTGTCGTCTATAATGACGCCAAGGTATTTAACTTGTGTCCGCCTTTGAATCCGTTCTTCTTCCACACGAAGTCTTGAAAATTCGGAACGTAATTGCCCTCGTGGTCTGTAGGTAAGTGCGCAGGTCTTAGCAGTAGACAATGTGAGGCCAGCGTGAAAGAGGAATGCCGAGGTGGTGTTGAGAGCCTTTTGGAGTTGTGCTTCAACTGTTGTTGAGAGGAGCGTTGGACCAGCACACCACAGTACGACGTCGTCAGCGTATATTGCACATTTGACTGGAAAGATACTTTCCTTTGGTAACGCAGGGGGGAGTGCTGCCATGACAACGTTGAAGAGTAGCGGGCTGAGGACACTTCCCTGTGGCACTCCTTGTGTGCACTCGCGTGGCGTACTCAAATGCCTGGCCAGTCTAACTTGGAGCGTTCGTTTGTTTAGAAAAGATCGCACAAAGACCAGGGCCCGACCTCCTACCCCGATTAATTGCAATCTCTCTATTATTAGGTCGTGAAAAAGAGTGTTGAAAGCACGATGTATGTCCAAGAACACAGCATGTAGAACATGTTTCTGTGCTTTGGCCTCTTCAAGAGACGAGGCAAGATCTCCGATGGCATCTGCTGTTGATCGACCTCTTCTGAAGCCCGAAAGTTGGTGTGGGAACGCGTTTGTATGTTCAAGTTGCCAAGTGAGACGGCGGTGGATCATCCTTTCCATTAGCTTGCAGGTGCAGAACGTCAGCGATATTGGGCGATATGAAGAAGTTAGCGCGGTGCGAGCGTGGGTGATACCCTTCATCATAGAAAACAGCGCGAATAAAAACGACGAGGACGAAGACAGACACGGGACGTCCTCGTCTTTTTTTTTTTTTTCGCGCTGCTTTTTTTCGTTAGCAGACAACCCAGAAGTGAAGAGGGGTGCGGCGATCACTAGAGACGATATGTCTCGACCGCAAGGTGTAGTGATGCTTAAAAAAGCAATCGTCAGGGGGCACTGAAAGTACCGCGGGCGACGTGTAGCTTGATCGTGATAGTACATCACACAAAAAGACAGCCTGCAAACATCAGTCACCACGATATCCCTGGTTCGAATGCCGCGTGCATCGTTTCCCCTTGAACTCGGGGTGACTTGCGTTGGAGCCTGTTTGCAGACCGTCTTTCGGATGATCTATAAGCAATGTGACCCCGGCTTTAGGTGATTACCCGTTACTGTTTTATGTGCCACAGCCTGACCCGTTAGGGACTGCTATACGTGTAAATAGGAGAGAGTTTTAGGGAACCGTTTTTGCACATCCCATGGGGTACGAACTGCGCATGTGCTACCATAGAAGACTCGCGTATGTGCAGTGCGCACCACAGGGCCCATCGCACCGCAACGGCTGTGCAGAAGCGGTTCCCTGAAAATCTCTAGTGTCACGTCGGGCGTCTAGGTCTCGTATATTGCCTAACTTAACCGTGAGGTCCTTTGTTGCGCACCAGGGGCAAGGCGGCCAACCCGTGTCCGTAAACAGTGGGCATGGGCTTTACGGCCACATAGCTACAACCGGAAGCAGGACGCAGATCAATAAAAGCAATAAGGAGCATTTTCTTTCCGTCCAGCTAATCTAGAGACCAAGAGCCGAGGGGAAGTGGTTGTTCCGTCTCCGAGGGGGTGAGTGGGTCATTTTACGAGGGGCGAGCCTGCATTCCGAGGTCTCGTTCGGCTTTCGCGGAGAACAAAGTGCTTGCTATTGGCGAAAAGGCTAGGATTTGGAGGGATGGCCCGTGGGAGTATAGTATACTGCTTGCGGAAGAGAAGGAGAAAGAATCGCCATCAACTTCGGTCGAGGTTTTCCCTCCCGAATCGCAAAGCAGCTTGGGGTGATTGCTTGTTGTTTTCTTCCCTTTTCTGTGAAAACGTGGTTTGAAGAGCGGTTTACTGACGCTCGATATACTCACTCTAAAAAACAAATAGTTACGTCAAAGAACAAAGTGACTTAACATAAAAAAATTGAAGTAATAACTCTGTTTACAACGCGCTGGACCCCTTGTTTCAAACTGTTTCAACGCATCACTTTAGTAAATATAAAAACAAAATATAAAAATGTGTATTTGTTTAAGTTGGCTGGCACGTTTTGGTATTTGTATAGAAACCACGAAGGTGACTTTCTACAAATGCGATATCATTAATGGTTGAAACCTAATATGCTTCAATATACGCGTACATGTATACGGCATAAGGAGTGCACAGCGAGAAGTGATACCTGCAGATATTGAAGGCGGGCATCAATCGACTCACCGTCTACCTCAAGAGGGCGCCCCAGTAGAAATTTGCCAACGCCTTCCATCATGAATTTCCTTCGTTTTACACTCAAATATGAACCTGTAACTAATGCTGGACGCGTATATGTATATGGCGATTTGAGTTCATATATATATATATATATATGGTGATTTTAGGCAGTACTCTTGATGATTTGAGGTTATATATATATATATATATATATATATATATATATATATATATATATATATATAGTGATTTGAGGCAGAAATGCTAGGCTACGACATTATTATTTTTATTTATGGGCATTACACTTATGGGCATTATTCGATTATGTTTATTCATGGGCACTGTGAATACCTGAAAATTTTCACGAAAAAACTATTTTATGAACTCATTATCCCGCCAAATTTAGCGGGGAAACTGAATTAGAGCCCAGGCCACGTGGCGTCAGTTTTTCCGCTAAATTTAGCGGGGAACCTCAATTTGTTTATAGTTCACGGGGCCTATGGATAAGGGTCTAGGGAACCCCCCCCCCCGCCCCTACTACATTAGAGGCCATATACCAAGAAATCTGTATTGAGTAGCTTATAATGCTATCGCATTAACAAACTTACAGCAATTTTATCTGTCAAGACGAAGCCTGTCAGCGGTGATTCCATGAGACAATTACATTCACACGCATCGAAATACTCCGAAACAATAGCTCTACTAGTTACTGCTTTGATTGTCTTTTACTTTCTTGGTACTCACACGTATAGGTGAAGGTATTTCTTTCGCCTTATGAATGGATAAACAATGTTCACACTGCCCACATTTGCAGTCGCATGGTCCATGGTCCCGGTTTTCATTCTTCACACAGAGCAGGATGGTAACCGAGATGTTGGCACATAGAATGGCCTAGTAAATTGCAACTTAATAAGCGTAAAATGAAGGGAAAAAAAATCCGAACAATCGGCGACGTTTTTTTTTTTACATTTGTTTAAGTAGCGTGTACTGTTTTGGTTGAGCTCACATTCTCAAATTCACATGGAAAGAACATTATTCGACTTTCGAGTTGCGGATTTGCGGTGTAGTCACATGCCGCGACTGCAGGGCACCAGCCAACTCCCATTCACCCGGCGTTAAATCCTTAGGTGTTTGCCGTATATTGTCGCGTATGCAACCTGGTCGGCTTCGCACCTGACTCGGACTCTGAGGCGCAAATTGTGATCACGAGACTTTGTTATTGTTTCCTTTTGTTGCTCTTCCGGAGCGTTCTATAGTTCAATATCGAAACTTGTGCGCTCTTGTGTATCCTCGTTTTCACCTAAACAAAAACGTAATAAATAAAGTTCGGCACCCCGCCGAACGTTACTAATTTCCCCCATTATGTGTTAAATTAAGATATACGTAGTTTTATCTTAGATTAGCTTTCTGTTTTTTTTATTTTTTTTAATCAAGACATAAACGCTTGAGACGCCAAAATCATAATTTCTTCTTTCAACAACGAAATCTTGTAATAACGACTTCGCACAGCGCTTAAATACTGCGCGAAACGTCCTTTTTCATGTGACAACGGGTATAGAATATTTCCTCCTACAAAGCTGGTATAATGGGATCTGCTTAGAGCATCTAGTTAGTCTAGTTTTAGCGAACTGCTCTCACTCTTGTATTGAAGTACACTTTCTCGGATGTCTTTCTGTTGAAATTTTAATCCAGGCGATTTCTGGGATGGGAAGCTTTTCTAAATGAATAATTAAACGATCCGTTCACAGTGCCCGACGCGTCGTCACGAATTATTTGTCAAGGCATTTTTTGCAAATGTCCAGTATTGCTGTGGTCGATAATGGCATTCCATCATTTCATGATGCTCGCAAAAAAAAAAAAATATATATATATATATATATATATATATATATATATACTATATATATATATATATATATAGGTGAGGTAAGGTAAATATAAAAACAATAGACCGGGAAAAGTTAATAAGTCAAAGATGCGTACTGTCGGAGTTACTAATTCGAAGTTTATTACGACGTTTCGAGCGGGGACCGCTCGAAACGTCGTAATAAACTTCGAATTAGTAACTCCGACAGTACGCATCTTTGACTTATATATATATATATATATATATATATATATATATATATATATATATATATATATATATATATATATATTTATATTTATTCATTTATTTTTTTCTCGAACAACTTTATGCTTTCTGTAATATAGTGATCATTGTTGCATATCAATGCCGTGGTTGCATGACCGGCAGGCGTGACCGGCGCGTGAACTCTGAGGTGCGCGAGCTGAGCCCGTGCTCGTGTGGTTCGATCATCGCCTACCAGCCATGGACGTTGAAGAACGCCTGTCTTCATTAAACGAGTACGCTGCCGCTTTGACTCTGCTTGCATAAGCTATAACAATTGGCGACGAAGCGGACGAAGACAACGGGCAAGCGTCCGTTGCCCGGACCCCGAGGATGGCTGTGGGCGGTATCAACGAGTATCGCCTCAGCACCAACGCTTCCTGGGACGAGTACGTAGAGCGACTCGAAATGTACTGCGTAGCCAACAGTCTGACAACGCCTGAGCAGAAGCGTGCCGTCCTGCTGAGTTGCTGCGGAGAAGAAACATACTCCTTAATCGTAACCTTGGTGAAGCCGACGAGACCGACAGCTGCAGACTATACCACGATAGTAACAGCGGTCAAGGCTCATCTGCACCCAAGGCCATCGGAACTCTACGCAAGGTTCCTGTTCTACAAGCGCGACCAGCACGCAGGCGAGACAGTTGCAGACTACGTGACAGCGCTCCGAACGCTGGCAGAAGACTGCGGTTTCGGAGATAGACAACTGCCCCTTGAAATCATGATGCGATACAGGTTCGTCTGCGGCATCGCGCCCGAGAGAGTGCAGCAACGGCTTTTGGCTGAACGCAACTTGACGTTCGACGTAGCCTACGACTTGGCCGTCACTGCAGAGGCAACGTCGCAGCAACAGCGAGACATCAGGATGCAAAGTCAACAGAGCGGTAAAGTTGACTCTGATGGTGAAATTTAAGCGACAACTATGAAACCGCAGAGGCAAGCAGACAGCGGAAACTGCCACCGTTGCACCGGTAAGCACAAATCCTTCGTGTGAAAATTTAAAGACTCCGTCTGCTACAAATGCCAGAAGAAGGGGCATATAGCAAAGGCATGTCAAAGTAAGACAGCCACAGTAAAGAAAGGAAGAGACACAAAAAGAGGAGACAGCGTTTACGAAGTAGACGAACTCTGTTCGATCTGCGAGGTGCATGAAACCGAAGAAAAGATTCTAGTGCCAGTAAAGATAGAGTCACAAGATGTAATCATGGAAGTTGACTCTGGAGCATCTTGCTCTATCATGAGCGAAGAAACGTTTCGCCAGATAGACAAGAGAGTGATTCCCATCGAGAGCACACCCACCAAGTTATTGACCTGGTCAAAACAAACATTGCCTACAGTTGGCAAAGCAATGGTAAGCGTCACGCTTAAAGGACGCAAGGCTGTTTTGCCAATCATGGTCGTGGCACAGCACGAAAGAAGCTTGATGGGACGAAACTGGTTTCGACCGCTAGGCATCGAGTTACACGGCATCCGACAACTCAGCACGTCCGACGGAGCGCTAACAGCGCAGTTTTCCGAGGTTTTTCGCACCGATCTGCCCGGATTCAAGGAAGCTCCGATCCACATCGAGCTGAACGACGTGCAACCCAAGTTTTTAAAGAGTCGGCCAGTGCCGTTCGCCCTTCGAGAGGATGTCACCAAAGAGTTAGACCGCCTGCAGAAGCAAGGCATCCTGGAGCCGACCCAGTACTCCGACTGGGCCACACCGCTCGTCGTGGTGAGGAAGAAAAACGGAACTTTACGCCTGTGCTGTGATTATCGTAGCACAGTCAACAAGGCGATTAAGAGCAACGTCTATCCACTACCGACTAGGGTCAAGTAAGATATTCACAAAACTAGACCTAACCCAGGCCTATCAGCAGCTCGTACTTGACGACGAGTCGTCAGAAGTCCTCACCGTGAATACATTGAAAGGACTGTACAAAGTTCGCCGACTTCCTTTCGGTATATCTCTCGCGCCAGGATTGTTCCAGCGTGTTGTAGACAGCTTGCTGTCAGGTATACCGGGAGTTGTCGTATATCTTGACGATATCGTTGTCTCGGGCTCGACCGTGGCGGAGCATGATGAAAGATTAAGAGCAGTCATGCCGCGGTTGCAAGACTCGCGCTTGCGGGTAAACAAAGACAAATGCGAGTTCTGTAAAACAAGCATCGAGTACCTGGGTCACAGAATTGACTCCACTGGCATTCACCCAAGTGAAGAAAAAGTGACTGCAATCAAGAGTGCGCCGAGCCCAAAGAACAAAAAAGAACTACAAGCTTTTTTGGGACTAGTCAACTTTTACAGCAGATTTCTTGAAGGGAAAGCTGAAGTTGTCGAGCCATTGCATCGTCTTCTAGACCTAGAAAGAAAATGGGCGTGGACGCAGGAGCACGAGAAAGCGTACTGGAACCTAAAAGGGCTTCTCAGCTCTGACGCAGTGCTAGTACGCTACGACCCTGTGCGTCCACTGGTCTTGTCGTGTGACGCCTCACCGGTTGGTGTTGGTGCAGTTCTTTCTCACAAGAACGACGATGGTACAGAAGTCCCAATAGCTTATGCGTCACGGACATTGGGGCGAAGTGAACGCAATTACGCTCAAATCGACAAAGAAGGGCTTGCCGTAGTTTATGGTGTGAAGCACTTTCACCAGTATCTCGCGGGAAGAGAATTCACGATCGTAACCGATCATAAACCGCTTCTTGGGATTTTTGACACAGCGAAGCCAATGCCACAAATCCTGTCACCGAGGATGCTGCGGTGGAGCTTGCTGCTGGGAGCGTATGACTACAAGCTTGTGTTTCGACCAGGAATCGACAACACCAACGCAGACGGGTTAAGCCGCCTTCCAGCACCAAGTGATGTCGACGAGCCAGTGCCACCAGGTGACGCTCTCCTCCTCGAGGCCGTCGAGTACCCTCCACTGCAGGCAGCAGATATCGAAAGGCTGACAAAGCAAGACCCTACGCTGGCAAGAGTCAAGCAATGAATACTCTCGGGTTGGCCACAGGAAACCCTGGGAGGATCTTTTGCACCTTTTGAGGTGAGACGCACAGAACTTTCCTTGCATCGAGATTGTATTCTGTGGGGAAATAGAGTGGTCATTCCCGAACAAGCCACAAGGAAGGTCCTACAATTGCTTCATGCCAACCACCCAGGAATGACAGCAATGAAAACGTCGGCCAGGGCGTACGTTTGGTGGCCTAAAATCGATCAAGCAATCAAGGACTTTGTACGCCATTGCCAACAGTGCCAGGAAAACAGGCAGAGCGATCCCAAAGCACCTGTTCACTTTTGGATAAAGCCAGAACAGCCCTGGAGCCGCCTGCACGTAGATTTCGCTGGACCCGTTCGAGGTGAAAGTTTTCTCATTGTGGTGGACGCATTTTCTAACTGGGCCGAAGTCGAGATTATGCCGTCCACGAAATCAGCTGCAGTGATTACGGCGCTGAGGAAACTATTCGCGACACATGGGTTGCCCGGCGTAATTGTCTCGGACAACGGAACGGCGTTCAAAAGTGCAGAAATGAAAGAGTTCTTGAAACTTAATGCTGTCCGTTTCATCTACACAGCCCCGTACCATCCTGCGAGCAATGGCAGGGCAGAAAGAATGGTGAGGGAAGTCAAGTCTGCCTTAAAGAAGCTAACTCAAGGCGACACACAGTGCAAGATTTCACGTTTTTTATTTAAGCAGCACACGACACCTCACTCGGACACCGGGAAGACTCCGGGAGAGTTGATGATGGGCCGGAGGCTGCGGTCCCCGTTGGCCAGACTGCATCCTGACCTCCAGAGAGATCCAGGAGCGGATCAACCAAAGGTCAAGCGGTTTCACGTAGGCGACACCGTCTACGCCCGGAATTTTGCGACGGGACCACGATGGAAAGCAGCAAAGGTTGTAGCAGTGACGGGACCAGTTTCCTACAAGGTCCAGCTGGCCAATCGAGAGGTTCATCGCCGTCATCGTGATCACCTCAGGAAGGCTTGGCTTGACTGGGATGACAACCTTGAAGCTGACGTTGATTATGACGTCAAGCTGCCACCAACAGCAGCCCCTGGACATGGAACACCACAAGCATCTCTTGCCAGGCGAAACCCAGAAAGACCTGTTCCTCAAGTTGGGTCATCGCCAGCGCCTCAGCCAGAGCAGCCGCTCAGAAGGTCAGCACAAGAGCGACGTCCAGTCATTCGCTACGGAACTGTCCCACCTGAGGGGGAAGGAATGTAATATAGTGATCATTGTTGCATATCAATGCCGTGGTTGCATGACCGGCAGGCGTGACCGGCGCGTGAACTCTGAGGTGCGCGAGCTGAGCCCGTGCTCGTGTGGTTCGATCATCGGCTACCAGCCATGGACGTTGAAGAACGCCTGTCTTCATTAAACGAGTACGCTGCAGCTTTGACTCTGCTTGCATAAGCTATAACACTTTCTGACGCCTAACGTTTTTACCTAAACGTCAAAACAGAATAAAATCGAAATGCTAGAGAAATGTCAGTATAAGTGAAGTCGGGGAACATTTATCGGGCAGAAAATGGCGAAGTCCCGCTTCTTTTTATAGTGCCTTAGTTTGTCTTGCATAAATAGTATATTGTCACGAACGACAAGGTGAAACAAAGAAAAATAACTGGAAGAACTGAAACGTTTAATGGGGCGAACTTGTGCCGAAAACAATAAAAAGGAAACAGAAGATAACAGCAGAGCGTCGCGGGCGTCGAAGTCGGCGTAACAGCAGAGTCGAACGCTGGGGCGAAACTCCCTCCGGCTCGCCACGCGGAGCACCTTTGTACCCGCGTGTTTCTCTGGAACATTCGGCCTAGAACATTCATAACTAGATCGGACGAGAAGGTTCTCGAACTTACGAGAACGCCACTGTAAAAAGAATAAATAAAAGAAGATTCCGCTCCCTGGAATCAAACCCGGATCCTTCGCGCGACAGCCAAGGACGCTAACCACTCGGCCACGTACGGGCTCGCTCGCCAACGCGCGTGACAATATAAGATAACTGTATAGACATTTCATTCTTATTCATCGATCGATCTGCGTAATTGGCAAAATCATATCTTGATTCTAATGTGAATAATTTAATTACTTTGACTCAGTCATCGTCGATAAACAACGCAAATATGTAATACATTTTTTTTTTTTAAGACAAAACAATTTTCTTTTTACGCAAATTGTTTTTTTTAATAAGGCAGCGAAAGCAATTTGTTCTTTCAACCTATGTCCTGAGCGTGTCCCATTGATCTGTCGTGTTCTGAACAAACTTCATGCTTACCGCAAGTTTTTCTAAAAAATAATACATTTTAGGGATAAGGTTTGCATTTTGGGGATCCTCATCACTGGTTTGGAAGGGTTTTCCTAGAGGCCTTCGTTTTCTTTTTTCGTTTTATTTATTGTTTATTATAAATGTTCTAACTGAAGACTATCAGTTGTGTATGAATGTATGTTGATTCATTGTATAGTTTGGCTGGCAACCCGAGGATGCGGACATATTAGCTCATTAACAAAACAGACATAAAAAGCTCAGATCATAGACGTTGATCAATCTTAATTTGCCTATCCTTTCTACTCGTGTATTGTTTCGTTATTTGTTATCCCAGTCAGTGGTGATCTAACATTATTTTAAACTGCAACCGGCTTATCTCCCCCTCTCACAATTCAGTTGTCAAAGTGGTCACGGAATGACAAAGATACGTGATTCTCAAAGTTTCATTAGCTTAGATTAAAAACTTTTTTGTTTGCAAAGCTATATTACTCCCGATTGAAAATACATCTTAAAGATAAATCGCCCAAAAAAACAAGGACAAAGTCGAAGTTGACAACAGGA
Source organism: Ixodes persulcatus (assembly GCA_013358835.2). NCBI lineage: Eukaryota > Metazoa > Arthropoda > Arachnida > Ixodida > Ixodidae > Ixodes > Ixodes persulcatus. The sequence continues at coordinate 808,858 of JABSTQ010010262.1, forward strand.
CATATTGTAACTAATATATTCGTCTTGTTATTAAAGTCGGTATGGAGACCGACGCACAAATCTTTTGAAACAATCGCTATTGCTCCGGTAAGCAGTAAAGAAACACATACACACGAGAGAGCTATCGATTCTATTCGCATAACCACGATTGTATTCAGACTACTATCCAAACCATCATAATACCCATGATATTCTACAAGTTGTATGCACTCTTGTTTCGGTGATACATCCGTTGCCAAACTACAATTAGAGTCTGGAATGGCGTCCGTTATATACGTTCAACGTGTTTTTTTTTTTTTTTTCATTCGTGCTAATGACCATAGTCAGGGACAACATTTCCTGGAATTTTCGAGGAGAGGAAGAGAGCGCAAGCACAGCTCCAATTAGCGCTCGAAAGAAAAGAGGGCATGCGTGCCCGTACCTTGACTGCATTGCCAAGAAAAGTTTTCCCCGAGTATTACCAGTAATGTCACGAATAAAAATAGCAGATGAATGTAAAACAGAAAAGAAAGGTTTGATGAGTGCCTCATGTACTCCGGAGCGATAATAACATGCTCAGAAATTTCCACTCTCTCCGTCGTTCTTTTTTTGTTTAGTTGTCAATTACTATAGATCGGTGGGGTTAGAACCTCGTACCTTCGCGTGGGAGTTGCGCACGATGCCCACTCGGCCGGGAACGCGCCAATATATAAATTTCCAAACCTCGTTTTTTAAGGCAAAAGGGTCTCTATCTTTCGAACAGGCTGTGAAGCTAAGCCAGATCCGTGAAAATGATTCGATGTGCCCGAAAGGGCTTAAACTTTATAAACCTATCGTCCGACTGCCTTAATGCCCACGCACTTCCCGCATCAAAATTTTTAACCGTGCCTTACGGCGCAACGATAACAATGTAATTCTTCCTTACGCAAAGAGCCGCTCGACGAGTCTTTGTCCAAGACCGATATTTATCCACGCCGAAACGCGCCCCCCCCCCCCCCACGCTCCCTCCCCCCTCCATTAGAGGGATAATGAGATGGAGATAACCCGGGCGCTTCCGCCCGAAGTTTCGAAATGTTTACATCGAAATGCTGTTTCCGAAAAGTCCTGACCGAATTTAACGAGCGCAACACTTAGGTAAGTGGAGGCTTCGAAATTATGTGGCACAAACCAAGATACAAAAAAAAAATAAGCAAAGAGAATAGATTAACACGGAGTTGTCAAAAATGCTAACATATGTTGTCACAGACGGCTTAATAAATGCGGGGCGTGGCGGCGAGTCCTCCACATCTCATTAGCACTCCACAGCCAATCAGATTACAGCATTAGCCGATAAGAACGCCGAAGGACCAATCAGAAAGAAAGAAGCGCGTGAACATCTGTAGATCGCGTCCGGCGTTTCCTAGGGTGTCAGCGATCATGGTTCCGGTAGAATGAAAGGGAAGGTTGAAAGGAGGAATATAAATGCACAAAATGTCCCCCCCCCCCTTTTCTTTAAACTTTCTTTTTTTGCAAAAATAGATTACGCTAAACGCTCATTCTCCGCCCAGATGCAGTTTCAGAACTAACCGTTACCTTATTGAAAAGTTACAAGTGATTTCTTTTTTTTTTATTTACAATGGGAAAAATGGCGGCCGACACAGTTCTCAAATACATTCAGCTGAATGGCGCTAGTTATCAAAAACGGGCCAAACCGAGCCGAATTTCCCATTAAGATAATATTAACAAAACATAACTTTCGAATGAGATGACGGTTAGTTCTGAAACTGGCGTTTGGTTCGGTACGCTAGCGCTACATGTGGGCGGAGCATGAGCCTTCGGCAAGACATAGGTTATTTTACGGGGAGGGGGGGGGGGGGGGTCGTCAAACCTGTAAATGATGTTTGGGACACCCTATAAATTATAGGGTGTCCCAAACATAATTTATGCTATAATTGAATTATATACTGATATTGTCGGAAAACTAGGAATATATAATGTCATTTGAAGCTCCGCTGTGTGTGTGTTTGTGTGTTCGCGCGCGTTTGTGTGTGTGTTTTGTGAGCTCAAGGGGTTACGCTAACTTTCGCTGAATCAATGTGTGTGTGTGCGTGTGTCTGTGTCTTGTGAGCTCGAGGAGTTACGCTAAGTTTAGCTGAATGTATTAAGTGATGATATCTAAGTTATCATCATTCGAGTGAAAAAGTATTGGGCAGCTTGTGCGATCTATATGACAACATTTCTTTTCCAACTTTTACGGGATCACTTGCGCTCGTTCCACTATACGGGGTTACGAAATTTACCTTCGGAAACACGTTTATAAACCATCCAATTCTCTCATGTAGGTATTATTATTGAGCAGCTCATTTTTGTATCTTATAGAAATCCTATGATAGTACGTGTTATGGATGTTTAGTTTGTTATACGTTCTGAACGGGTTTTCGGTATTCGAGTAAAAAGGCACGTTAGTAATATTACGTAATATTCGTTTTTGAAAAATGTGTTTTATCTTAAAGGCCCCTGAAAAGAAAAACAACTTTTTTTAACATTTTGGTTGGGACACGCTTGTCAAAAACTAAAGTTTACGCGAAAAAAAGAATTGTTTAGAGCTATATTGACGGCCAGAGATTTATTTCAAATTCTGCGCGCAAAGTCCATGACGTCACGGAATGGTCATTTCCTCTTTCGACCTCAACGTGATGGTCATTCGCTCTTTTCACCTCAACTGGAAAGCGCGTGGAGGAGAGGTTGATCCCCTCTCCTCCACGCGCCCGAAATGCCGACAAAGAAAACAAGTGGAAAGGAGGGGAGAACCGTCTAAATTGCGTCTCGCGCCGTCAATATTGCTCCAACTTTTTTTTCGCGGAAAATTAATTTTGGACACGCGTGTCTAAAATAAGTTGTTAAAAAAAGAATATTTTTTTTTCTTTCTTTTTAGGGGCCCTTAAGATTTGTTGCCGTCAGTACCCCAAACCAGATAACGATACTTTAAACGAGAAAGAAATAGAGATTTATACTGTTATACTTCCACTGACTTCCGAAGTATATAACGGTTCCTATATACGAAGCCTACAATCCTCGCTAATTAATTTTTTTAAATGCTCAAGGTGGTCATCCTCAAAACGCGAACAAACTAACAAAAAAAAAAATAGAGGTCACTGACATGTTTATTAAAAACAGCGTTTAATGCCTTTTGCTCCGTTCTGATTTTCCCTCAGGTGAAGAGAATTTCCCATTCGGGAGGGCGGCATGAGCGAAGAGAGCGAGTACAGAATGAGACTGGTCACCCTTGGCGGCGGAGGAGTGGGGAAGAGTTCCATCGTCAAGCGCTTTCTATTCAACACGTACACGGACCGCTACAAGCCCACGGTCGAGGACCTCTTCTGCAAGGAGTTCGATCTGGACACCATGACCCTCAAGGTAAGCCTATGTATTCGCGTCCAAATTAAAACAATCTGCAAAAAAATATACATTTTTTTTTTTTTTTAGTGGCATAAAGAAGTACGCATTGTGGAGCGCCCAATCTTCTTCAGCTGTAGCGATAGCGGTCCGAATTGTATGTCAAAGTTTCAGAGCTAACCGTTATATTATTCGAAAGTCAAAAACCGATTTCCTGAAATTTTCAATTTAAAATCGTGGTCCACGAAGCCCACGAACACGGCTGAATGGCGCAGACCATCGAAAACGGAACCCATTTTCCCATTGAACGTTGCAGAAAATGAGTTATATATATATATATATGGGTGGTTTCATCTCAAATCGTGCAGGCAAAAAGGGTCGAATTTTTAATTTCGCTGAAAAAAGTATGTTATGGCGTCGTCTCTAAAAACGCAGTAACCACAAACCGCAAGTCCGTCGGATTTTTTGTTCTCGACTTACGAATTTTAAGAGGCCGCGGCGGAAAGCAGTGTTTTTCACATCCGTCGTGGGTCGGATGTTTCACTCGATCTCCCGTCGTGGATTTTCAGTCCACATTATATTAACTTTTTTCAAGCACTCTGTGGGCACAAGTAAAACGCTATAATACCATGAAATAATTTTAGGCGTTTTGCTTTTTTTCTGCAAAATTGTCAAAAACGCCCCCTCGGTCAATTATTGACGAATTTTGACAATTAAATACTGGCGATCTACTTGGGTTACATCAATATTTTTTATGTCTATGGAGAGCCCCAAACACGCTCTTTATAGATATTACACTTAAAATTGTCGGAAGTACGTAGTCGCAAGTATGTGAGCCAGCCTTAATATCTGCACGTTATTTTGATACCTATTCTATGGAAGTTGCCGAGAGCCTCACTCATAAGCTCCAATTGAGGAACCATTCCTTGACCAGTAGAAAGAAAAACATGCATCCAATCCACATATGCACCAGCTTTCGCAAAATTAAATAAAAAAGTTAGCTCAAATTTTCATCCGTCCTTGACCTTTTTGTCGCGTAAATAATAGGGTAGGCGGTAGTGCAATACAAATGTAACCGGAGAGAACTTCGGTTTTAAATAGCGTTTATATTTCTATGTCTAAATGCACTGGTAATAATACGCAGTGGCAATTAAACGCCAGTCACCGTTTCGTTGGTGGGGTAAACTTCGGCTCACAGGGCAGTATAATAAGACGACCCACTTCACAACCTACCTATTTTAGACCTCAAGATGCGTAGATATACAGTGGCGAACTATGTGAGCTGAACCAAACGTCCTTCTTGCCTCTTAGGCGTACCTGCCAGTTTTGGAGAGAGCTGTAGTCCAAACTACAAATGGAATGAGAAGTTGAGGTCCTTACTTGGGACTATTTGACAAGTTGGGAGAAACAAAGTAGCCAAAAAAACTTTTTTGTTGCCTCCTTTCGTTCCAGGTGGACATCTTGGACACTGCAGGCGACCACCAGTTTCCCGCCATGCGGAGGCTGTCCGATAGCCAACGGACATGCCTTCCTCCTCGTCTACAGCCTCGACTCGCTCGCCTCCTTCAGGCACGTCAAACAATGCTTCGAGGAAATCAGAGAGCAAAAGGCGGATTTCCAGGTACGAAGTGGTTTTACAGCGGAGCTGTTGAGGGCTAGTTTCCCGAAGGATCGCGTCCGCCAGCAATACATGTCGACACGGCACTCCGGACAGCTACCGTCATCTTAAAGCGACGGCGGCAACCAGACAACCGGTTGCCGCCGTCGCTTATAGATGGCGGCAACCTTTCCAGCCTTTCCATTCTGGACTTGCCGACTTGTGGCCGGCCATTACTTCATTCCCACCATAGTACAGCTTCGCTGGTCTTCCTTCTTCATCAAAATAAAAAAAAAGGCTCAAAAGTTTTTTTTTTATGTACTAGCAGCGGTGCAAACATTCACATTCTAGATTGCAGGGCTGCTGTAGTGCTGGAGTTCCTTTGACGCCACCTTCTGCAGGCCAGCGTGAGGCACTGCTTGAACACGAGTGCTGTGTCAATTTCCGGTGGAACTCGAATGCATTCAGTGACGACTTCAAAGCCAGCCGACCTCTGACGCACCAGTCATTTCCAATTTGTGCTTACAACTCGCTTGAAGTGTATGACGAATAGATATTCATCACTTCGGCCCCTTATCTAGGTGTGCAGCCACGGCTTAAATTATAAGTTGATATGATTAAGCAGAATGGATGAGGAAACAAGTCGTGAGGAAGCGAGCAATCAGAAAGCGTCCCTCTATCGGCCTTACACGGTTCTCCTATTGATTGGCCCCTGTGACGTATTTGGGAGGATGTCTTCTAGCGTCAAGAATTGTGGTGTTGCTGTTGAGTACACTGTCATCAACCTCTTCAGTAACCAACACACAGCACCTGACTTGCCATTCTCAACTCAGAATCTGTCTCAAGATTGACTACAATCCCAAGCATTAAAGCAAATATTTTTTTTTTTTTGTGACGGTAGAAGTGTGACAAGTGGGAGTAAACCAAAGAAAGGTATCAGCGCCAATTACCCTCAATGTAGTCGAGAGCGAAAATACAGAAAGATGAGATTACATATAACTTCTCACAAGGCTTTCTGTTGTTCGCTCATACCTCGTTCACTTTTTTTATAATCAGCGGAAGGGCGAAAGGGCGTGACTGATTATGTTGACGTTTCTTACTTCGTAATTTGTTTTCCTGCGTTGCGTTTTTTTTTTTTTTGCTTATGTTTTAATTTTGTAAAAGTTACAAAATAATGAAGGGAATGAATAACATCCCTTATGTGACAAAATAAAATGCCTTAAATTATTAATCTCGAGTCGACGCGTACCATCGGTGGGAATAGTTTAAACATCATAATCTAAAACCTAAAGATAATAATAAAAAAGCAATCAACGACACAAGACAAAATCTGAAAAGCAGCTGGGTGTCTGGATTTATTCGCACAAGGGCACCAAAATATAGCCGTCCACAAAAAAAAAAAAAAAATAAGAAAGACAAAAGACATGCCGCCGAAAAGATTTGATGGAAACTGGCCTGAAACTGTCCAGACAGCCTAATCTCCAAATTAGTGCATAGTTTGGAGATCTCTTCTAGGTAGAAAAATGTTTGTCAGTTTCGTTTTCCGCTCTTGTGAGGTTATAAATTCCATTTAAAGATAACATTCGCGCAAAATGACGTGGGCGTTAAGCGCAAAAGTGCTCTAATCAACACATTTAAACCCCAGTGATGCATGTTCGAGTATTTTTTAACATGATAAACGTATTTTTGGTTATGTTGAAGACGATATGCGTTTTTGAAGATGCCTTTATGTAACAAGGTAAGTCGCACTTGGCGAGACAAAGTCCGCAGACATACACAAAGCTTTAAACAGATGCGCAAGCATTGCGCTAGAATTTATGAATAAAGTGAGCTCGACTCAAAAGCTGCTGCAACTGCTTTACAATCGCTAAGAACACGCTTTCGCATCGGTCATCGCACTCTAGGAGCATTCCGCTACCAGTTGGTGCAGCAAAATTTGTAAAACTAACATTTTTTGCCAAGTTACAATCTAACGGCAATTGTTTATCCATGCTCAAGTATCGCCATTCATACTGTAGCCGCCACTGACACTTCAATCTATTGAGAAACTTAGCGTTGGAACGGTGAAAGCAAAGTGGTTTTATGCATCATGAAATCTGCTCTCCGAGACACTTCAGCACGAACATGACTTCGGCGCTGTTCCACATTTTACTAAAAAAAAAAGCGGCTAGCGGGTATTAGAATTTCTTACTTAGGTTAGTACCCCACTGGATACTTTCAACCACCATAGTAGTTTTGATGAAAGTCCTTCAATACCGAGAAAGAAAACACAAAAACAACGGCAATGGCTTGTTCGCGCAAAGTGTCCACATCATTATAACGCAAATGAATGCAAAGGCGCAAGCGAGCTGGACAACATCAGGCCGCGCAGTAATGAGCCATGTGCGGGTTCAGCACTGTCAGGCTAAAACGACACGGAAGCAAACGGGAGATGAAAGTGACTGTTCCATTGACATCAAGCGAAAAACCCCAAATTTGTCCGCAACCCACCGGAACGTTAGTGCTGCCGCGCACAAGTTCCACATGACAATACGCACCCCATGAGTGTTTGAGCCTATTTTCACGAGAGGGCGCGACGAGGCCCTGCACAAGATAACCCTACCACTCGAAAGACCTGACACTCCGGACCACCGGCCTAAACCAGAGGGAAATGCCAGTGGCCGACTCACGATACTGGGGACAGTATAGTCTATGTGGAGAGCACGGGCCTCAGTCACGCCTACTTGCACTTAATTATATCTCATCACAGCAGGGCCATACAAAAGAGTAACCGCCCAGCACTCTATCGCTCAGTAAACGTTAAAGGGGAAACACTGGTCCTGGAGCTTGCTTCCGCATTTTTTTTTTACCAGACCAAATGAAAGAGAACATGTTTGTTTAGTTTTTGTGCTGATTTCAAATATTTGTTTTTTTAATGAGTAGGTTCTTTCTCAAGATAATTATAGTTTACCTCCTTTGTTTTCAGAAACAACAGTGGAAATCAATTTTTTTAAAATTCACGTTTTATCATATGGCCACATACTTCGAATTATGAAGCACACAATGTTGGAAGTATTTTTCTGCATTTAACCATTATCGTTGGCTTCACAGCACATTGCATCTCAGCGTTCAATGTGTGACTTTTAATTCATAAAAAATAGTTCGATTGAATATTTTTCTACACCTATATTGAATAATTTGCTTCCAACATTGTACGCTTTGCGCATTTAGCTATGCATTTTGCTGAGAAATTTATATTTCTGTCTGCAAAAAAACAAATGCTGAGATCTCCTTCCTAACCTTTCGCAGAGTTGAGAAAGTGTCGTTTTAACATCAACTTCAGCGCAACTTCAGCCTGCATAGGCTTTATGAAGCGTAATATGGCTCAGGTAATCATTTTTAATACGAGAAACTTGGCAAACCTGAAGAAAACAATACTAAAAAATTTAAAATAGTCAATTAAAAAAAACAGTGTTTTAGGGATTTCTTGGCTTCGAAGAACCATGTATTCCCTAAACCACTGCCATTAAGATCTGCCTCTTAAAACAACTTGCAACTCATGACCCACGTATTTCTATTCACCAAGGGGCAACACAGAGGAGGGGCAGGGAACGCGCGAAGACGTGTCAGACAAGCGAGCGGCCTCACTGGTCGAGGTCAGGGGTACCTAACCACGTGGGTTTCTTTGGCGGGTAAACAAATGCAAGACGTCCACAAGGAGCAGTCAAATTTGCACGCCGCATAGTGCTTAAGCATGGGAATTTTTGTTGGCAAGGGGTTGTCAAACTGCTTTATGAATTTTATATTTCTTCTGCGCTCTAAAGCAGGGAACCTGTTGAATTTCCCTCGCTGCAACCCACCTGTCATTTACTGATAAGTATCACCGCGCTGCGACCCCAAAGAACTTGCACGTACTTATGCGCCGGCATACTATCGGTGGCGGAGCGTCTTTCACGTGGCGGATTACATTTGACCACCTGGCGGCATAGGCGGCCGGTGAAGATGTAACATGCGGGCAACCCGGTCGAAGGCCTAGTGCCACCATGGTGCCAACAAAATAAAAGCGTGTGTTTTAAGGTGTACGTTCCTCTATGTTTCCTCCAGATATTCACTAGATATATCAAGTAACAAGACAAGATAGAACATACTAAAGATGTGTTCATACAACCACTCTTTGCCTCATTTTCATTAAGTTCGGGCAGATATATATATTATATATATAATATATATATAATATATATATTATATATATATATATATAACTGGGAAGAAAAAAACCTTCGTGAAAAGAGCAATAACGGACGATTTATTCTTCGACGTTTCGGCCGGAGTCCGGCCTTCGTCAGGAAGAGTCGTCGTTGTTGCTGTTTTTACCAAGGCTTTTTTTCTTGCCAGTTTTTAATATATATATATATATATATAATATATATATATATATATATATATTATATATTATATATATATACTAAGTATATATATCGATATCGAAGTCGTTATATATACGCGTTTGTTATTATATATTATATATATATTATATATATATATAATTATATTCTACTATTTATATTATATATAAATCTATTATATATATTCATACTATATATCGAACGTCGTTTATATTAATTTTTAGAAAAGAGCTCTTCAGTACGTTGAGCTGCTGTCCACTTCCACCCCAATAGTTCCAATTAATTTCATTTCATTGTATTACCTCAAGGGCATCTTGAGGGAGGCATTACATAAGGGGAATGTCAAATTAAATTTTCGACACATAAAAAAAAACTGCAAAAAGAAAAAAAAAGAAAAGTTCAGGAAACATCATTACATAAGCACCATCAAACTATTTTAGAAATCTCACGTGAAAAACATTTGTAATCATTACTAGTTGCAAACTTTGAGGGCAGTCTACTCTAATGTGATACACATAATAAAAAGGGGAGCATTTGAATGTGTTGGTATTGCAAAAAAAAATGGTTTCAACTCCGCAGGGGTGATCGAGGCGAGAGAAAATATGACGGGCCGGAGAAATAAATGTTCGGGGATATCGCAGGTTATAGTACAATCTGTGCATGAAAAAGAGCCAGTCTATTTTTCTTCGAGTGTTGAGAGTTTGTAGGATATGAATTGTTTTAACCAAGATAGGCCACTCCAGGAGTAGTTACCAGTGATAAAACGAGTAGCATGATTTTGGACAGCTTCCAGTTGGTTAATGAAATAGCTATGGTGAGGGTCCCTATATTACCGCTGCATATTCCAGCTTAGTTCTGGCTAGTGTCTATAGATCTCAATCTACAGTTCAGGGGTTCTCAAGCTGGGGTGCGTGGACGCTTTGGGATCCTGAAGGCCTTCTTGGGGACCACGAAGCCCTTGACCATCAGACAAGCCGAGCAATAAAACTTTCTATTATTGATGCTGGCTGTGCCACAAGGCTAAATAGTAGAGCAAACCATGTGTTTCGAGTGAGTAGAGTTGAATGCTCTGTTTCAGAGATTCAAAGTTAACGTGCACGAAATTAACTCCCCCCCCCCCCCTCCCCTATGTTGAACATAGAAGGGGGTCTTCCACCACCTATGTTGAACCAGAAGGGATCCCCGAAACAACAGTGGTTGAGGACCACTGCTATGCGGAGCGCAAGTTCACCTACTTCTTGCACAGGGGTTGCGATGATGTCAGAGTGCCGAGCTCTTATTGGCTGACTGAAAATATAGTGGGTAGACCTCAAGGCATCTAACATTCAGCTCGACCCATTATCTTTTCAATCAAAGCCAATCAGAGCTCGGCATCGCTCTGACGTCACCGTGACTCCTGCGCAAGAAGCAGACCACTTGTTGTAGATCTACAGATCTATAAATGTCAAAAATTAAAAAAATACACCAAAAAAGCAGAAAAGAAAACATTCCTAATTTGCAGTATAAATGCGCAGTGCCTTCGAAAATCAACTTAATCACCTGCGAGTTTGTTACACTTTTAGTGTAAGCTTCTGGCATCTCCCCACAGGTAGCAATGAATTGTGTATCTGTTTTTTCTTGTGACTTAGCTTCCATGGATCTCTGGAGGTGCTGGCATACTAGAAACCAGATTTTCACAATTACAAATTTGGCCGGTGAAATAGTAGATCAAGCATAATCTTTCTATTTACCTGATCTGTCAATGCTCCACAATACTCTCTTTGCCCCAACCAAAACTATATTAATCTTCAACTTCTTTTTTCAGGAGGTCCCAATCGTCGTGGTCGGAAACAAGCTAGACCTGTCCGAAGACCGCCGTCAAGTCAGCAAGGAGGACGTGGCTGAGTGGCTCTTCTGCGAGTTGCCACGACTCCGAGCCAAGTTCATGGAATGTTCGGCCAAGGACAACGTCAACATCCGCGAAGTCTTCAGGGCCTTTCTTCAGCTCGGCCGAATTCCGCTGACCTCCGAGCAGGCGCCAGCTCTGCAGCGACGCTGCAGCGCGAGGGTAACAGGACTCAGAACACGCGGTTTCTCGTCCACATCCTTGCAGAGGGACCAGTCTTCGTCAACTGGAGGCGGAGAATCGTCCCTACAAAAGTCAACAAGTGGCTCGACAGCTTTGGATGGCTTTGGCGTGCAGAAGGCAAAGCCGAGAAGTCGTTCGCTCATTCGAAGAACGAGCAAGAAGGCTAAGCTGAAAGATCCGGCAGCTGGCGATGACTGTACCGTATCGTGACGTGGTGTGCGTTGCTCAGCAAAGTGGTCCCGATGTCTCGGTGCGTGGTTTAAGTGTCTTGTTGCGTCGACGGTTGTTCGAGGTATTGCGAAGGTTGAACTGTGGTGATAGGACACTTTTGAATGCGCCGTCTCGATTGGCTATCTCTTGGTAACTTCTTGGAATGTAGGACTAGATCGTCGCGCGGGACGTGCACTTATTAATATCTGGACCAGTAAAAAAAAAAAACACGGTGATTTCAGCGGCACGTCATGAAATTGAATAGGAAAAAGGATGGTTTGTTTGGGCTATTTGACGTGGATTTAGACAAACACTTACAAGAACTGCCGTTGTTTCGTCGAAACTAATATCCGATGGAGCGAAGCTATGTATCATGTCTGACGTTTGTGGTGTTACAAGGTGGCGATTCCGTCTACACTTTCTTATAACACTATTTAGTGTATCCATAACATCTATCGTTCAGAACTCCCATCGAAGCAACATCATATCTACCAGAAGCATGTCTGTCATCTCCCAGACCAGCTCATTTCAGTTGTTGTATATAATCTCACATGTCCTTTACAAGCTTTTCCTTTAAATCTTCCCGCGCTTTCGAGTGGGATGACATCATATGTTGTATAACTTGCATGTCGAACATGCAGCCTAAACATAACATTATTTTGTGTTTTTATTTTTTTATTTTCTGGCGTAAGCCTAAACCAGCATTCATTTCACACCATCAAAGTTCTTGTAACCAATGGGGCACATGCTAGACTTGCCCCATATTGCCCCATATTACAACGTCTAACGTATTTCAGCGTTTCCAGTCAAGTTTCTTCAGCCTCTCAGACCAAAATTTAAAACTTCGAGAAATGTACGAAAAATAATTATTGAGGCTTGTTATTTGAGTTACTAATGTGATGTAATGTTACATGCAACATTGCTTGCCATTAATGTTCAGCACAAAAAATGATCTGTTGTATGAATTTTAAGAGAAATCAGTGACTATCAAAATTTCGCCGGTGCTCCCCTATGATACTAGCACCCACAAGTTAATAGGGTCTAGTAATGTTAAAAAGCAACCAAATTTAGCATACACGTGATAGTTATCTAAAAACATATATGGTGCTGTTTTGTCTGGCGTGCTTGCAGAGTCACGCACAAAACAAGAATGCAAAATTGCCATGAAACTTACTACTCGGCGAAAATAACTTATACTCGGCGAAAACATTCAGTGGCAATGAAGAGAAAAAGGGGGAGGGGGGTGAGTCTAACGGCTCTGTATTATTGCGCCAAGTAGTTCCGCCACTAGGAAAGACTTAAGGAGCAAATTACTCTGTAGTGATTTCGTCGAATTCTATTTGTCTTGCGACCGACACAGATATACGGCGTCGATCTAAGAAATACTGCGAAATTCATCAGCGCTGCAGTTTGATGTCAATGATGCGTAAGCACTTCTTGTGCTAAAATATACCGCGGGCACGATATACCGAAATAGGAGCACGACCGCCCTACGGTGCGAAGTCAAATTCTATTTGGATCGCGTTTAGTTACCGATGGTCCCGGGAAAGGGGGGGGGGGGGGGGGGGGGGTCGTTGGAGCACCATATAGATTGAAACACGTATAGCGAAAGCTCGCGCTGCGGAACCACAGCTCAATCCCCACTTCTGCTCGCCGCTTACGACGGTGAGTTCTCTGACCAACCGGTATACGGAAACGACAGAGAGTCCCGGTTGCATCTCTCACTTGTACGTGCACGTTGCACACCACTTGCTTGATTCGTTTTGACAACCTTTTGCTCGCCAAACGTCGCGAAAACCCTACAGGCGAACAAAGCGACGACCTCTCGGGCGATATCGGCGATATACCACCGACGAATCTAAATACTCGATGGACACGAGAAAGACGCCATGTTTTTGTTTTGCAGGGAACTGGAAAACGTGCCGCGAACTTAAACCAAAAATGCCCGAAGGAGCTCAAAAAAAAAAATAAGTGTGGCATATCCCGACTAATATTTTATAGCATTAGAAAACCAAAGGTTAAGCGAACAATTTTTATATTTTTAATTGGTTATGTTGCACCGAGAAATTAAGTTTTGTTCAACTGTATACAGACGCGCAGTGAGACGGCGTACTTTGGCTTTGTAGCATAGGTTCTATTGCCTCAGACAGTTGACCCCGAGTATAGCATTGGGTTGAATTTGGTAGTCAGGATGCTAATTGGGAACCAGTAACCTTGTTTCCAGTACGCTTCTTTTCGATGCAAACAGAAGATACATCTTTAACACGTTATTAACCGCACTGTTTTGCTCCCGAACGTTTTACTAAATCTAAATCCGGAACATACACGTAGTTTGATTTTAACAAAAGATGAACATATCATGTTTAACTTCTCCGTTAGAATTTTTACTGCCTTAATAACTCTTGGAGCTAACAATTGGAGATATTCGTGTACTTAATGTTGGAAAGGCTCTAATGATTCTGAGTGTAATTTTTTCTAGCCCGGATCTTTTTATTGCACCTTGAACACGGCCACACAACGCAAGATAACTTCATTTATTAATGTGAGTTTAGGCGCAATAATTATATTTTATTCCGAGCAACAACATGCATCGATAGAGGATAGCACTTTTGGAATTATTTAGAGCGCGCGTCGACACAAGAAAAAGGGGGCAAGCACTCGACCAAAGCACTGGAGCTGCCACTACCACGGCCGCTTGATCACGAGCTGTGACACTACGACCAGAAGAGAAGGAAGAAGAGATGTCTACATTATGTACCCGATGTCTGACCAGTAAAGTAGTTTGTTTTTATTATACTGAAGCATTAACCTTAGACCAAAAAAGATTCGTCATCCTGGTGCCGAAGCCCGGGGGAGAATTGGCGGTTCACTCTGTTGACCATGTATGGTATTGAGACGAGCGAGAAGAATCCGGAGCTCCTCTTTAACAAGCACTCCACGCTCTACAGCCGCTGGCTCCCACCATCAAAGAGGACTCTGATCAAGGCACGATGCTTATCTCCTGAGCTCCAAACTGTAGCTGTTTGCAGCAGCACCGTCTTCTTTGCTTCAATCAAAAAACGGTTAAAGTGCAGGCGAGTTGGTGTAAGTTAAACGTGATGATTGAAACCTGAGACTGCGGTTCGAAAAAACGGAAACTCGTGAAGTAGGAAGAAAAAGGAACAGACAACGTCTCAAACTCAGCTAAAAACTTTATTGCTTCTACGCGCTTCATCAGTGACAGCTGCTTGAAGTGTCAGGGGACTGGTGGGGGCTTCACTCTTCAAAGCAGACATTCAAAGACTTTGAGCTAGACTTGTGAGACTAGGCATCAGAGACGACTCGTAGTCTGGTGGTTGTGCTGCGCTCACGATGAACTGCTTGGAAGACGCGGCTGCTGCAAACTACTACAGTTTGGAGCTCAGGGGCCAAGCATCGTGACTTGATCAGAGTCCTCTTCGATGGTGGGAGTCCGCGGCTGTGGAGCGCGAAGTGCTTGCTGAAGAGGACCTCCGGATTCTTCTCGCTCGTCTCAATACCATACTTGGTCAACAGAGTCAACTGCCAATTCTCCTGGGTTTCAGCACCAGGATGACGAATCTCATTTGGTCTAAGGTCAACGCTTCAGTCTAATATAAACAAACTACTTTACTGGTCAGACATCGGGTACATAATGTAGACATTGTTCTGGAGTGATCCTCTTCTTCCTTCTCTTCTGATCGTAGTGGTGCAGCTCGTGATCAAGCGGCCGTTGTAGTGGCAGCTACAATGCTTTTTCGATGTCAGCCACCAATGCCACACGACGTCTTCGGAAGTTCAAAAGTACCCCAACGATGTCTCGGTGAAGGTACTTCGTTTTTATTAGACTGAAGCGTTGACCTTAGACCAAAAAAGATTCGTCAAGCACTAACTTTGATTTCGATCAAAGTATAGATATAGAGGTTCTGGTTTATCATCATGTTGCTCCAGGCGGCCTATCTTTACAGGTTTGGTAGAACAAACACTGAAGACGTATGATATCATTCAGTCAAAGTTAATTATTGGTTTATTCTTGATATCTCAATATGTACTACTCCAGACTAGATAGGAATGTAACACTGGCCATGATAACAACGGGCCGGATTTGCGCCTATTTAAATAAATCTCGATAAACGTCGTTATTTTAATGAACCAAACGTCGATTTATATTAAGGAACCAAACGTCGATTTATTACGCGCAATCCTGTCAGATATAAGTGTCGAAAACCAGACGCCCTAGTTATAAGACGCGAGAAGAAGAATGTTTTAAACAATTATCGACTGCAACATATATCTAATGACCCTATAGAATCAGTCTTTAATTGTAACTTTTATGCACCTTCATTACCTGTAAATCAAAGCAACTAGGCAAGGTTGTGGAACACCTTGACGCCATTAAAAATCGTTTCAGGTCAAAAATACTACAAAGAAGGCTCTCGTAGTGTTTAGTAAATAATCATTTAGATTGACAACACACGTTACGGTTGCTCGCTGTATTTGAATCGTATAAACCAACGTTCGGATCCAGCGTCACGCTACAGCGGTGGCGATGCTGTCAGCGCGGCGCGTGCGTAGGCGGTTCACCTCACCCGAGTTTGGATTGTGCGCATGAGCAGTGCCCACACCTGACGTGGCGAAACGCGGAATTGTTTGATAACTGCGTGTTGGCGCATAGCTCTGAGTACTATGGTGACCCCTTTACAACCGAATATCACTTTTGAAAGCGTTTTCTATTCCAACGGATGGTATTGCAGGGTAATTCTGAAGTGGCTGTAAGTGGTCGAACAATTCAGATGCTTCTATTTTTATGCGGCAGGCAGCTTAAGCAAAGAACCATCAGGTGTGCCACTGATGACGGGTCCAACCACGCCGCCTAAAGTATTTCTACACCGGCCGGGCGTTCGTACGAGAATATCGAGCGTGCTGTTGAAGGGCTCAGTTACTTGTGGAATACACTGGGGGGATAAATCGGAGAAGTGACTCAGGTCATTGATCACTCAGCATAAAAAAAAAATCCTCTGGCTGAAAGTTTTGGCCGAATGCTGAGAGCTCAGGGATTTAAATTATTCGCTAATAAGAGTTTGATTTCACATTAGGGTGGACGCAATTGAACTTTTAATCTGGCTTATTTGAAAGACATTCAATATAATGAATAAACGTTCCACAAAAAATAAATAAGAATGCAGGTATTTTACTTTATTAAAAGTATCATAATGCATTTATTTGTTTTATTACTTTCGTCTAACAAAAGTCTTTAAGGAACACTAAAATGGAGATAATGATTAACAACTAAATTCAATGATGCGGAAAGTTCTCCACGCTTGTATCAAGTATGATTCTTGTTACTTGCTTCAAACATAAGTTATATTTCGTGGAATAACTTTAAATATTGCATTTAATTGTGTGACATTTTTGGAAATCACATTTTATGTTGGGTTAATAGTGGTCTAAGGGTAAGCTGATCTAATCGTGATCATTAAGCTCTATTTTATGCTTAAAATTCACTCAACCGTCAAAGCGCTCACTAATTAAGTCGACTGTTCTTGGGCCATCCGCGCTGTTACACAACTCTATCGAACGAACTGTGATATAATTTTCACGATAACACCACATTAAAACATTTTTTGCGCAAAATTAGTATCGCCATGTTACACTCAGCAATATACAGATGAGACATCATCGTCTTGGTGGTCAGCACTACTCTTAAGCCGTATATGAGCTTCCTGGATGTTTCCATATCAGTAGTCATAACTGGTTGACATTGTACTGGTTTAAACTTTTGCAGCATTTTTACTATAGTAACAAATATTACGTTGCCCAACTTTGTGATGTCCTCTCAATAATGAACATTGTCAATTCTACTTCTTCCTCTGGAAGTCGAACATCGGAGTCCTAAAAGCTTATGTGAGCTTTCGTAAGAAACAATTCACTATTATCGGTCACATTGATCTGAAATACGAAAAATTGCGGAAAATACCAAGTATCTTCATTGCTTTGTTTATTTCCTTCAACAAATTTGGGAGCTTAAAAATCATTCAAGGGCTGTATGATTCATTCAATGAAATATGTTTCAAGAAGACGTAAGCAAATGTAGGAGTCAGTTTCTTATGGTTGCAAGAAGACGTTTTGTTTGTCTCTTTTGCATTTATAAATACACGTTTGGCGTAATATTGTGCATCAATTATGAATACATTTTTTTGTGTTTGAAGATTAGAGTACTAAAGGTCTTTTACGGCTTGGGAAAATATTAAGGGGCCTTTTTCCGTCCACCTGTTTGAAATGCTGATGTTATGACAAAGTTTTATTTTGTTTCTATAGGGACACCAAGCTTTAGTCGTGCAAAAGCTGCTCGATTCATTTCTTTCTTATGGATATTTAGATTTTGCAGTCAGATAAGGTCATACAATGTTCTTTTTGTATAAATTCTTTACATGACTCATTGCACGTTCACAAAGCGATTAATGTCGCTACCAACTACGACACGACAATTAAAAATAAAAAAAAATTCTATAAAAATGTTCCTTTTATAAATGTTTTCATCAGTACCCTTTTTTTTTTTTTTTTTGCAAAATGGCATGTTTACCCAAAAGTTAAAACAGCCACTAAGAGAAATATTTGCATAAATGCATAGATAGTTGCTGCAAGCTAATTAGATATCCGGGTGCACCCAGTCGGGAGATAGTGGCTGTGCGAAAACTTTCCTAAACAAGGGCGTTTCGAGCCATATTGCATGATGTTGAATTTTAAATACGATGCGAAGGAGTATGGGACAAATGCCGCTGCGGCCGAGTGTTTTCGGTTGTAGATATTGCATTATTTCAGTCTGAAGCTTATGCGAGTCGGTGTTTTATGCCTCGTGTGTCTTGTCTCGAATGCGGATACAATTATCCAGAACATATCTTTGTCTCGTGGTCTCTTGGTGTGTATTTCAGATTTGTGATTCTTGAGCATAGTAGTGCGTGAGAATGAACATTTATGTCTATTATGGATTTCACACATGTGTGTTTGAAATGTATTGATGGAAGACTGTTATGGTTTACAAAAAAGTAGATCTAACACGTAAGCTTTTTTTCTTTTATTTAGCCGGCCGTTCTTTTAAAAGACTACAAATATTTCCCATCGTAGCACTAGTTTGGCTCGCTGATACGCCCAGTGAACCAAACAAACATCAAGTGACACAAAGTCACAATAAGTTAGTACAAGTCCCTCGCTATTTTCTTATGCCCTGGACTTCATTGCAAGTTCTGAACTTTAGATATTTTGACATATACGAAATCTCGCAACTCGCAATGTTCTATTTTGTCAAACAATATATGTTTTTAATGTGTGTCCAAAATTCTGGTGCATTGAACAAAAAGAAAGCTGAATCGTCTTTCCCGTTATTGTATCCTATTTTGAATCACTCCAATGTACGCAATTGATCCAGATAGTCATTCTTGTTAAGAGGCGTAGGGCTGTTAACGTGGTAAACAGGGGTATGGTTTTTCATGTGATATCAACTCTGTGGCTATACTTTTTGAACCAGAGATTTATCCTAAACCCTCGTTTGTTTTTATTGTATTACTTGAATGTCAGATTTATTGTTAAAGGGAGCATATGTGCGACTTCGCGTCTCAGAAATTTCGTACGTGTTTGAAGTCACAATATTTGTGAATGCGCTCATTATTTGACTTTGTTTACCATGGTCATATAACGAACAATTTTCAAGTTTAGGCGGTATAAAAAAAGTTCAATTTAATTGTTCATTTTTTCTGTCTTACAGAAGACCTTTTATTTTTGTCGGGTGAACATGCATGCTGTTTACAAAATAAATGTTAAAATTTTAATCGTAGTAGTCTTTCATACATCTCTTGTAACGTGTTCATTCCTCCCTCTGACTGTAATATTTCTATTTGTATAAACAAATAGTCACGTATTGTCTTATTCTGTGATAGCAACTTCGTATACATTTCGACCGATTGCGAATGGGCGTACAAAGATTGCACTCATTAATTTTTTATTTTTGCATTATTTCGCACTTTAGAAAGCTTTTGTTTTTCCAGAGGATAGATGAAAATATGAACGGTGTTTATCACTAATAAAATGGGAACAATCGTTGGCTTCGTGTTTCATTCTTTCTTTGTAGTCAGACTTTCTTGTACTTGTTCCGCAAATACACTTACGGAACCTCTAAATCTATCGGGCAATGTATCTCTTTGTGTAAATATTTTATTTCGTGTGCCACAAAAAAAGTACAATTTTCCTTTCCCGCAAAAATAAACTACGCATGCTGAACGGACATTTTCTATTCAAATGTAGCTCTAGCGGTTTGAACCGAATGGCAAAGTTTCGTGACTAATATTTATCTTATAAAAATGTTCGATGGGATTTGTTTTTAAATTTTCAATAAGAAAAAACAGCCGACGGAGCTCTGGAATACTTTGAGCTGAATGGCGCCAGTTACTGAATAACGGGCCCCATTTTCCCGTCGAAAGGTTCAGAAATTCACTTTTAAATTTAGAATAAGATAGAGGCTTTTTCGGAAACTTTGTCACATGGTTCGGAAGTTAGCGCTTAGCATTCGTTTTTTAAGGGCAATACGCCCAATCTACAAAATATCGGCATGGCATACGAATCAACGCAAATTTAGAAGGAGACGATTAACTTTAGGCCATCTTGAATGTTTTTGAAGATAAGCTTTCGTAACTCGGCAACACTCTATCTTTTAATAATGTTTTTTCTACAAAAGGAGTATTAGAAAAAAAAATGTCTCAGGGACTCTTCAGAATCTCTACAGTTATAGCGAACATGGTTGCATACTCCAATGTATGAAGTACACTCTTTATTCATTAGAGCAGTGGTTCTCAACCATCGATGTCTTGCGGACCCCTCATCGATCGGCGGAGATGATGGAGAACCCCGTTCGTGGTGACGGAAAAGGAAGGTATAGGTTCATTATAATAATGATTTGATAAATGAATAGAACTAAGGGCTAGTTTGACGTAGACTTCCCTCCTTCACACACACACAAGAAAATTCACCCGAAAAGTGCCAAATTTCTTCCCAATCTGATAAAATACACCTTTTATTGCCAGGCTTGACTGATGAGGCAGGGCTTCGCGGACCCCTAGAATGCCTTCGCGGACCCCTAAGGGTCCGCGGACCCCCATTTGAGAACCACTGCATTAGAGCATAGAGTACATTTGAGACTTCTTTCCTTATTCCTGTCGTTTTTCTGTCGTCACCGCAGTTTCGGGTAACTCTACAATTATAAAGTACGTACTGCTTGACGAACGGAACATTTGAGAAGCGTTTCGGATCTATATCTTCCATGTGCTTAGACAAGAGATTAAAGCGTTGTAAGCGGTGTTGTTTGCGGTGTTACATTGCTACCAATTACGATTAATTGCCTCGCTGCTGTCTAACTACATAATGATAATGACAGCTTATGAAAAGCAGGACATGACCTCTCGTGTCATAAGATGTTTGTGACTATGAACACTGTGACTGTGACCTTGTCAGCGACTATGAACACGGAGCAAAATGCTTATGCATTTTGCTTTGTGATTCGTCATTTCGGGGTTCCTACTGCCTAACGCTGCAACCTTATTTGCTGCCGAGCCATAGTAAGATGCCTGAGACTATTCACACCTTGTGTTTCCTAAACGGGCACTGACATCCCAAAAGGCGTAATTTTGGCTGTTTAAAACGATGCAAGTTGTAGTCATAGACAAGCAAAGATATACCCCAACGCAAAAAAAAAGAGAAAAATTTCCCACGCGCCTAGCGCGGATTTTTATATTTGGTGCTCTTCTCTTCCCCTTCTCACCTCCTCGCTCCTATTTATTTGTGACGTATTCGATTATGAAATTTAGAAGCTTTGTAGGCGACATTTTCATAATGTTTAATAACGGCATTCGTAAAACACTTTTTTTTTTTTTACGCAACAGCGAACGCACTACGCAGCTTCTTTTCAAATATCGAAAATCGGAGTCCCGAAATTATGTCGCCTCCTGGCTTTTTACCCTCCATCGGAAAACATGGCGGCGCTCGGCACATGTAACACTGAAGATGATCGGGTTTTTTTCTTCGTGCCCAACGACCTCTCAGACTTCGGAAAGGAAATTGTCAAACCGTCAAAACAAGTGGGCTTGGTGCGTGTGCACCGTAGTTTCGTTTGTGACTCTGCCGGGGCAGCCTTTCACGCAGCACCGGCACGACATGGCCCCTCACGTCGCTCACGAAAATTTACTCCGTTTCAAAATAATGTGAGATCGCTGAAAGGGCTGTACAAGAACTTGAAAGGCGAAAGTGAGGCGCCGTCTGCTCACAGTGATAGGCGGCATGCACGGGGAAGCGCGGTAGATCGCGGGACGCGGGAGAGAAAGACACTTCCGGTCGGGACGGTTCGAAGGCGCGAGAGAAATTCGAGTTACAGGACGACTCAATCATTGACGTCACTGCACTGGCGCGGATCGCTCGGGAACTTCGAATTTGGCTTTCGGAAATTCATTCTTTTATTTACTTGACAAATACTGAGTTTCCAAGCTTCGAATTTTGGGGGTAATATCCAGGCATCGTTTTCAATCCTTTAAGATACCGAAAAAAATATTTTCACCTGTCAGTGCCTCTTTAAGCTTTTAGCGAAGATGGCATCAATTTCTTATTTGTTGCAACTGAAACATGCGCAGATCTCCTCGATACGTGCTTTCGCCAAAGATCCTCGCAATCGCTTAAGGCTTTACTATGCTCCGACGTTGAGTGCAGCGAACGCAGTGTGGTGCAGAACGCGCGCCTTCCATTGGCCAGCGAGCAGGGACTCGATATCTGCGGCCAATCAGCATCTGCCTGCGCTGCACTACGCCGCGTCTGCCACGCTTGACGTCGCAGTATAACAGAGCCTTTAGTCTTTCTCCATCAACATTTCTTCCCGCTAACCCTAATCCCTGGCACCTCGACATCTTATCCAAACCACTAGCAATAAGTTCTGCAGAAGCGCGAGCGTTTAGGCGATGCGGTGGTTAAACAGCTCCGTGAAATGGAAGCAGAGGCTTGGAACTGTATGACCGAAGCGTCTTCAAACCACTCACTCTCATCGCTTCATCTCAGGACAGGTTTGTTCTTCTGAAGTGCTGCAATCAGCAGCGGCATTTTGAGTTTCATTTTACTGTCATGTTGCTTGTCAGGCTTTCGGTTCCTCTGCCTTCTAACTCTAGAGAGCCTGACTAGGGGGATTTGCGTTTGCCATAAGAGCGGGGAGCTGTTAGATAAACATGTTTTCTTTAACTGCGACGCGTGTAAACAATACTTCCTGTTTTGTTTCATGGTGCTGAAATATTTATTCGGGCCACTGGTTAGCTAAAGGCTAAATATGATCCTTAATTTCTTCATACAATGCACAAAAATAAAGATTTCTTTGAAAGACAACGAAAATAAACCCTGGAGAAGGGGAACAAGAGAGACAAAGGACAAATTCAAATCTCCAAACAGAGCTAGGAGACTGGTGCGCGACGGAAAAATTCCGCCTGGTCCGGGCATCGAACCCGGAACCTGTCTATTTACAGTGGAGCGCTCTACGAACTGAACTAACCAGGGGTTAGACGTCAGTAGAGCAAACAGGTTTTATCAGCCGCCACCAGTCTAAGACCAACAAGGGTGAAAGGCTTGCATTTTAAGGTTATGATTATAATGCATTTAAATGCAAAGATGCAAGCGAGCAGCACAAGAATGACGAAAATAATCCCTGGAGAAGGGGAGCAAGATAGACAAAGGACAAACACAGATCTCATTCCGAAATTTATCGCCGCACAAGCGATCACCTTTTGCAGTAGCCCAGGGGTTCTAATCTACAGGATGGGGCCAAGCGGGCCAAGAGACCGGGACATCGCTGCTTGCTGCGATTGGCCAGTTCCGCACCACTGCCAATCGCAGCAGGCAGCGATGTCCCGGTCGCTGGTCTCGCCACGCAAATTAGAGCCACGTGTGGGAAAGGGCGGGCACGCGAGTCGACACCCCTGGTAACACAGCTTCTCGTCATTCGGAATCCTGTCTCACAATTCCCAACTCTCTTTCAACAGCCTTCTACCACACAGTGTTTCGGCATTCGGCCGTAGACTCGTCGAGAACATCCGCGACAAACTTGCGAAGGTAACGATACGAGGATGCAACGACAAATGCACGCGGAAGAAACCCCGGAACTGGCGGAACCACGAGACTGACAAGTCCGAGAACAATTTGGATATATTGATTGCGGTCTCGCTTTCTTCCCCAAAGCTTCGGTATTTTGTTCAAGCCTAGGTAATCTGTACTGGTGAGGGTACTTCCCATATAGTGGCGCTGCCGTCGCGAGACCGTTGCCGTCACGACATTCCATCCAAGCTTCAGAGACATCCCCCTGGTGGTTTTTGGTCATCGTATAATTCAGCTTAAAATGTGATTTTTGGCGTTTTCCTATAAACTTTAGGTGTTTCTGAGGTACTACTAATACCTACGTCATGTTGAAACAAATAAATTAGCTATAGATTTTGGTTTCCGTACCCCTTAAAAAGACGTCTCAAGCGACAACGCAGAATGCCTGATATCGGGCTTAAACATCATACCTTATAATCAAACTGGAATTCTCAAAACAAAACGTACTTCTTTTTTTTTTTGTTTGAAACAAAAGGTCTTATGTTGTAATGTAAAACTATCCCACGCAATTCCCAGCTACATTTAGCCGGGAGATTGACCTGATGCCAACCTACAAGCCAATTGATTTTTCTCAGCTAAATTTATTTAGGAATAAATGAAAGCTTAAAAAGCATAAAAAATTATCACTCCCATTCGAGTCACATGACGTTTATCGTAGAGATTAAGCATCAGCTTTATTTTGTATTTAAGGAGAGCAGTTTGTTATAAAGAAGGAAGAGAATAGAAAGCTTTAGTAGGTCGTTCTGATAACACTGATGACAATACCCGATCCCACGCTGACGCCTTAAGGCCCTGTCACATTGAGGAAACACGTCGGCGAAAGTAACACAGCATGTTCATCAACAGTCAATCAACTTGGTTCTCGGTCGCCCTGTTGCGTGACAAACATGTCACATCGCGGGAACACCAGCACGACACAGGCGACAGCAACAATTTTGTCTCGGTGTGACAGCTTTCAGCAACAAAGATAGCAGCAACTTTTGTTGACCGGCACGTGTTGCCCAGATCCGTGGATGAGCGAATTTTGTGCCGTCAACACAACACAGAGAGTTCCGATGAAAGAGATACCTATCAATCACGTGTTTTTCTAAGGGATTACGGAAATGAAGCCAAGTAAAACTCTATATGTAACAATCACTAACGCTGGCGGGCGTGCAGTCAAATAGTTTGATTAATGCTGTACTGCGTAATTACGGAGAGCAATTATCGAAATAAAATTTAATAAAAGTTATCCTCGAGTGCCAGCGATTAAAAAATCAAAGTATGAAGGCGACCGCTCTGATCATCATTGTTGATGCTTGGAACTTGACAACTGCCGTTCCCAGACACCTGAATTGTTTCTAAATTTCTCAGGGCGTTTTAGGGAATGAAGCCGTCACATAGCAGGCTGTAAGCCGAAATTGACAGCGTTGAAAAATATTTATTCCACCGATTGTTATGAAAGCCAATCATGCCGGTGTCGCAGTGATTCAACACCGTCAGATCAACTCAAGACCACGCTACAAACTACACCTTGGAGTACTGACGGTGCCAACACAATTTTGCACTCGAAATAAGAACTGCATGAAAAATAGATCAGGTCAGGACCACTTCCTACGGTAGCGTAAATCGTGAACATAGCAGCGATCTCATCTTCGGTTAGAGGGCAAGCTGCTTCGTCAGCCAATGAAAAACGTTTTGACAAAATGAAGAGCGAAAAATACTCTCCCTGTCGGGTTTTCTAATCACAGTCGCTGGTTTGATTTCGCCCCGTGGTAATTTCCGGCCCTTCGAACGCACTAGCAATTTGCAGTCACATTTCCAGCGACGCCGCGCCGCACACGAACGAAAGTAAACAATCGAGATGACGGAGTGTTCCCCGTGTTGGCCCCGCCGTCAGCGCGGTGTTGCGGTGCGTTCTCCGCCTGTCGGAACACTTTTTTTTTTTGTTTATTTATCGATACTACGGGGCAGCTACGGGGCAGCCAAGGTAAGAAAGATACATTTTTTGAAGTTCACCATAAAGCATACAAAACGGCGAACGCGGTTGCCGGTCAACAAAAACATGTTTCCCGAGAGTTGCTGTTACCTCAAAGTGACAGGGTCGCCGAAAACATGTTTGCCTCGTTTTGATGGACAGGGTTGTCCAACTGTATCCTCAATGTGACCGCACCTTTAGCGCGTGCGTCGTATCGTTCTCTGGATTGTAACCCGAGGTACCCAAACGGTTCGCTAAAAGTGTTTAATAATGTTCCAAAAGGTTTTCGGGCGAAAAAAAAAATCTTCTAGAAGATGGACATTGTGGCAGATCCATGGAAAGCTATCTAGACCATGCTGAGATCGAGCGCAGTCTTCAGTGTTTTAACAAACGGGAAGGATTCCTTTTATGTAAAAGTAATATTTTGTTTTGGCGTATGACCAATATTTTGGGTAAAAGAATGATCGGACAATAGTCAGTCTCATAGCCCTCCAAAAGTATGAGGCATTTCGCCAAAGACTACGTTTGCGAGATAGTACAAGTGCCAACTACACGATATTTGATATAGGTATACATACCTGCTGGATCTAACCCTTTGTGCATTGAGTGTGTCAATTTTGAAGTCGGTGCTCACATAAAAAAGTTATTCAGAAATCCAAACACGGGGATTTATTTCAAATTTTCGACATTCATGGCAAGTATATTACACACACAAAAAAAAGCCATAATCGGGTCTACAACGCAGGTTTACTTTTATCAAGCGGAATCGGCAGCCTAAGTACGTATCTTCAATATTGTATTTATTCCAAACGTTATTAAAAGAACCATTTTATTTTTCAACCCGAGTCGGTTGTTTGCCAGGGACCCGCGGGGACGGCTGCGTTTTTCATCGTTTTTATAGTTATCAGTTTTTACACCTTCGTTTTCAAACTGAGAATTTTTATGTGGACTTTGAGATCAATCAGAAAGCGCTCAGGCGATTCGCTGACGGGGGAAGAAAGGTAAGTCAACAGAATCCTTTCTAGAACCGAGTTCATGGTCCTCACTTACCTCGGATCGGGCTTTGCGCAAACAGTCCGTAGAAGGTACACATTCGGCGCTTCTTCGCTACGGATATCTGTAGACGGCTTTGAAACACGCTAAAATCGTTCGTAGACGTATAGCTATGTTCGCGCTTTCTTTGTGTACCCTACGAAGGACCCTGGGGGGATTGCATCGAAGTCACCCATATTGAGATGGCCCCCGGTACAGGAAATGTTTTTTTTTTTTTTTTAATTTTCGGTTAAAGGAGCCATAAATTATTTTTCTACTTTCACAAAATACTACTTTTTAGAATCACTCCCTAACCTTAGTAACTATGGCAGTCGCCCGAAAAATTCGAGAAATACGAGCCTCGTTCATCCCCTCAACTCGCAGCAATAACAAGTGGACACTTGGCCTGGTGCTATCATATGCCGCCAACGTTAATTATAGCCACGCGCTGGGGTCGGTAAATTAAAAAACGCGTGCCGAGCGCCGGGTGTTGTTAGAGTTCGGCTATTCTCATCACCGCAGTTGTTGGACACGAGCTGCTACCCGAGTGCCCGCCGAGGCATTGAGTCTAAGGAGCCGAAGTCACGTGCTCATGCAGTTCTCGTGGCCAATCCATGAGCAGCGCTTGACTGTCGTCAGGCGGGTGGTTTCGATCCCACAATTACATCATCAAGCTTTGCAAAGACAAGACTGAAAGAACTGGTCTTCCTTTTTCTTCTTAATTTCACCGCGACGAAGACGTTTCTGAACCAGTGGCGGTCCGTGCTAGTATACTTGGGCCAGACTAGGACCTGTGTGCCTCGGCAAAGTCACCGACATTCGAAACCCGATAACGTTTCATGACCCCTTTAAGGCGGTCTCAGTAAAGTAGCGCATGTGGAAGCTGTGCAGCTTCGAGACAAAAAAGGTGACAAGAAAGAACTGTACACAAACAAAAAGAAAAAAAAAGAGCAGTGACAAATTGGCACGGCTAGTAAACGAGCTGCTGTGTTAAATAACCGGGTGATTCGGAAGTGTCCGTACAAACCGGGTTGAGTTGCGCCATACCCTCTCCCCCCCCCCCCCCCCCCCCGGAACGGAAATTAAAAAAAAAAAGAATAAAAGAAACACCTGGTGCAAAACCAAGACGGGAAGATAGTAATGAAGTAATGCTGGACAATGCACCAGGCATGGTAGTCATTTGCACGTAATGTAGCAGTGCGGCCGTTAAGTATTCCCAAGTGTCCTCGAACAAGTCTCGGACGCTTATAGACTCCGCAACAAGCGCGTACGCAGTGGTCTCCACTGGCAGATTTAGAAATGCAGGTTTAGAAATCCAGGTCGGGGCTTATTTCGTTCAGGCTTCTTCCTCGGTGATCCCTTCTTTTCTAGAGTTCTGATTGGCTAAGACCGCGAGTTCCGTGCCTGCTGGGGCGATAGTAAGCTACTCCAGATACGCCACTCTCTATGTTTCTTAAGCTTGTAAGTGTATTGACGACAGCTTGGGTCACTTTGGAGCAGCGCTGAGTTTCGAGCAAGCGAACAGAAGTGAATTTGGCGTTGTACGCGATATTGTTGTATATAACATTGTGCATTAATCGGCAGCGTGGTGCATCCCTTTCGATTGCTGACGTAATATGACTATATTAACAGCATTACTGATTATAAGACAGCTTTTTACCTCCACTGTCACACTATCCAAAGAGTTGCCTTTCCCCAGTGCCGACACCTTGATGGGAAACGGACCAAACAGATCCTAAACTTCATTTTACGTCTGCTTCACACACTTGCTCCACGAATCCTAAAAAGTCACGGAAAATCGCTCTACGCGTTAGCCTCTGTATAAGGTCGCGATTAATAAATCGATGGGAAGGGGGGGGGGGGGGGGGGTAGGAGGGGAAACCGCTAGGAAAGGCTGAGAAATGAGAGACTGGCGTCGGAGTGGGCACTAATCCTGTTGTTTCTGCGCCGTGGACACGCCGCCAGGACCGATCCTCTATTCCATACCCGTCCCGAATCGACTGCGCGCTTGGTTCAACGTGGTATAAGCTTTACGCACTGATTAGATGACAGCGTCTAGCAGCAGATATCGAGCAAGTAGTACACGGCTGGCCCCAATCGGTGCTCTGACATTTGTCAAAGTGTGCTGAAAACAGGACCGCAGATCTGGATTTTCCGCTTCACCCGTTGAAGGCCAGCTCGGAACGCAGATTGTACTACACGAGTGCTGTGGCAGTGTGCGGCAGAGACTCGTGCCCTCACTGATTGGACACGAGCTCTGGCCGAACGCTGACGTAGCACTCGTGTGCAATCGGCGCCCCGCGATGGCCTGCGGTAGGGGATGTGGAAAATGGAGCGCCATCTTGGAGGTGTTGGCTGACGTTTTGTGGTGGGTGTGAAAAAACGCGTGGGCCTTGACTTGTGCATTTCGTGTCATTTGGAGTAGCATCCGTCATCCTGGATACAGGGAAGGTGGAAGTGAACCACTGAAGGTCGAACGACACTTGGAACTATACTTCGTTTCACCTTACGTCTAGACGCAGCCGACGCTACGGCTGGTGGGACCAATTGGACATGCTTCAAAAGCGCAACAACATGGTGTTCGTTATGTTTTTGTACGTATTCTATTATCGATCAACTAAGCAGACAAAAGACTAGCGACTTGCGCTTTTCACACTGCTTCATTGGTCAGATTACCTCGCAGCGCCGGTTGCGTCCGGACTTAAGCTGGTAACGAAGTATATATATATATCATAAGCTTGTGCCATCCTCAGGGAACACTCGTCAAAATGAGAATAGCTACCATATACTGAGGAAGTGACTTATTCATTTTATACTGCACAAAACATGATAACTGGATCAAACGTGAGTTCCCCAACTCTCTGAGGCCTACCTATGTTCATAAAGGACAGGTTGTTTCAGTTTGTAGAGTAAGGTTTTACGCATATGCAGACGTGCTGAGATGTCTTGAACTAAGTTATATAAGTATTTGCTAGTAAAGTACGAGTTGATTTTTACTCTCGCCTTCTAATCGCCACTTACTTTATTTTATAGGCCTGGTCGGTGTGCTCCCTCGCCATGTGAAAAAAGGGCGGGACCTTACAGCAGTGTCATTTTAGAACTTGTGATCCATTTATTTGAACCTTCGGGGCCTCCATTTGCTGCTGGAAGAAGCTATTACGATGGTTACAATGACTGGGGAGTCAGAGACGAGACTTCTACTCAATGGCGGGGTTAAATAGACCTATTGCTAAATTACCCAAGCATCAAGGAGAATGTAGGAATTGGTGTTCCACGCGCCGCACGTGCTGGCCTCGGCAGTAGCAACAGTTATAAAGCAAATGCCTAAACCAAATTGCATCTTGCACGCGCGTTCTTCAACGCTTTATTTTGGTTAATTACTTCGAACTTTTTTATGTGGGGAAAGAGTGAGCGTGTGGCGCGTGGAACACCAATCCCTGCATTCTTTTTGATGCTTGCGTAATTTAGCAATAGGTCTATTCCAACTGGCCGCCAAAGACTCGTGTCCGCTTACGCTGTCACCGCACCTGCGACAGTCCGTCTTCCTCTTCCTCGAAGCATTAGCTCAGAAACAAGCTAGGCCGTCTCGACCGACGAGTTTGAGTAGTGGTGGGGAAAGTAACGAGGGTGCTATGGTGCGAAGGCTGGGTTGCATGACCTCAAGCGAGTAAATGCCTTATCATACAGGAGCGTTTGCTTACGTTTTTTGACGTTACGTTATAAATCATTGGAACATCCGTGCCTCAAACGTCGCGTGCAAGGCTACTCCTTCAACTGGTTGCCTCAAACAGACAGTGCTGTGTGAACTGGCCTTTAAAGGGGCGGTGCAACGATATTATGATTAAAAGAATTTGCATCTTGTCATTTTTAAATTGTTTATCGTGTCCCGGAGGATAGAGAAAACACCTCCTTCATTCAAAATGTCGCGATTCCGCTGCACAATCGCAAAGCAAAAGTCGAGCTTTTTCGCCCACCTGCAGCCCCAAGTGGCAGCCGAAGGAACTACGGCGAAAAGATTACGTGACCTCGCTCGCCTCTAAGCTGCAGCATAACGCCCGCTAATGTCAGCAGAGAGAGGGAGAGGAAGCGTCCTCCGAGATAGCACACGGGAACCTACACGGCACTCCGAATGACGTTACTGGGAGTGCGACCAGGTGTGGCCCTGAAGACTGGGAGTGAGTTGAGGGGTGCCCGAAATGTCAATATTTATCTTTTTTTTTACGCAACAACTAGGACACGCAGGCAAAATCGGTTTTCTGTTCTTTACTTCAGAAGTGCCAGAGGACAACTTCCACAAATCTTTGACCGAAGTCCGGAAATCGTTGCACCCCCCCTTTAAGGTCGGTTCACACAGAACCCTGGAACTTTTCCACAGCCCGTGTTTCAGCGCTGTCGAACGTCAGCAGTCATTGTCCACGTCACTTGACTGGAGCCATGCCACCCGCCCTTCACACAATAGCACCATCGCTCATTCCTCTCCAGCACAAAAACTCTTCGGTCGAGATAACCTACGCTTTCCCCGAGCTAATACTGAAGAAGGGGAAGACGCGCTGTCTCAGGTGCCGGGGCAGCGTCAGTGGTCACGAGCCTGCGGCGGCTCATCTGAATGTGCAGTATGGGAGGCTGTATTTTTATATTTGCTAATATTTTAGGTATTCGTTATTTATTCCAGAAAACATGTTTAAAACAACATGCGCGACAACAAACCTAATTTTTTCCGCAAGATTCGGTTTCTAACGAGACTTGGCACTCAACCAGAACGAGCAAGCAGAATAATGCAGGGACCCGACTTTCGTCCTGCCACCATCGATGTGCGCCGGAACCTAACTCCACGAAAGAAAATTGGGTTGCAGAAACCACCGTCCCCCGGAAAACTCGCGAACATCGTGCAACCGCATAATTTCCTCGCGAAATGAATCTCTCCGATGTCAGCCTCTTTAACAACCTACTAAGTCCGTAAAGTGGTCGTAAAAACATATCCGCAGTGCGGGTTGCTCCGCTCTCTCTCTCTCTCTTTTAAAACGCAAATCTATGAGAAAATGAAGGTGCTAAAACTTGGAAGGACCCAGGATGCGTCGCTTTAAAGCCATTGTAATTGATTACCGGGACTTCGCCGTCCTGTTCCACCCTCCGATCTCTGAGCATCCCCTTTCCTGCTCTCTTTATTACCAAGTGATCCTCGATGGACCCTGCAGCACCGAAACTCCCGAGATTAGTTTTACAAGCCCGCGCTTTGGGAACATGAAGAGTTTCGAGGGTGTTGAACGACATTAGCACGAAACTACCAACATCCCGGGAGCGGGTCGCTAATCTTCGGCTAAAATTCGCGAGGCGAAATTAGGTTTTCTTCTTTTTTTTTTATACAAATTGAGACCGGGTATTTTCGTTTGCAAAGAACAAATAATTTGTGATAGATGTTAACTTTTTTTTTTCCTTCGGAAAGCCTCCCTACCTCTTTATCAAAGGCGAATTCCGGCCACCTGCGTGTACTGTTTGGGTCAGAGGAATGCATGACGTCTTACAAGCAGGGTTTTCTGTTTTCGGGGTTTATATTTTTGGTGAGTTTGGGGTGCCTTTTTGTAGTTATAATTTTTCCTCATAAATCGGAGATGTCGCACAAATCAAATCATCTTATCGGAGCTGATATTAAAGAAAACATTTAAAGGCCTGGGCTTCCCAGGCCTCCTGGGAATTTGTGCGGAACCCGCATACTTGAAAACTGTCTCAGTGCTAATAAGAAACTAAACGAAATCGCCACGGTGTGATTTTTAAAGGAAGAAACAGCCTCGGGAGAGTTTAGTTGGGGCTGCGTTACAGGTCAACACAAGACAAAGTGGCGAAGTGCGTTAACGGACCGCAGCTGGGAAAACGTACAGAGAGAGAGCTGCCGCAGGAGCACCCAGGGTTCTTGGGTCAAATCCCCACTCCAGCCCGTTTCGGTCTGAATGAGCATAGCACTGCATGCCGTGCGGTCGTGTATCACCACTGCGTGAAGCACGTCAAAGACCCCAGGCTCGCAGTTGTACTGCACTGGCTAAATTTCAAAGCAACAGCTGAAACAACAAACGCCCATTAAGGCTGACTGAGTTCCGGCTACCTGACATACACACAACACGATTATCATAGGGATTTTGAAGCCTGGTTTCCAAAAGCGACTAAAGACAGGGACAGAGTAAGTACTACGACAGCACAAGGCAGCTTGTGTTTTCACCAGCTTTACTCTGTCCTTTTTTTTCGCGTTTTTAGTGTGTAATGATTCCACCGTACTAACTCACCATCTTTAATATTATTAGAGGTGTGAAGGGAACGAGAAGTTCCTCTGGCACTTCTCTTTCCTTTTATATCCCTACAAATGCATTACCAGTGCCCGGCAGGACCCCACATCACCATTTTCAAGCCTGAGTATGTTTTTTTTCTTATTCGAGGATCGCTTCTGTTTGATTTTTTGGGGGGTTTCCTCGCTTTTAATAAAACCGGTGAGGGGGTTTGTATTTAGGGCTTTTCTGTATATAGCGAAAACATGAAATCCTAATTACCAGCTGGTGAATATGCAAACGCCTTTGTTTCTTTCATTGAAAGCTGAGGAGGACCCCGAGTGCACAGTCTTCCTTAGAGATAGTTTAAGGATGGCATATCTGTACACATGAAAGTGTTTTTGGGACGAATACGTTCGCACCTATGAGAGAGACGGTGTGTGTCCAAATTCCTTTGTTTTTCCTTTCTGCCTGCAGTTTTTGTGCTTTGGTTATACCAACATTAAGCTCTCGGAAGTTCGGAACCAGCTGTACCTGCATGCGCTTTGTTGTTTCGCAGAAGGAGCATTACTATGGTTCACCTCCTCCGGGCGGCGAACCTCCCAGAATCAATAAAAGACGTATATACAGATATGTATACAAACAAGAAGTGCAAGAACGCTGTAACAGCGGGAGTGGCGAAGCGATTAGACATGCCAATGGACCCTCGCCGCAGGTATTAGAGAGTTTTAGAATAACGTGCTTAATTTTAGCGCATGCTAGTGCTAAATTTACCGCTTGCGTTAGCGCACGCGACGCAAGAGTGTTTTAGAATTGCGTTTCTCCGCCGCGACTGAAAAGACCAAGCATCTCGCGCTTGCAACGCCACCAAGATACAGTCACGAATTTTATTTCACACACGAAATGCTGCAACTTGAGAAAAAACAAGATTTTTGGTTCAGAGTAACATTTTACATTTGTTTAAACGTGTGAATGCGGCGAGAGTGGCCGACCGGTCGTGTCCGCATCCGTCGCCTCGGCAAGAATGTACTGACCTTCGCCGATAAATGTTCGCTCGTCGCCAGCATCAAGTTGCCGGTGATCGTTGCCCACCTTACTCGGTTTTCCAAACCGAGTGCAATGTCGTGCCATATTGACAATCGCAGTCGCGAGCATGCCGCCGACGTCGCGCTCACGACACCGCCAAAGAGGACGCAGCCATGGAACTGTTTGACTGTAGGCATGGTCCTGGGGGCCGCCATTGTTTTTAACTGTGCTCGTCTTGACTTTAGCCAACTTCTCATCACGAATCCTCCTTGGAGGAGCGCAAAGACTCTTTGCGTACGCACGCAATTTCCGAGAAATAGCGTGCAATAAAATAGCGCACGCAAAGCGCAAAACGTGGTTAGCGTTCGGCGCATGCGTAACGACGACGCTATTCTTTGCGTACGTAAAGCTTTAGCGTGCGCTATTCTAAAACTTCCTATTGTCAGAAAACGAGCAGGATAATGGGGCATTCGCTGTACGTGATTGATTTCACCGGAGATAGAAAACGCACAAAAAAGACGAGTGCCGTGTCGAAGGTGGAACAAGATAGAAGTGTCTGAACGGCGCAACCACACTGACAAACGCCGAGAGATGGCGTAGCATGACAGGAGCTGGAGCTACCACCATTATTCGCGCAGATGTTTTCAAGGCCGCGAGGCGTGCAGGTAGGTAGGTAGAAGACGTCTTTATTTCACAGGACAAGGAAGGGGAAGAAGGAATCTTGTCGGTGACTTCCAACCTTGACAAGGCGGCACATTGGAAAAATTAGAGAAATAAGAAAAATTAACTTCGCGAACGTAGTCCACAATCGAAGTCAGTATCTGTCGCTGTTCGTCATTGGGGCAGGGGGGATGCGTCCATCATACCAAAGTCCCTTCGTCAACCGGGTCAAGGGCGGGGCAGTCCAATAAAAGGTATTTCTAGTCGGCGTCGACGGCCTTGTTTCCACGGAAGCGGCAGTCGGGAGACCCCGGTGGCGGTGACCACCTGGACCTTCTGGCTGGCGTGAAGGTCATGTTTGTGAGAATCCTGAGGAGCAGAACTCTCTTCGTCCTGCCGAACCCGTCAGGAAGTGGGAACGAGCAAGTCGGGAGAGCTTCCTTTAGGTTGCCCCTGGATGCGGCCTTGTACTGATGTTTAGCCTCATCGGGAACGTAGTTTTGCTGCCCAGAACCTCTAGCAGTTTGGGGCGCGAGTGAGTGGTTGTAGCATTCTGCGTGTGAGGGGCCCCTCCGCTGATCCCGAGGAGATAGTAGGAGCTTTTGAGCTGCGAATTGAGCCATATCGAGTCCTTGAACGTCCGCGTGTGTGGGGACGCCAGCCTAACCAAATTTCCGTACCTTCTGCAAAGAGTCCTGAGGCCACGCACATGATGGACAGTACTCTGCGGCTTTGGCCTAGTCTTCTTCCAGCGCTTTGATAGATTTTGTGAAGATCCAGGTTTTACGTGGGCATCTATTGGGTGGTCTAGCTTATGATCTAGAGATAGCGCTATGGCTTCCAAATCACCCCCTTGTCCGAGGTGGAGCTCGGCAAACGTTCAACTTTGTTTAGGCTCCAAAGCTGTATGGCCAGGGTCGCTGCAGCCACGGGAGCTCGGTTACTTCCAAGGCTGCGTTCACATACACTTCCAACGTGTACATGGTGCCAAACCATTGTGCCACTTGTTCATTATATTCCTTGGCTTGTTCCCTCTGCCTCTAAAGATATCTCAAACCGGTTTTCGTTGTAGTGGGTTTGGTGTCGACAAGATTGATTCTCTCGAATCATGGCGGGTCAATGTCTAGGATCTCAGAATATTCCGTCTCGACGCCTATGAGCCCTAGGATCTTCCTCCAGGGTGCTGAGTGTTAGATCCGTTCTTTTTGGGACAGCATCCTCTCCTAGATATGTCCTTGGTCGGTATGTTCTGAGCATGTTCCCTGAACTTGGCTAGCCGTGTGGGAGTCCGGTGATCACCCTTGTTGCGCTGTTGTTGATGGTCTCCAGCTGCTTGAGGTCTGTGGCTGTTAGTGTAAAATGGGTCGCGCCGTAGCTGATCGTAGAAGTGACCAGCGTTTTGACGAGAAGGCAGGCGATGTTTTCGGTGGAGCCTCCTTTGGATCCGCATATTCTTCGAATGACGATGATGGCAAGCTGCGTTGCATTGCCGGGCCACTTGTGTGAGCCCCGCCTTGCTGGAGTCATCTTCATGAAAGTGAATGACTAAAATTTGAACGCCGCTCGACGGTTCAATCTTTACTTCAGTAAGTCAATGTTAAATCTGCTCTCTGACGTCTTTCGATTTATTGGGTTTCATTACCATGTACGTCGTCTTTTCAGGCGAGGCTGCGAGTACCACCTCTTCGAGATGATGTGCTCCAGCGTGTCTTGTTGCTGCTAAAGTCCCCTGAATATGGTCTAACGTGAGACGTCGTCCGCGTAGATGGCAAAACGAAGGAGTGGGATAGCCTGCAGTTTAGACGGGAGTCATTCCAGCAAGGTTGAATAGGAGTGGAAAAAGACGAAGCCTTGCGGTACTCCGATGTTGTCGGACCTGGCGGCAAAAAGCGGCGAACAAACTCGCCGAGGCGCCGACCGTCGTGATTGGCCGGCACCGCTACTGACCTTGGAACCGGCAACTCCCTTGACACTGGCGTAACTGTGGCGCGAACAGAGTCGCCCAACTTGAAAACGCAATCTCGCGGGCGAACTCCCCGTGACGTCATGCTAATGTCACGGGGACTCGCCACAAGATGGAAAGCGCGCCCGGTCGGAGGGGGCCGAACAGTGCCAAGTTCGAGCGAGAAGCGAAAATGGTGGCGTACGAGCAGACTTGTGCTCGTTACTTGAAAAATATAATGAATTAAATTACAAATTACCAAGCCTCAAATGTAATGGATTATTGTTACAAATTACTTTCGCTGAAAAGTAACGTATTACTTTACTCGTTACGTTACAAATTACTTTCACGTTACTTTTTCCGTTGACTTATCCAGAAAACAATAGAAACAATATGGATATTTTTCAAAATTGTTCCGCAACACTACTTTTCATTTTTCATGCGCCCGTATTATGGTAGTCCTTGTAAAAATAAAATATTGTACTTAAGTGAAAGAGTGTAGGTGCACTCCGTTCACCTGTAAGCTGACAAGGCACCGAAAGCTGCAATGACACCCGCCATCCCGCTGGCTTTTACCGTCTCCGGAAATGATCCCTGGAATTGTGCAGACAAAGCTAGCGCTGCGCCTGCTCAGTGGCAGCGTCTACCTCCGCTACGATATTCGGAGCTAAAGAAGCGATCTAGGAAAGCTCCCTTTTGACTCGGGTGTTTCGCCTGTTATTCTCAAGAAAAGAAAAACTTGGTTCTAGTCAATGCTGAATTCAGGTGTCCCAGCTTAGCTTGGTGTGTTTCCGTATATTAGAGTTTGTTGTTCTTGCTGATGACAATGTGTGTGTTTTCTGGCAAGCAAAGTATGCTTTGAAACTCTAGGATTTTGTTCTCTTTAATGCCCTGAATTTCGAACATCTCTTTATGTGATGGCCATGGAGACGACGGACACTCCACGTACGAAAACTCGACCTGTCAGAGAAAAAGTGACGGTTACGGGTTATTGATCGTTTATCGGTTTTCTCTTTCATACCAATATTCGCGGAGGCCAGGGGAGGAGAGGGCATAGAAAGCGACAGAAGCGTTGGCCATGAGTCTCACAAAACATTCAGGATCACACACCTTTTACGCGTTCTCTCTCTCTCTCTCTCTCTCTCGTCAGCACTCCTTAGATGACCTAACCCCCCCCCCCCCCTTACCCCTCTATGTTGACAGTTGACTGTAAAGTGTGGAATGGACCAGATCACCATGCCCAGACAAGTAAACCAAAAGTAGTATCGTCCGTACCCTGGATGACGATGCTCTTAGCCTCGCGCCGGGCGTTTTTCAGCCGTGCCTTTAAAGCGTGCTAGAATAAAGTAGCGCACATCAAAGACAAAGAGAATTCGACCCCGTCGCGCGAGGCTATATACATCGTCTGTTTATGGGGGTATCCACACGAAGGAGAAATCCGCCACTTCTCTCCGCGGAGCGCGCATCACGTGAGACATACGTCATCCCTTTTTGACGCCTCGCGGCGCCGTTCTCCTCCGTGGCGGAGGCGCGGAGGCTTCGTGCTGTCAGCACGAAAGCTGCACAGGTGGGCGGCGGAGCCTGGGACGGCGTTTTCCGGGTCGCTGACGTCACTACATCCGTCCGCGGAGTTCTCCTTCGTGTGGATGGGGTATCCACACGAAGGAGAAATCCGCCCCTTTCCTCTGCGGAGCGCGCATCACGTGAGGCATACGTCATCCCTTTTTGACGCCTCGCGGCGCCGTTCTCCTCCGTGGCGCAGGGGCGGAGGCTTCTTACTGTCAGCACGAAGCTCCGCAGGTGGACGGCGGAGCCTAGGACGGAGTTTCCCGGGTTGTTGAAGTCACGACATCCGTCCGCGGAGTTCTCCTTCGTGTGGATACCCCTTAAGGTGCAACCCCATGTGCATGACGTGTTGGTGCTTTTTGCCTGCTTATAACTTTCTTTCTGTGTATCTTACAATTATAAAGTTAATGTCAAATTAAAGAGCTGTTTTTCAACGATACTTTAATGTCTCGATATTACGATTATTTTTAGTAATTAGTTAATTATTCAGCTTTTATTAGACCACAGTCTCTTATATTTAAAAACATATTTCGCGAGTTATAACGTCCCATCGTCCACGGCATGTTACGTGAGCGTTCGGTTGGATGTAATAAACTTAAAAAGTAAGCAGCAAACTGTACAGATAATGTATATTTTAAAATAAAAAATAAAGTTTAAAATGGTATTATTTTATGGCGCTATAGAAACGAAATCACGTCAACTAATCAAAATAACGAGACATTAAATTATGAAGCATCCTTCTATATTACATTTTCCAGAATTTCCATATTGATATATTACACGTTAAAAATGTTATAAGACCTCAAACTTTTCCCATTCAGTTACGGAAAATTGTAGTTTCTTAATATAAAATACAGATGGCGACACGTGTTCAAGAACAACTTGATGTGAGTTTTTCGTCGTGTGCCGCTTGGAACGCCACGTGAAAGACAGAAAAAGAGCCAGATGTCAGGGTGTCAGATGCCTGGATGCCCGCAGTGAGTGAGCCAGAGATGTCAGAACAACAAGCGCGACTTAGATTTGAAAAGCGCCAGAAAACAACGACAACAGAAGGAATAGACGAAACGATGCGCTACTTTCAACTGAATTTTTATTCGGAAAAACAAACATATATACACACCCAAGCAACCATTTGCTTGTAATCAAACTTCTCGTGAGATGAATTCAAATTCCTGATCTGATAAAAGGACTTAGGAAATGCTGATACATGCATCGCCCTTCACCCTGAATTTAAAAGCCTCGAAGATGTCTCTAGAATACGAAACAGCGGTGGTTTACGAGATACCAACGTCATGCGGGAGAACGTATATAGGGCAGACGGGGAGGTGCGTCAACGAGAGGGCCAGGGAGCATGACCTTTCTGTTAGGCGGTCACTCCCGGGAAACTTGGCCGTTCATTGTGATCGGTGCCCATGTTCTCCTGCACTCGATGAAACGCAGATTTTGGGACGATATAAAACAAGAACAGAAAGAGAAATCTTCGAGGCTTTTAAAATCAGGGTGAAGGGCGATGCATGTATCAGCACTTCCTCAGTCCTTTTATGAGATAAGGAATTTGAATTCAGCTCACGAGAAGTTTGATTACAAGCAAATGGTTGCTTGGGTGTGTATATATATGTTTGTTTTTCCGAATAAACATTCAGTTGAAAGTAGCGCATCGTTTCGCCTATTCCTTCTGTTGTCCCTGTTTTCTGGCGCTTTTCGAATCTAAGATGTACCAATTTGCCCAACTCCAGATTCTTCAACAAGCGCGAGGCTGCGGGTGCACCACAGCTACTTTTGCGCGCGTTCATCTGCGCCTTGGTACACATGCCCGACGCGATTCAATTTAAATGGGCGCCATAAAATGCAATTTGCCATTTCAGATTCCGCCACGTACGCGAAAACATTTTAACGTTTTTATCACTTGCGAAAATCATTTTCAAAATCAAACTATGCTTGTCGGAATGGTTTGACTATATTTTTGTTTCAGAAACCAGCTCGGTGGCTCTTAAGTGGCAATGATATTAAAACAAAGCACAAAACATTAAATCGTCTCAGTGTCTCTGAGCCAACACGCTGGCCCATGAATTCATATTTGTCGGGTTTAAATATCGGCCGAGGTGCCCGCAATCCGACGGAGGCCAATCTGAGATTTCGATTGCACGTCAAAAGATCTCCAGTCAGTCAAAATAAACCCGCAATTTTTGTTTTTATTGGGACGTGTTAAGTGATTTTTGTTTAGTTTTGCTAGTGAAATCCTAAGGTCTGAATATTTGCTTTGCTTTACCTTAGTTCGGAGCGCAGCCAACGCTACGGGCTGATGAAGCCACTGAAACAGCGCCAAGAGCGCGAGGTCAAGCTGTTAGTTCTCTTTCTGTGCCTATGCGGTCGGGCAAAACTACAGCCACTAAATAAGCTACGCTTCATACACATCTTGGTGCTTAAAATGATGGTTGTCAATTATCTGAAGCTTTATCTGAAATCACGGGAAACGTTTTTCCGTCCTCCACAAATGTTTAAGCAGTTCGCGACAAAGCAAAGCAATATTACGTGAGCTTCCTGACACCGAAACTAACGTTGAGGAAGTCACACCTTTGAATCATGACGATCGGCAGTTGCGTTTGATTTGTTACTAACCACCAAGATGGCGGCAACCACAACAATATCGGGGAAAAGAGTGCCGATACTCTAAGCGCAGCTTATTGTGTTTAGCTCACAGGCTAAACCAAGTGTGGTGGGAGGTCGTTGGCCGAGTGTCTGGTGGCACCGCAGACCAGAGCGCGTGGAGAAATGCGCGAGTGCGAGCTCCGTTCAATGCACGGAGCTCACGCTGCAGGACCCGTGGGGACTAAATCCCCTCGATGTGTTTGCGTTGGTCTTTCAAGTAACCTCAGATGCGCCAGTGCACGAGGCTCGTGTCTTGAGCGGCGCTTGGAGGCAAACGGCGGCGCAGCACTAAAATGACTGGCCCTTGAATGCGAATGGCGGCGGAGCACCCGCTCGTTTCACGTGTCTTGCACGTTTCAACAACAATGGTTGGCGGTACTTGTAGAAAACGCCTTTCTCAAGGGGCTTTAGCAGGGACCCTGGATTCTGTCGCCCATCTGCATCCTACCGTCGTGCGATCGTGTAAACATATACTGCGCCATGAACGTTAAAGACCCTGAGCTAACAGTTGTACTACACTTTTTACAATCTACAACGGGTAACAATGTCGCCCTGCGATACTTCTGCTCTCTAAAAAACTACCTACTAATTTTGAATGCGCCGTTACATTGCATTTTTAATGTGTGTTCGCGCTCTTTTTTTTTTTTTTTTGTCTACATCTTTGATTATGCGGCTCATACTTATGATGAAA
This sequence comes from Ixodes persulcatus, assembly GCA_013358835.2. Lineage (NCBI taxonomy): Eukaryota > Metazoa > Arthropoda > Arachnida > Ixodida > Ixodidae > Ixodes > Ixodes persulcatus. Next base: position 850,414 of record JABSTQ010010262.1, read on the forward strand.
CGGACTATAGTTGTTGGACTTGAGGAAAAATATTATATAACTAAGAAAATGGCACGTGAACAAAAAGACAAAAAAAAACACATAGGCACACTTAATAAAAACACTGAAATAATAGAATAGATTATAACCGTGTTTTAAAAGGTTTGAGCGCACCAAAAGCTACAAACGCGAGCTCAATGCTTTGGATGGTGCGCTTGTATCACTGGAAGCGTAATTCAGGGCAGCATGCTCGCACTTGTATATTCCGCTTCGCTCGCACAATAAAACGAAATACTTCACGGGTAATGTATTTATTAAAACAAAGCTTACCTTCTACATATGTGCAATGCCCTCAGTTTGCGCGTGATCACACGCTTGTTCATCATTATTGTTTTCGTTTCCCACTACGATTCAGATCGTGCTCTTTTGTGTGCTACATGCATTAGAGACCAAGGTAACCCAGGAGCATTCTATTTCGCTGTTTGTAAAAAAACCTATGCAACTTGCCACGTGTGTGACAATCAATACAAAATATTCTAAACTTGACATGTGCCCACTTGCCTTAGTAAAAAAACATATTGTTTGTAATAAACAATTGCGATTGTATGAAATCACGTGGGAAAAACTCGTTCTAAGCACGGGACCGTTGGCATGCAGTGAATACTCATAATCGGCGCCGAGATGATTGGTAGCTGTCAGGAGATGGAGTTTTTCTATCAACCCAAAGTTAAAATGTTTCCTTCTTTCTGTTGTAAGGAATCAGGAGACAACTTACACCACATCTGAGAGTAATAAAGTACTACGAACATTCAAACATAACGGCCTGAGTAGTAAATGTGTACAAGCTTTAGCTTTTGATGCACCCTTAACTTTCTATACGCTCAACGCTAGTGTAAAATATAGGGCTGTTTTAATCTTAATCAGCGTACCACGTACGTGCTTACACTATATTTTCTAGAACGTCAATCTCTACTCGTCTGCATCTTTTTTCCATTTTTGCACACCACTACTTGCGCGCATAAATCACCAAATTAAGACTGGTCCATTGCTTAAACTATGTGCAAAAGCTATCCCCAGACCCAGAATTTTTGTCTGGCCAGTCATTGCATTTATCACTGAACTCGTATTAAAATTAATTCTTATCATTTATTGATGCGAGTTAATGTTTAACCTCGGCATTTCTTTTTATTATGACTCCCGCACCACTCCTACTTTGGGTTTACCAAACTCAACTTCTAAACCTGAGTGTAATTTTTTGTGTTTTCAAATCTCATGGTCTTGATCAAAATAAACACCCAGCTACCTAAATGAGACACCTGACCGCCCAAAAAATATTTCATTTGTTTTGATTTTTGAGGTATTTAATTTTTCAAGCAAGAATGTTGGAAACCTAAGTCTATCACGTCATCATGTTTTCCTGGAATTCCACAAAGAGACAAACACATGCACGACAAAAGGGCCGCCCCTTATTGAAATATGTGAAATTGACCCCTGAAATCTCCAATAACGGCGCACATGCAATTTGATATTTTTCAACGCGTCGGTGGTTTTGTTGTGCATGTGTCTCGCCATTTGGATCAGGACGATTTTCGAGTTTTGTTCTGCCCACATTTACTGGAGACGTGAGCTCGAAGCGTAGGCAAGTGGCCCCCTTGCACAAGATCTGGCGCAGCCGCGCGCGTTCCATAGAAAGCTCGTGCAGAGAAAAACAAGCAAACGACCAGGAATGTCAAATTTAGGATATAGAAAAATACCCCACTGTATCGAATCGCCACCACACACGATTTCTCGCATTGATGTACAGGCCTGGAAGGCAATCCCACCGCCATCTGTTGGTTTATGATCTCACTAACGAAGGGTGGGGTTGCACCTTAAGAGGTATTCACACGAGGGAGAAATCCCGGGGATTTCTCTACGGCGCGCGCATCACTAGACAAAAACGCCAGGCTTTTGCACATCGCACAAGCCTGACTTTTTTGTCGCGGGATGCACGCGCCTTAGAGAAATCCCCGGGATTTCTCCCTTGTGTGAATACCCCTCTAAACGAGTTGTGAACGCGCGAATTGAGGGGGTACGGACCCGCGTTTGATGTCTGTGCACGTGGTGGGAGACATCGAAGAAGTTGGAAAGGGTGAAACGGTGTAAAAGACAAAAACAAATAAACGCGAAGAGCTTTCTCCTGCCCGAGAGGAGTATAAAATGCGATGGAAGGCGACGGAGATACTACTTGGCATTGTCTTACTTGGTCTTTGTTTTTTGTATATTTGTATATGCCTTGCACGTTTTTCTAGTGGTTCTTGTGACCGGTCATACAACAAAATGTGTTTTATTTTCTGGTATTCTCTCATTCCTGATGTTTTCTATTTGGTAATACTTGCTCTCATTATGGTGCTGAATGTTCTGCTCGTATTGCTCCAGTTACTGTATTATGCTCATATTTAAAAAAATAACCAGTAATTAAAGTTGTTGTTGTTGTTTTGGGTTTTTTTGGCGCAGCAGCATCAGGGCTATAGTGCGCCAGAAACATCGTGTAAAGGACACCTACATTCTTTAAAGACTGAATAAATCCTCAAAGCGAACCCTACTAGGAACTAGACATAATTTCCGCAGAATAATAATTTCTTCCAAGAAATTAAAAACTTGTGAGAATGGGACGACAGGCTCGTCACCCAGTAAAAGAGCCAAGTGAAATGGTACATGTTCCCGATAAAATATAGAAAAACTAGTTCGACGGTGTTGTCCAAAGTGTGGACAAACTATCAAAATTTGACGAATGCTTAATGGTTCAGAACAAAAGTCACAGGTCGGTTCACTTTCCCTACGCAAGTGATAGCCATGAGTAAGGTTGGTCCTATTCTCAACCTGCACAGATTTACCTCATAAAAACGCTCCCGGTGTCTGGCACTGCGCCACTCACCCAAGATGGGCTTAATTAAATGGATTTTATTTTGTATATGGGAATCCCATTCCCTCTGCAAGGCATATTTTATTTACCTTTTTAGTGGTACTCGGTACTCAGTAGCAGGGATGCTGTCATAGTCAAGTGTCCTATCTACACATGCAGAAGCTTCACGGTCAGCTAGCTCGTTGCCTTCAATGCCAATATATGGCTAGGGACCCAGCAGAATTATATCTATTTTTTTACCAGTGCTTGTTAGAGTGCATGGCGAAGTTGCACAAGCAGAGGGTGCTTCCAATAAGTTGGAGAGTTGAGTGCTTTGAGTGAGCTCAGAGAGTCAGCAAAAATAACAGATTTTCTATATCGATGTTCGACAATGGGGTCAACTGCAGTTATCAGACCATACAGCTCGGCAGTAAAAATTGAGGTAATTTCGTTTAGCCTTTTTACAGATTTCTAGCCCTCATCGAAAGCAGCACAGCCAACAAAGTCTGTGGTTTTTGATCCATCGGTATAGAAGTGCTTGTAGCCTTTGTAGGAGGGATATAGCTCTAGGAATTCTTGCCTGAGAACACTAGGGTCTACCTGTATCTTTTCTGTGCTTGGTCAGAGAAAAATTACAACGGGTATCGGCAACCTTCCAGGGTGCAGTTCTTTGTTGAATTTCAAGGACAGGGGAAAGAGCATCAAAATTGTATTTTTCTGTGGCAATTCTTACGCGTAGTGCAAAGGGAGGGGTTACATGGTTTGTGCTGAAATACGCGTTCATAGTTTATGTTTTTAATTATTTCATAAGCTGGATTTCGCGGAAACGAACGGAGCCTTGGAAAGCCCTGAACAGCGAGAAAAAATCTACGCCTTTTGAGTGAGCAGTCATGCGATTCATCATAGAGGCTAGGTACCGGTGACGTACGGAATGGCCCCGTTGCCAAACGAATCCCCTGGTGGTGAATGGGATCAAGCATTTTGAGGGTGGATGGTTTCGCAGATCCGTAAACAAGGCTTCCATAATCCAGGGTAGAGCGCACTACAGCCCTGTAAATCCGTGAAAGACATACCCTGTCCGAGCCCCAGGTGTGATGTGAAAGAACTTTTAGATTGTTTAGTTTCTGCTGGCATTTCAGCTTCAGTGCCTTGATATGGGGGCTGAAAGTCAGCTTGCTGTAAAACGTCACACCGAGGAATGTGTGTTCCGGTCGGACGGGAAGGGGTGTGCCATTTATATGAAGCGATGGTTCGGGAAACATTCCCCTTCTCTGGCAGAAGCAAACAGCCTCGGACTTCACAGCAGAGAACTTGAAACCATTCTCATCAGCCCATTTACTCATTTTGTTAATGGTTACTTGAATTTGGCACTCACAGATAGCTAAATTACATGACGAAAAGCAAACCTGGACGTCATCAACATAAAGCGTGTAGGAGACAGAAGGTGGTATGGCTCGGGACGGGGAGTGGATTTTAATAAGAAAAAGGGTAACGCTCAGGACACATCCTTGTGGGACACCATTCTCTTGAATGAAAGATGACGAAAGGGTTGTTCCCAATCGCACCTGAAAGGTGCGATCCTGCAGAAAATCTGCGATGCAATTAAACATATTCCCACCTATATTCATCTTGATAAGGTCTTGGAGGATACCATACCGCCAAGTGGTATCGTAAGCCTTTTCAAGGTCCAACAATACTGAAAGTCAAAACTGCTTGTTTATAAAGGCCTCTCGGATGGCTGTTTCCATTCGTACGAGGTTGTCAGCAGTGGACCTGGTAGCACGAAAGCCACACTGTAAATTGCTTAAAAGGGAGTTTCGTTCTAGAGTGAGGATAAGCCTATTGTTTACCAGCCCCTCGAATGTCTTACCCAGGCAGCAAGTCAAGGCTATAGGCCTGTAGCTGGAGGCTTTACTTCTGTCCTTTCCGGGTTTGAAGATAGGGATCACAATAGCCCTTTTCCACACGCTCGGCAGCTTGCCCTCTGCCCACACTCTATTGAAAAAACTGGAGGAGAATGACGAGGAATGCTCCAGGTAGATGGGAAATCATAGTGTAATGAATGTCATCAACCCCGGGAGATGCCCTACTGAAAAAAAACATTTGAAATTCAAACGGGTGGCAAACTGGTCGTCCCGTTTGAATTAAACGCGTGGCAAACTTGTCGTTCTGTTTGGGTCAAACGTGATTATGGGATACGGGTACCCGTTTGAAACGGCGCCCGTTCGATACGGGTACCCGCTTGATACGGGTGCCCGTTTGATACGGGTGCTCGTTCGATACGAATTCCCGTTCAACCAGCCACGTGACCACACATTTGAACGCGCCATTCGGATAGGCAAATTATTTGCTAGCCCTAAATGGGTATCGTCCGGAAGTTTGGTTATCTTAAACTTATTTAGGACATCTCAAAACTCATCAGCCTATTGATAACAGGGAGGTAACACGTAGAAAAAATATGCCCGCGCAGGGGCTTGAAAATGGGCAGGAAAACAGACACAAAAAATTGTTTTCAATTCTCATAAAAGTTTATTACAGCCTATTCCGTAGACAAGAACAAACGTGCAAGCGATCTGTGAAATGTCAAGAGGCACTCTAAGCTTTTATACAACTGAGAAGATTGCAAAGCAAACAAGAACCGAAGTAATTCTAGACTATAATGACAGACTCTCAGAAAAACATTTTCTCCCGGCTGCCGCGAGAACAGACGCTGCTTAAACCTATAGATAATCTCGACGTGTACAAGTAGAAGAACGGTCAATCGTTGCCAACAAGTAGGTAGTAATGCACTTACCATAATAACAGCGGACTTGAAAGATGTTATCCAAGTAAATGTCGACACGGTTAAAGCAGGACAACCACAAAAACACTAAAACGAGAAGGAAGGCTCCTTGAAGTTTCAACACGATGCGGCGCACAAGCTGTCGTTTGCGAACCCAACCAAACCGCAAGAATTCCTGACTTTTTTGAAGAATCGCTTGTTGCCGATATACGCGTAGGACTTTTCGAACATTTGGTGCACATCCCATACGTTGTCGAGAGACATCCTAATAAGACCGCAGGGAAAGGCGGCAGATCGAAGCAGGCAGGACAAACGAAGTTGCAACGGACAACAAGCAGACAAAGTCAAAAGCGACTGCCAACGCGCGCGCTGCCGGATCTGGCTATCCTTATCAGCGTATAGCGTGCTCTCCCCTCTCTCTGGTCACATGACAGAGCTGACCAGAGAGGAGGGAATGGGGTGACGGCAAGGTCAAAGCGCAGGACACCGGGACACTCCCCCCCCCCCCCCTCTCCAACCCTCTCCTCAAGCATTCTATATAAAAAAAAAACAACTTGCGGTTGGCTTTTTGTGGCAATGGAGTCAATGCTAGGGGAGAGGGTGCACCGACCGCTGTACACGCGCTTTCCTCTTCTCTTCGAATTGTGAGGCTGCAAACGCGGCGTTTGCAGCCTCGGAAAACAGGCGAAACGCGCGCATTTCAGCACGCTGGAAATGACGTAGGCCAGAAGCTCGGCTTGCGCCCGAGCCAAAAAAGCACCCAGCGTGAGCTCGTAATTTGATTGCTGCAACGGCGGGCCTGCTCTCGCAATGCTCGTTGTTCTTGCATCCACGTGTTCGCGCGTTACCCTCTTTGAGTCTTAAATTGAGGGGAAATGAAGTCTCAAAATATATTCTTTCCCACGGTCGCGTCCTCTGCGCAAAAGATTCGAGCTGAATAAGTAAATTGAGGCAACAAAGAACGCCAAATTTTCAAAGTTCCGTCAAAAATATTCGCTCGCCAACGTCGCACGTTTACGTATAAAAAATCGCTTATTGCAGTTGCGGTATAAGTGAACATCAGCGCAATCAAATTATAAATATCATTACTTGCATCACGCGGACGATTGTAAACCGATGAACCGGCGCGCCCGCGCCTTTGCGGAAACAGGCTGCCACGGCTGAAATAGGCGTGCCCATGCCGCCGATCGGTACGCTCAGTATCAAACGGGCTCCGGAGAACCATTTGATTAAACCGGTACAGTTTGGCGGTCACCGGTCACCCGTCTGTGCAACATGGTCGCCGGTATGAGCAAACGTGCGACAACTTTGCTCAAACGAGTGGCCCATTTGATCACACGAGTGACCCGTTTGCCAAAGGAGTGACCTGTTTGCCCAAATATGCGACCGTTATGGCTCATTAGGGGGACCCCTTTGAGCCATACGGGTGACCCTTTTGACAAACTGGTGACCGGTATAGCTAAACTGTTACCGGTATGAACCCGTTTACTTTCATATAGGCGTTAAATGGTTTTTCTCAGTAGGGCTTTTGCCATGACAATGACTTGACGCAACTAAGTGAAATTAAAAGGCCGGTCATATTCTTCAGCACAGCTATCAGATCGGCAGATTGGGACCTTCTCAGCTTTGGTTTTAAAGCGTAAAAATGTTTCTGTATAATTCTCAAAGCTGGAGACCTGCGCAAAATGTCTACCCAATGCATCGGCCTGTTCCTTCAAAGATGAAAACGCCTCTCCATCGTCAGCTGACAGCAGGGGCATTGAAAAGTGGGAGGAATCAACATCCATTCGCCTTACCCTGTCCCACACAATCTTGGCTGGAGCAAATCTATTAAAGGGGCCCTGCAATCATATTTAAGCGTCTACCTTTTTTGCGGTTTCCACGTCTCTTGGGGCTCGGGCAAGCCAACGGGCACGGAGAGAGTAACTAAATATGGGTGCGTCGTATCTTAACCGGACGACGCGGGAACTTCCTCCACCTACGGGGGCGACCTGCAATGCCGAAAGCGCGCGATAAGTGACGTCTTAGGTCCTGGGCTTACTACTGGTCAGAGCCGCTAAAAGCTTCTTTCTTGTCAAAATACAAAATATAAGTGGCGCAAACTGTTTAAATCATTTATAAACGTAGTTTTTGTTCAATATTTTAGATCAGAAAAGAAACAAATGCAGTTTATAAAGTACGGAAACAAGAAATGACCCGTTTACATACCCGCCCCCAAGTGGTGGAAAAGGCGGCGCATACTAGAAAGGAGTAGTGGGATCAGGCGCCGACACGGAAAGGTCCCGAATGTACGCGGCGGCGCTGCGGTCGTAGGGACTGGAGGATCCGACCGGCTCCGAGCGTTCCGAAGGCCTTCGGCGAGCAGCTTTGTCTGGCGGTTTGGCCGTTTCGCGGTATGGCAGCGCGAAGTGGCTCCCGTTCTGAACTGATCTTTACCCCGTGTTTGCTGTTGTTTGTGGTAAATTAAGTGTCATGCCGAATTAGTGTTTAATCGCGGAGCAAATGCAATGCGAGCCGCCCTGGCTGCCCGCTTCCTACAGCCTATCCAGAACATGCTTTAGTGGCGCGCTCTCGCGCCGTCGACACGGAGTGCGGCAGCCATGAGCGCTCGCTGAGCTCACTACCCCTCCTCTAGTTCACTGCCACTCAAGCAACGAAGGACGTCACGAAGGAGGTTATTTTTTGGTTGTTGTTGTAATTTTAATTTGCCTATAACTTTTAAAATAAAGCAAAATTCGAGAAAAGGGAAGTTTCATTAAGTTACTACGTTCAGTGCTCTCAGGTTTGGTGCAAATTAAAAATTAGTAAAAAAGTCCTTGCAGGGCTCCTTTAATAGAGGAAGCATACGAGTGAAAGGAACGGCGTTTCGCTTGTCTCCTGACACGGCGGGCCTCTGCTCGCAGACGCTTGAATGCGAGATGGTTGGTGGGAGTGGGATACCGCCGAAACTTTGCCCAAGCGCAATTCTGGCGATTTCTGGACTTTCGGCACTCACTATCCCACCAAGGCTTTGGACGCTCGGGTAGCTACCCGATGTTTGTGGAATAGCAGCACGAGCTGCGTCAACAATGGCAGTTGTGATGATTTCATTTTCTTCATCAATAGAGTGTGCTACGGGCAGGACGGACGACGTTACACATTCTTGAAAAAGTTCCCAGTTTGCTATAAAAAGTTTCCACCCAGGGGGACAGCAGGGGAGAATAGGTGGGGGCTCTGTGGGGATGAGACGGATAGGGAAGTGGTCACTGCCACGTAGGTTGTTCAGGACACTCTAGGTAAAATTTGTGAACATGGATGGAGAAACAATGGATAGGTCAATGCAGGAAAAGGAGTGGTGAGTCGAGCTGAAATATGTGGCTTTACCAGTATTTAGGAAATTGGCAATTCTTCGGGAAAGAAACCTTTCTATAACAGATCCTCGGCTGTCGACCCGCTGGCTTCCCCAGAGCGGATTGTGGGCATTAAAATTTCCTAGGACAACATAGGGTTCTGAGAGCTGGTCTGCAAGGTCTTCAAGATGGGGCAGCGTCAGGGAAGATGAAGGGGGTACGTAGAGGAAGCATACGCTAATAAGGCGGTCTAACATCAACCGTACTGCGACAGCCTCCAGAGAAGAGTTCAAAGAGATTTCGGCAGCTGGCACCGTGCCATCCACGACAATGGCAACTCCGCCGGAACTGCCAATCGTTGTTCCGCGATCTTTGCGAAAGACTTGAAATGATCGCAGGAAATTACTATTTGACAGTCCAAAATATGTCTCCTGGAGACAAACTGCAGAGGGTGTGTACTCCTGACGCAATCAGTGACCGTCATCCAGGTTATAAAAAAATCCTCTGCAATTCCACTGTAAAAAGCCTCCTGCCACAAAAATGTGTGAAGCTAAAAGGTCGTTAAAATGTAAACAAAGTTTTAGAAAGACGCTAAAAATGAATAATGAAATTAATATTAAAAAGCCAGGTTATTCTGACCTCAAAATAGTTATCACAATGCAATACACATAAAAAGTAGACAATTGGAAATTGGAGAGCTCCAAAATTAAAATATATGGGGTATATACCTGTGGAAAAATGCATGGGGTGAAATTAAACGCCTTGGGTAGAAAGCTCATTTGGGAGGCTTAACAGGTGTTTTTGCTTTGTGCTTGAGTTTTGGGGTCTGCCAATGCGTGTCTTCGAGGTCAGACAAGTTTGTGGATGGATCAGCAGCCTCAGCTGCCACTTCCATCTCTCGAGTTTCGCAGGCAGGCTTGCGTGCAGGCTTCGGTTGATCGGGTATTCGAGAGTGCAGTTGCCGTTCTCGGCCCGATCCACAGGGAGGAGTGGAGGAGGAGCTGGGCAAATTGTCCTGCTCCATCGGTTCCACTCCATTAGACCCAGGGGCGGTGCGAGAGTCACGCCGCTTCATAGAAGAAGAGCCCCTCTAAAGCGAGTTGGAGCGAGAGCTTCGTTCCTTCTCCCTCGGAAAGGGCCCAGGAGAGACAGTATAGGCACGGCTGCCACCATCCAACTCAGTGAGGGGGCAGCGTGAGTGCTCCCTCGGGGTGTTTGAGGGGGCTGCTGCCTGTGTTCTGGGGTTGGGGCCTTGAGGGCCATCACCAGCATCTCCGCCCTATTGAAAAAAACAGCTTAAGCTGGTCCCAGCTTCAAGCTGGCTTATTGCCCCAGCATGCCCAGCTTGGCATGCTGCTCATGTTGGTTGATCTGGTCATACTGGTCATGCTGGTTTATCTGATTATACTGGTCAAGGTGGTTGATCTGGTCCCAGCTTCAAGCAGGGTTATTGCCCAAGAATGCCCAGTTTGGCATGCTGGTCATGATGGTTGATCTGGTACGTCCCAGCTTCAAGCTGGGTTATTGCCCCAGCATGCCCAGTTTGGCATGTTGGTCATGGTGGTTAAACTGGTCATGTATTGGACTTCCCCACCAGTTTAAAATGTTTAAATTAATACACAGGATAAACAAGCCAAGCTCTTCAGAAAAGCCAACTCAGCGTCTAATTTATTATTTTCGTACTTTCGGCCGCCTCACATGAGCTCAGATGCTACATATACTTGGCGCTGACACAGTACTAACCGACGTACAGACAGTGGTTCTCGTTGCAAAGCAAACAATGTTAATAAAACCAGATTGCTTATTTTTTAACACGAAAAATACTAGACACACGCCTAAAAGAGGCAATAGCAAAAGAAAATACTACACGAATGAGATAAGCGAACCTGGGTCCCGCCAGTGATGGGGGCGAAGCGGCCTCTTCCGTGGTCAGCAGAGGCGAAGAAATACGTGTGGTTGGATGGCATTGGCGATACTCCTCGGCACCACCGTCATTCACGAGCACACACACGTTCAAAGACACGAAGCGACGCCTCAGTCGGGACGTCCGACATCTTCCCGCACTGAATGGACTGCCGCTCGCTGTCTCCACAAGACCCGCTTCGCTTGCACCGTCGTTCAAGTAGTCTCCAAACAACGCGCACACAGCCGTCCCTTCGAAAATCTGCCCAAGATAGCCAAACGCGTCTCCAATTCTCCGTTCCTACCACTCCCTCTCTCTCTCGTTTCTCGCACACAAAGGTAGCTTGCAGCGCGCCTGATGCACCCGGTCGTCTACCGAAAACGAGAGGACAAAGAACAGGACGTGGCCTCGTTCCAGCCTAAGCCGACCTTAGCGCGCGCGCTCGCAGCAATGCCAGTTCGGCTATCTCTAGCCGACCTTGGCGTGCGCGCTCCCAGCAAGACCAGCTTGACCACCACGATTATGAGTTCGGCCAGGGGGGCTATGTTGCGCTTTTTGGACTCCCAGGAGACTAGGGAGAGGGAAGTGACGTCAACAACGCAGCAAATGCAGATTGGATGTTGATTTTGTTTTCTTCTGTCAACATACAATCTGCGTTTCTTTAGTCGTTGACGTCACTTCCCTCTTCCAAGTCTCCTGGGAGTCCAAAAAGCGCAACATAGCACCCCAGATTCACCAGCTTGTCTCCCAGCATGACCAGCTTGTCTCCCAGCTTGACCACATTGGCTCCATGGAAAACCAGTCTGACCAGTTAGGACCAGACTGACTCCATCTACACCAGATTGAATCTAAAACCAGATTCTAGTTAGACCATGATGGTTTCTACTTAAACCAGACTGACCAACTTAAATTCTAGCCTGCCCAGATTAAACCAGCTTGATTGGCAGTTAAACCAGTTTGACTACCACATTGACCAAATTGACAAGCTTAGTTACCAGCTTGACCAGTTGGATTTTCATGGTGGTTTTTCCAATACGGCGGGGAGACCTGGGTGGCCCTCGACTCCAAGCATAGTGCAGGGCCCCTGCGCACCACCTCGGCATAGCCTCCCTTTGACAGGAAAGACAACCTTTTCTTAGCTTCTGGGTATGAAATATTTTCCTTGGCTTTTCATGAAATAATTTCTTTTTCCTCTAGCCACAGGGGACAGGCGCGGGAGTAGGCTGGGTGTGGTCCACTGCAGTTACTGCAGCGGGCCACCGCGTCGCAGATGTCAGCGATGTGATCCTGACCTCCGCACTTACCACAGGTCTCTCTTCCTCTGCAACTCCGTGATTCGTGGCCAAATCGTTGGCAGCGGAAACATCGTTGCGGGTTGGGGTTGTAAGGTCGAATGCAGCAGTTCAGGTGGCCTGCTTTTACTGTTGCGGGGAGGGCATGTTTCTCGAAGGTCGGGATGACGTGCCTTGATGAAGTTTCCTTGCCATCTTTACGGAATATGATACGTTTTACAGCGACAACGCCGGCGCCTTTAAGTCCTTCAAGTAGTTCTTCTTCACTCGTTTCCAGAACGTCGTCTTCAGATAGAACTCCACGAATGGTGTTGAGTGTGCGGTGAGGACTCACCGACACTTTCACATCGCCGATGTTTGTGAGCTTGCGTAATGCTTCGCTATGGAGTTTTGTATCCACCTCAACAAGGAGGTCCCCAGAGTGCAGTTTCTTGGCCTTATAGGAGAACCCGACAAGATGTTCCAGGACCTTCGACACAACAAAAGGAGATATCTTTGCAACGGGTTTTTGTTCATCTAAAGAAGGAACAACAAAGAACTTGGTAAAGTTTTCTACAGGAGGGTCTTCTTCAATGATTTTTTGCTCAAGGCAGCGCCTTTTCCAGGGCTGTCGTGAGCTGGGTTTAGGAGGAGGGGCAGCCATAAGAGGCGGAGAGTGTTCAGAACCTGTGGTGTGCCGCCCACCACGGAGCACCATAACAGAAAGGGCTTTGCTGGAGACGTTACGCTATTAGCACTGCACAGGTACTATAACCAAGTGAGGTTCTGAACTAGGGGTCTGTCGCCACCCAAGGTTAGCCCTTGCCGCCAAAGGAGTTGAAGAAGGAAAGAAGTGAAATAAGAAGAGTGAAAAGAAGGAGAAGACAAGGGTGAAAGAAGGGAGGGGATAGTAGAAGTGGCGACTGACTGAATCATCCTGGTTGGGCCAGGCTAGGACACCCGTCTACTGGAAGCGGGGGCCGAAGTGGTGTATCAATTGCCTCACCCGGGGGGCCCTGAAGGGTCCAAACCTACCCCAGGCTCGACTCAACCACCAGGATGCCCTTTTCCCCGGACACGGAAAAGCCACGCACAGCCACTGGAGCCAGGCGTGGGCGGGCGAACCCGCATGGCTCGGGGTCCATGGTGACGCCACTCACCAAACACCTGCTTTCACAGGTGCCTCCTGCATTAAAGTAATTAAAGTAATTAAAGTAATCCGTGCCCAATAATTTGCAACTAAATTACATTACAAATTACTTCCGGAAAAAAAGTAACGTGGCAATTGCAAAATTACTTGAAAAAGTAATGGATTACAAGTAATCCGTTACTTGTAACGGCTTACTTCCCAAGTCTGCGTACAAGTTGTTGTACTTCTGGTATCGCCGACCTCGGCGTTTTTTTATGCACGTCGACGCGTTCGAAATGGGCGACGACGAGTTCCGCCGGCACTACCGATTGTCAAAAAGCATTGTGCGGTGGCTCTGCGACGAGCTTCAGGACGACGCGGCCTTAAGGCGAAAGTGACGCGCAGGGACGGTGAGGACGGTGGACCAGCAGGTGCTTTGCGCGCTGCGTTTCTACGCCACTGGAAGCTACCAGGGGCAAGTGGCCAGCGACCAGCACATCACTGCCCACCAGACAACCATCAGCGCATGTGTCCGCGCCGTGGCTACGGCCATTATGCGCCGCCTCGGTCCCCGGTGGATCGCCTTCCCCGAGACCGCGGAGCAACGGGCGGCGACGCAAGAAGCCTTCCTTCGTCGTGGTTCCTTGCCCGGAGTCGTCGGGTGCGTCGACGGCACCTTCGTCGCAATAAAGGGGCCCTCCAAGTACGAACCCACCGTGACGAGGGCGCTCTACTGGTGCAGGAAACTGTACTACGCCCTGAACGTCATGGTGGTAAGTACAAAATATATTTTCTAGTTCCCGCTGCTCCCAGACGCACACGAAGTGAATACCAAATCATATTTACACCGGGGAACCGCCAAGTTTTCCCGGCGTCCTTACTCTGCCGGTCACGTGACCTAAAATTTCCCCTCGTAGGGAAATTTGGTAAACTTCTAACCGCGGTTATAGTTAACCAGCTTCGAGCAAACGGGCCCTGGAAGCACAGAGCATCAAAGAGCCATTTCTCGGGGAACCTAGACATCAGCGCACAGCTTCTGCAGAGACGAGGACCCGAAACACACTTGTTTGCTCGGGAGAAGTGTGTTTCGGCGTCTCGCCGCAGCTGGGGGCCAATCATGTGGCTCTCCTCTCATCCGTTGTCTGCCGCTCCACCTTTTCCATTTCGGCGGCCGCTTCTCGTGGCGATCTGCCAGGCTTTGTCAGTATAAGAGGCCATGGTCCGCGCCATCCAACGTCGCGTGGCGTAGTTCGGGCGACGAGGATGACTCATCACCAAGTGTGGTGAATAGAATGGGTCATGTGGCCAAGGAGGGCGCTGCAAACAGGAGGACCGAAGTGAAAACGAGGACGAGCGGCCGATGATGGTTACTGCTTTTTCTCTTCACCGGATGCCCGAACGCGAAGGACCTTGCCGGCGCGTACCACGGAGATGTCGGCACTGATGGTCGCCTCCTTGGGTGCCGGCGCTGCCCACCGTCGGCCGGGCTTGTCGCAAGCTACCCGACCACAAAGACGAGAAAGAAGCGACTCTCCTGCGACACTGGAGTCACCGAACTACCGCGCCCCGAGCGCCCGCAGTACCAGGACGGCAGCCATAAAGCAGGTACATAAAAGCAGTTAAAAAAATCATGTTTTTTTTTTTTTTTTAAATCAAATTATTCTGATTCATTTCGCTTTAATCAAATTTATTTAATTTAAATCAGATTAATTCGGTTTAATCACCGTAACCAGGAAATAGTGGTTCTTTGATGTTTTTTTTTAAACATGCTAGATTTATTGATCAATCCGTCTGATCACTGAAAATGTTACGGAAGAAAGAACAAGTGTAACTTTTAGTGTACACTCTCATTAACTGCTTTTTATTCTTGTTGCCCAGTCATGCTAGAACAAAAGCCTTCTTTCCTTTTTCTTTTGTTTCACGTTATGATTTGCTTGCAATAGGACATTATGTAACTAACCAACACAGTGGAAGCTAGAAAAAAAAAAGAGTTCTAAGTTCTTATTAGCTCAAAGAAGCATTGCCTTTTGCTTGTGTTCAGCGGATACAAATATTTCTTGCTCGATTATTCTTTCATTTGACCACGCAACAAATGTCTACAGAAAGCGTAAAATGATGACCAAACAACGAATAAAACTATTTTCCAGATCATTTTTGTGGAAAAGGTCTGAAGTGAAAACAGGTATGACGTAAATCACGATTTAAGTCGTCTTTATTTCTGTCTTCCACCCTGCATGAGAGCTCATCTGCGATGATACTTAATTATTCGGAGACGATCGGTCGGGAAGGGGGAACACTCCGCGAATTGGATAAGACTGTGATTCATGAATCGCGGTAGGTCAGATGATATGCTCCCAGACACGCCCGTTCCGCGTTCTGCCAGTGAAATTTCCCCACGTCGCCCCTTTCATCTAGCGACTGAATGTACTCTCTACGATAACGGGCGTCTCAAAATTCTGCTGCTGAAGTTTTCGATGGACGACTCCCCTTAAGAAAAAGCCCTGGGGAAAACTCATATTTGTATGAGAAGTGTCTTGGTGCAATAAGATCATAAAATGACATAAAAAAACATATAATAAATTATAAGAATAATATAAGATTATATAAGAACTTATAAAATACTTCTTATATCTTCTTGTAGGTTGTTATTAGGTTCTTATGTGCGCTTATATGATCTTATTTGATCGTATGCACTCATTGGACCAAGAAACTTCTTATACAAATAAGATGTTTCACTAGGGTAGTGAAAACTCGTATTTTTATAAGAAATGTCTTCGTCCAGAAAACGCCTATGATGAAATAAGATCATAGAGGAACATATAAGAACCATACAAGAGAATATAAGAAGTAAAAATATATTGATACGACCTTTGTTATACGTTTTTGACAAGTTTCTTATAACGTGTTACACAGTCTTAGATTGCTCTTATATGTCCTTATAAAATTTTTATATGATCTTATCTCAGCATATGAGTATATTGACAAAAACAAAATTCTTATACGTATACGATTTTTTACTAGGCAGGGCAGTAGCAGAACATGCGCTTACCGCGTAGAGAAACCATGCAGGCAATACTTAACAACCAACCAATAGCTTCGAAAATTCCCTAGGTACTTTTAAGATTACACGAGCCCTATCTTTCGTAATCCCCAACATTTGAGAAACAACTTTTTACAAAGTGACAACATAAGCAGTGCAGGGTGTGGCGAGTCCCTAGGCCCTCATTATCGTCCCGCGGCCGAGGAAATTGCGGCATTAGCCGTTGAGAAAGCCGAAGAGCCAGTCACGAAGCTTGAACTTAATTGACCACGCCCTGTGTTTCTTACGCAGCCAGTGACAGGCGATCGTCTGGAAAAAGCGCGTCAATTATTATTTGCCTTCTCATTCGTTAGGGACAGATGGTATACTCATTACGAGTAATCAAACTACTCGTAATACATTACTTTCGGAGTAATCTTGTAATCATTCGAATACGTTTATTAGGAAGGAATCGCAAGAGTAATGCGATTGCTTTTGGAAGCACTGAAATTACTTGTAACGGTTACTATTTTCGCCTACCGTTGCGCCCTTTTGTTTTTACAAGTTTTCTACCAAGGAATCTTCGAACCAAGACTCTCAACAGGAAACTAATACATCGAAATTAGTGAATTACTAAGAAAAGTGGTTTATAACTCGGGGATTCTACTACGATAATGGAGAACACACACACAAAAAAAAAAACGTTTTAAACCGGCAGAAAAATGTTTCGTTTTGAAAATCTCAAGTAATCTGAAAAGAAACGGTTACATTTTTTTTCCTCAAAAAACGACCAATTGCTTTTCCTTTCTTGTGATTAGGTAATATACAATTCTATACGTTTTAATCGAGAGTAATTGTAATTGTAATCGATAACTTTTTCCAAGTCTCGTCTACAGGACTGGTAATAGGTTCTTATTTTTTTGTGTTACTGCCAGGTGGTACATGTTGCGTTTCCCTGTGACCGACCAAGAGCATTCTCGACAGCTTCAGATGTGCGTACCAGCTCTGAACAGAAACGTTCAACCGTAGTTGTATAAGAGCACGTTTCCTGACAGGATGGTCTACGCCGCCCGACGTCTATAAATCTCGGTTTAAAATTAAATTGTGATTACTTTCAAAGCATTGATATCTTATACCTTTTCTTCACTGCAACATAATTGAGAACGATTGCAGAAACAAAAAACACTTGCACTGCCCATGGACCTCTCCACTGCCGTCCCAAAGTCATGATAGCTTTGATCTCCGGCGTTCATCATGACGGTGTACAAGGTGAAAAGATAGATATACGCACTTAATCAAAGCTACGTTCCCAGCAACAAATTCCCGGATGAAAATACTAAGGTTGCCGCTGTTTTAATAGTCAGTTCAATGGATGCATGATTAATTCTACACTCGACTTTCAATGGACATAGTTGTGAATAGTTCATACTCGTGGCTTATTAAAAAAAAATGTGATAAGAGTCTTTTTCATTTTCCATAAAACTCAGGCTACATCTACACAGAGAGCTGGGCAACACTCAGAAGAAAAGCATGTATAGCTTGGTAAGTAATTAAAATCCTTCTCAGAATCAGACGGGTTAAATCACAGCGAGTTATAAACTAATACCCCTGTTACACGGGCCAGTTTAATGATCATTGAGCCAACGATCGTTGGCATCTCCCATGCTCTCAACGAGCTCAACTAAGTTGTCCGGTTTTACATGGTACGTTGGCCTAACAACCCCAACTTTCGATCCGAATAGACCATATGCAAAAAGAAGCGCCATCTAGTGTATTCATGATCAATGATCAGATTTCCTCCATATTGGGGGGTTCCCGTACCGACGATTTCGCCCGAAAAACATTAGTCCCGGCAAAGTGTAAGTCGTAGAACTAAAATATGATCACCTGCTGCAAGTCCAGTACGAACCCTTCACAGGACGTCTTCGAGAAATACCGTTCATTGACCTGGATGGCCCAGGGGGGCTATGTTGCGCTTTTTGGACTCCCAGGAGACTTGGAAGAGGGAAGTGACGTCAACGACTAGAGAAACGCAGATTCGATGTTGACAGAAGAAAACAAAATCAACATCCAATCTGCATTTGCTGCGTTGTTGACGTCACTTCCCTCTCCCTAGTCTCCTGGGAGTCCAAAAAGCGCAACATAGCCCCCCAGTTCACTGCTTGAGTGACGAGTCTTGCGACCTCGTTGCTGACAATTCTTTTCCTGAATTTGGCGGCCGTCTTTCTTTTCTTCTTTGATCCGAAACTAACCAGCAACCCATTGAGTGTACAAATAAACTGCCCTAATATCATGAAAACCGAGTTAAATGCAGATGCGCCTCGTCCACAACTGGAAAAAGTGATAAACCCCCCAATATGGCGGCTCCTAATGGCATGATGATGATAGCTGGCAAGGATTTCGCATATGGCCTATTAAATTGGAAACGAAACCAAAACTGATATCACATCACATTTTTTTAAAGCGGTGCAATTGGATTATGGCACACTTTTTATTTTTTATATCCGTTTAACGCGAAATATAATAAACTTGTTTTTCTATTTTTAGAGTAAAGAAACGATAGTCAGAACGTTTTACACGAATTTAGTAAAGAGAGATTCAACAAAAGTCTTATCGGCACGGACATCAAAATGGCCGCGCTCGCCGAGAGTGGGCTTTCGCGACGTGCCGTGATCGTTTTAGCGGCCGCTCTGGCCCCGAATCCTACCTCTTCCGACAATATTTGCTGCTACGATACTTTCGAGAAACCTCCCTCAATCTTGCGCAATAGTGAGTGCCTCGCTGGCGCTGGCCACGGGCGGCAATGCGCGGACGCCGCCATCGTCTGCTCTATTGGGGCGAACCTTCATGAGTTAACTGAGGTAGGCCAGCTCAGTTGAACTCAGTGATTGTTAGCGGCATGATGGCAGTTGGCACCGCCGTTTAACACTGCTCGATCGCGATCGAGTCAATAGTCGTTGGCTCAATGATCGTTGAAACGGCCCGTGTGACGATACTCGTTTTCACCCCAAGAAAAAAATATTTTCTGCGCATTGTTCAGACGCCGCGCGAAGTAGTTCTTACAGGATTTTGTTGTCGTAAGAAAAACCAATGCTTTTGACGTTTCAACCGTATACATCGTTATAATCTAACACTTATCTAATCTAAAATGCACCCACATTTATCGTAATTCTCTACAAGAAAAAATGACAATTAGTAATGCTCCACAAAAAGCCGGATTTCTTTTTAATTGCGGTTTTTGAGATGAAAACCTGTATTAGTACACATGTTTTGGCGGACCGTTAGAATGCCCTCTGAACACACTTTCTGGAAGGGGGGGGGGGGGGGGGGGGAGTGCCGGCGGCTTTTCACTCGCCCATACTAAAAACGTTTTTCAATACCCACGCTTTACTTTTTTCGGGATGCTATTTATTATGTGTAAATTCAAAATAGCTCTCCAGAAAACGGTAAATGAGGGTTATGCCTAAACCAACGTTCAAAGTGTTCCGTGCTTCCCAGTGAGCTGACATCACATGTCGTATAACTTGCAAGTGGAGCAGGGCAGTCTAAACATCAAAATATAGTTTTCGCATGTTTATGATTTAATTTGCTGGTGTGAGTTGAACCGAGCGTTCATTTTACATCACTAAATGTCTTGTGATTCGTCGGAAAAACGATGTACTGCCCCTCTCTCCCTCCACATTATCTTCACTTGCTGTTGCCCTTACACAATAGACAGCAGTGTCATTTCCCGAGTGTGCGTCATTCGTGACCTTGAAAGTTTTGTTGATTCATCTTTAAATTTTAATATTCATGTTTCAGCTATATCTAATGACTCTCTTAGGAATCTTGGGGCGATATCTTTGTTTTACGAGGCAATTTTCTTCGCCTGATTGTCTTGTTCGTTTATTTTGCTGCTTAGTACGTACAAAGCTGGAGTTTGCTTCAATTGTTTGGAACTGTGTCAACCACACTGCGTCTTGCTCCATTGAGCGTGTTCAAAGACGCTTCATAGGCATAATCTATGACAGGCATTTCAGGCGCAAGTGTTACTACAACTACTACTTAAAAACTAGGGTTGCACACTTTGCTTGATAGTAGGCGTTTACATGATTTTATGTTTTACATAGGGTTGTGTACGGTAGTATTGATTCATTACTTTTGTTAAGTACTGTTTGTTTCCATGTTCTCTTGCAGTCTAGTCGGTTTCAGAACCTGTTGTGCCCCCTGACTTTATATGATACGTCTCCCTTAAAAAGAATGCAACTGTGATTTAACAGGCTTCACCAGTCTGCTATAGACGTTTTAGTGACGTGACAACTTTTCGACGTAAACTGGAGTCGATAATTTATGTATACTTTTGGATCTATGTGGTTGTCTGCATAATTTGTGTATAATTTTGTATCTATGTGGTTGTCTGCATTTTATTTACAGTGACGAACTGTGTACCACTATTTAGGCTATGTGCTGTTTGTTCCCAGTATAGAGCCTCTCAACCTCTCAGATTAAAACTAAAACTTCAATACTTCGCAATTTGTTTTTTTTTTTTAATCATGACTGGTCATTTGGGTTACTAGTTCAGATGTGTCTAATAATGTGCCAGACGAAATGGCAGGAAAATCCACTTCTCATAGATAGTGTGTAGATATATAACATAGCAAATATCGCAAGATGCTCAGTTTGTACCGTATTTGGTTGAGTTAAAGTCTTCTTACGAACAAGGCCCGTGGTTTTGCTTTTCCGCGGAGTACGGGGATAGCGAATCACCGGAATCGGCGGAAAAATGGCAGTGATTTACGGTACAGAGATAGCGTCTTCACGCTAAATTGCAATCTGCTCAGATTATATTTTCACGGAGAATCGCGTTGTGAACGTTGTTATTCACCGAGTGTTTTTGTTGTTGTTGTTTTTTTATGCAGAACACGATGACTGGCTGTATGTATGTTATGCAGAAAACTCGACACAAGGGCTTGGTTCGTATGAAGCGCGACTAATACTCGAGCAAAAACGGTACTCGTTTTTACATCTTGAAGTAAAAACAGCGGAACTTGACGCGGACTTGGTTTTCACCTCAAGAACTGTAGCAACAAAAAGTCCGGCTACTCGCGGAGCACTACTAATTTCCTCTTTTACGCAGAGAATTAAGATATATGTGGGTACATTTTAGGCTAGATATATGTTCTGTTATCAAGATGTACACATTTTAAACGCCAAAGGCATCTCTTCTCCCTCCGGCAACCAGATCTTGTGAGAACTACTTCACGCGGCCCATGAACAATGATTTCAACTTCCTTTGGCGAAAACGAGTATAGTTCTACGGAGTTCCATGGGTACCTGGTAGATGGCGCCAGTTTGAAGGTACGTCCTTTCGTTGTAGGCGGCTGCGAGGATACGCCACGCACTTCAGCGCAGCCAAACGGAAACATGCGAACCAGCCTTACAGCGCTGATGCCGCAAAGAACCAGTGATTACAAGAATTGAATAATCTCGATTGTTTTTACCTTCGATATCACCAAAAATACTTCTTCCCTTCCAGACAGGAGTCCATGCTTGAAGATCCTGCTGCAGTGGCTTTTCATTGTTGTTGTTTTTTTCGCTGTGTGGAATCAATTGCTTCAAAAACAAAACAAAAGGTTGATCGTTAGTTGTTTAGGCAGCGGGAGTTTCGTCTTCCAGAGAGTGGTGGCGATATTGTTACCCACTGTAGATGAGAAATCTAGCCAGTGGAGTAGCACAGCTAGCCTGGGGTCTTTGGCGTGCATCACGCAGTAGTGGTATACGACCGCACGCAGAATGATCATCCAGATCGTAACGGGCAGGGGTGGGGATTGAGCCAAGGATGCGCAGGTGCTGCAGCGCGAACTTTATAGTTCCACGTGCTCCGAACTGAAGTCCACAATCGGCCACCAATCCCCCTCCCTACTTTCATCGCGGGAGGGTAAACCTCACATGAAATTACCATCAAAGAAGACAACAACGTCTTTCGTATTTCAGCGCACCCGCACGCGGCGCGCGTATAGACCAAAGGATAGTTAGAGGATAATGTCCGTGGCCTTTGGGGTTTGAGCCACATTTTTCTGTCTTCCCCTCTGATCTATATCAACGAATCCGTTAGCAAATATTGCACTAACGACTAGCCAGCCATGACAAGTGCCATTTTGATAGTCACAGCAGACAGATGAAAACCGTTCAAACTTGCGAAACTTTTCGACAGGTATAATCGGGGGTTGATCCCCTAATCAGAAGTCGGCGCCGATTCCCCAAAGCACGCCGATGGTGCAGTATGGTCCCTCGTGGCGGGAGAAATCGCTGGGCCAGCTCGGACTCGAAAGAACGCAAATCACTGTAAAGCTCGTTAATGTCACAACGGGGCAGCGTCTCGCGGGCGTTTATTAATGCGGGTGCACAGGCGCGGCCTCCAACGCCCGTTTTGCGTGCCGTTGTTTGCGCACCGGGGGAAACTGGCTTAACTCCCGATGAGAAATACGTGTCTCGCCGCACCACGAGACGGATTAAGGCAACCCGACGGTCGAGCGTGAACAAGGATCAAAGTGGATCACTATCCTCACCGAGCGAATAACCATTTCACGTCGCGAGGCAGAGTCTCGCGTTGTATATTTATTTGTGGTGCTGACTTTTTTCTGATTTGTAGTTGAGATCCTGGATTTACTTTGCGTGCACTTTGCACTTTGCTACACTCGCCAGTAACTGAAGCGTGTTTAAAGTATTTATGTGTTAAAGGACGCGTTAGAAGCATCCCTGTGTGCGAACAGATACATCAAAATAATCGCAAAAATGGAGGAAATACATCACGAATCGATCCTGCCGGAGTCGCCACGTGCGTTCGAAACAGCGTTCATAGGGAGTTTTCGTAGACCGTTTTCCCATCTCCGCTAAGCCCCTCGCAACGAAGAAGCCACTACTGCGCCTGCGCGCCGCTGGCCTTGGCTGTAGAGTTTCCTGGTAATGTAAATTCTAAGAAATACCTGCGTGTCTACTGACCCGCAAAACACACGAACAGCCAATCTCTGCGATCCATGAAATCAGCTCAGCGAATGATGAGGCGGAACATCCGTTTAGACCTAAAAATGAAGTTTGCGATGTGGCATTAGGCAATGAAAAGCGTCATGCTAGCATTGCGTAATGCCACAGCGCAGACACTTAATTTTGAGCTCTAAACAGATGTTCTTCCTCATCATTTGCTGAGCTGATTTCGTAGATCGCGAAGAAGGGCTATTTGAGTGTTTGGCGAGTAAGTAGGCGCGCAGGCATTTCTTAGAGTGTAGCAGGTTGCTTAGAGCGTTGCGGGACGGTAAAAACGATGTACGAAAACTCCCTAATATTGCAGAGAGTGCACCACGCTTAGCGCGAAAAAAGTGATCGCCTGTTTTTGCTTCTTTGCTGTTAGAATCGAACGATTTAGTCATCTATGGACGCTTTGCAGCAGCTGTTCATGGCCGCAGCCATAACCAACCTTAACTTTTTTATTCCTCTTATTTTGATCTCTTCTCTCTAACTTTACCGTAGCAGGACAGGTTATTGTCATTTTAGATTCGACTGCGTTCTTGTCTCCAGCATAGGCCTTTGTGGAGGCTTGTCAAAGCCCGCTTCAGTGGCTCGGTATCTCCGTAAGACAAGAGAAAAAGGTCACCAATGGCGGCTGTAATTTGGCGCGTGCGCATATCATCTGTAGTCTCTGTCAATTTGGGACTCGCCACACCACGCGGTTTGTAATCTTTTAGTGATTATAGACGTTCGCAAGTACGGCCTCTGGGTTCTGCCTTCTTGCTGCTGGTGTGGGAAGATCGTCTGATAGTCAAGCATTGCTGAGGCGTATGCCCACGGTTTTCAGACTGGCGCGCTAGCGAAGCGTTTTCCATCCTTGGTGGCCAGACTATAGCTCTCGAAGCGCGGCTGCTTGCAGACGTCTATAAACTTGTATACTTCGTATCACCCATACGTCAGAGTACAAAGCTTCCAGCCGACAAAGCTAATCAAGCAGCACCAAAACCACAACATCGCAGCGTTCTTTGTCTTTTTTAAAGTTTTGTTTAGGCTAAATTACTGAAACGAGTGGATTCACCGGAAGCTTACTAAAGCGAAAATCTTTCGGCTATTTTCTCCATGTCGTACGACGTAACACAGGAACCCTTGCCGCCTCTCGATGATCTCGTCCCGTCTCGTAAGCTCCTCTCCTCCAATAGCACCGAGAACCGACGTCAATGTTTTCGCTGTGTCGCGGACTAGACGACGCACTATTTTAACGCGACAGCGTTAAGGATCTTGTGTGGCAGAAAAGCCGGCCTCGGTGGCGTGGCAGAAAGGACGGCGTCGGTGGCGTGACGCGACAATCTTGATTGGTTGATAGGGTCATGACCTCACAGCCACATGACCTCGCGCGGGAATTTCAAATAGCCCACAACGCACGCGTGAAACGTGACATCACGCGTCGAAGGAAAGTGAATAAAAAACACGACGTAATGCGAATTAAAGGTCGCCGCATGTCTCAAATTATTTCACTTTATGAAGTAATTAATTTTCCTTAAAAACAAATTGAAGACTTTTAGGCGTGATATGATCCACGACCCTTCGGTTGAGAGCCAGACACGCTACTGACTAGGCCATGTCCGCTTTTTAATTTTTTTATTGCTTGGTATTGTACAATGACATATAGCATCATACACTTGTTTTATCAAAAACTAAAAGACATCAGCTGACTGGCTGAGGCCGGAGTCCCTAAAAATCCCTGAGGTTGGCAAGCTCCTCAAGCAGTGGCAAGCACTCAGGTTGACGTTGCTGTGCCTTGTACAACTCTTTTCAAAACATACATGTTCAACACAATAATTGTGCGCCGGAGGTACATCAGCTTTCGCGTGATGCACGGCCATGCGATACCGCTATAAACTGTGTAATCCTTGAATCATGAGTAAATCATAGGGTACATTATCTTCCTTCTCAACGGGTAAAAAACGAATTCCGTGGGTGGTTAGAGGCAGATCTTTTTTGAGGGTCCTTTGAAGTACGTCCCAAAAGACCACTGCGTCCCAGCAGTCTAAAAATATGTTTTCAATTGTTTCTTGTTTTTAACACAATAGACAGTTTTCAGCCCACACAACGGGCAATTCCTTTTTCGCCAGCCAAGCTTTAAAGGGACACTGACAGGGTATTTATGCTCGCCGAGGTTTTTAGTTGTACGTGACATATGAGAGCCCAACTACCCAGAACAGAATTTGCGGCTCGAAATTCGGTTTCTTTCCGCCCGAAAACCGCCGATCACGAACTGGCCGGTTCGAGTCTCGCTCACTCTCTTTTCCGTGGTCACGGGCCGTTTTTGTAAGGTATCGATGCGACCACCAAATTTAATCAAAGTCGTGGGTCATTAAAGGCACACAGTCAATATTAAAAATAGAAAAAAATATGAAACCCATTTTTTGTGGCTTCAAAAAAGCTGCAAATACGTTGATTGAAAAAAAAGGTAGCACAGACAACCGGAAGCTTTCTGTGCGTTCACTGCCTCGACATGGCGTCGTTTCGCGTATCGTGGGACTAGCACTAGCGGATGGCAGCGGACGACGGCCGTTGGACCTCTACGTCAGAACTGTCGTTCACGGTACTGGCGAACTCTGTCTTCCTTCGAAAGAGAAATTTTGGACCGATCAAAAGAACTGATATTCATCCCGTACGACACGCCCGAACAGCAAGCCGATTGCACGAAGACGTCGCCGAGCCGTCGTCCCTTCTCGTGGCTGAAGACATCGCTCGCTCAAACGTCAAGCACGAAGTGCGTACTTCGAGTTGAGTACGCACGCGTACGGTTACTTTACGAGGTGCGAATGTGCCCTATGCTTGGTGCTGCTCCACTTCAAGCCGGGAGTGCATGTATTGAAGGGAAATCGGGAAATCGGCAGCAAACTTCCGACATACAGTCTACATGCTGCATAACTACGCACGGTAGGATTTCCATTTCGAACACCAGCGCGTGCGGACGTGGAATCATGAGCTCCAGCGGAGCGGTTTTTGCGGCCCGGCTGGGTCGCGGTGCCAGGGAAGACGCAGCGTCTAGTGACTACCCGACTATTCTGCCACCCCTGCCGACTGGTTCTGCGGTGTTAAACACCGTGTTTTTGCATGCTGATGTTCGTGGCCGCCCGTACCGAGTCGAGGACTTCCGGGACACCCTTCAGCGTCTGGAAATGCTCCCCGAAGCCACCGCTTTGGGGGCATACCAGATGAACCACGTCTGGGCTGTGACTTTCAAGTCACCCGAGGGAAAGCGGAAGGCCCTTGCCGCCGGCGACCTCGTCGTCAAGGGGCGGCGATGCCTCGTCATCGACCCAGGAAACCGAGACATCCGCCTCAAGCTTCACTGGATGCTGTACCATGTTCCTGATGACGAGGTGAAGGCGGCGTTGGCACCGTACGGCACTGTAATCGAGGTGGGCACCGAGAAGTGGCGGGTGCAAGGCATTGCGGGCTGCGCGTCGATGACGCGAACGGCTGTCATTCGGCTCAAGCCTGGGCTTACACTGGACGACCTGCCGCATCAGTTGCGCATCGCCGGAGGGCTGGCGCTCGTTGTAGCGCCGGGCAGGGCGCCGCTCTGCCTGCGCTGCCAGCGGACCGGCCACATCCGCCGTGACTGCCGTGTGCCGAAGTGTGAGTCGTGCCACCGTTTCGGTCACGACGCTGACCAATGTGTGAGGACTTATGCAGCGGCCGCAGGTGCCCGAAGCGGCGAGACAAACGCCGAGCACGTCATGGACGAGACAGACGCGGAAGAAGTTGCCGCGAGTGCCGCTACCGCTGCCAAAGACAATGAAGAGAGAGCTAAGGATGGCACCGACCAACTAGCGCCTCCAGAGTTGCCGAAGATGACGGAGGCCACGCCAGTTGCCGTGGCCGAGACGAACCTCGACCAGACAACACCATGCAACGCTGCGCCGGGGAAGGAGGAGGAAGAGGCGAGAGTCGTCGAGCCAACGACGTCTACTGAGGCGCAGCTAAGCGTCCAAGTGGATATGGCTGACACTGGGGCTTTGGCCACGAAACGACCACGGGAACTCGATTCGGATTCGGACTCGGACGCGGATAAGGTTGGCTATGACTCGAACCCGGAGGAGCTGCCTGTGAAGACGGCTTGGAAGACGGCGACCACGAGGCGGAGAAAGCCTCGACCCGCACCAATTTGTGTTTCCGAACCCAGAAGACTGGACAAGCCGACCGGCTGACGCGGTTTTGAGCCGGTACTTGGTGCGGTTCTCTAGACGAGGTGAGCCCCTGAAATGCGAGGGCGTCTATTTATGTCGGAAACCTGAAATTGTCGACACTTAACGTTCGAGGCTTTGCCTCGCGTCGCAAGCAATATCAGGTAAAGAGGCTCCTAATCGACAAAGGTATTGATGTCCTCGCAATTCAGGAGACCAAAGTTGGAAGTGACGAAGAGACCGCATGCTTACTGGCTTCTTTCTTGCACTCTTTCGAAGTGTGCGTGTCGCGGGCAAATGGTATGTCCGGGGGTTGTATGTTGTTTCTACGAAAATCTTTGAACGCACAAGTCCAATCAGTAATAGTCGACAATGTTGATCGACTCGTCATTTGCGACTGTAGTATTTCTAATGTTGAATATCGTATCATAAATGTATACGCCCCAAACGACATTAACGAAAGGAAAGTGTTTTTTCAGAGCATTGACCAATATTTAGATTCTCAACGTAAAGTTGTCTTGTTAGGTGATTTTAACTGCGTTTGTGGCACACGGGACCGATCCAAAATTACGAGACAAAGCGACAGTAGTGCAATTATTTTAAACGAGTTGATTACGGAATACAGTTTGCAGGATGTCGCGACGTACCAAAGAACCAACGATTGTTTATGGTACACACATTATCAGTCCTCGAGTCATGCCCGTCTAGATAGAGCTTACGTGTCAATTGAACTTTTAACCGGATACGAATACTATAATGTACTGCCGGTATTTTTTTCTGATCATGCACTCGTTTCTTTTATTGTTGGTGGTTTCAAGGAAAAAACCCAGTTTCGTTGGGACCAGTGGAAAATGAATAATAACCTTCTTAAAGATGAAGTTTTTACTGAGACAGTAGATAAATTATTAAGTAAAATGCACCACATAGGGGCGAGTGCCTGCGAAAAGTGGGAATGGTTTAAGCGCGAAGTTAAATTTAGTGCAATAGAACGGTCTAGCACGCTTGCTTACTGGAAAAAAACTGAAGAAAAGTTGCTCCTTGATGACATAGCCGAAATAGAATACGAAGGCTTACCAAGTAGTCAACCGGAGATTATAGAAAAAGCATTTATTGAATACTATAGTAATCTCTTCCAGCGACAGAAGCACGGCAGCGACGCGCAATTTGAAAAATATCTAGTAGTGATGCCTCATCTCGAAGAAGAGATAACAGAAAAATTAGAAGAACCGATAAGCGTCGCAGAGATCGAGAAGGCGATTGAAGAACTGGCAACAAAAAAAGCTCCGGGTCCTGACGGATTAACTTGCGGAATTTTACAAAAAATTTAAACATGATATTGCTGCGCGTCTGCATGACGTAATAACCGAGTCGAATGAGGCAGAAAAGTTACCGCCTTCCTTTCTAAATACCCATACTGTCCTTATTCCTAAAGTGGATGATGCACACAAATTAAGAAATGTTAAGAACTACAGACCCATTGCTTTAGGCAACGTGGACTATAAAGTATTAATGAAAGTTCTCGCCGACGACTACAGAATGTTATTTGCGACATAGTAGGGAATCACCAGACCTGTGGTATCCGAGGTAGATCCATTTTAACAAACGTGCACATTGCGAGAAGTGTATTAGAGTTATGCGATGCTCAACTTGATCAGGTTTCCATCCTCCAGATTGATCTGGAGAAAGCGTTTGACCGAGTGCAACATACCGTCCTATATAAAGTTTTAGATCATGTACGAGTGGGAAAAGTCATAAGAAAGTTTGTACAAATGGCATATACGGGATGTACAACACAGATATAATGAACGGGAAAGCGACAGTCGAGAATTTCTGTGGACTCGTCAGTTAAACAGGGTTGCCGCTATCACCTTTGTTATTTAGTATTTATTTAGAGCCCTTTTGCCGAACTATAATAAATAATACGAGTATTAGTGGGTTTTCGTTACAAAATATAGAGGTCAAACTCCAGTCCTATGCCGATGATGTCGCTATTTTTTGTAAATATAAAGATAGCATCACAGCAGCAGTCAGTGAAGTGAAGGCCTACTGCGAGCTTACGGGTTCAGCTGTCAATTGGCAAAAGTGCAGCGGCTTATGGCATGGAACATGGGCCACAAAGCCCGACGTTTTTGAAAACATAAATTTTACGTCGACACCTCAAAAGTACTTGGGCGTTCCTCTACAACATTATAGGAGACCGAACATATACTGGGCATCAGTAGTGCAGAAAACGCGCGAGACAGCTGGCAAATGGAAGGGATGGGATATGTCCATTTTTACGCGAGCTACCGTTTGTAATATTTTTCTAATCGCTAAATTTTGGTATGTGCTTCAAGTGCTGGCGTGTGCTAGAGTGAATATTCAGAAATTACATCGTGTTTTTGCCGTTTTCATCTGGAAATCGGGATGGGAGAGAATGCGTCGCGACAATCTGTTTCGTCGCGTTAGTAAGGGAGGGCTATCGTTATCTCACGTGTTCGTTAGGCAGACTGTATCCCGTTTTATGTTTCTTAGAGAACAAACCAACCCTTTTCTTCGGACGGTAATTCAAATGACACTTGCAGATGAAATCCCTTTTTTTGTTGTTTCTTCATGTAGACCCGAGCAGAGGAAACTCAGCAGTTTTCTTCGAGAAGTGGTTGAAGCGTGTCGTTTTTTGTCTGTGCGTTTTTCTCTTCAATACTTGTCGACGGTGACACGCAAGCGCTTAACTCGTGACCTTATTGAAAGTGTTTTTCCTGAACCGTTGTATCGTTCCATGTTTCATGCAGGCCCAGAGCGTAATGTGTTATCTAGAGTTAAAAAGATGACCATTGCCCCTTCTATTAAAACTTTTTTTTTTTTCAGTTACACACCAATACACTCCCTGTCAAAACTTGGCTTGAGGGGAAAAAAATTTACGTACCGTGGGGCGTTGATTGTTTTTTGTGCAAAAAGCCTGAAACTATCGAACATGTTTTTCTCGACTGCTGGGACGCTTTCCTTTTCTGGGACGTCCTCCAGCGAACTATTAAAAAAGACTTGCCTTTAACCCCATACGGCATTAGGTTTCTTTCTGTGGAGAAACAAGTTGAAATCCCTCTCGATCTACTTATGCTCCTGGGCCTGCATGCCATATGGAGAAGTAGAATGGCAGTGAGGCATGCCGACGTTGATGCCCGACCCGTACGCATGTGTTTCATAGAATCTATCTGCAGACTAAAATCTGTATACGCCACTTTGGTTTGTGCGCCTGATTGGGTGTCAATTCTAGACGTACTTGAGACCTTGAAAGAATTTTAAATTTTACGACCGCGCATAAGTGATCTTCATGAAGTGAATTTAACAGTGTGATCCTTTTGTATTGTACATGTCCAAACCGGCAATAAAAAAAAAAAAAAAACTACGCACGGTAGAGTTCCTTCAGTAGCTCAGTGGAAAGACGTCCGCTTCACACGCAGAGGGCACGGGTTCGATACCTGGTGTGGGTGTACCTTTTTTTTTTATTTCTTTTTGTCAAGCATTCTGCGCTGTTTACATTTCTTCTTTTACAATTATCACAGGAAAAAAAAAATCTGTGGACGATACGTCGCTGCACTAAATGGTATGGATTCCATTTTTGACACCTGCGAACTCAATGTATATCACTTTCCACAAAATGCAAGGAGCATATGAATCGGGTACACTCTAAGAAATGCCTGCACGTCAACTTACCCGCAAAACACTCAAAGAGCCAATCTCTGGAATCTACGAAATCAGCTCGGCGAATGATGATGCGGAACGTCTGTTTAGACCTAAAAATTGAGTCTGCGCTGTGGCATTACGCAATGCCACAGCGCAGACTTAATTTTTCGGTCTACGGATGTTCCGCCTGATCATTAGAGAGTTTTAGTAAACCGTTTTCGATTTCACGCTCCGCTCTATGGGAAGCAGGAGTCGCCATCGCGCATGCGCGACCCGCTCTGGGATTTGAGCGTGAAGCGTCAGCTCCGCTAGCTCCGCTTTCCTTGCCATTTTAGGAAGCGCGTTCCACTCTCAGTAAAGCTTCAGTAGATGGTGTTTTTTTCTGGAGAGGAATTCGAAATGGATGCTAGCCACTTGAAAGCATGCTTGGGAGCGCGTTTGACCTTTATGAACCTCGCTGTACTAAGATGGCTGCGCAGACTTTGTTTGAAACGGCGTCCTTAAGAAAACGTTTCACGGTGGTCGAGAACCTCTGGCTGCTTCGGGAAATCGCTGGCTGCAATCCTTTCACGGCCCCTGAACGGTGGGGACAGGTGCTGCCTTGTCTAAGCCAGCGGGCTCGATTGTTCTATGCGAGATGACGACGACGACGACGTTGAGAGGATGACACACTGGGCGACGACGGTGCCTTTGTCTGAGCCCCTGGGCCTCGGTTCCTCGGAGGTGGCAGCTTCTACTTTGGCTGGGCTACTTCCTTGAAGCCTGATGCTTTGACCCCAGTGGACCCCAGTGAGCAACGGCGCCATCATGTTCCTGGGGCTCCTTCATGCACCGATCAAACGGCGTGCCAGATCCCCATGGCTCGCTGCTCACCCGCCCAACCCGCCTCCACGAAATCTGGGGGGCTATGTTGCACGTTTTGGACTCCCAGGAGACTAGGGAGAAGGAAGTGACGTAGGTGTGAATGAACCAACGAACGTATCTTAGCAGATACCGTCATCAGCGACTCCACCAATCAACTTTCAAAGAGCGTTGTTGACGTCACTTCCTTCTTCCTAGTCTCTTGGGAGTCCAAAACGTGCAACATAGCCCCCCTGGACTTCTGCGAATCGGACTGCCATCCTCCCCAATTGCAACAACCCATGTCGTCGTCATCTTGCATGTACATACTCATCACATTATCATGTTTCGTTGACGCGGCACCGCGGGCCTCCATGGTATGGGCTCCTGCCTTTCCGCGGTGCCGCGTCTCTCCAGAGCCAAAAAATAAAGACTAAAGACTAAAGCAGTCGGCAAACGGACAGATATTTTGTTAGGTTGCTTTAGGCAGCAAGACAGTGCACATTAGCGAAAGTGAGTGCTCCATTTATATCTCTACCTTTTTTTGTTTTCCCAATGGAATGAGTTTTTTCTTCTTCGTATGCTTCGGTTTGTGATGGGTACCTTGGTGTTTCTGTACACTGCGCGACATTGTTACCGGGAACAATCGCTCGTTTGGGGCACTAATCTGAGCGACAAACTTTCAGCTCTCTCAACAGCTGTCAAAGAAATAAACTGCAAATAAAAGCGATTTTATCGTGTTCGTATTAACAGTGGAGCGCAGTGTATGTATCTGCCTTGGGGGATGAGATGAAACCATTTTGCTTGGCTACACTTCTTTTCATTTCTTGTTTGTGTTTTTGAAATTGCGTTTTTCGGCTTAAAGGGCCTCTGACACGCCAAAAAAAAATATTTTTTTTTTCATGCTAGGCGTTGAATTGGCATATCAGGACATTACAAAAAAATTGTTTCACTATAGAGTTGCGTAGTTTTTTTTTTTTTATAAAAAATAGAAATACGAGGCCCAATTTAAAGTTCCCGCCCTGCACTGTGACGTAACAGGGTACCGCAAGGTGTCGGGGCGGTCAGAAGGGAGGCATCGACCTACGTCACTAAAAGTGGGTTCACCGGAAGTCACGTGAGTTTCACTCCTCGTGCTCTCCGCGACCGTGCCTAAGACTTTTTTTTTCTTTTTTTTATTCTGCTCTTCGTACGAGCGATCGTAGAAAACGAAGTTTCAGTTCCACTAGCTCTTTATCCCTGCACCGTTGGTTAGTTTGCGCGCTGTAAAATTTGAGGACGAAGAGTTAGTGGATCGACGTGATGGAGGTCAATGATGAAAGCGTTGCGAGTACAAGCCCGTGTACGAGTGCATGCCGTCAGTCCGATGATACAGGGCTATACTGGGCACAAAACAAGCTATCAAGTTTAAAAAAAAAAATTAGAACGCTCGCAGAAATTATGATTGCTAGCATACGACACGCCCGATCGCATTGCTGAAGGATGAGACACCGAGGTTGTTGAATCATTGGATACTCTCCAGGCTGAAGATGCCTGCCGTCTAAAGAATACGAACTGGTGAGTGTACCAAGTACAAGTAAACGTCGAGCACAAAGTACGTATTTTGTCTAGAACATGAGTAGAACTTGTTTACTAGGTGCTCATGCGGCCGATGTATGTCTCTCAGAAATGCATGCAGTGTGATCTCTTCTTCAGTTGCTGAAATACCGGGACAGTCCCTCACACAGCACCTTCTAGGCATTGTAGTTGATCACGTCAATTCACTGACTCCGCTTCTAATACCTTTACAGCAACATTAAGCGATGAATATCAAATAAAAGAAACCTTGTCTGCTTGGATCGCTCGTGGAGGTGCGGATAACAAAAATATTTAAGAAAAAAATATTACACGCGCTCGCGGTAAGCACGAGGAGGGATACAACTCACGTGACTTCCGGCGATGCCTCCCTTCTGACCGCCCCGACACCTTGCGGTACACTGTTACGTCACAGTGCACGGCGGGAACTTTGAATTGGGCCTCGTATTTCTATTTTTATAAAAAAAATACGCAACTCTATAGTGAAACAATTTTTTTGTAATGTCCTGATATGGCAATTCAATGCCTAGCATGAAACAAATTTTTTTTTTTTTTTTGGCGTGTCAGAGGCCCTTTAAGCTCCTCCCTAGTTTCAGCCTCACCTGTGCTACGGTGTTTTCTTGCAATAGAAGGCCACGCAACACAGGCTACTTTTACAATGCTGAAGTCAACAGAAACACTGTAATTTGATTAGATGCAATATTCACACGCACATCTGAGAAGTAAAATGGGAGTCATTAGTAAATGTTTTTTATTAAAATATTTCTAGACGCCTTTCAGCCTAGTTGGACAAGTATTTCACTCAGTACAACAGCTTGGATATGATTCACTGTGATCAGTTTACGCACTCTAATATTTAAAAAAAGAAACATGCCCATGGTCTTCGTAGGGTTCGTCCAGCTGACAAATTGTGCCGTCTGCGCACATCACTGCCTGGTGCTTCACGACGAGCACCCTCCTGTGACCAGAAAAGTATGGCTTCTGATTCTTTGATGAACGGCATGGACGTGCTGTGCGGTCAACAAAACCCCAACAGTTGTCCAGGGGTGCTCTCTTGTCTTTGACGGCCTAATAAAAAGAAGAAAAAGGCACTCTTACAACACGGCAGTATTTAAACACTACCAAAACATGTGATATGGGACTTGTTACTCATATAAGATAAAGAGTATTTCTATGGTAGGGTTGCAAAAAAATGTGTATTGTAAATTTAAAAAAAAAAAATAGTTGTTTTTTAATTTCGCTAAGCTCTGAGGCCGTCAAACTGTGCTTTCAAAACGAAACTTCTGAAACGCGTTCTAGTCTACCGCTATGCTTAAAAGTCCAGTGTTGTGTTTGATAAATTTTGAATTGTTTATGCCTGTCTGGTTTTCACCAGACAAAAACTTGACATGGAATATTCTTTCGACCGTTTTTGGTAACTCTTTTCAAAACACCGCCGGGTTACACATTCGGTCGTTATATTTTGGGCATCGCTTTTAGTGCGAGACTTGTGACTAGAACCGAGTTCATATTCAGCATTGACGCAGCATTCGTGTCTAATACATTTAGACTCGCATCCGCGACAAACAATGACACAGCTCTCTTGCTCCCTAGACGCTTGGCCAAAATAAGGCGGCCTTGAAGAATAGGGGCAGCATGGCATGCACTTTTAAAAGGCTGCATTCAAGTCTCTATTATTTTCTAAATCTACCAAGGAAATCCAAGGCGAACAGTTCCGGAGGAAAGTTAAACAATTCAAAAATTGCGAGCGAATATGAATAAATAAAGTTGAGAGGAATGGGTTTTTTGGTGCTGCTAGCGAGCGCTATGCTCGTGGTCAACTTTCAGTGTCATCTTCGACAGGAGGACGCGTGTACAGGTATAATTGGCGTTCAAGCGCGCGCTCCCGTACATCTGATTGCATAGCCATAGAAGGCCCACAAAAACGCGACGACTTTACCGACACCGTGTTGATTGCAAAGTGATACTCTTTCACTTCGTTTGATTATGCTCTTTTGTGTTACATAAAACTCAAATGGAATAGTTTACTTTTGACGCGTGGGACGTACGCTTTAATTCTTAATTCGGCCTCTTTCAAGCTGAGGTCAAGGTGAAAAACATCGACGCGTATTGAGCAAGTGCAGCCATCTTGAGATCTAAGCGATCCCGCTAAGAACGCTGAGGGAAGTCCGCTCTGCAACTTGTAAAGCGGAGCGCACGCTCACTCCGCTAACTATACGCTCCAACTCAGAGCGGGCTACGCATGCGCGGTGGGGGCGATGCTTCTTCCATAGCGTAAAGTAGAACATAGAGGGCTCATAAAAGTGGCCTACTAAAACTCAGATTAAAAGCGCGCTCGTCGTGACTTGTCCTGACACTGCCCATGTACACCTTGTTTTTTTTTGTGCCGAAACAAAAGTAAATACGTAAATTATTGGCGTATCAAAAAGAGTAACTTTTTACTAGACAGAGCAGCTGTGCTAAAAACAATGGAAACACGAAATTTACACAAACCATGCAGGGTCTCACCTGTGAGCACAGCTCCAGTTTCGTCAGGGTCAACCCCCTATGTTTGTTCATGTCAGCGAGCAGGTCGCCGAACCTCTCGTTGATGGGAACCACGATGAGGTTCTCAATACTGAAGAACACCGACAAGTTCCGTCCAAGCGCTCATCAAAGTTCGAACAGACGGTTGCGATAGGCCATTCGACAAAGATCCATGCAAAGCGTCTGGCCAGATTGGCAACACCCTGCGCCGATCTGTCGGGTGCTGGGACTTTAAAAAATGTCTCGCCGCTAATTCCCCCTTGTGACGTCATTACCTCGCAAACAACAAGTTCGATGGTGTTTGTTATTAGCATGGTGGAAGCTTGGAATCATTGTGCTCTCAAAGGAACACTGCCAACACCGTCAAAATTAAAGTTCTTTCATTCGTCTTATTTCCGTCGATGATAAATCCCCTTTCCGACGTCATAGTCAGCGTTCGGCCAATCGTGGAAGGCCAACCACAGCGACGCTTTCGGTCGCGCACGGGGCTAATACCTTCGGCTTCACTCGCACACAGGGTGGAACGATTATATTTATATTTTATAGCGTAATATTCTTCGGGTGTGTGCCTACTCTTTTCTGTTCATTATTCCCGCCTTCGTTTTTACCACCTTTACAAACACGCTCCCTTTCACTTTCTTGGTGTTAACGTTTAGTTTTTCTGTCTTACTAGTACTATAAACGTCCACTTGTGGGGCTACGCAAGCGATTTTTTCGAACGCTCTCAAAACGCTCTTACGCTGAAGCAAAATAGTATACTAAAACGCGTTTTTGGACCTCCGCTTTCCATTCCGCTGAAGCAGGCCGCGCATGCGCAGTTTGGCACCCTCAGAGCGGAGCGGAAAATGGAAACGGTCTACTAAAACTCTCTATTCGCCGAGCTGATTTCGTAGATCGCAGAGATTGGCTCTTTGAGTGTTTGGCGGGTAAGTTGACACGGAGGCATTTTTTAGAGTGTAGCGTCCACTTTCCGAGCTTCGCGTAATGGTTCTACAGGAATTGCAGCCAGCCATTGATCCCGACCCGTTGATCTTTCGGAAACTTGTGCACTCTGGCATAACTCTGGCCACTTTCTGATGCAGGACATGTGAGGCAACTCTTCACGCAGCATCTTGGGAATATTCTTTTCGGAGCTGATCACGGGAATTCACCACGGCACTCGGGCACTCACTACTAATTGCCAATTAAATGCACAAAACAACTCATCTTGGAGTACAGAACAGCGAGCGGAACAAACATAACTGCAAAGGAATACCACGGCGAGCGAACGCATTTCGTCTGCTACGGTGCTACGTGCGGAAAGAGGAGGAGAAAAAAAAAAAAAAAACCGCACGGTCGGGTGTAGCCACGTGACTTCCGCCACTCACGCTATCCTCTCCACTTCTCCGTTTCGGTTTCGGTTTCGCGCAGTTGCGTTTTTTGGCTTTATTGAAAAAATACGTGACTCTGTAGCAAAATATTAATTGGGTAGTATTCCGACACCATAATGAATCGCCTGACAAAAAAGGAAAAAAAAATTTTGAGGGGTGTCAGTGTCCCTTTAACAAAAGGCGTTTCATTGTGCAGTTAAAAAAAAATGGTTTTAGTGCCTGCTGGGACAACCGTTCTCTTTACCTGTTTTAGCACATCCTGCCCTAGGACTTCACTATACACAAGGCACAGTACAAGGGAGTTGAAAAAAGCAAATTTCTAAACTCCTTCGTTAGACGTTTTTGCGACACCTCAGTCAAATATTCACATGAGAATCGAGTAACTAAAAATTTATAAGCACTAATAACTTCTCTTAAATACCCGGGAACACAAACACCGATGTCTTCACTCGTTGACACTAATAATTTAGGCAAACCGATGCTCAACCTAATTTGAACTACAGTACTCAAAAAAGGATATTTCTGGTTTCGGAGAAAAAGAAACCTGTTTACCAGCTGTCTTACGTGCAGATGAGACAGACCGAGACCACCAGCTATTACTCTGAAAAAAAAAAAATATTTGTTCTACTCGTCCGCTTCAATACAGAGCTCCAAATAAATACGGCGACAACGCGGTTTGTACGTTGAATGTTGACACGCGAACAGTGTAAGACCTGCATCACATACCAAAGCTTGGCAGCAAGGAACCCGTTACAAAGAACGCGTGAGAAAATATTGACAATTCACTGCCTCCACACTTGGTCGCTCTTTCACGCAAAGCCTCGATTTCAAAGCGCCAGTATTGATCATTGTTTGCGGTTGTGATTCAGCGGTACACCAAGATAACGTGTCGGCAATTCGGTCCATAGAACCCGGTTATACACGGCCGGTTTTAAAGGCCAATTCTCGTACCAAGAACAAACACACTTTTCCGAGTTGACTGCGCTACTTCTGTGTTCAAGAAACTTCGGCGTTAGCTCAAAAAATCCTTTTTAACAATGTCTTTATCCACACGAAATTCGCGACATCATCCGCGTAGGACAAAAAACAAACCTCCGTATTCTGCAACATAAACCCTCGAATGGAACTACAACATATAAAACTTAAACAAAAGGGTTCCACTGAAGATACAAAAAAGCAAAGGCAAAAGGGGACATCCTTGTCGTACGGAAGAAAAAAGACGTTGGTCACACACTTGTTCACTACAGGACGGGTGGCGCAATTCCTGTAGGCCATGCGTAAACCATCGCAGAAAACTGACCCGACATCCACATACTCTAAAATAAATACAAAATATTTTGGGATACACGGTCAAAAGTTTTTCTATATCGACCTTCAACATTGTCACTCTTCGTCGCATACCATCACAACGTTCTAATATACTCTGTGCAACGTGGACGTTCGTGACAATGCTTCTCCTTATCGCATGTCTGGTGCAGGCCGACAATAACGCTTATCACACTTTGCAGACGCTCAACTAATGCTTTCATCAAAATCTTTTAATCCAGGTTTTTCAGAGTACTGGGTGATACGAGTTTACCTTGCGGAGCTTAACGTGATCGTCGCATTTTCGTATAAAAATCGTAACAGAAACGAAGGAGGCAGACCATTTAGGCGATACGCCTCGGTAAACACACACAGTGAAAAGCAGGGCAAGCTGAATTCTTGAAAACTTTATCAAATTCAGTGCCTACGTCAAGACCGGGAGACTATCCCGATTTTAAATTGTCGATAGCTTGATCTATTTCGCACAATACAATCGGTTGTTCGAGTTTTCCTTTTATGTCGTCTGGCAGCCTCAGCATTAAGTGCAAATACATACTCCGAAAGCCATTCTTTATATGCGCGCGTTAACCAAACAGTTCTTTATAGTAATCCAAGACGCGCTCTCATCTTTATCACTAGAAAAAGCCCCTCGGTACGAAATTTCGCTGATGTCATTCTGCTAGCGTATTTTTGTTCCGCCCCTATCGCTTTCTTTGTGGGTATCTTCCAGCGCAATAACCGTTTCCATCGCAGCTCGCGATATAGCCCCCTTGTACTGTTCGGTGTCACGCGATTCCAGGCGCTTCTCAATACTGATA
Source organism: Ixodes persulcatus (assembly GCA_013358835.2). NCBI lineage: Eukaryota > Metazoa > Arthropoda > Arachnida > Ixodida > Ixodidae > Ixodes > Ixodes persulcatus. The sequence continues at coordinate 889,990 of JABSTQ010010262.1, forward strand.
ATTTCGTCGGAAAAACGTCGGGCGGTGTGCATTCTTCCCACATTAACTTCTGTAGCAGAGCATTCAACTCCCGCGTTTTTTTTTTTGTTTTTTTCTTTTACTCGAGCGTTCTAAAGCTATTATTTTGCTTTCCTGTTTGAAGAGATCCCATTTCACACCGAATGCTTCCACTTCGACGCTTTTCAACTCTTCGAGTTTTTGGCGGACCGTATTTACGAAACAATCGTAATTTAGTAGCTTCCTGTTAAATTTCCATAAATCCCAGCCTAAATTTTTGGGGGCTTCTGTCATTCAATCATTCATTCATTCATTCCTTTGTTTATTTTTCGTGCTCATGAACGGCGAGTAGCCAAAGTAATGATGCACATAGTCAAAAGGAGCACACGCAAGAAATCTACGGCACTTGCAAAAAATAGTATCGATTATGGGGGAACAGGAAATGAGTAACAGTTAAATATCAGCCATTGAACTCCTAAACGCTTGAACACTTGAGTTTAAAATGTCGATGCTGGTTGTACTGAACGTGTTATAAAAATGTTGGATGCGGTTCATGGGACTGGAAAGGTTGATTTTTTTAAACTGAGATAGTGGGATTTACCCTCAAAGGCACCTCCGGAACATGTATATTAATAGCTGATGTGAGGGTTGAACAATCAATGCGACTATGAACGCATTTATAGAAAAACATTAGATCGCGCTCAAATCTTCTCGAGCTTAGTTCAGTACAACCATATCGTAGTAAAAGCCTATTATACTCATATTAAACACTGCGGCCTATGTAGCGATCATAAATAATACGAAAGAAAGTCTCTGCACGTTTTCAATTTTTGCCCAGTTTGCACTACCAACACAATTCCAAACAACAGAATTAAATTCAAGCTTGCTAGTACTAATGAAAAAAATGAAAGTCATTTACAACTCCCTGTAACGCCGAATTGGAGCGCAGCTCTTGAGGAGGAGGAGGGAGGGCTAATCAGGGGAGGGTATACCCCTCCTCCTCCTCCTCCCCTCATTCTTCAATCTCCTCGGGGGGGGGGGGGGTCACGTGACCTCGGAGGGAGGGGGGTCACGTGATCTGGGGGGTCACGTGACCCCCTGCCCCTCCTTCCCCAGGTCACGTGACCCCCCTCCCCTCCTCCCCGAGGTCACGTGACCCAGGGGGTCACGTGATCTGGGGGGTCACGTGACACCCCTCCTCCTCCTCCCCCCGGGTCACGTGACCACCCTCCCCCTCCTCCCCGAGGTCACGTGACCCGGGGGGGGGGGGGTCACGTGACCTTCCCCTCCCCTCCTCCCCGCGGTCACGTGACCCCGGGGGAGGGCTCGCGCGGTGCATTATGGGATATTTCCCATAATGCACCGCGCGGTTACGTCGACGCCGACGCCGACGGCGACGCCGCTCCAGCCGGAAACGGGCGCCTAAGAGCTGCGCTCTAAAATACAAAATGAATATACAAGCTGGCGAAGGGAATTAGCTGCATTATTCTCGAAATAACGCCTAGCGTCCGATAGGCAGCATTTGGGATGTTGGGAAAATGTTCTTTGAAAGACAATGATGAATCAATATATACTCCTAAGTCTATTGTGCTTTCAACAATACACAAAGGTAGGATCTCAAGATAGTAACAAAAACTTAAGATTTCCAATTCCTTAGAAAAGGACAAAACTACAGTTTTTTTTAGTGTTAATAGATTGCTGCAACACCAATGGTGCACAGCATTAACATCCTCGAGTACCATTTCACAGTCATGGATGGATGACACCTGCCTAACAATTTGAGGTCGTCAGCATATTGCAAATAATGTGAATGGCGGACACAAGAAGCCAGATCAATTATAAAAAAAAAACATTGAATCAAATTGGCCCTAGTATGGGCCCCTGTCGTACATCAGAAAGAGACACATAAGGTTTAGAATGGTGCCCTTATATTCGAACGAAGTTTTTTTTTTTCCATCAGATAGTTTGAAAAAAAAATTGCAACGCTGGTTATTTACTCCATATGTCTCCAATTTATATACAAGAATTGAATGATTCACCAAGTCAAACGCTTTTGACAGATCAAAGTATACGGCATCCACCTGCCCACGCTTTGGAAGAATAAATGAAGAAAATTGAAAGACGTTTATCTGCAATGCAAAATTAGAGCGCAGCTCATGAGGTATTTTGATTTTGCGATGGACTGTGACGGGAGGGAACGCAGGAGGAGAGGGGAGGGCACGGAGGACCTTCCCCTCCTCTTTCTCTTCTCCTCCTCCTCATCTCCTCCCCTCCCGGTCCTCCTCCACCCCTCCTCCTTCTGCTCCTCCTCCATAGCCTCCTCTCCTCCCACAGTTTCCCCGCTAAATTTAGCTGGAAACTTGACGCTACGTGACCTCAACACCAATTCAGTTTCCCTGAGCGGGCCAGATGACGTCACACGACTTCTTGTCACGTCACCTTTGAACGAATTCAGTTTCTCTGCTAGATGTAGCGGAAAAGTTGACGTCACGTGACATCAACACCAATTCAATTCCCCGCTAAATTTAGCGGGGAAACTGAATTGGTGTTGAGGTCATGTGACGTCAGCCACATGTCCTCAATTGCTTCTGAGGTCATGTGCCGTCAAAGACCTCCGCACCAATTTAGTTTCTTCGCCAAATTTAGCGGGCAATTGAATAGGTGCATACGTATGTGACGTCCAATAATGCAATCCGAGCGGTCACGCCGACGCCAACGGCGGCGCCGCGAAACACGGGAACAAGCGTCTAAGAGCTGCGCTCTTAAAGGAAACAAGCGAATGTTTACTGAATTACACGTGATCAACGGAATATTGTTTACACGCTTTAATAAGTTCGAGGGAAGCGCAAGGCCAGTCAAAGCGCGCGTGACTTGTTCCCTGGAAATGCGTGTAATGCAGACGCCTGCCATTTGACGCGCAGTGAGCTACACCTTCTAATTCACAACGCATGAGCATATTATTCAAAAACACTGTACTTGCTTCTCTATACCTCGCGTTGTTGGGTCTGTCCGGCGGCGCACATACGCCGTTAAAATCGCCAAACAAAATCACGACTCTATCAGTCTGAACACATTTTGCAATGTGCTCGAATAAGACTACACGTTCCTGCACCTTCCGAGAGGTAAAGAAGCACATAACACGAAACGTGTAATTGGAAATAGGAAAATCACATAATACAAATCGACCCGATTCGCAGATTACGACTTGTTCGACAACACCGATGGATTTCCTTAAAAAAAAATCATGAGCCATCTCACTCCGTGAAGGTGGATGACCAGCGAAGCTGTTTAGCACCCGGCACAGACGTGACACAAAATTTAGCGTTTGCTCCATCAAAGTGGTCCAATTTAGCAGCATGGTACCGGCGTCTTTTTGATGCGTTCTCCGCCGCGCGACATTCGTGGTCTTCTCTGGTTTGCCGCATGAGCTGGGCGTTTTGTGCACGATCCTCATCAATGGTGTTTGCCGCCCGCCGCCGCCGCTGACATTCATGGTGCCGTCCCAGCCGTTGCTCTTCGTAGGCGCGTTAATCTTCGGAAAACAGGACTATTCCCAGCCTCCCCATTACGACGAGAGAAGCGATGTGAAATTAACCTATTGCTAAATTACCTGAGCATCAAGGAGGATGCAGGGAATGGTTTTCCACGCACCGCACGTGCCGGCGTCTGCAGCAGTAACTGTTCTAAAGCAGAAGCCACAAACAAAAGAAATCTTGCACGCGCGTTCGTCATCGCTTTATTTTAGTTATTTACTTCGAAACTTTTCTACGGGGAAGGCTTGCGCGTCCGGCGGTGCGAGCGTAGCGTTTTTCGTCACGCACACAAGAAATCCGCGGACCCCAATATAGCCGTAAATAGCTTCGCTGTAATAAGAGGCCCCCCCTAGAACTCCCCTGATCGTGGCTGACTCAGGCGTCATACCTCCTTTCAAAAAGCCGTACCATGTTCTCCGCCTTGGCCTTGCTTTCCCTCTTCGTCTCTTGAACCGCGACTATGTCCAGGTCTTTCTCAATAAACAATCGGTTTACCTGGTATTGGCGTCACCTTGCACATATTCCTTGCACGTATAGCGTGCCAACAGGAAGGGGTCGATTCAACTTCATGAAAGATTAAAAGGAGAGGCTAGACGGAAAACACAGTAAGCACGAAACAAAAAGTGAAAGCCGTGTACAACTCCCTGTAACGCCGAATTAGAGCGCAGCTCTTGAAAAGGAGGAGGGAAGGGTACTGGGGGGGTGGGTCAAGTGACCTCGGGGAGGGGTGGGGGAGGGTCACGTGACCTGGGGGGAGGGTTCAAGTGACCTCGGGGGGGGGGGGGGTACGTGACCTGGGGGGCCACGTGACCTGGGAGGTCACGTGACGATGCCGATGACGTCATCAGTGACGTCACTGATGACGTCATCAGTGATGATGGCGATGCGAATGCCGATGACGTCATCAGTAACGTCACTGATGACGTCGTCAGTGATGATGACGATGACGTCATCAGTGATGTCACTGATGACGTCACCAGTGACGATGACGATGCCGATTGCGTCATCAGTGACGTCACTGATGACGTCATCAGTGACGTCACGTGTCCCATAATGCACCGCGCGGTTACGCCGACGCCGACGCCGACGGCGACGCCGACGCCGCTCAAGCCGGAAGCGGGCGCCTAAGAGCTGCGCTCTAAAATATTTGAGAAACAAAAAATCACATCTCCACGTGGTGAATGATGTTGATTGGGGCGAAGCTCTGGTGGTGCTGATGATACTGATTTTATTGTTCATAGGTAGTGCTGATGGTGCTGTGTTTCTTTTTTTTTTTTTTTTGCTCATAGGTAGTGCTGGATTTCGGGTTGCGTTTCGACTTCATTATTACTGCTTTATGGTCGGTGAAATGCAGAGCTAGTGGTTCTTAAACTTGAGGAAGAAAACGAGAAGGGACGGACAAAACACAAACTTCCATGTAAAACACAAACTTCCATGGAAGTTTGTGTTTTGTCCGTCCCTTCTCGTTTTCTTCCTCAAGTTTAATTATCCTTACCAACCCGCTCGTTCTGTCCCTACAGTGGTTCTTCTAGCGGATCAGCTTCGATCCGCTAGAAGCAGTGGGAACGCATCTCCACCGCTCAAGTCAACTGTCCATGTAAGCAAGAGAATGTGTGGTATGGAACGTGGTTATATGTGCATTTGAGCATTTGACTGCAGCGCCCTCTCGTCTATAAACGTTGAGCCAATGCATGCAAAGTTTATCGCGATTATATACGCATTTGACCGCAGCGTCTTCTCCTGTATAGACAATGAACGGCTGCATGCAACGTTTCATCCATGACAGACATATGGGATGGCAATCGATGTGAGCCCGGACGCCGGACGGATGGGCAAGGCTAGACCCTAATGGTGTATTCGCACGAGAGATCTTTATTCCCGGAGAAAACCGAGTACGTCATAGAGCTGAGAGAAGGAAATGGCACGAGAAGGAGGAAGCAGTGCAGAATCTCCAAGCGAGCATTCGCACGACGGAGTCGCATATAGTTGAGTCGTCGGAGTTTTCGTTTTTGCAAACCTGTTGGCGACTTTCGGGGGCTCATTGAACAAAAGGCAGGAAAAAAATAATAAAGAAAAGACACCCCACACTTCAAGCCTGCTGGCGACTTTCGGGGGCTCATCGAACAAAAAGGCAGGCAAAAAATAATAAAGAAAAGGCACCCCACACTTGAAAGCTATTCATCATTATTCCTCCCCAAAAGCAGGGGGACAAAAGAGGGGGCCCGACCGCTCCGACGGATACCGACGGAACGGCGGATATTCTGTAGGCTTGCCACAGAGTCTCCTCGGGTCCCCGCGAGCATGCCGCGAGCTCGGGGGACCAGCGAACATCCGTGACGCGGAGCACGTGACCTCAGAACTCGATGACGTTTTCTCTTCTCCTCGGGAAGAAACTCCGTCGTGCGAATACACCATAAGGAGCGTGGCCCCTAAAAGGCGTTGGAGACGAGTAAAAGCGGGAAGACCGAGAACACTCAAAAAGAGTTCTTCCTCCGCCGATCGTCCGGAGGGAAACTCGGCTTGACTTCGAACCGACTCTTCGCGTGTCCCAGCGGAGGCCACGCTTGGCTGGCTGCTACAATAGTTGCAGCCGGCGTGGACGCTGGCTCCCTCGGTCGCTTCACTGTCTGAGTGGCGTCCATGTCGGAGTCCCGTCCGCCCGCCGCTTTTGCGTCGCCGTTCTCACCACAGCGCTGGCCGCTCGCCTCTGTGAATGATACGCCTTCGGAAAGCGCTGGATCCTCGGGCAGGCACCCCTTGGTTACGTCCCCGGGCGTGCCTTGCCCTCGCGTCGTCGCCTAGAGATTGTGCTCTGGGAACGCTGCAACAGGGTTGCCGTCGTCCTTGGGTTCGGACGTCCCTCTCTGCCCCGTCGGTGGCAGCACATTTGGAGGCGACCCTCCTACAGCTTCCTCCGCCTCGACGCCATCCGTGAGGTAGTCGGTGTTGTCATCCAACTTGCGGCGGCTGGCCATCCTGGCGTAGGTCTTGATGAACTCTTGTGCCTCATGACCGTACCGGCGGCAGTCCGAGGAACGGGGGACTCGGCAGTCCCGGCGAACGTGTACAGTACGACGGCAGCGAAGGCAGAGCGGATCGTGTCAGGTCACCACGACGAGCACCTTACACCCTTCCAGGCGGATCTCATGGGGGAAGCCGTTGACGGTGTAGCCTTCTTGGAGCGTCAGACGTATAATCCGGGTGTTAGACTCGACAGCCTCAAACCCTTTCTCCCGGACGCAGGGACTCAAATAAAAAAATTATAACGTTTCGGCTACGGGTACGGTTACCGGTTACAGGTTTCATAAAACCGCTTTATTTCGGTTTCTCCCGTAATTTGTTTTATTAAAATGCTAGATAGCCGTTTTATAATAAACGGTTTGAAATAGTTCCAGATATCCAAGAACGAGACATTGATAATAACATACTCCCATAAACGTCTTAGTATTCCTAATTGGTCAAAAGTTGCGCACGTTTCTGGCTGCAACACTTATTCACTACATCTAATTGCATTACATAGTTTGATACCCAAGCACTCTTAATTTAGATTGAAGGAAGTTGTATTACAAGATGCTTCATTCGCTGACGCCAAATCTCTGAAATGTCCAGGACATTTCAAGATCTCTCCTCGAGGTAATTCTTGAGAAGGGCTAATATTTTTTTTTATTTTTCGGTTAATATCGGTTAATATTGGTTAAAATCGGTTAATATCGGTTACCGGTAAATAATTTACGGTTGCGGTTATGGATACGGTTTTAACAATTTTCAAATAACGGTTTCATTCCGGTTACGGTTACTGAAAAAAATTCGTTTCTAAATGGTTTTGAGCTTCGGTTGCGGTTACGGTTTGAGTCCCTGCCCGGAAGGGCTCCCTGGTTACCTCGGACACCTTGCCGTAGCGCTCCAGCACCTTCTTCAAATGGCCGTTGGGAACGTTGTGCGGTATCCAATGAAGCTCGAGCGTAACAGCCGTGTTCGCCGGATCGGTGACAAGGCAGAGTCCCCCTTTGATACTCAGCTGCTATGCTTCCACCAACTTCTGCTTGGCCATTGGCGACTGCATCCGCAGCATCCAACATGATTCATTTGATGAGGACTGGTGGACTCCAAGTCCTTTATCACCCCAGCCATTGCAGTTCTTGGCGAAAGTCGTGGATGCGATACGGTCGCCCCTTCACGTCGCAATGAAGTAAAACAGCGTTGGTGACGACATAACCAGTAGGCAGTAAAGTCCCTAGATAAGTGTTTCCTAGAAGTACCGTCATTCTTTGAAGCGCCGACTGCGTGACGCGGCAGGTTTTAGGAAGCGAATGGCGGTGATTAACAAAAGGTTTGAACTGAATGCCGCTATTTGCTTCCAGGGGAATGTGCTTTGTCATTTGTATTGGTTGTCGTTACTTGTAAAAGAAGTATGAAGGGACATTAGTAGGCACCGATGCCTGAATAACCTTATAATCTTCCAAAGAAGCAAAAGCAGACGTACCACTGCCTGACGCGGCCGTTATCACCGCTCCGTCAGAACTTATGATCGCACAACAGACACGCTCGAGCATCGGGTGTGGGCTAGGCCATGTCCGACGCACTTTCTGCTCACCGGCACTGCTCACTGGCATGAGAAGGCGATGCGAACGGGGCAGGATAACGCTATCGCGTTCCACTATCCTCGTTAGCGGCTCCACTACGCCCGTGGGTGGAGCAACACTGAATTCTAGGCCAGTCGGTGGCTACAGGTGGCAAGGCTAGAGTGTTGTACTTTCTGCGTTACTTGCCGTAGGCCGGCGACGGACACAGATATTACGCGAGTGCTGCATGAACGTTCGACTGGTACGCGTGTTCGATCAGCGGGGACACCAGCTCCAGCCGAAAGGGATGTCCGTTCTGTAAGTTCTGGACTGCTACCGAAAAATCCGGTATAACTTTTCACTATCCAGATTATGGAACCGGGAATTTGTTTCCGGAAACCCGAAATCCAAATTGCAGACAAAGGAATAATATTTGAAAACCTAAATTCCAGATAGAGTCCAGATAAAATCCAGATAGATTTCCGCTTTCATAATCCGGATAGCGAAAAGTTATACCGGATTTTTCGGTAGGGATGGCCTTTGGATGGTGACGTAAAAAATAAAAGTTCTTCCCTCAAAATATTTACATGTTTGTTAGTTGTTGTTTTTTACCGCAAAAAGAAACTATGGATCGTCGGACCCTCATTCTCCGCTCTAATGTAGCGCTACCGTTCCGTTCTAGATGACAAGAGTTTCAGAGCTAACCGTTATCTCATGCAGAAGTTATAGAAGATTTTGTGGACATTTTAATGGTAAAAAGGGGCCGCTTTTTGTACGTTGTCTGTACCTGGAGCAATTCAACTTCATGCATACGACAGCACACTCGGCTTTCATTTTCCCATACAAATGTTCAGTCAATACCTGAGGGTATAACTTCTGAGTAAGATAACGGTTATTTCTTAAACTTTTACATCTGGTTTGGACCACTACCGCCACCTACGGGCTAGATTGGGCGTTCGGCAAATCGTAGCTTTTTTTCTTCGGTGAAGAAACCCTGTATATTCTTATGGAGGACACCCTGTGCAACACTGCAGCCTTGCTATCTAAAAGTTGGCTGAATTGCAAATACGTTTGCACACGGTAGTTCCCTCAAGCTCTAAGGTACTACTAAAGAGGGAAACACGCGATGCAGTTTCAACTTCTGACCTTCGTTTGATTTCCTTTAATTTTTTTGCTACCAGTTGACCTTTTTTTTCCCAGCCATGTCTAAATATTAACGGATTATTGAGAAATAGGCACCAATTTTTCTACAATTTATAACAACAAATAAATATAAATTTCGGTTGTAATTCTACTTTCATAGATTCAGAGTGACCTAGCGAGTTATTTCGGAACGACTTGCGTGTAATGCGGTCATGATAACAAGATTACTGACAAATGCACCGCCGCATTGTGGCATTTGCACTATGCCGAAGATTTGAAAATATAATCATTGAGGTAATATAATAAAGCAGAAGTGCCACACTTACCAAAGATATTCGCTTGTGCTTGTAGGTTCTGTTGTAGTTTTCGTTAATCAAATATGAAAACAATGCTCCCTCGTTTTCATAACTTCTTCATTGCGTTATTCGACAAATGACGTACACCAACTCACGCCATTGCTTTTAGTGCATCTCGGTGTGCACTTGGTATAGAATACGCAAAAGGACGGCTAAAACAGCGTATCATGGAGGCTACACCGCAGACGCCTGTCATCAAAGGACTTTCAAGGCAGCAAGAAGTTTTCATAAACAAAGTCATCGCGAACGCGGCCTACACACCGCACATAGTCAGTAAGTGGCAGCCGCCACCTGTATCAGCCGCACCACCAAGATGTAGCCACTGTCTCCAACAGTGTCGCGCAGATCTGTGGCATCTCCTAAAGTACTGTCCTGCTTTCGCACGGGGCCGAGACCGCATCGACGACCTACAAGTGACCTCTCTTGCAGCCCTTAGTGCTATTATACAAACAAATGATGACGCCCAAAAGGCGGTCGCAGATCATGGAAAAATCAGTGGCTTATACCGAGCGGTGTAGCGCGAGTAGACTGCCCTAGTACCTTGCCTGACATGCTAAAATGACGAAACCCCCTCCATTACCCCTCCCCCCCCCCTTTTTCCCCCACTGCGGCCTTGAGCCATCCTTGTCATTAAAGGACTTCAATCAATCAATCAATTCCCACAAGAAGACCACCGCCAATTTTTATGTGTTTTAGGAACTTTTAAATTTAACTTAAATACAACAAGTATTAGGATAAAAAGAGAGAATTATAGATTTCTCGAATTCCTCTCCCCCCTTCCCCCAATCCTACCCCCTCTCCACAAAAACAAAAACATGCTGTTTTTTTTATTTGTTTTATTTGCATGTACACCAGATAAACGTTCAAGAGGGCCGGTCAACGATCATTGAAAGAGCCTGGTCTCCGGGAACTGTCAAACAGTTCAAATGAGTGCCGTGTCAAACATATACTAGACGCAACGGGTAGGATCCTTCGAGTAACATTCACAAATGAGTACTAGAGAAAGTGCAGAGATTTCCTATGCTTTAGAAAAACAGAAAAACCTTTCAAGAAGAGGTAGATTAAGGTGACGTTTTCCAAACAAATGTTAAAGTCGGATGCACCCCAGCACAACCAAGAAACGTTTTGTTTGATGCTGTACCACAGAAAACATTATGCGCAAACTTGTATTTTTATTGTATTTTTTTGTATTTTTACCGTATGATTTATTCGTGCGTGTTGATCACCTCACAAAGTGCGTGGGCAAATATGCAAGACTAGCCATTAGCAGTTTATATTTTACAAAAAGAATTTATTTGATAGAACTGACGGAGGAAGGCCATCTCTATCAACATATTTTGCCTTGGAAACATTCACTTGTTCAACTAGTAAGGTTTTATGGAAGTAAATTTGCAAACCCAAACCTGTGATATTGGTTGAATAATTTTTTTTTTGGGTGTGTGTGAATGTGACACGCGCCGTGACATCAACTGACGAAACTAAGTGATAGTAGCCCGAAGCAACGCATATGCACTGCGAGATGTTTTATCTGGTTGATAATATTTACTTTTTGTTGGCGAATAATAGTTCGTCTCTTTTATATGGGCATTCATTTTTAACTGAAAGAGTCAGGTCTTGGCTTATATCCTGAGACAAATGTTCAAATTTTGGATACCCTTGATTAACAACATTGTGACCTATGTTCGGGCACAACTTTCTGTGGCACTTTCAAAAAGAACAAAGGAGTGCACGTGTTCAAATTTAAGGGTTGATTAGGCACGCATGCGTCTACTTTTGCTTTTCTTTGCCACAAAAAGTTGTTCCCGAAGATAGTTGTTCTTTCACTATATTTCGACTCGAGTATCACCAGATTTGTTCCTCTTCTTTTTTTTTTTGTAAATTCTTTAGTAATGTAATGCCGAAAATATGCTGTGTCTACATAACAAGTAAACAAATAAACGGCATTGGAAAACATCCCTTCAGAAATGGGTCAGCAACGTCAACCACTCAAGTGCAAGAACGATTGCCGCAGCGACGCACCCAGCCAGGTACAAGATGATGAATGGTCGCACATCCAAAGGAACCGCCGACTCTTCAGCTGTCGACCGCTTCCATCCCTCAATTTGTGATTCGGACGGCCTGAGACCAGTCTCATCGAGCCTTCGATATACCGCTGCCAACTTGTGCCTCAGCGGGAAGTCCTTCCTGACGGGAGTGCTGCCGAACGATGGCACCATGGTTCTTTTCCGCGAATGATCTTCCTCCCGTACTTATGTAGCTCAGTGGGCACGCGGACATGCGTGAAAAACACGTGGGTCCTTCTTACCGCGCGGTCGAGGCATTCGTCGACAGTTGCCGCAATGGTCGGGTTGCGTCTGAAGGCCCTTGCCATGTGTCCCAAGAAGTCCGAGTCGTTCACCCTCCGCTCGAGCAGGCGCCCGTGGATGAGGAACCGTTGCACGCACACCGACACAGTTCCAGCCACAAGATTCGGGACCAACTTTTCTTGTGTGTCGTCGCCTTCCCAGGAGACACCGTGACTAGCGCTCGACGTCAAGAGGCCCTGGAAGAATATCGCTAAGGAACTGCCGCCCAGTATCCAGTAAAAGAGGACAGTGCGACCAACATTTGATCTCTCAAATGAACTTGGAATGGGGTAAGGGAAAGCAAGCACTGAAGCCACGAAAACCATGCCGATGGCTCCGATGTCAGATCCAAGGGGCCTGCGGTCGCGATAGTTCATGAAGCAAAAGCACACGAGACAAACAACCGCGGCCGCCAAGAGTAGAGCTAGAAACTCGGCAAGAGAAGAATTCAGGTGCATGCCGTTCTTCCAGGTGGCCTTTCCTCCGACGTAGTACACCGCGTGATTGTGGAACATGAAGGCCGGATAGAAGATGTGAGATCGGCGGTACTCCGAGAAGATAATGTTCGCGTTCAAGACGTCCATCCGCTTGAACAAAAGGTTACGCATCCAATTGTGACCTCTGACGACCATCTCGTAGCTGACGTTCCAGTGTTCCAGAAGATACTTGATCACAGTTCGGTTACCATATCTACATGTGGCGTTGGACCCACCGTCAGACGTGCATCCCACCTTCAGTGGCCTCGAGGGTACTCTAGTCCATTCGGATGATCGCTTCTTCTCCAGCGTAACGTCCCCCAGAAGTTCCCTCTTGGTAATCGTGCGCCGTGACTTGCAGTTCCAAAAGCGATCTTTAGCGATAGAGGCGGTGTGCTGCCGGACGACGACGGCTCTGCAGAAAAGTTCATGCGATGATGCCGCGCCCTCGAGAGGATTCCAGTGAGTGACTATAATGATCCACGTGGTCAAAGGAAAGTTATAAATCTTCGAAGTGATCAGACGCAGAATGCCTCGCCTCAGAATGTGACTCGGAAGGACAACCAACGTTTCTTGGTTGTAGACCGCACTTGCGTTCAGGAGGTCGAAGTACTGGGACCAGTTGCCGCACCAGTTTCGACTCTTGAAGTTTCTACGCAAGTAGGAAATGATCCAGTCGCTGCCGCGTGTTTCCCTCATGCAGACGATGTCAACGTTAATGTTAGTTTTTAAAGCAACGAGTGAGTGGCTCCCATATTTTGATATCCAGTATGTTAAAATGATGCAAAGCAGAAGAGAATTACGGTCCATAACGCTTTTTGCCGGTACAGTTCAGCAGTGCTTAGACCGTATACGACAGCCGAGTTTTCTTTGCGAGAAGCGAGAGCAAACTCTTCTCACCCAGACGAAAGAGAACAATCTTTGAACTCATTCAATATAGAATAAACCACTCGGTTTTTATGCGTTTTTCGTGGTAGCCGAATATTTGCGAAGCCAATATTCTCTTACAGCGAATGAAGAGATTTGATCTCGGCCGTTTTGAACAGGCCCCATTGTGTGGATGCCGTTTTTGTAAGGGAGCTATTTAATCATGGAGGGCAACAGCAATAGTCCTGTCGAAAATCTTTCACGCTCGCTGTAATATCAAGACCGACTAAGATCGAAATCTACTTAGTTGACTCGGTACTTTTAATATAAACCACAACATAAACAAACTCGTATTTTCGACGCCCATCCCCAACTTTCTTCGACATCGACGCCTTGGTGCATGAAGGCGGTGCAGCGCTTATATTTACTGGGAATGACGTACGGGAGGGGGGGGGGGGGGCGCACACCTTGTTTTCAAGGTTGTATCGGTTCAACCAAGTTTGGTGTAGTATAGCGCCTCTAGTAACGCGTTACTGCAACTTTGTTACTTTTTGATAACCTTTAACGATAACGAGTAACTTTATTTTTAAGTGTAACTCGTAACTATTGTTCTATTACTTTCTCTGGAGTAATGATGAAAGAATAGACGTTACTGTTGTTGATACTTTGCAGGTTTGTTTTTATGAAAAAGATATTATTGAACGAGTACACTCCAGCCATTTCTTGCGCTCTCTAAGTTATGTGTTCCCGACATTTCGAGTGGCGAATTGGCCTTGCATAAACTTGTGAATACGTTCTTGCTCGCGAGGCACGACCTGAATATTGCTGCGTGAAGATTTTGTAAAAAAAAAATTGTATTTTTCGCCCACAGTATGCGAAGAAGTGAAAGCAACAGCTGTAGCACGGTCACGCAATCTGGGTGGAAATGTGCCGTCATAGCAGTCGTGGTTGGCGTCGTGGATGCTACTGACGACTGCCACCAGTGATCCCTAAAGTGGGTAATAAGCGCGGTGGAAGTCACTAAAATCATCCAACATTATGCGTCGCAACTGGATACTGCCAATGTGGGATTTCGCATAAGACGAGCAATGTTAAAAAGCCTTTCAAGCTGGCGCCACGATGAATCTCCCTTCGTTGCGCAATTCTTGGCAGGACGTCTGGGCTGCCCTCTTTGCCCTCTGCGTGCGGCACGGCGTACGGGAAGTCCCGACCACAAAGAAATCATATCCAGTGGTCTCACTCAAGGCCACTTTCGGTAATGGCGCATGCACAGCGCCCCTCAAGCCGGATGGCGACAACTGAAAGTGTAAAAGACAAACAAAGAAAAAACAAGGTAAATATGATTGCAATAAAATAAATTTAGCGTGTTAATGTTAATATTATAAGAAAACATAATAAGCTAGATTGTATTGATAAACCAATATGAAAAGGAAAAATTGAGCCGTGACCGTTAGCACCGTTAGCTTTAGAAGTTAACGCCCTAACCGAAGCCATGTTTTTAAACTTCGCCGGTTGCGTTGTCGGCGTTGTTGGTGTTCCTGTTCTGCGAATGTTTCTTCCCAGGTATATTTTTCTTTTCGGTTGGATCCTCACTTGGCGTCTTGATAACACGTGAGTTACCGAACTACACTGCGAATGCGTTCTAAATGGGCCTCCTCAGGCAAAAAGACGGGGACTTGCTTGGCCGTTATAGATTCCGCTTCAAGTTCGTAACCGGTGGGTGCGAACAGTTCTTAAAGTGTTCGTGCTGTCCTTCGCGTCAGGCATGGCACGATCGTCTTTTCTTTGCGCTTTGTAGAATCGCTGGTGTTTACGTCTGCTTAAGGCTGCAATCTCCTTTGTCATCTATAGAAGGCTGCCACTGCGCCTGTTGGTCCCTAAGGGGAGCACATTCGTGCTGAATTGTTGACATCATGTCGAGCCAGAAGTCGTAGGCCTCGTCAGCCGATGGGTGATCAAACACGATGGACCTGGGGGCAAGGTGGATCAGTTGATAGAGATGAGGGAAATCGTTTCTTTTTTTATAGAACTGCTGGATCTTCTTGGCTTGATGACCTCGCTTAGGGGCTGAGCAGTGGATATTGGTGAGGAGAGAACTTTGATCACTGCCTGGTAGGCTGGATGTGACCGTGCAGCGGATGGATAAGGTGGGATTATTGGTGAAGGCGAGGTCGAGGAAGGTAGCATTGCCGTTTCGAGAAATGTACGATGGGGGGGGGTCACAAAGTTGGATGAGGTCAGCAGTTTCAGGTACGTCTAATAGTATGGTAGAGGGTAGATCTGATGGGATGGGGGTGTCATGGTGGGACCAGTTAATGTGACTGTTGAAGTCACCAAAGGTGAACAGTGCAGAGAACCTACTGGGGTCTATGCGCCGTAGGGTGTGCTCAGATAAGGACCGTCATGGTGGTGTCATGCCTATTTTTTGTTCTCAATTAAATTTTCATATGAGGTAGCCAAACCTGTCAACACAATGGTACAGACCTTACTTTTGCAAGATACTTTATTGTATTCGTGAAAACAAATCGCATTCAAGAGGAGGTTGAAAAAACGATTTTCCCCACTGCTCGATGACGCAAATTGGACGGCCGTTGGAATAAAGACTACAAATTTATAGACCGTCAAAGTTTTTATATTTAATGCACGCATGCTCTGCTGAGAGACTTTGTTAAAGTTAATTTATATGATCATAGATTGCAAGCGAAATAAAATGGCAAACTTGGCTTCTGGAGCAAATCTTGCATAATGAGGCATTTTTCGGCGAATGTTTAGGTCGCTTTAAATTTCTATCATAAAGCTGAAACTCTTTGTGTCGAGTGTTTCATGCTTTGTGGACTTTTAACAGATTACTTAGCGTTATACTGTTGAAGGTGTTTCCTGCATTGCGCCCAGAAATTTTGGCAAAATCGAAAAAGTCAAAATTTTGCGATATTTGTGTGGCAATTCAAAAAATAATCATTCTCGATTCTCTTCAAATTTTACCCGATGGGCCCTTGATGACCGGTAATTACAAATCTGCAAACACATGTATTATTTTGTTTTAAAAGAAAAAAATAAATATGTAACCAGGTCGTGGTCGCATTAGTTACCGCAGGGGCTTTTCTGTCTTAACGACTTGTGGTACAGGAGCGACGCAAGTCACAGTATCCGTACTTGGTCATATTAATGCCCAGGTGCCATGAAGCACTCTAAAGATAACACGTACTCATTTTCATCGCTGATGTGGCTGGTATTGCCAATGTATACTGAACTTTACTGCGAATCCGATCCTTATTAGTGTGTTATACTTGGCTAGTGTGTTATACTTGGTCATCGTGCTACCTTTTCAAATTAGTCATCTAATATCAGTACTTCACTGGCAAAATAATTTGATTCGTCGTTCTAGGCACCGCTAGGACCGAGCGATGTTACAGAACCTTTTGGCCCGACCGATATAGGGCGTGGCGTGAACAGAAGGTTTAGCGGTGGCATATCATGGCCTTGTTACGCATGGCGTAACTGGACTCCAAGCCGGAGCATAATTGCAGATGGCGCCGCAGCAAAACAACTGTTTCTTAATGCAGACTTGCCAACAATAAGTAACACTCCCCCCCCCCCCCTCCCCTGGCAGAAAGTGAGGCCGATGGTTACACCCGTGCGCAAAGGCGATCGTATCTCACCGATTCGCGTCGGCGATACGCGACACCGGAGGCGTCCCTGCGCGGTGTAAACATAACCGTGCTGGCTTGTGGGGATCGTAAACAAACTCCAAAGTCATTCTTCGTGCGGTGGCACAACAGCCCTTCTCCACGGAAGAACAAACACTGAGAACGGAGGGGGGCAAGGACTCTTTGAGAGTTTTGCCGGTGCCAGCAGACTGTATACGAATGTACGAAACATGTTTGATGCATGGGTCTGTAGTTGTGTCCGCTCCAGATCACATTGAGGATTTTGCGCCTATGGTCCAAAACAGCATCTTTACGTGCGTTGTAACGTCAAAGTAGTCGACGCGGAGCTTTGCCGCTATTTGCGACAATCTAACTTATGACTCGGCGCATGCACGCTTGGCCTTGTCAAAAATTTAGGCACACCTCGAAGACAACGCATCAATCTACTCTCGCCTCACTTACGTTAACGATGGAGCGGCCGCTCATTTTAAGAAAAGGTAATTTTACAAGTTGCAGTGCAGTGAGCTCCAGAGGACGAAGTGGATCTTTTCGGCAACAGGGCAAGGCAAGAATGCATGCGACGAGGGAGGGGGAGTTGTAAAACACCAAGCCACCTGCAAAATTTGCTGGCGCCTGCCACTGACGTCATACAATTTACGAGTGGGTTTGTACAGGCACTGGAAGTAAAAATTAAAAACGTCTTCTTGCTCTAGATTGTGGATGGCGAACTTGAGGCATTTTGTGAATGAAAAAAAAAAATGGAGTGGGAGGACGGCCAGAGGGATCCTAGAATCCAGTCGTTTAACATGTGGAAATATGAAAAATCAGATCAGGAGAATTCCTTGTACGTGGCACGCAGCACGGATTTTTAGTGGAAGAAGCCTCAGAATCCCCTTGACGTGTTCTTGGTTACTTGTTTCACTGAATCCGGCTGCGCCCGGATATATTAAAGACTCCTCACGTCGGATTACCCGGAGACCGACCCAGCCGTACATCACAGTTTCCAAATTCCTATGCCATCCAATATAAAGAAGACCCCGCGGGACAAACGGTTCAGAGGCCTTCCTACACCTGGGGCCATAATCTGGACACTTGGTGAGAAAGTCGGCGAGAAATCTGGCGGCCGTGATTGGCCAGCGTCGCACTTGACCTTGGTGCCGGCCTATCGTAGCCGCCGGATTTCTCGCCGACTTTTTCGCCAAGTGTTCAGATTAGGGCCCCTGGTTTGACAAATTGCGCTTTTAACCACGCTCCTTTCGTCTCGAACGAAATCCGACCAGTGTGAACACGAAGTCTGTTCTTGACTTGGAGCCGTGAGATTCAAACTGCAAAAAACTGGATTGAGCCTGGGAAAAGCGACGGTGGAGGGCCAGGTCTTTGCTGGGGAAGCCTTCGCAAGAAGTGTGTGTGCGTGTGCGTGCGTGCGTGCTTGCGCGCGCGCATGTGCGTGTGCGTGTGCGTGTGCGTGTGCGTGTGCGTGTGCGTGTGCGTGTGCGTGTGCGTGTGCGTGTGCCTGTGTGTGTGTGTGTGTGTTTGTGTGTGTGTGTGTGTGTGTGCGCGCGTGGCCTGATCGAGCTGCCCACTACCCACCGTGGAATCCACCGGTACAAACCCCTTCGGACAATGCAACGGAAGAAGCCGTCACTCCCGGACAGTGACAGATTAGACACTCCCTCCACCCGCTAGCTCCTCAGCATATCAATCTGGTTGGCAGTAATTCAGGATTTTAGGAGTTCAGCTTTCAATTGTCTAGTAATTGTTTTTTTTTTCTATTTATTTGCTGGGTATATTTGCTATTTGCCGCCCGCGCACCGGCTGGGCAAAGTGCAAAGACTATTTATTGCCACGATTCGATACTCGTGGACCCCATTATATTATTTCTCTTTCTAATTAAATCATCGTTTTAATTAAACTCCCATTGCTTAAAAAACTTCTGTCACGGCTCCTTTGTTGCCTAGACCTCACCGCGCGGTGGACGCCGGTCGTAGGGTCAGCAGATCTTTCTTCCTTTTCTGTTCATAGAGAACCACGAACCTGTGCGCGTGGTGACTGCTTACGGCACTCGGTGGCGGCGCTGGCTGATTCTCACCAAGAGCGTTCTAATTGCAAATAGACATCTGCAGGAAATTGCACTCTATGACCGTCTCGACATTTTATAAAAACATTTCCCCAAATCGATACCTATCTTGCCCCCCTGGACGCAGTCACAGATCATGACTTTTCTGATAGCGGATGAGGCGTTGCAGGAGATCCTGTTGGAGCGACTTGAGTAGCGCCCGAGCGCACACTTGTCTGTTGCCTCCGACACTGAAGCGCTTACGCTACCTAAATATCCTCGAATTCAACCTTGATTTTAACTCATTCGCCATTGTTTTCCCAGAAATACACTGTTTTCGTTCCGCCCTAGCCACGCGCGCCATCGGCCGGGGCAGAAGTTTCCACAATATCGCTCGTTTAAGCGATACCTAGAGAAACGAATCAAACTATTTTGTCAGCAAGTTTTCGAGCGGTGCCTAGAAATACGAATCAAATTGTTTTGTCAGCCAGGTACTAATATTAAAGAACTAACTTTAAATGGTAGCACAATGAACATCTAACCAGCCAAGTATAACACGCTAATAAGGATCGTACGCGCCGCAACGTTCAGTTTTCATTGGGAAAATCAGCCACATCACCGATACAACTAAGTTCACGTACTAATTTTATAGTGCTTCATGACTCCTGGGCATTAATATGACCAAGTACGGATACTGCGGCATGCGTCGCTCGTGTACCACTAGTCATTAAAGAGAAACGTCCCAGCGGTAATTGTTGCGACCACGACCTTGTTACAGATTTATTTTTTTTTAACATAAATTTAAAGCGACTCTAAAATTCGCCGAAAAATGCCTTATTATGTAAGATTTACTCCAGTAGTCAAGGTTGGCATTTTATTTCGCTTAAAGTATATGCTCATAAAAGTTAACTTTAACTAATTCCGGCAGAAACGTATGTTTGAATTAAACGTAAAAAGTTTGACGGCGTAGAAAGCTGTATTCTTTATTCCTACGGCCTTCAAAGATGAGTCATCGCGCAGTTGGGAAAAAACTTTTTTTGAACCTCCTCCCGAATGCGATTTTTCTCACGAATACTATAAAGTATCCTGAAAAAGTAAGGTCTTTCCCGTTTGGTGGACAGGTTTCGCTACCTCCTATAAAGTTTTAATGGAAAAACAAAAATAGGCATGACACCGCCATGACCGTCCTTATCTGAACACACCCCGTAGGCTCTGTTGGAGGAGGGCATAGGAGGGTTCACGGAGGGAGGATGGACAATAGGTAGACGCCAGAAGAAGCTTTCCATGTTTTCAAAGACGCGGAGGAGTGAGGTGGTTGAGATGTCTGCAGGGCAGCTGTTTGGACACGGCGAGGAGGACGCCGACCAATGTTGAGGGGCAGTCTTGCTAGAATACAGAGAATTGCATGGATTGAGTAATTGCCCAATGATTGCCTATCGAAGATTGAGGCGTCCAGCCATGTCTCTCAAACAGTGAATATTGTATTTGTTAAAGATGACTTCAGTGCTTTAAAGTCAGGTAACTTGTTCTTTAGGGAGCCAATGTTGGAAAACCAAACAGAAATCACGTTTGGCGGTGCTGGAGCACCACCGGCTGAGGAGTTGTCGTGCGAAAAGGTGAACGCCGCCGACGTCGCTCGTCGGAGGCGGGTCGGAGAACTGCTTGGTAGAGCTGGTGATGATGGTGAGGTACGCAGGGGCTCCGTACTGCTTGGGGGATGGGAAGAGGTCATTGGCGAGGGATGTGAGCTGACGCCGCAACAGCCAATCAGTTGACAACGAGGAAAGGCGTCTATAGCAAAGCGAGAAATACGTCTTTGCATTTCCAGAGAAGCCACAAATCACAACCGTCACATTGGAGAGCGGCGATGTTGTCGAACGCAGACCGGGAACAGCGGCGGCAGGTGGGACGCGGGCCGGGGTTTGAAGGTAGCATCCCCAGCCAGTAAACAATAGCATGATTAGGTGAGGCTTATGACGAAGTTGTCGAGTGGAGAACGCTCCGTCACTACGCTTAGTGCTGGGCCACCACAGAGGTTGCTTCCGCGGTCGGTGATGTTTGATTACGATACTGCAGTCAGACATTGGCTTGCTAGAATTTACGGTTTATAGATGATAGTTGATATTTCTGTCGAAGGGCCAGTAGCCCCGTTGGGCAGATCAGAAAACGGGAGCTTATAAAGGCGCGTCGTCATCTAGCCTAACCTCTAAACAGTCTACTGAAACAATTGACTGGCTAGATCCAACGCGCCTCCTAGAAAACTGACCTGGCATGTCGACCATTCATCTCGAGAGAAAAAGGACGGGTAGGTCTAATGCACCTCCAAAACAGCTTTATTCTTAACACATTAGCCTTTGCTTACTGTTAAAGCAACTGGTTTGTAATCACTCTCGTTATGTGAAGCAATGTTGCGTCTGTGTCGTTTCTTGCGCGTTACTACCAGTTTGTAGTTCTATGAAGCATTGTAAAATAAAAAAATGGTTGTATGAATAGCTGTCTTGAAATGTCTTTACCACGAGTTTACCTCTACCTGTCTAGACTATGTTTATTGATCGTCGGTTTATCATTTTTATGCACATAGCTTGAGGGCTACCATCCAAACAGTTTGCACTACCGTGTCTTTTCGCTGATACCCGTCAACAACCGCATCATTGCATGTGCTGTTTGTAACATTTCCGTGTCAAATGTACTATGTAGGGCGAAAATAAACAGTTGCCTGCTTGAAATAACTCGTGTGAATAAATTACCTGCGATTGTCGTCCAGTGTACGTCCAGCGCACGTCACAATAAAGCGAAGGCGCAAAGCAAGCGGACGCGAGAACCCCGTAAAGAAAATACCATGGGGGCCGCCACCTTGAAAAAAAAAAAAACACAATAAAACCGAAACATAAAAAGTCGTTAGTTACCCAATCCTTGGTGAGAGGGCGCTCTTACACGTTTAAGAGTTATTTTAATAACTTTCGCTCTTATCAAACTATTTAATTGAAAATATAATTTAGGTTGTGTGAATAATATATTATGGGTTTATTTCTTCAATTTACATTTATTCACACAAGGCCCACGGCCGATCACGTGGTTTGGGATTAACGCAAGCTTAGTCTACAGTGGGAAAACTGTGGTCCCGACTACCCTCTCCTCGCGGTGAGAGGGGACGAGGACGAAATCTCTGGAAAGTGTCTCCTATAAAGCTATTACTTTAAAAAAATGATTATCTTAACGCACGCGCTTGTACTTTGCGACTGAACGCTTGCACCTTTGTATCTTGAAACATTACCTACGTTGCCGTTTCTTTTTGTTTTTTGCGTCTTACCCAAATAATTATATAACACAATATATTCGTTGTTTTCTGCATCACTTTCATTTTTGCGAAGAGAGATATATTATCTATCTTTACGCCTTGCGTACGTTTCGCAGAAATTAGTTTCTCGGGCCAAAAGGGTGGCCAAAGCAAATCTGGCGAGGGGAAGTGTTACCGAGAGATTCAAACTGACGAATGGAACCCCACCTTCGCCCTAGATGGTATGCATGTCATTCAGAACATGGTACCGCTTTAATAACTTCCTTAGCGATTTTTAAACAGTCAGTCCAAAACAAAAGGACGTAACACAAGCTAGGGTTCTCAAACTCGAACACTTTGAACACGACATATAGTAGGCAGCTTTTTGTGCACGGCACTTGGCGAAATATTATAAGCCACGGTAGGTCTGTATCTTGGATATGCTGTATCTATTTCCAGACATCACAGTATTTCTTGTTTTACTCAAGCTTTATTTTCCGACAAGGCACAGCGGTGCTCTTAGAAGCTTCAAGTTGACTGGTCCCTTCCTCCATAGTTCTAACGGCGCCGATGAAAACTGATTTTGCTCAAAACAGTTGTCAAAGTGCTCCTCAGTGCTGCCAGATGGTCTCACAACAAACCACCAAGCGGTTAGAGAGAATAACCCAATTGTAGCCAAAGCCACTGAAATTCATCTTTTATCTCGAAAACAAAAGCATAATTGACCGTATAAATTTCCAAACTTATACGGTGCCTAAAATTTCCCTCAAACTAGCAAGATTTTCATTTTTCCCACAAAAACCTGAATATTACATCAATCTAAGAAATTCACCTCAGGTTGATAATGTGGATGCTTGGGCTAGTTCATAATTCATGCTTGGAGGGGAACAGCGCGGGTATAGAGTCACACTCACAGGCACTCAAGAAAGAAAGAAACTCGCAGCGCTGTTGTTCCCTCGGGTTGGCAGCATTCGTATAACGTCTGGCTGTAACGAAAAGCCAACACCAAAAGCGTTACGCCCACTTAGGGGCCCACATGAAATGACTGCAGTCTCCACGCAGAATTTGAACTCACGACCTTGAGACCGTGACCCTAGTGCTCTACCGACTGAGCTAGCGAGGCACGGCCGCTGCTCTCGACGCGAAGAGGGACCTTTCGCGCGGGGTTCGAAGGCCACGCACCAGGTCCCAGTCGCGCGCCTCGCAGCCGCGAAAGCGTGTGGGTAGCTCTCAGCGTTTTTCAGCAATTCATGTGAATCTTCGGCCCACTTCGGCTCACTTGCTTTGTAGCGAGGCGGTGCCGTTCAGACGCCTCTCCCTTCCGCCGTGGCTTCGGTGGAAGTAAAGACGCCGATAACTGAAAGGTGTATCGCACATTCTGTGTTTACCAGTCTTTGTCGGCGTGATGAAGCTTGTATGGTTCATTTTTTTCGAACAGACGACCCGCGGCAGCGTTGCCTTAAATGTCGCGAACTCTGCCGCGGAGAAATGAGATCTTCCATTTCACTAAGTCCGACCGCAAGCGACACTTCTCTCCGATGGAGCGAATAGGGCAGCGGCAAAAACTATGGTGCCTGGAACGCGTCTCCGACCGCGATCCTGGCGGTGTCACAACAGGGGTGGCGAATGTGGCAGACTCCTGTTCTGCTGCCGGCCGCTTTCTTGTGTGACAGTCAACGGAAGCTCAGGCAGCCAGAAGTTGGGGCGCTGCGATGACAGCGACACTCGCGTTCGCTCGTGCCTTTTTGCAAGCATTTCTACGACCAACCGCCAGGATCGCGACAACCGAGAGCTTGACACTCCGGCTTTTGTGACGTCCTTTGTTGCCACTTCGGGACCATTTGTGATGTATGAACTGCATAGGACGCTAAACACACCAGTCGAAGACGCGCTCCAGGTACCATAGCGCTGTAGCTCTCAAGGTTTGAACAACGCCCCTGGCGAGCAACATCGAATATTTTTAGGTCGCGTTTCCGCTGTGCGTAGCGTTGTGTCCTGCCAAAGGCTTTGTTAGTGCGCGTGAACCGTGAGCAGACGCTGAGGGACGCTGACAGACGCTAGCTTCCTCAGGTGGAAAGTGCATGGCGGGACGCTAGGACGCCGCTTCACGTCAGCATTAAATGGACGCGTCACGCGGACGCTCGCGAAGGCCCTTCTCGTGTGGGAGCGTCTGGTGAAGGCTACAGCGCCCCCTGGCTGAGAGAAACCGGCCTGTAGCAAAACTGCGTCGTCACTGCGCACCTCGTCTTTGCGCCTTTCCTCTCATCGACTAAACCAGTCACGCAGAAAAAAAAATGCACGAAGAATTCAGTTAACGGAGCATTTGCTGTACACCAGGGGGCTCGAAACGCAACCGGTAAGGGACCGAATCAATGATTTCTATTGTAGTATGCTGTATCGCGGATTGGGAGCCCATCGGTGTCGCCACCGGTGGCCATTGCTTGACACCAGCCAATGCACGCAAGTCTATCGGAGAAACGCACAAAAGTAAAAATATTGAAGCATCTACGCTGTACTCGGAGGAGAGTATTTTATGGTGTGCTGCGATCCTTATGTAGGGTGTTTGCATATCAAATCGGCATTTGTCAAACGTTCGAACGCCGATTTATAAAAATCAAACTTACCGGAGCACCCACGGCTGAGCTGGCAAGCTTGCTCTCGTAGTGGAGTAAACAAAGGAACTTGCCGTCATGAGACCGTCCTCGGGGAAGCCCAGAAGTTGGTGAATGACTAAGAAGTTTCATCTCGACAGCGGCTTTCCGAGAGTGAGCGAATTCCGCGTTGCAAAGCCTTCGATCTTGTCATCTGCTAAACCCAACTCAACGAAACCGCCACCGACCCCGCGGTAACTCTATGGAACTCTCGCCTCATTGAGCTGCATTACATATTTCGCCCAGCGGAGTCATCCTGACCGCAAAATATTTATTTATAAGAACTGCGAGGGCTGTTAGTTTTAATGTTTGTATCCAAGCTATTTGACGGGCTTATCGAAAAGGAGCCAGAAGGTTTCAGTGCCGACAACAGCTTAGAAACGGGAGAAGCGGCACTTCTTTTTCTTGTTTTTCCCATAGAGTTTCATGCATATCGTGGTGTCGATCAATGGGCGCCGGTGGCGACACTCTGCCCAAGCTGCCAAAGCCGCGGTCGGCGGTCGAGCCTACTACAATAGAGATCAGTGGAACGAATAAAAGTAGGGTTTTGATTTGGGCCACTCTGTAACAGTTTAACATTATTAAAAACAGCCCCTGATAAACAGTGATGAAGAACGGGTAAAGAATACGACAGGACAATGGCTGACTCGTTCATTGAAAGAAAAGTGAACTAAAGAAAATTTTAAACAGATTACACACATACAGATTAAAACCACTCGCCCC
This sequence comes from Ixodes persulcatus, assembly GCA_013358835.2. Taxonomy (NCBI): domain Eukaryota; kingdom Metazoa; phylum Arthropoda; class Arachnida; order Ixodida; family Ixodidae; genus Ixodes; species Ixodes persulcatus. The sequence goes on from JABSTQ010010262.1 coordinate 915,623, forward strand.
CCAGGCGACCAGACGTGCAGATACATCGCCTAAAAACTTCACACTCAAGTTCGAATGCAGATACAGTACCTCCCTCCCAGATAACGCCACCGATGACTCACTGATACATCTGTCTGCCATCGAAGAGATAATGAACGCTTCAATTATCTCTCGAGCCATTTTTCCCGGTGTCTGCCAACAACAGTTATGTCACCAAAAGAGGGGAGACAAGAGAATTCTCTGCAATGCAGCAGTAGAAGTCCCCCTACCGTTGCTTTAAGGGAGTACGCGTGCTGTCTCGGCATGTCGTTCAAACACAGTGCAGAAAGGCAGTGCAGATCTTGTCAGGTCACCACGAAGAGCACCTTGCACCCTTTCAGGCGGATCTCATGGGGGAGGCCGTTGACGGTGTAGCCTTCTTTGAGCGTCAGACGTACGATCCGGCTGTTAGACTCGACAGTTTCGAACCCCTTCTCCCGGAAGAGCTCCCTGGTGACCTTGGACACCTTGCTGTAGCGCTCCAGCCCCTTCTTTACCTGGCCGTTGGGAACCTTGTACGGGACCCAATGAATCTTGAACCTAACTGCCTTGTACGTCTGATCGATGATACGGCAGCGTCCCCCTTTGATAGTCTTCTCCTTCGCTTCCACCAACTTCTGCGTGGCCACTGGCGACTGCATCCGCAGCATTCAAACTTGATTCATTTGATGAGGACCGGCCGACCCCAAGTCCTTCATCACCCCCAGTCTTTGCAGTTCTTGCCGAAAGTCGTGGATGCGATACGGTCGTCCCTTCACGTTGTAACGAAGAAAACAGCGTTGGAGACGACATAATTAGTAAGCAGCAATGTCAGAATAACGTTATAATCTTCAGACGAAGCAAAAGCAGACGTACTATCGTGAGCAATATGAGAGGGAACAGCGGAGCGCGTGCCAAATAGCCTCGAACCCAACACGTGGCGATACGCTGCGGCAGCTCTTGGAAAGAAGCGGGAAAGAGCGGTGCGCTTTCGTCTGCTAACGGCACCCCCGCCACTGGCAGCTTACTTTTCACGCGGCATAGTTCACCGCCGACTACTAACGGCGATAACGTCTTGATACCACTTGATACCGCCGTGATCAAAAATGTGATGAAAAACCTTCGTGGATGCCCTTTATGCTTCGCTGCCTTCCAGGATGGAATGTGTCATCCAGGCCGGCGGCACTATGACGCGCTATTAAGCCACACTGAACAGAAAAAAGAATTCACACTCCAGACAGTGTTTTTCTTTTCCTTCCACACTGCTTGTGTATTAATTTTTTGTCTTTCTTTTATATTGGCAGGCGTCAATAAAACTGTTTTCATTTCGTTGCCGTGAGCTTTCTTTTTCAAGTTCGCAAAGCTATCAATGATACGACGTATAAAAGCGCCTCGCAATGTTCATCGTTATCAGGTGTCGCACGAGAGGAAAGCCAGCATGGCGGGGGTGCCGTTAGCAGACGAAAGCGCACCGCTCTCTCCACCTTCTTTCCAAGAGCTGCCGCAGCGTATCGCCACGGGTAGGGTTCGAGGCTATTTGGCACGCGCCCCGCTGTTCCCTCTCACATTGCTCACGATAGCACCACGGCCTGACGCGGCCGTTATCACCGCTCTGCAGGAGCTCATGATAGCACAACAGTCACGTTCGAGCGACGGAAGTGGGCTAAGCCAAATCCGCCGCACTTCCTGCTTACTGGCACGAAGAGCATGAGTAGTGAATGAGACAGCGATGCGAACGGGGCCGGATAACGCTATCGCGTTCCACTCTTCACGTGAGCGGGTGCACTACGCATGTGGGCTGCGCACCTACTGAAGTCAGGCCAGTCGGTGGCTGCAGATGGCAAGGCTAGAGGGCTGTACTTTCTGCGTCACTTGCCGTAGGCCGGCGGTGGCAACAGATATCACGCGAGTGCCGCATGAACGTTCGACTGGGGCGCGTGTTCGTTCAGCGAGGACACCAGCTCCAGCCGAAAACTCACACAACACTGATGTTCGTCATGTGCATTCTGGGCTTGCCTTCGGATGGAAACGTAAAAAATACGAGGTTTTCCCCAAAATATATACATGGTGTGTGTGTGTGTGTGTTTTTTTTCATCAGAATAATAAACTATTGATTGTCGATCCCTCATTCTCCGCTCAAATGTAGCGCTATTGTTCCGAACCGGATGCCAAAAGTTTCAGAGCTAACCGTTATCTCATTCAGAAGTTATAGGTTATTTTGAGGAAATTTTAATGTTAAATTGGGGCCCGTCTTCGTACGTTGTCGTTATAAGGAGCAATTCAACTTCAGACATTCGAGAGCCCCGTCGGTTTTCAATTTCCCATAGAAATGTTCAGACGATTACTTAGGGTATAACTTATGAATAGGATAACGGTTATTTCTTAAACTTTTGCATCTGGATCGAACCACTAACGCTACCTTTGGGCTAGAATGGGCCTTCGGCGATTCGTAGCTTATTTGTTCAGTGAAGAAATCCTGTACATTTTTTGGGGGGACACCCTGTACAACACTGCAGCCTTGCTATCTAAAAGTTGGCTGAATTACAAATAATTTTGCGCACGGCATTTCCCTTAAGCTCTAAGATATTTACTAAAGAGGGGACCACGCGATGCGCTTTCAACTTTTGACCTTAGTTTGATTTTCTTTAACCCCTTTGGTACCATCTGACCCTTTTTCCAGACATGTCAAGAATATTATCAGATTATTGAGGAATACGCACCTATTTTTGTATGATTCATAACAACAAATAAATATAAGTTTCGGTTGGAATTCTAGTTTTAAAAATTCACAGAACTAGAGGGTCATTTCGGAGCCACTTGTGCGTAATGCGTGTCATGATAGCACGATTGCTGACACATGCACCGCCGCAATGTGGCGATTGCACATTGCCGAAGATTGGGAAATATAATCATTGAGGTAATATAATAAAGCAGCCGAGTGCCACACCGGTGCTAAGGAGGATTACTTACCAATATTATTCGCCAGTGCTTGTAGGTTTTGCTGTAGTAACTGTTATTCTAAATGAAAAAAAAAAAATCCTTCGTTTTCACAAATTATTTATTGCATTATTCGGCAAAAGACACACGAACAGTACTATACTGATATACACCGACTCACGCCATTGCTTTTAGTGTATTTCCGCGTGCACTTGGTATAGAGTACGCAAAAGGACAGATAAAAATAAGGGGTGCAAGGAATTGCACGGCTAAAGCCACTCTGTGCAGTCCCCACCTTTCTGTGACGAGAAGCCTCGCGGCGCATGAACAGTGATGGTGACCACAAATTTACCAATACTTAGTATCAATGTGGATATTTATTTGACTTCATTTGACTCCCATGAGTAGGCAACCACCAAAGTTTCGGGTTTTAGCAGTTAGTAAATTAACTTAAATACAACAATTATTACGATGAAAAAAGAGAATTACACATTTCTCGCATTGGTTCGCGCCCCCCCCCCCCCCCTGCACTCCACCTCCCTCTCCACAAAAAAAAACAACACAAGTTTTGTTTATTTACATGACCACCAGACAAACGTTCAAGAGAACCGGTCAACGATCGTTGAAAGAGCCTGGTCACCGGAAACCGTCGTGCAGTTCAAATGAGTGCCCTGCCAAAAATATACTACACGCATCGTGTGGGATCCTTTGACTAACATTGACAAGCAAGAACTAGAGCGAGTGCAGAGATTTCTTATGCTTTAGCAAAGCCTTTCAAGAAGAGGTAGATTAAGGTGACGCTTTCTAAACAAATGTTAAAGTCAGATGCACCCCAGTACCACTGAGAAAAGTGTCGTTTGATGCTATACCACAAAAAACTCCATTCACAACCTTGTATTCCCCGTGCAACACCTAATATGCAACACTAGCCATTAGCAGTTTGCTTTACAAAACCAATTTGCTAAGCATTATTTGACAAAACTAACGCAGGAAGGCATCTCTATCAACATATTTTGCCTAGGAAACGTTCACTTCTTAACTAGCAAGGTTTTATGAAAGTAAAACTGCAAACCAAGACTTGTGATACTGGTTGAATAAATATTTTTGGTGTGTGTAAATTTCACAAGCGCTGTGACATCCAACTCACAAAATCAAAAGATAGTAGCTACAAGCAACGGATATGCAGCGCGAGATCTTTTATCTGGTTTATAATATTTCCTTTTCATTCACCCATGATTTTACCCTCTTTCATCTCGCCGTTAATGTTTAACTGAAAAAGTAAGATCTTGGTTTATATACTGAAACAAATATTCCAGTTTTGGTTAACTTTCGTTTGCAACATTGTAGCCTGTGTTCGGGCACAACTTTCAGTGTCATTTCCGAAGAAAGGAAGGGTGAACGTGCTCAATAATAAGGGGCCATTATGCACGCATGCGTCTACTTTTGCTTCCATTGCCACAGAATGTTGTTCCCGACGAGTTCTTTTTTTTCATTATATTTCGACTCGAATATCACCAGATTTTTTCCTTTGTTTGTAAATTCTTTAGTAATGTAATGCCAAAAAGATAATGTGCTTACATAACAAATAAACAAATAAATGGCATCCGACAACATTCCATCAAAAGTAGGACAGCGACGACAACCACTCAAGTGCGAGAACGATTGCCGCAGCGACGCACCCGGCCAGGTACAAGATGATGAATTGTCGCACATCCAAAGGAGCCGCCGACTCTTCAGCAGTCGACCGCTTTGATCCCTCAAACTTTGGTTGAGTAGACCTGAGCCCGGTCTCATCGAGCCTTCGATACACCGCTGCCAACTCGTGCCTAAGCGGGAAGTCCTTCCTGACGGGAGTGCTGCCGAACGAGGGCACCATGGCCTCTTTTCCACGAACGATCTTCCTCCCGTACTTCTGTAGCTCACAGGTCCAGCGGACATGCGTGAAAAACACGTGAGTCCTTCTTACCGCGCGGTCGAGGCACTCTTCGACAGTCGCCACAATGGTCGGGTTGCGCCTGAAAGGCCCTTGCCATGTGTCCCAAGAAGTCCGAGTCGTTCACTCTCTGCTCGAGCAGGGACCCGTGGATGAAGGGCCGTTGCACGCACACCGACACAGTTCCAGCCACAAGATTCGGGACCAACTTCTCTTGCGTGTCGTCCGCTTCCCAGGAGACACCGTGACTAGCGCTCGACGTCAAGAGGCTCTGGAAGAATATCGCTAAGGACGTGCCGCCCAGTATCCAGTAAAAGAGGACAGTGCGACCAAAATTCGATCTCTCAAATGAACTTGGAACGGGGTAAGGGAAAGAGAGTACTGAAGCCACGAAAACCATTCCGATGGCTCCAATGTCAGATCCAAGGGGCCTGCGGTCGCGATAGTTCATGAAGCAAAAGCACACGAGACAAACAACCGCGGCCGCCAAGAGTAGCGCTAGAAACTCGGCAAGAGAGGAATTCAGGTGCATGCCGTTCTGCCAGGTGGCCTTTCCTCCCACGTAGTACACCGCCTGATCGTCGAACAGGAAGGCCGGATAGAAGATGTGAGATCGGCGGTACTCCGAGAAGATAATGTTCGCGTCCAAGACATCGATCCGCTTAAGCAAAAGGTTCCGCATCCAATCATGATCTCCGACTTTGACCATCTCGTAGCTGACGTTCAAGTCTTCCAGACGATTCCTGAACAGAGTCAGTATATTATATCTACATGTGGCGTTGGGCCCACCCTCAGACGTGCATCCTACCTTCAGTGGCCTCGAGGATAATCTATTCCATTCGGATGATCGCTTCTTCTCCAGCAAAAGGTCCCGCAGAAGTTCCCTCTTGTTAATCGTGCGCCGTGACTTGCAGTTCCAAAAGCGATCTTTAGCGATGGAGGCTGTGTGCTGCCGGACGACGACGGCTCTGCAGAAAAGTTCATGCGGTGATGCCGCGCCCTCGAGAGGATTCCAGTGATTGGCGATAATGATCCACGTGGTCAGAGGAAAGTTATAAATCTTCGAAGTGATCAGACGCAGAAAGCCTCGCCTCAGTATGTGACTCGGCAAGACGACCAACGTTTCTTGATCGTAGACCGCACTTGCGTTCAAAAGGTCGAAGTACTGGGGCCAGTTTCCGCACCAGTTTCGAGTCTTGAAGTTTCTACGGAAGTAGGAAACGATCCAGTCGGTGCCGTGTGTTTCCCTCAAGCAGACGATGTCAACGTTAATGTTAGGTTTTAAAGCAACGAGTGAGTGGCTCCAACATTTTGATGTCCAGTATGTAAAAAGGATGCAAAGCAGAAGAGAATTACGGTCCATCACGCTCTTTGCCGGTACAGTTTAGCAATGCTTAGACCGTATAAGACAGCCGAGTTTTCTTTGTGAGAAGCGAGAGCGAATTCTTCTCACCCAGAGGAAAAGGGACAATCTATGAACTCGTTCCGTACAGAATACACCACTCTGTTTTTATGCGTTTTTCGTGGTGGCCTAATATTTGCCATGCCAATTTTTTGTTACAGCGACTGAAAAGATTTGCTCTCGGCCGTTTTGAACAGACCTCATTGTGTGGATGCCGTTTACGTAAGGAGGTTATTTAATCATGGAAAGCAACAGAAGTAGGCCTGTTGAAAATCTTTAGTACCCAATCTGACTAAGATCGATACATACTCAGCTGACACGGTATTTCTAATATAAACCACAATATAAAAAAAAGTCGTATTTTCGACGCCATCCTCAACGTTCTTCTACAATAACGCCTCGGCTCATGAAGGCGGCGCGGCGCTTGGATTAACTTGGGATGACGTAGGGGAAGTGTAGGGGGGGGGGGGGGGGGGGGGACGCATGGTAACGAATAATTTTCTTTTTTTAAGTGTAACTCGTAACTGTAGTTGTATTATTTTTCTGGAGTAAGGATGAAAGTATAGACGTTATTGACATTTTTACTTTCCAGTTCTTTGATAAAAAAAGATATAGGACTGAGTACACTCTTGCCATTCCTTGCACTTTCTAAGTTATCTGTTCCCGACATTTTGATTGGCAAATTGGCCTTGCACAAACTTGTGAATATGTTCTTGCTCGGGAGTCAATGCCCGAATATAGCCACGTGTAGATGTAGTGAAAAAGTTTTATTTTTCGCCCACAATATGCGAACAAACGAAAGCGATAGCTGTAGCACGATCGCGCAATGCGGGTGGAATGGTGCCGTCTCGTACCTGGGGACGGAGGTGCGACGTGGTTAATTCCCATAGCCGTCGTGGTTGGCGTCGTGGATGCCGCCACCAGTGAGCCGTGGAGTGAGTAAGCGCGGTGGAAGTTTGTTAAACCATCCAACATTACGCGGGTGCAACTGGATACTGCCAAAGTGGGCTTTCGCATAACATGAGTAACGTTGGGAAGCAAGTCTTTCAAGCAGACGACACGATGAATCTCCCTTTGTTGCGCCGTTCTTGGCGGGACACCTGAGCTGCCCTCTTCGCCCTCAGCGTGCGGCACGGCGTTCGGAAAGTCCCGACTCCACTCTCCTCGCGGCGAGAGTGAAAAGAAGAAGGGTTTATCTACTTTCCCCGCGCGCGCCGCGAAGACAAGAGACGAGGACGAAATCTCTGGAAAGTGTCTGCCATAAAGCTATCGCTTTATAATATGAATAAATTATCTTAGCGCACGCGCTTGTACTTTGTGAATGAACACTTGCACCTTAGTATCTTGAAACTTTATCTATGTTGCCGTTTCTTTTCTTTTTCTTTTTTTCTGCGGCTTGCCCAAATAATTATGTAATACAAAGTATTCGTTGTATTCTGCATCACGTCTATTTTTGCGCTGGGAGATATATTATGTAACCTTTACGCCTCGCGTACGTTTCGCAAAAATGAGTTTCGCGTGCCAAAAAGGATGCCAAAGCAAATCTGGTGAGGGGAAGTGGTACCGTGAGATGCACACAGACGTTACGCACGTCATCAGAACAGGGTACTGCTTTAATGACTTCTTTAGCGATTTTTATAATTGTCTGTTCACAAACTCGATCACATGGAACACGACACATTGTAGGCATCATTTTGTTCACGGCACTTGACGAAATATTATTGGCCAAGGTAAGTCTGTATCTTGGATATGGTGTATGTATCACCAGAAATCGCAGTATTTTTTGTTTTGCTCAAGCTTTCTTTTCCGAGAAGGCCCAAAACAAGTTCTCCAAATGCTCCTCAGTGCTGCCAGATTGTCGCACAACGAACCGCCAATTGGATCGAGAGAATAACCCAAATGTAGCCAAAGCCACTGAAATTCGATGTTATCTCGAACAGAAAAGCATAATGGACCTATAAATTTCCAGATATATACGCTGCCTAAAATTTCCCTCAAACTAGCAAGATTTCCCTTTTTCCCACATCGACCTTAACATTACCTTAATCTGAGAAATTCCCTTCGTGTTTGCAGCCCACGTTACGTTTGGCTGTAGCGAAAAACCAACACCGAAAGCTTTAAGCCCACATAGGGGGCCACATGAAATGACATCAGTCCCCAGGCAGAATTTGAACTCATGACCTTGAGGCGGTTACCCTAGTGCTTTACCGACTAAGCTAGCGAGGCTCTTTTGTTTTCTATTGCCAGGCTTGGAGAGTAATTCAATTGGAACAGTAGAAACGCCGCCCGCCGTAGTTTCGACTAGCCGTGTAAAATGTTGAAATTCTTGAATCGCTTTCAGCTTCTCGAAGATCTCCAGTCATTCTGAGTCCGGATATATTTTCAGGTACACATGTATCATCCAATTTACACTCTCGATGAAGTAGAGGCGTACCGGGCGGGCATCCAGATCACCATGGTGGACCACCATCCGGCTTTTCCATATGGCATGTTGACTCAGTAGCATCACAAGGTTGTGTGAGACGAGATTATTCTCTACCGATAAGAACCGGATTCCTCGAGCCGTTTGGGGAAAGTCCGTCTTTAGCGTGCGCTGAAGCACGTCCCAAAACAAGATGGGGTCCCAACAGCCGAGAAACACGTGTTCCACGTCTCTGGTGTCTTGCAGAGACAACAATCCTCACTCCATCGTACAAAGATGCCTTTTATGGCGAACCAGGTTTTAACAGGCAAGGTGTCTGTATGTAGATTAACAAAAAAAAAAGGTTCTTACCGACCCACGTACTTGCATTATTTTCACATGACACAGCACATCGCGATCCGTGCTATCACGGTACGCTGAGCGGTACAATGGGACAGGAAATAAGCAGTCCACAAGATCCCGTGCGAGCAGCATCCGCGTCGCTGAACACAGGTACTCTATCGAAAAAGGAACCCAATGAAATCAAAATGCACGAACCACCTCTGTGAGAGACCCACTGACTTTGCCTCCATAGTCATCACAAGTAGAAACAATAAACTCTGGTAGTTTGCTAAATAATCGTACTTGAATAGCATTGCGTAGGAAAGGGCCTGTATGATCCCGAAAAAAAAAAGAATTGTGAGACCAGCTGCCGTAAGAACAAATGACACAAGCTAAGGTCACCTGATCTTACACAACGAAAGATGTTATCGCGGCTAGTTCGTTCCCAGGTTTTATTCTTTATATACGTTGAAAACACTCGGTGCATACGCTGCAGGTGGACACGAGATCAGTGTAACACTTGTAACAGATACCAGATCTTTGCCACAAAAATAAATTGCATACTGTGGCTTGTGCGAAAATAGAGAAATCACGACCCTCCCAATTTGATGCCTTGACACTGATCTTTTCAATTTCAGCGCTCCAATGTTCATTGTTTTCGCGATAATTGTTCAAAATGCATTCCCAAGTACACTCCAGGCAAGGTAGACTTCTGAGCAGTCTCAAACACACGCGGAACCACGTCCCAATGGCCGTTATGAGCTAGCATCGAGGCACAGCCTTTGCACTCGACGCGAAGAGAGTCCTTTCGCGTAGCATTCGAAGGCCGCTCGCCCGGGCCCAGTCGCGCGCCTCGCAGCCCCGAAAGCGTGTGGGCATCTCTCAGCGTTTATCAGCAATTCGTGCGAATCTTAGGCCCACTTACTTTGTAGCGGGCAGTGCCGTTCAGTCGTCCTTTCCCTTGCGAATAGTCGGACGCCGCGAAGCGGCGTTTTCGGGTGGGCCAAATGGGTTCACATTTTTGTAATGAACCGACACAGACTGTCGCCGCGAAGCGGCGTAAGCGCAGCGCGGCGGATGGGTTAACGCGCACCCCCGTTATTCGCTAAAACGTCAATTCGCTCAAATGTCACTGTTCGCTAAAATGTCATTCGCTCATGTGATATGGACCCCCAAAGGCGCCGGCGGCGTCTGCTCGCGGGCGAGGCTTGCGGGGGGTGACGGCCAGAACAGCCGGGCGCGTACCACGTGACTACAAGGGCCAATCGTGGCGGCCTCTCACTCCCTTTCCTCCTCTCTCTCTCTCTCTTTTTCCTCCTCGCGGCTCTGTGCTCTCGGCGAAATGGATATACGCGGCCGCGGTTGAGAAAAGAGAGGCGAGCTTATCAAGAACGTAAGAAATGGCAGAAGCAGCAGGAAAAGGCTTCACGGGGATCCCGCAGAAGAACGCCTATAACTGGAAGGCTTATCGCACATTTTGTGTTTACGTGTCTTTGTCGGCGTGCTGAAGCGTGTACGGTTCATTTTTGTCAAACAGACGATTCGCGGCAGCGTTGCCTTAAATGTCGCGAACTCTACCGCGGAGAAAAGAGATCTTCCATTTCACTAAGTCCGACCGCAAGCGACACTCCTTTCCGATGGAGTCAATCGGGCAGCGGCAAAAAATGATGGTCCCTGGAACGCGTCTCCAACCACGATCCTGGCACTGTCACAACAGGGACGGCGAATGTGGCAGACGCCTGTTCTGCTGCAGGTCGCCTTCTAGCATGACAGTTCCTGGAAGCTCCGGCAGCCAGAAGTTGGGACGCCGCAATGCAAGCGACACTCGCGTTCGCTCATGCCTTTTTGCAAGTATTTCTACAAACAAGCGCCAGGATCGCGACATCTGAGAGCTTGACACTCCGGCTTCTGTGACGTCATTTGTTGCCACTTCGTGACCATTTGTGATGTATGGACTGCATAGGACGCTAAACGCACCAGTCGGAGACACGCTCCAGGTACCATAGCGCTGTAGCTCTCAAGGTTTGAACAACGTCCCTGGCGAGCAACATCGGATATTTTTAGGTCGCGTTTCCACTGTGCGTAGCGTTGCGTCCTTTCAAAGGCTTTGTTAGTGCGCGTGAACCGTGAGTGACGCTGAGGGACGCGGACAGACGCCAGCTTACTCAGGTGGAAAGTGCGTGGCGGGACGCTAGGACGCCGCTTCACGTCAGCATTAAAGGGACGCGTCTCGCGGACGCTCGCGAAGGCCCTCTTTTGTTGTAGCGTCTCGTGAAGGCTACAGCACCCCCTAGCCGACAGAAACAGGCCTATAGCGAAACTGCGTCGTCACTGCGCTCCTCGTCTTCGCGCCTTTCCTCTCACCGACGAAACCATTGTGGCACCAAAAAAAGAAAAAACAAACACGAAGAATTAAGTTAGCGAAGCATTTGCTGTACACCAGGGGGCTCGAAACGTAACGGCTAAGGGACCGAATCACTGGTTTCGATTGTAGTAGGCTGGATCGCGGATTGGAAGCCCGTCGGTTTCGCCACCAGGCAATGGGCCTTTTTCACATACCGACGGCACCAGGCGGTGGCTGCACGAACTAAAAATCGAGGAAGTGACCTACCTGCGCTACCATACGATGATGGGAGCTACGCTACCAGTTTCTTCGCTCTCCGAGCAGCGGCGCGTGCCCAACGCGACTCTAAAGAGGGGGATCTGTGGCGTCCACCCAGAGCCGTTTATTGAGAGAGTTTGGCCATACATTGGTTTGAATAGGCGAGCATCTCGGGCCAACCACAGGCCGCGAAACAGCCCCTAGCGGTGGTCGCGTGCTCTAAATTTGTGCCACGACTATACTTCGTTTCACCTTATGTGCGAGCGAAGGCAAAACTGGAAGCGCGAGCGCGGAAGCTCCGTGCGTTCAGGCTTTGCTCGAGCGCGCGAGCTGGGGAGAAAGGCAAAAAGCGCTGGTCTCGCGCATCTAGCTTTGGCTTCGCTCGCAGGTAAAGTGAAACGAAGTATAATTTGAGCCGTGCCGAGCGAAACTCCGCGTCTCAAGACGCTCGCGCACCCCACCCTTTGCACTGCTTTCTTTCAGCCAGTCTCAGGACGCTGTTCTAGCAGTACAGACAAAGGCATGGGCACGAACGCGTGGCTTTGAAAAGTGCCTCCTATGCACGAGGTCTCGTACAAACAATAGCGTTTCGCTGAGCTAGGCTCACGCGCCTGTGCCTTTGTCTTCACTGTCGACATTTGTGAGATGGAGTAGAGGTCTCCTGATTGGTCGATGCTGTGGTACAAATTTAGTTTACGCTCTAAGCGTGGGGGGAATATTCGGCGCTGGCGGCGGCCTTTGCTCCGCCTATTGTCCAAACTCTCCTAATATACGGCTCTGCGTCCACCCAAACGCCATGTTTTTCTTTCCGTCCACTTTCTTTTTTCGTGTAACACAATTATATATATATATGTTGCAATTACGTGTTCTACTCGCTGATCCACAGCCTCCTTCCGAATTTCCTCGATTTCTAGTACCGACTTCCGCCGCTTGGCATCGAGTGCTCGCGCGTGCGCAGAACGCTTCTCGGAAAAGGTCCATTCGCAACTTTCAGCGATTCGTGCGAATCTTAGGCCCACTTACTTTGTAGCGGTGCAGTGCCGTTCAGTCGTCTTTCCCTTTCACCGTGGCCGCGGTTGAGAAAAGAGAGGCGAGCTTATCAAGAACGTAAGAAATGGCAGAAGCAGCAGGAAAAGGCTTCACGGGGATCCCGCAGAAGAACGCCTATAACTGGAAGGCTTATCGCACATTTTGTGTTTACGTGTCTTTGTCGGCGTGCTGAAGCGTGTACGGTTCATTTTTGTCAAACAGACGATTCGCGGCAGCGTTGCCTTAAATGTCGCGAACTCTACCGCGGAGAAAAGAGATCTTCCATTTCACTAAGTCCGACCGCAAGCGACACTCCTTTCCGATGGAGTCAATCGGGCAGCGGCAAAAACTAAGGTCCCTGGATCTCGTCTCCATCCACGATCCTAGCACTATCAAAACAGGGATGGCGAATGTGGCAGACGCCTGTTCTGCTGCAGGTCGCCTTCAAGCATGACAGTTCCTGGAAGCTCCGGCTGCCAGAAGTTGGGACGCCGCAATGCAAGCGACACTCGCGTTCGCTCATGCCTTTTTGCAAGTATTTCTACAACCAAGCGCCAGGATCGCGACATCTGAGAGCTTGACACTCCGGCTTCTGTGACGTCATTTGTTGCCACTTCGTGACCATTTGTGATGTATGGACTGCATAGGACGCTAAACGCACCAGTCGGAGACAAGCTCCAGGTACCATAGCGCTGTAGCTCTCAAGGTTTGAACAACGTCCCTGGCGAGCAACATCGGATATTTTTAGGTCACGTTTCCGCTGTGCGTAGCGTCGCGTCCTTTCAAAGGCTTTGTTAGTGCGCGTGAACCGTGAGTGACGCTGAGGGACGCGGACAGACGCCAGCTTACTCAGGTGGAAAGTGCGTAGCGGGACGCTAGGACGCCGCTTCACGTCAGCATTAAAGGGACGCGTCTCGCGGACGCTCGCGAAGGCCCTCTTTTGTTGTAGCGTCTCGTGAAGGCTACAGCACCCCCTGGCCGACAGAAACAGGCCTATAGCGAAACTGCGTCGTCACTGCGCTCCTCGTCTTCGCGCCTTTCCTCTCACCAAGTAAACCATTGTGGCACCAAAAAAAAAAAAAAAAAAAAAAAAAACACGAAGAATTAAGTTAGCGAAGCATTTGCTGTACACCAGGGGGCTCGAAACGTAACGGCTAAGGGACCGAATCACTGATTTCGATTGTAGTAGGCTGAATCGCGGATTGGAAGCCCGTCGGTTTCGCCACCGGCGGCCATATCTCGCCACCAGGCAATACACGCAAGTCTCTGGGAGAAACGCACACAAGTAAGAATACTGAAGCATGTACAGTACGCTGTGCTCGCAGGCGTGTATTTTATGGTGTGCTGCGATCCTTATGTCGGGTGTTTAGAGATCGAATCGGCATTTGTCCAATGTTCGAACGCCGATTTATAAAAATCAAACGTGCCGGAGCACCTACGGCTGAGCTGGCAAACTTGCTCTCGTAGTGGAGTAAACAAAGGAACTTGCCGTCAATGAGACCATCCTCGGGCAAACCCAGAAGTTGGTGAATGAAAAATAAGTTCCATCTCCACAGCGGCTTTCCGGGAGTGATCGAATTCCGCGTAGCAAAGCGTTCGAGCCTATCGTCTGCTAAACTCAACTCAACTAAACCGCCACCGACTCCGCGGTAACTCTAGGCTAACTCTCGCCTCATTGAGCTGCACTACACCTTTCGTCCAGCAGAATCACTCTCGAGCACAAAATACTTATTTATAAGAACTGCGAGGGTTGTCAGTTTTAATGTTTGTATGCAAGCTATTTGACGGGCTTATCGAAAAGCAGCCAAAGAGTTTCAGTGTCTACAACAACTTAGAAACGGGGGAAACGGCACTTTTTCTTGTTTTTCCCATACAGTCCCGTGCATTTCGTGGTGTTAATCAATTGGCCGCCGGTGGCGACACTTTGTCCCAGCTGCCGAGGCCGCGGTCCGCGATCCAGCCTACTAAAGATCTGTCGCTGTCCGAGGGCCGGGAAAAAAGCATAAGTGAGAAAAAGTAAATAAACACGCCTAAATAAGTCATTATTAAATACAAAATTTAATGCTAGAGTAAAAATTAAAAAAGTAGACTGTAAGGTGGATGAATACATTTACTTAATTTTTTTTTAATCTAGTATTTAGCTAAAAATATGACAATACACAATAATGGGGGCCCAGAAAACTCCTCAAGAATAAACCAATCCGCATAGGAACATTGGAATGTTCCTGAAGGACAAACGACCAATGGAAATTATAAAACAATGCTTCCAACACATTCAAAAAATAAACACGCAAATGATCACTGCATAACACGCGATCAACGGAAGATTGTTCACACGCTCTAATACGTACGAGGGAAGCGCAAGTCCTGTCTAAGGGCGCTTGACTTGTTCCCTGGAAATGCGTGTAGTGCAGCCGCCTGCCACTTGACGCGCAGTCAGCTACATCTTCTAATTCACAACACTCAGCGTATCATTTAAAACACTGTAATAGACCTTTTCCACATACCAACGGCACCAGGCGGCGGCTGCACGAACTCAAATTCAAGGAACTTACCTACCTGTGCTACCAATCGATAATGGGAGCTACGCTATCAGTTTCTTCGCTCTCTGAGCTGCGGCGCGTGCCCAACGCAACTTTAAAAAGGGGCATCTGTGGCGTCTACCCAAACGTTGCGTTTTTCTTTCCATCCACTTTCTTTTCTGGTGTAACACAATTATAAATATGCTGCAATTACGTGTTCTACTCGCTGATCCCCGAGCCTCCTATCGAATTTCCTCGATTTTTCGTGCCGACTTCCGCCGCTTGGCATCGGGCGCTAGCGCGTGCGCAGAACACTTCTCGGAAAAGGTCCATTGCTTCTCTATACCTTGAGTTGTTCTATATGTCGTCCTGCGGCGCACACACGCAGTCAGTTAAAATCGCCTAACAAAAGCACGAGTCGATGAGTCTGAACATATTTTGCAATGTGCTCTGTAATTGGAAATAGAAAAATCACAAAATACAGACCAACCCGACTCACAGTTACGACTTGTTCGACAGTACCCATAGACTTCTTTAAAATTAAGAACCCCCCCCCCCCCCCCCCCCCGTGGTCCCCCGAGCGTGGCTGATGCACACATCATTTCTCGTTTCAGAAAGCCGCACCATGTTCGTTCGCCTTCTGCGCCTCGCTTTTCATCTTCGTCTCTTGAACCGCGATTATGTCCAGGTCTTTCTCAATGAACAATCGGTCTACCTGGTACTGGCGTCGCCTGGCACATAAGCCGCCCACTGTTTAACGTTCCAAAACGAGGGATTCGTTCCAAGTTCTTGAGCGATTAAAGGAGAGGCTAGCATGATAAGCACAGAAAAAAATGAAAACAATTTGACGAAGAAAGTGGCGTTGGAGACGAGTAAAGACGGGAAGACCGAGAAAACTCAGTAAGAGTCCTTCTTCCACCGATCGTCCGGCTCTCCTTTTGTCCCAGCGAAGGCCACAGTGAAATCATAACCAGTGGTCCCACTCAAGGCCACTTCCGGTAATCGCGCATACACAGCGCTCCTCAAGCCGGATGGCGACAACTGACGGTGTAAAAGAAAAACAAACAAACATACAGGGTTAAAAAGAATCGTAATAAACTAAATTGAGTGGGTTAATGTTAATATTTTTAGAAGACGTAATAAGCTAGCTTATAATGATAAACCAAGATGGAAAGGAAAAATTGAGCAGTGACCGTTAGCCTCAGAAGTTCATTGCCCTAACCGAAGCCATGTAAACGTCGCCGGTCGCGGGCCGCGTTGTCGGTGTTGTCGGTGCTGCTGTTCTGCGAATGTCCCTTTTCAAGTATATTTCCCTTTCGGTTGGATTCTCGCTTGGCGTTTTAATGTCACGTGAGTTACCGAATCACGCTATAAATGTGTTCTAAATGGGCCTCCTCAAGCAAGAAGCCAAAAAGCCGGGGACTCGCTTCGCCGTTTGGATTCCAGGATTCCGGTTCAAGTTCGTTGCTCTTGGGTGCAAACATTTCTTAAAATGTTCGTGCTGCCCTTCGCGTCAGGCATGGCACGATCGTCTTTTTTCCAACGCAGTGTATGTGACCCGGTTAATTTCTTAGGCGTATGTATTTCGGACGTGACTTGTAAAACGGTCCAACGTAAGGAATTGCTTGTTCACGCTGAATGATTTCGCAACCTCCACGCATCGAAGGTTTCACACCACTTTACTGGAAAATATATAAAATATCGTGGCCAATGACGCTAATTAGGAGCGAACCTGGGGTCTGCTAATCTGTAAAATCATAAAAGAGAAGTTGACATCAACGTATAAGCATAAAAAACGCTATAAAAAGTGAATTTACCAGTCGTTATATATTTGCAAGCAGGCTAAGCAAGTTGACTGGGTACATTGAACATAATTCTGAATGGATTAGTCAGATGGATCTACCTCAAAGCAGACTTGAACGTAGTTCAACTACTCTACTCAAACTACTGTAGTTTAACTACTTTTCCGAGTAACTTGGTAACTTTCAATTACAACTTTATTTGGGTAATTAGTAGTTTACTTTAACTACATTTTTCAGGTAACTTCTACTCAAATTACTAACTACTTTCGAAATCGCCGGCAGATGAAGCGGCCTTCCCGAACAAGGGGCCCCCTCGCAGCCATAGAAAATGCATCACAGGCGTCCTTGGGCCAAGGTGGTGATGAGCAGCCAAACCATAACACCGACGCGCACGAACGCAGGAAGAGATGCTTAACAGGCCTTGGTCGGGTATTGACCTAATCCGGTAATGCACGCAGGCGCCGCGCCTTCAGCTGCAACCGTGCAAGCAAAGACGGGGGCACTCCGAAGGTTGTTGTTTTCATGTTGCCTGCCCTTTGTGAGTTCTGACTCAGGCGGTTTGGGGGTTCTACAGGAGGCGCCACTGGCATGACCTCGCAGCTGGGCACCTGTTCCCATCGTCGCCTCGTCGTCAGCGAATACTCGCTTGCACAGCCGGACTCCACCGCACAGAAACGCAGACACGGATAATCCGTTCATGGGAGCACATTCCCGCTTCCAGCTGCAACTGTACGAGCGTCAATGCTTGTTCACGTAATCCTTCGAGCCCTTCCGACCTTCCACGACTGGGAGACCTCCTCTTTGTTGAAAACGATTTACTTGTCAGGCGTGTCAGGCGCGTCAGGATACCGTAGTCGCCGGCGAGGGTTGCGAGTCACCCTTGGGAGTTCCTTTTATTGGACCCGGCGTCAGCGGCGAAGTATACTTCGTTTTATATTCTGTTAAATAAAAAAAAAAACGTTTTTTTTTTTCGGTAGCGTAGCACTAGCACTGCAACGATACGCGCAATCGTCCGGATGATCTCATCATCGTGGCGTGAGACTTGAACCCTTGACAGTCAGGTGCACTCGCTCAGCGTACTTTCCGAACGTCGTGGGAATAAAATGGGGCCAGTCATAACAATCTCAACTTGCCGAAGAAAAAGACAAAAGGAGGAGAGTTTGTTATACAACCCCCCAAACGAGGCAAACCTCACATGTTTCGTCATGGATACCTAAGATGCCAACACTCGCTTACCCGACCGTGCACAGCCGGTTTCTCAAACTCAACGCTGCCGTTCCATCCAGCGCGTCGGTGGAACGTCTTTTTAGCTGAGCTGGGGACGTCGTTAGGAGGAAAAGGCAAAACCTCTCCTATCAATAACTTTGAAAGTAAATTGCTTCTGCGAGCGAATAAACTATTTTGGTGAAAACGCAAGTCATAAAATGACTGCATTTATTTCAGGCTCGCAGGGTTTTTCACGAATCAAAACTGCTGTTCATTTTGCTACCACAAAAATATAAAAAAGTAACTTCTAAAGTAACTTCAAAGTAACTCGCTACTTTTTTACAGTAGTTAGTAGTCTACTCAATTACTATTACAAATGTGTAATTTCTACTCTACTCCAATTACTTTTGGCGTCGATACTCAGTAACTTAACTTAAATACCTTTTTTGAGTAATTTGTACATGTCTGCCTCAAAGGGAATTACCGGGAAGGTACCTCTAAACAAAGCGTTGCTCGAACATGCCAGTTTCCTGGACTGACACCTGTCTTCTCTCTCTCCTCAGGATACCCTGTGGGTATGGCAGCATCTGGCACCTGTCATTCAGCACGCGTCGAGCCCCGCTCCGTCAAGCTCCAGATATAATTTATCTCCGCTTGGCACACCATGCAGTAAGACCCACAGTATTTCTCTAATTTAGAAGTATAAGGTGTGTCTTACTTCGTCCATTCACTGTATGCTGTTACTCTCTTGTTCCAGTACGATGGTTCCCCGGAGAATCAAAGAGAATATCACGAGGGCGACAGACGTGTGGAGGCAAGCTGCAAGGTCCGGACACCCGAGACAAGGCCCATCAGTAACCAGGGGGATAAAGTGAGGAAACTCAAGAGGCAGCTTA
Organism: Ixodes persulcatus; assembly: GCA_013358835.2. Classification (NCBI taxonomy): domain Eukaryota; kingdom Metazoa; phylum Arthropoda; class Arachnida; order Ixodida; family Ixodidae; genus Ixodes; species Ixodes persulcatus. Next base: position 934,692 of record JABSTQ010010262.1, read on the forward strand.
TCATCTGGGCCACAAGAAGAAAATCGGAGACCGTTTGCTGGGAAATTTGTCGACCCTCATCCTTGGGTGGCATGAGCATTTTCTGGTCACATTCGTACATGAGGTGAACTGTTACTGGAACTAGGTCAACTCGTCCTTCTACAGCTTACAATGAGTTACCAAAGCTACGGCACCAGCGAGCCAACAGGAACATTTGGCTGAGGGACGTGACAGCATTTCGTGGAAGTATACTCCTCCTGCGGAGAGCTCTCACAAACCCTGCTTCGTTGCTTTGACTAGCTCTAAAGGGCAGCATGCAGTGTTTTTTCTGCGTAAAATTAGGCTGAAACAGAGTGTAGCTGTAGTGTGGCCACTGAAATTGTCATTGTGGCATAACACTCCTTATGAGGGTTCTGGCATCTATCCATGATCTCTTATGCAATTATGAACGTCGCAGCCACAAGTGATCACTTGACAATAATCTGCAACTCGTCATATGACGAACCCCGTAAATGGTTAATTAAGTGCAGTAGTGGCAGTTTTGCATATCTGGGAAAAAACAGTGACTGAGAGGGCTCTCTTCCTCATCACCATCTGTCTCAGTCAGGGGTGCCTTGAAAACCACTTTTCAACTAATTAGTAGGGGAGTTTCTGGGGTACCGCTGACACATAGTAATTTCCGGCATCTATGAGACACTGGAGAAGGAAATCCTTATGCAGTTGCAACCTGCGAAGCAGGTTGCAAATTGAGCAGATAATTTATATCAAGTCCTGCTTTGTACGAGTGGTCTCGGCATTTGGCATGCAAAGTGTGGAGCAGTTATAGCGATTGGAACTTCAGGCTCCTGATTACTGGAACTGTTGCCATCAGCACGACAACCACAGCTGGTTGTCGTGCCAGTAGACCTTGTTCTGAAGTCACCGGAAGATAACAACAATAATCGGTTGCTGCCATCATGTTGTGTTAGCCAGTGGTCAAAAACAAGACTATTTCTCCCTTGAGCTTGGACAGTGTTCTTTAATTTGTTATCTCAAAGCCCCTTTAACACGCAAAGGCACACATAGCCTAGCTTAGTGAACACCCTACCTTTTAGTGTTTCCAGTTTGTGCTAAATCACAAAAAGAGCCCTTGCAGAAGGAGGTGGTGCTGTGAAAAATAAAATTTTTAATTCCTCATACCGGAGATTCCCATCCGTTGGAGTTTGGATAAAAGCAAGCTGTGGTCTGGGCTGTTAAAAGCCTGTCTGAGGTCTAACTGGACAATCTCGTGCACACAGAGTTCGGTTTTCAGGGCTGGTGCTGAGTGCATGGGTGACAGCTGCAAGGGCCAATTCACAGCTTGTGCCGGGGCAAAAACCGTATTGGTGGGGGCCAAGGAAGTTCGATAGCTCAAGGTGGGCTGAGAGTTGCTTGTTAATGACTCTCTCCATTGTTCGGCAAACGGTGGAGGTTATGGAGATTGGTCAATATGAGTGGATGTCAGACTTCAGGGGGCACCGTGTCCCTTTTCGAGAGGCGTTACTGACGCCACTTTCCAGGATTTAGGAACGAAGCTGTGGGAGAAAAAATCGTTAAAGAGGCAAGTGAGGACGGGGCAGATACGGCCAGCGCAGGATTGAAGCAATGCGGGGTGGAGGCCGTCTGGTCCAGGGCATTGAGAAGAGTCGAAACGGGCAAGGGCTTCGTAGGTTTCACTTTAAAGAATGACTATGGAAAAGAGTGTGGTTGCTGGTGTGGCCTTGACTGGCAGACTTGCGGGTTGGGTGGGACAAAGGTTAGGTGCGGTAGGGTCGACAGACGCTGCAGCCTCAGAAAAGTGGTAAGAGAAGAGCTCTGCTATGTCGTCAAGATTGGAATAGGGCCTGCCGTGATGTGTGAAGACCGGCGCATGGAACATTTTTCGTTGCTAGTGAAAACATGCCCAAGAGTTTGGGCGGGCAGGTTGCTTTTGCTGCTAGTCGCTGTAGGTAATCTTTATGGGAGATATGGATGAGATGCTTGACTTCGGTACGTGCTTGGTTAAGATGAGTGGGATTTAGTTTTTTTTTTTGCGCTTCCTTGAATAGCCAGTGTTTACATCTGATTAAAGCTGCAATCTCTTTTGTCATCCATGGAAGGCTGCTGCGCCTCCTGTTGATCGTTAAGGACAAGCATTTGTGCTGAATTGCTGATACGTTGAGCGAGAGGTCGTAGGCCTCGTCAGCCGATGGGTGATCAAACACGATGGAGGAGGAAGCGAGGTGGATAAGCTGATTGAGATGAGGGGAATCGGTTTTTTAGAACTGCTGGAAATTCTTGGCTTGATGACCTCGGTTAGGCTGGATTTGACTGTGCAGCGGTAGGATAAGGTGGGATTATTGGTGAGGGCGAGGTCGAGGAATGTTGCGTTGCCGTTTCGAGAAATGTCAGATGGTGTGTCGCGAAGTTGGGTGAGGCCAGCAGTTTCCAGTATGTCTAACAGCATGTCATCGAGTGGATCAGATGAACAGTTCAGGCTTCTAGGCCCGGAGGAATGAGGTGGTCGAGACGTTGGCAGGGCAGGTGTTTTGGCATGGAAAGGGCGCCGCCGCCCCCAGTTGATGGGCAGTCTTGCTGGAATATAGAGAATTGTGTGAGATCGATTATTTGCCCACCGAAGACTGAGGCGTCGAGCCATGTATCGCACACAGCGAATATTGTATTCGGGAAAGATCACTTCAGTGCTTTAGAGTCAGGTAGTTGTTTAAGAAGCAAACGTTGGAAAACAAAACGTGATTGGAGTCTGCAGACTCCAATCGCGCACTTCTCGCATGACAACTACGCCAAACGCGGAGTTGTCGTGCGAACGGTGAACGCTGCCGATGTTGTCGCTCGCCGGAGAACTGCTTGGTAGAGCTGGTGATTATGGTGGTCTACGCAGGTGCTCCGTGCTGATTAGCGGATGGGAAGAGGTCATTGGCCAGGGGTGGGAGCTGATACGCCGCACGGAGCCACTCAGTTGATAACGAGGAGAGGCGTCTATACAAAGCGAGAGATACATCCTCGCATTTCGGGTGAAGCCACAAATCACTAACGTTGTATTGAAGAGCGGCGGCATTGTCGAACACAGACCGGAAACAGCGGGAGCAGGCGGGACGTGGGCCGGAGTTTGAAGACACATCACCAGAGATCAGCGATAGCAGGATTGGTAGGTGAGGTTTATGGCGAGGGTGACGCGTGAAGAATGCTCAGCCAGGAGGTCGCTTCCACGGACGGCGATGTTTGATGGTGATGCTGCAGTCAGAAAGTGGCATTCTAGGTACTTACTGTTTGTCAATGATAGGTGATATTTCTGTCGAAGGGCCAGTAGCCCCGTTAGGCAGATCAGGAGACGGGGAGTTGTAAAGGCGTGCCGTCATCTAACCTAACCTTTAAACATTGCGCTGAAGAAATTGACTGGCTAGATCCAACATACCTGGTATGTCGGAACATTCATCTCGGGGGGGGGGGGGGGGGGGAGAAGGAGGAGGAGGAGGAGGGAGGGAGGAAGGGAGGGAGGGAGGGAGGACGGGCAGGTCTAATGCACCTCCAAACACAGCTTTATTCTTAACCACAATAGCCTGTGGTTAAAGCAACTGTTTTGTAATCACCCTCGTTATGTGAAGCAATGTAGCGGCTGTGCAGGGTTTTTGAATAGCTGTTTTGAAATGTCTTTACCGCGACTTTACCTCTACCTGTTTAGACTATGTTCATTGATATACGGTTTCATTTTGTATGCACACAGCCTGAAGGCTAACATCCAAACTGTTTGTACTATCGTGTCTGTTCGCTAACAACCGTCAACAACCGCATCATTGCATGTGCTGTTTGTAACGTTTTCGTATAAATCGTACTCTGTAGAGCGAAAATAAACAGTTGCCTGCTTGAAATATCTCTTGTGTGAATAAATTACCTGTGATTGTCGTCGAGTGGTACGCACGTCACAATAAAGCGAAGGCACAACGCAAGCGGACGCGAGAAGCCAGTAAACAAAATGCCATGGGGGCCGCCATTTTGAAAAGCAAAACAATAAAAACGAAACATAAAAAGTGGTTAGTTACCCCATCCGTGGTGAGAGGGCGCTTTTAAAAGTTTAAACAATTGTTTGAGGAACTCTCGCTCTTTTTAAACTATTTGATTGTCAATATAATTTAGATTGTGTGAAAAATATATTATGAGTTTAGTTTCATAATGTACTTTTATTCACACAAGGCCCTCGATCACGTGGTTTGCGATTACCACAGGCTTATTCTACAGTGGGCAAACTGTGTATGATAAACTGTGGCGGAGGCCACGCTTGGTTGGTCGCTAGGATACTTCCAGCCGGCGCGGATGCTGGCTCCCTCGGCCGCTTCACTGTCTGAGTGTCGTCCATGTCGGAGTCCTGTCCACCCGCCGCTCCTGCGTCGCCGTTCTCACACCCGGGCTGGCCACTCGTTTCTGCGAATGATACGCCTTCGGAAAGCGCTGGATCCTCGGGCAGGCGCTCTTTGGTTGCGTCCCCGGGCGTGTCTTGCCCTCGCGTCGTCGCCTAGGGATTGCGCTCTGAGTACGCTGCGACAGGGCTGCCGTCGTCCTGGGGTTCAGACGTCCCTCTCTGCCCCGTCGGTAGCAGAACATTTGGAGGCGACTCTCCTACAGCTTCCTCCAACTCGAGGCCATCCGTCAGGTAGTCGGTGTTGTCATCCAACTTGCGGTCGCTGGACATTGTGGCGTAGGTCTTGATGCAGTCTTCTGCCTCGTGACCGTACTGGTGGCAATCGGAGCAACGGGGGACGCGACAAGCACCTTACACCCTTCCAGGCGAATCTCATGGGAGAGGCCGTGGACGGTGTAGCCTTCTTTGAGCGTCAGACGTACAATTCGGGTGTTAGGCTTGACCGCCTCGAACCCCTTCTCCCGGAAGAGCACCCTGGTGACCTCGGACACCTTCCCGTAGCTCTCCAGCGCCATCTGCACCTGGCCGTTGGGAACGCCGTACGGGACCCAATTAAGATTGAGCCTAACTGCCGTGTTCGCCGGGTCGATTACAAGGCAGCGTCCTCCTTTTCTGCTCAGCTACTTTGCTTCCACCAACTTCTGTTTGGCCACTGGCGACTGCATCCGCAGCATCCTAGAGTCACTAAATAAAGCTACGCTTTCAGAGTACCGAAACTCCCAAACTACGCGTCTGAAGCGCGTCAGGCACCGCCATCTTGGGTCCGCGGCGCAGATGGAGGGGTGCCGGTAGCTAAGCCAAGCCGAGCTGTAGCCGTCGCCTACGCCAGCGAATCAAGGTCGTGTTGTTCGTATCTCGTCATTGGCTACGTTTGCATGAATGCGATCGTAGCGCTTCGAATCGAGCAGGGACCAATCGCACGCAGCCTGTCTTCCTACTTCTTCCTCTTCTACCTATCTGGTACCAATCAAAACAGTCAAATCTCGATTCGATGCGCAGCGGTCGCATCCATGTAAACGCAGCCATAAGAAGGAAAAAGTGCGTGCTGAGCGACGGACTTCGGCGTGCGCGCGCAGTAAACACTAAAACAGCAGCAGACAGCGGATCGCTGGACCCAAGATGGTGGCGTTGAAAAAACGCGATGATGATGATAGCGACTCACGTGACTGCCGCTGTCCAATGATGCCGCAGCGAACCAGAATATTGTTGAATAGAGCGACTGTATTGTCGGCAAAGTGCCAAAGAAAAGGAATGCGGTACTCTGAAAGCGTAGCTTTATTTAGTGACTCTAGCAGCATCCAAATATGATTCATTTGATGAGTACCGGCGGACCACAAGTCCTTCATCACCCACAGCCATTGCAGTTCCTGGCGAAAGTTGTGGATGCGATGCGGTCACCCGTTCACGTAACAATGAAGGAAAACAGCGTTGGTGACGACATAATTAGTAGGCTGTGATGCCAGAATAACCTTATAATCTTCAGACGAAGGAAAAGCAGACGTACCACGGCCTGACGCGGCCATTATCACCGCTCCGTCGGAGCTTATGATAGCACAACAGTCACGTTCGAGCGCCCGAAGTGGGCTAGGCCATGTCCGCCGCACTTCCTGCTCACTGGCAGGGAGAGCATGAGTAGCGAATGAGAAGGCGATGCGAACGGGGCCGGATAACGCTATTGCGTTCCGATGTTCTCGTGAGCGGGTGCACTACGCCTGTGGGCTGAGCACCTACTGAATTCTAGGCCAGTCGGTGGCTACAGATGGCAAGGCTAGATTGCTGCACATTCTGCGTCACTTGCCGTAGGCCGGCGACGGCAACTGCATGAACGTTCGATTAGGGCGCGTATTCGATCAGCGAGAACACCAGCTCCAGCCGTAAGCTGACGCGACACTGATGTCCGTTCTGTGCCTTCTGGGCTGGCCTCCGGGTGGTAACGTAAAAAATACATGGTCTTCCCAAAAAAATATATATTGTAAGGGTGTTTTCGGTCGCTTCAAGGAGGAGACAAATGCCGGTTGTTTCCTGGTGGAGATTATTCCAGCACGAGCCACCCGAATCTCGTGTCCTAGCGCCAATAGCTTGCAGTCCCGCGCACTGACAATTGTGCTTGCCACACCACAAATGCCCATTTCGAAGAAAAGGCCATCCTGGCCTTAGGAGATCAGGAGGGAGCGAGGCGCGGATAAACCATCTTGGAGCGGCCAACATGTACGATGTGTAGACCGGTGGTTCGACGATCAGATGGTGGGTTGACGGGCTCAACTCGGTAGTTGACCGGGGAGGTCTGACGAATGACTTTGTATGGGCCCTTGAACTTTGGGAGAAATTTTTCACAGCGACCAGTTTGACGTAACGAGAAGATTAAAGCGACCCAGGTAGCACGCCAGAGGAATGCCCAACCTCGGCAAAGGTCTGCCAAACATAAGGGCCCAACTTTGGCGCAGTTAGGTTTTTGCACCATGGCACTCATCAGTGCCAAAGTACGGTGCCTAACTATAGCCTTAGTTGGGCGATCCTAGGGCATGCCAAAGTTTAGCGCTTCTCTGGTACGCCAGAGGAGTGCCAAAGTTGGTGCCATACTTAAGCCATAACTGCCCTAGTAAATCCTAATCTGGGAATTTGGGGCATGCCAAGGTTTGGTGTTTCTCTGGTCCGCCAGAGGAGCGCCAAAGTTGGTGCCATACTTCAGCCATAACTGCCAGAGCAACGCCTAATTTCGGTATTTGGGACGTGCCAAAGTTTGGCTTTTCTCTGGTTTTGGCCCAAAGATGCCAGATGAGAGCCGAACTATCAGAAAGTGAAGCCTAACTCTGGCACTTCTTTGGCAATTTTGCCCCAAAAATGCCAGATCTCAGCCGAACTACAAGGAAGTAAGCCTAACTCTGGCACATCTGTGGCAATTTGGCCCAAAGGTACCAGATGACTGCCTAACTATAGGAAAGTGAAGCCTAACTTTGGCACTTGTTTGGCGATTTTGGCCCTAAGATGCCAGATGTCAGCCGAACTACAAGCCACTAAGCCTAACTCTGGCACATCTGTGGCGATTTTGGCACAAAGGTGCCAGATGACAGCCGAACTATCAAAAAGCGAAGCCTAACTTTGGCATTTGTTTGGCAATTTTGGCCCAAAAATGCCATATATCAGCCGAACTACCGGGCAGTAAGCCTAACTCTGGCATTTGTTAGGCGATTTAGGCCCAAATATGCCAGATGACAGCCGAACTACCAGGCAGTGAAGCCTAAATTTGGCCCTTGTTTGGCGAATTAGGGCCTAAATACCCAGATTATTGCCAAGGAAGGTCAGGTTTGGCTCTACATTGGCTTTTTCGGGCTTTTTAATGCCCTAAACTCCCAGACAAAAGCCAAATTTGGCCCAGAACTCGGTGCTACCTGGGGAGGTCCCTTGGAAGGTAGTGTACGTCACAGTGTTGGGCGTCATAACGACGTCTTGATGCGTCTTGGTGTTGCTGTGTGGGAGATCCTGCAAGCTGACGAGAGGCTTTGGAACTGGACGTGAATTGGGTCATGAGGTCGAATTGTCAGGATGTTCGTTAGAATAAGGTAGGATTGTGTCGAGGGTTGAGGATGGGTCACGTCCACAGAGCGAATAAAATGGGGAAACTTCAGTCGTTGTCTGAACTGCCGTGTTGTATGCGAACGTAACAAAGGGAAGAATAGTGTCCAAGTTGGAATGATCCGAATTGATATAATCATTGAAATAATTTTTGTTATGGTGTGATTGAAGCGCTCGGTGAGGCCGTTTGTTTGTGGATAGTAAGGCGATGTCGTGCGATGGTCCACCTTGCATGCTTGGAGGAGACCTTCGACTGTTTCTGCCAGAAAGGAGTGTCCCCGGGCTGTGAGTCCGACCTGGGGGGGGGGGGGGGGGGGCGCCATGTCGTAGGATGATGTGGTGCAGAAGGAATCGTGCAACGCACACCGGGCCAGAAGAAACAATTGCGGATGCGAGCGTAGGTCTTGAAAAGACCGAGATGTCCTGCAGCGAGGTCGTCATAGAAATGATGAAGTATTTCGGTACGGAATTCGGATGGAACAGCCAGCAACCAGCGTCGACCTTCGGGCACGTAATTCCGGCAATAGAGATGACCGTCAATTAGACTGAAGTTTTGTGTCTATTTAACAAATCTCTGTTTAGTAGAGGGGAGGGTTCCATTGAGGTGTTGAAGTATTGGTCGTATCCAGGGGTCAGAATGTTGGGTGGAGGGAAAGTTGTGAGATGAAATGATGGCGAGAATCGAAGGTGGGACGGTGGTCGAAACTTCTGCGTCATGCATAGTGCTCGGTGGAACAGGGTAGCGTGAAAGTGAATCAGCATCATTGTGTTTACGCCCTGATTTGTGTATTACCGCGAATTCGTATTCTTGAAGACGAAGTATCCAGCGTCCGAGACGGCCGGAGACGTTCTTGATGGACGAAAGCCAGCATAGAGCGTGGTGATCGGTTACTACCTTGAAGTGGCGGCCGTATAGGTAAGGTCTAAATTTGTTTATTGCCCACACTACGGCAAGATATTCTCGTTGAGCAGTTGAGTAATTCGTTTCTGGTTTCGTTAGGGTTCGGCGGGCATACGCAATGACCTGTTTTAGAGATGACTTATTTTACTGCTGCACCAGCACAACTCCTAATCCGTGTCCGCTTGCGTCGGTGTGGAGGGCTGTAGAGGCCGTAGGATCGAGAAGCACAAAACAGGCGGTGATGTATGGCTTGAAGAGAAGTAAACGCAGTTGAGCAAGGTTTTGTCCATACAAATGGGACGTCTGTTTGAAGCAGCCGATGCAACGGAGCAGCGATTGCTGCAAATGCTCGAACGAAACAACGGAAATAGGAAGCGAGGCCTAGGAAGCTTCTCAGTTCCCTCACGTTTGTTGGGCAAGGAAAATCCGTAACCACACAATTTTTTTCAGGATCTGGGCTCAAACCTGCTTTGCTGATGATGTGGCCAAGAACTTTCAGTTTTTTGGCACCAAAGTTACATTTCTTGGTGTTGAGCTGAAGCCCCGCATTAGTAAGGGACGAGAAAACTTGGGACAGTCGAAGCAAGTGATCGTGGAACGTAGCAGAAAACACAATAATGTCATCCAAATAACACATACAGGTCTTCCATTTCATGCCGCGAAGAACTACATCTATCATTCTTTCAAATAAGGCGGGTGCGTTAGAAAGTCCGAAAGGCATTACATTAAATTCGTGAAGTCCATCTGGAGTTGTGAAGGCCGTTTTCTCTTTGTCTTTCTCAGCCATTGGAATTTGTCAATATCCCGATCGTAAGTCAAGTGATGAGAAGTAAAGGATCCATGCAAGGAATTTAAGGCGTCATCAATGCGTTTAAGCCGGTAAACGTCCCGGCGGGTAACTTTGTTTAGACGGCGGTAGTCAATGCAAAAACGTACCGGCCCCTCTTTTTTTCGGATTAAAACTACGGGTGATGACCATAAACTTGAGGAATATCGTACAGCACCTTTTTGAAGCATCTCGTCAACGTGTTCTTGAATCATCTTACGCTCGCTGAGCAAAACGCGGTATGGTCGGTGTCGGATAGTTGCGGAGTCTCCGGTTTCAATGCGGTGTTCTACCAGATTAGTTTTTCCAAAAAAAGGGGATGAGTGTTCAAATATACTTCTGTATTTGTTCAATACAGAGAATAGCTGGTGTTGTTTTGCACTGGATAGCGATGAATCAATTGTTTTCCAAAGTAGGTTTGATGTAGATGGCGAGAAAGGCGTTTTAGTCGACGTTGCAGCTTCCTGTTCAATTAGCGTGGCGATGGTTGTATTCTGAGTAGACTCAGCATTTGGAAGAGAAAAGCCAACTGGTAAGAGTACGCGTTGATTAGTCGTGTTGGTGGCGGCGAGCGTAACACGCCCCGAAGAAACAGTGACGAGTGTATAGGGCACAATTATTCCTTTTCTCAAAAGGACTTCGTCGTGTGGTGTCAGGAAAATATCCCCTGTCAAGTGAGGGGGTGTTTTCAAGTAAAGCAACGACGTCTGGTGAGGCAGAAGTTCTAGATCTTCGACGAGGCGTAGCTTGTTGTCTTGTTCTGAATGAACCGCGTGAGCGTACGTATCTCAGTCTGTCGATAATTCTGAAGTTCTGTAATCAATGACCGCATGTGCAGATTGAAGAAAGTCACAACCAAGAATAATTTCGTACATACATTCTGGCAAGACTATGAATTCTACGATGTAGAGGCGGTCTTGGATGACTACGGTGGCTGTGCAAATGGCGGAGGCTGGAATCAGCTCGCTTCCAGCGCTGCGTAGGAAAGAGTTTCTCAAAGGAGTTTTTACTTTGCGCGGTTGGTTGAATACGTCGATGTGCATAACAGATACTGCCGAATGATGAGTATTGATTGTAATGTCGATGAGGTTTGTGGGGGAACGAGGAGGGTTATATTGGAACAGAGTGCTTGCAGTTTTACCTCCGGAAACTGCAAGGATTTGTTTTCCGGACAAGAAGACGATCGGATCCGAGTTTGTAGCTCCAGGTTGCTCAGATGGGAACGGAATTCAACCGGACGTACTTTCCTGTGGAGTATGGCAAGGAAACCCCGCACCTCCACCAGATTGTGCGGGTGTTTTCGGTCGCTTCAAGAAGGAGACAAATGCCGGTTGTTTCCTGGTCGAGATCTATTCCACCACGAGCTACCCGAGTCTCGTGTCCCAGCCCCAGACAATTTTTCTCCACCGCAAAAATAAACTATGGATTGTCAAACCCTTAATGTCCGCCCAAATGTAGCGCTATTGGCCAAACGTTTCAGAGCTGACCGTTATCTCATTCAGAAGTTATAAGATATTTTGTGGAAGTTTTAATGGTAAACCTGGGCCCGTTTTCGTACGTTTTCGGTAACTAGATCAATTAAACATCATGCATTCGAGAGCCCCGCAGGCTTTCATTTTCCCATAGAAATTTTCAAAACATTACTTAGGGAATAACTTCTGAATAGGATAACGGTTATTTCATCAACTTTTACATCTGGTTCGGACCACTAACGCTACCTTTGGACTGGAATGGGCGTTCGGCGATTCGTAGCTTATGTTTTCGGTGAAGAAATCCTGAACATTTGTTTTGGAGGACACCCTGTACAACAATGCAGCCTTGGTGTCTAAAGGTTGGCTGAATTACAAATCATTCTGCCCATGGTCTTTCCCTCAAGCTCCAAGATATTTACTAAAGAAGGGAACACACGATGCAGTTTCAACTTGTGACCTTCGTTTGATTTCCTTTAATTCCTTTGATACCATTTGACCTTTTTTTACAGACATGTCTAGAATATTATTCGATTATTGAGGAATATGCGCCTTCTTCTGTACGTTTCATAAAACTAGCAAATGTAAATTTCGGTTGTAATTCAAGTTTTAAACATTCAGACAGACATAGCAAGTTATTTCGATGCAACTTGTGCGTAATGCGTGTCATGATAGCACAGTTACTGACAAATGCACCGCAGCATTGTGGCGATTGCACTTTGTCGAAGATTGCAACATATAATAATTGAGGCAATATAATAAAGCAGCCAAGTGCCACACCGGGGCTAAGGAGGATTACTTACCAACAATACTCGCTAGTGCTTGTAGGTTTTGCTGTAGTTTCCTTTTATCTAAGATGAAGCAAAAAAATACTCCTTCGTCTTCAGAAATTCTTTATTGCGTTATTTGGCAAAAGACACACAGACGAAAGACACTGTGATATATACCGACTCACGCCATTGTATTAGTGTATTTCCGTGCGCACTTGGTATAGAGTATCCAAAAGGACGGCTAAAAACAGGGGTGGAAGCAATTACACTGCTAAAGCAACTCTTTGCAGTCCCCACTTTTCTGTGGCGAGAAGCCTCCCTACGCATGAACAATGATGGTGACTACAAGTTTAACAATACTTAGAATCAATGCGAATATTTATTTTGAGTTCATTTGACTCCCAAATGAAAACCACCGCCAATTGTTTATGTGTTTTAGGAATTAGTAAAAATAACTTAAATACAACAAGTATTACGATGAAAAATAAATTACACATTTCTCGAATTCGTTTTCTCCCCCTCCCCATCCCCCACTCCACCCCCTCTCCACACAAAAAAAAACGCAACATCTTTCGTTTATTTGCATATACACCAGATACACGTTCAAGAGAACCGGTCAATGATCATTGAAAGAGCCTGGTCACCGGAAACTGCGACGCTTTCCAAGCAAATGTTGAAGTCGAATGCACCCCAGCACCACCGAGAAAAGTGTCGTGTCATGCTATACCACAAAAAACACCATTCACAAACTTGTATTCCCCGTGCAACCTTTGCTGTGTTTACCGAATGATGTATCTGTGCGTGTTGATCGCTTCACAAAGTGCCCAGGCTGATATGCAAGACTAGCCATTAGCAGTTTATGTTATACAGAACCAATTTACTAAGTATCATTTGATAGAACTGACGCAGGAAGGCATCTCTATCTACATATTTCGCCTAGGAAACATTCACTTATTTAATTAGTAAGGTTTTATGAAAGTAAAATTGCAAACCAAAACCTGTGATAGTGGTTTAATCATCTTTTTTTGTGTGTGAATGTGACAAGTGCCGTGACATCAACTGTAGAAATCAACTGATAGTAGCTCCAAGCAACGTGTATGCAGCGCGAGATGTTTTATCTGATTTATAATATTTACTTTTTATTCACAAATGATTTTCGCCTGTTTTATCCGGGCATTAATTTTTAGCTGAAAAAGTCAGATATTGGGTTATATCCTGACACAAATATTCCAATATTGGTTCATTTTCGTTTGCACCATTGTAGCCCATGTTCGGGCACAACTTTCAGTGGCATTTCCGATGAGAGGAAGAGTGCACGTGCTCAATAATAAAGAGGCATTAGGCACGCATGCGTCTACTTTTGCTTCCATTCCCACAGAAAGTTGTTCCCGGGGACAGTTTTTTTTTTCATTATATTTCGACTCGAATATCACCAGTTTATTTTGTATTTTTTTAGTAATGTGATGCCGAAAAGATGTTGTGTCTACCTAGCAAGTAAACAAATAAATTGCATCCGACAACATCCCATCAAAAGTAGGTCAGCAACGTCAACCACTCAAGTGCAAGAACCATTGCCGCAGCGACGAGACCAGCAAGTACAAGATGACGAATCGTCGGGCATCCAAAGGAGCCGCCGACTCTCCGACTGTCGACCGCTTTCATCTCTCAAACTTTGATTGGGACGACCTAAGACCGGTCTCATCGAGCCTTCGATACACCGCTGCGAACTCGTGTCTCAGGGGGAAGTCCTTTTTGACGGGAGTGCTGCCGAACGAGGGCACCATGGTCTCTTTTCCGCGAACGATCTTCCTCCCGTACTTCTGTAGCTCACTGTGCCAGCGGACTTGCGTGAACAACACGTGAGTCCTTCTTACCACGCGGTCGAGGCATTCGTCGACGGTTGCCACAATGGTCGAGTTGCGCCTGAAGGCCCTTGCCATATGTCCCAAGAGGTCCGAGTCATTTACCCTCTGCTTGAGCAGGGACCCGTGGACAAAGGGCTGTTGCACACACACCGACACAGTTCCAGCCACAAGATTCGGGATCAACTTTTTTGCGTGTCGTCCGCTTCCCAGGAGACAGCGTGACTAGAGCTCGATGTCAAGAGGCTCTGGAAGAATATCGCTAAGGACGAGCCTCCCAGTATTCGGTAAAAGAGGACAGTGCGACCGAAATTTGATCTCTCAAATGAGCTTGGAACGGGTTAAGAGAAAGAGAGCACTGAAGCCACGACAACCATACCGATGGCTCCGATGTCAGATCCTAGAGGCCCGAGATCGCGATAGTTGAGGAAGCAAAAGCACGCGAGACACACAATTGCGGCGGCCAAGAGTAGCGCTAGAAACTCGGCAAGAGAGGAATTCAGGTGCATGCCGTTCTGCCAGGTGGCCTTTCCTCCTACGTAGTACACCGCCTGATCTTCGAACAGGAAGGCAGGATAGAAGATGTGAGATCGGCGGTACTCCGAGAGGATAATGTTCGCGTCCAAGACGTCGATCCGCTTCCACAATAGGTTGAACATCCATTTGTGATCTCCGACTCTGGCCATCTCATAGCTGACGTTCAGGACCCCCAGAAGACTCCTGACCACAGTCAGGGAATCATATCTACATGTGGCGTTGGGCCCACCGTCAGATGTGCATCCTACCTTCAGTGTCTTCGAGGATAATCTAGTCCATTTGGATGATCGCTTCTTCTCTAGCAAAATGTCCTCCAGAAGTTTCCTCTTGCCAATCGTGCGTCGTGACTTGCAGTCCCAAAAGCGATCTTCAGCGATAGAGGCGGTGTGTTGCCGGACGACGATGTCTCTGCAGAAAAGTTCATGCGATGATGCCGCGTCCTCGAGATGATTCCATTGACCGGCGATAATGATCCATGTGGTCAGAGGAAAGTTATAAATCTTCGAAGTGATCAAACGCAGAATGTCTTGCTTCAGAATGTAACTCGGCAAGACGACCAACGTTTCCTGATCGTAGACCGCACTCGCGTTCAGGAGGTCGAAGTACTGGCGCCAGTTTCCGCACCAGTTTCGAGTCTTGAAGTTTCTACGGAAGTAGGAAACGATCCCGTCTGTGCCGTGTGTTTCCCTCAAGCAGACGATGTCAACGTTAATGTTAGTGTTTAAAGCAACGAGTGAGCGGCCCCCACATTTTGATGTCCAATATGTTAAAATAATGCAAAGCCGAAGAAAATTACGGTCCATCACGTTTTTTGTAGGTACAGTTCAGCAGTGCTTTAGCCGTGTTCGACTGCCGAGTTTTCTTTGGGAGAAGCGAGAGCAGGGACCCCGGAACCGGGGGGGGGGGAATGGGGGGGGGGGGGGGGGCTTGAGCCCCCGCTTTGATTTTCCGCGGGTGCTGGGCAATATGCTGAGCCCCGTGAATTTGGCCCGAGGCCTCCCTCTCCCCCAGGGCCAAATTAAGGTACTGGCTGAGGGGGCTGCAGCCCAGGGCCCCAGGTGGCCCCGTGCTGGTCCCCGCAAATTTGGAAAAAAATGATAGTCGGTTTTAGTTTAGAATAGCTCAGACCTAAAAGTTGAACAAAAGAGGAGTCTCTGGGCCCTGACTTTCTGACGTCCTGCCATTCCCCCCAACCTACCCCCCACCCCTTTTTTTTTTTTTAATGGGGAAACAGGGATGCCACAATGTTACCCTCTTTAGACGAGCTGGCGTTTGTGAGCTCGTTGTAAAAAAACTGTATTAGAGCAACAAAATCTAAGCGTTGCCTCCCACACTCCTCGTCGGAGGGATCAAAGCAGTCGACGCTGGCGGTTCTTTGAGGTCTCTTCTAATTGAAACCAGACGGAAGGACGACCAGGGAGCCCTCTATTGTACTGGGGCACCCTCGACGCGTTGTACGGACAACAGTGGGTTGGAAGGCAAGCACGTGTTGCTGAAGGCTACTCAAGCAACATATATGCTACACATTATTTTTTAATATATATTTTTGGTCGTGTAGTGTAGTTCCATATGGAAAGTTTCCTCCGAAGCGACAAGTTTAAAACACGCAAAAAGAAATATCGGTGAACCTCCCAAAGCATTCCTTTCTAACCACTAACTGGCATTTCAAAATGCCGGCTCTTGAGATGTCCCCCAAAAGTTTTCGAGAGGCAGTTACTGCAAGCAACTGCTCCGGAGCCCGTGTCTGATCTGCCAGTGAGAGACACCTTTTCTGCCATCGAGTGATATGACCGCTGCAATTTTTTTTCGAGCTTCTGAGGTATGACTTTTTATGCTTAGCTTAGAGCAGGAGTGGCCAAGCTGTTGCTCTTTGCGTGTTGAAGTGCGGCTCGTGGCTTCATAGTATACCTAACACCCCCCTCCCTTTCCCGCCTCCCTCCCGGCCACATGAGCGCTTCCCCAAAAAGAGAAAAGGAACGAGTTTTAAATCGAGACAGGTTGGGGTTTGGTCCGGTGCTACCGCTACCATACGTACGTAAAGTTGAACTGCTTTTGACTTGGATAGATCTAAAGTAGTTCAAGTTGCATTTAATGTTCTAAAAAAAATTTTGGACCCCCCCCCCCCCCCCCCTTTTTTTTTCTCGCTTTTTTTATGCGATTTCTGGAAGTTAGGGGTTTCGTCTGCGGCTTTTATGCCGGGTCAGCCGGGCAACCCCTGGCTTAGAGTAATACGTCTAAATGGCTGCGAAGCTCTAAATTTTGTGAACTTAGAAGAAACAAGACCATTTCCAATACTAATTGGAACATTTTACTCTTAAAACAGACAGCATGTAGGAGAGGAGTTTGAAAATGCCTCCTTGATCTTCATGAGAGATGCCCTTAAATGTGCCCGAAATGACAGTGGTTGCTATATTACAATTCCATTCATTCTTAATTATTTCTTTTACTATTTGTATGCAGAAGTCTGTTAGATTGGGACACGAGAGTTCAGTTATTGGAAGAGTGTGGACGAGGCGGTTTGAGCCTTAAATACTTTCACCACCGAGATTACTCTGCTGTATGTTTTGCTTTATTGTTCAAGTCCCCATATGTAGGATAGGAGTAAATAAATGAATTTAAAACAAAAAAGTCAGTAATTAGAGGGGTCATGAAACGATATCGGGTTGGAATGTTCTTGACTTTAAAAAGGCGTACTGGTACTAGTATGGATGTATGGACACACCGTATAGGTAGGGATAATAAACCCTCTATAAACAGTAAAATATTTGTAATGTTTTTTTTTTTCAATTTAAATTTTGCTCACTCCCCGTCCCCTTTTTTTATTTCTACCTCTAGCGCCACCCCCCCCCCCCCCCCCCCCCCCCGCAATGTAGAATACACTTCCGGGGTCGCTGAGCAAGAGCGAATTCTTCGCACCCAGAAGAAGGGGGACAATCTATGAACTCGTTCCGTATAGAATAAGCCACTCTGTTTTTATGTATTTTTCGTGGTGGCCTAATATTTGCGAAGTCAATATTTTCTTGCAGCGAATGAAAAGATTTGCTGTCGGCCGTTTTGAGCAGACCTCATTGTGTGGAGGCCGTTTGTGTAAGGGGTTATTTAATCAAGGAGCGCAAAAGAAAGAGGCATGTTGAAAATCTTTCACACTCGTTGCAGTATCCAAGCCAACTAAGATCGATATCTACTTAGTTGGCACGGTATTTTTATTATGAGGCACAATATAAACAAACTGGCAATTTCGACGCCCATCTCGAACTTTCCCCGTCATCAACGCCTCGGCGCACGAAGGCGGCGCGGCGCTTGGATTTACTGGGGATGACGTATGGAACGGGGGATTGATTGATTGATTGATTGTTTGATTGTTTGATTGATTGATTGATTGATTGATATGTTGATAAGTTGATTGATTGATTGATTGATTGATTGATTGATTGATTGATTGATTGATTGATTGATTGATTGATTGATTCCATCTAATCGTCACGTCGACTGCGGGTCTCCTAATTTAGACTTTACCGTCGCTCTTGAAATGCTGAAGGACGAGGATCCACCAACGATGTCGTCACGCGCAGGCCTTCTCTTCTAGGTGGAGTTGGTTGACACACGATGACTTGTTGCATTTTTTCCAACTACGGGAAATTCGTACACAACGCTGTATAGAAAGGGGCGTGAAACGCGTCGAAGGGGATAACTTTTTAAGGAAGCTCACTTTTGACACCCGTCTCATTATACGGCCACGGCTCGTGTATTACCTTTGCTGCCCTCGACGGGGTCTATAGGACCTATTAGGTTCACATTGTTTTTCTTGAGGAAATAGGACAGCCAGGCAAAAACTATATCAATATCATTAAGAAAAAAGTCAACTCAGCAATGTGCAAACACGCCAAAAACAGAAATATTTTATTACCGATTTTGGTTTTCGAACTTCTGTAATGAATGGAATGTGGAATGGGGCTATAGTATAAATATTTGAACTTGAAAGATTGCTTCGCTAGGCGTTCGGCATTTCGTGATGCCCAGATAAAAGTGAAGCCTGGATAAATGCGTCACAGCGAGGCACGACACTGATTGGTTGACGGGTGGGAGAGGAGAAGTGAGGTGCTCGACGCTGATTGGTTGACGGGGAGGTCATGTGACCAGAGGGGTAGGCGAGAAAGAGCTCGACCACCTGTGCGCACTGACAGGGAGGAGCTGGAGAGTGTGGAATGCTTTTGAAGATCGCGAGGTTTATCCGACCGACTAGCGGAATTATAGCTTCATTCTAGGAACAACTGCCAAGTGTACAGATGGTATGCGTTAAACTATCTGATAAAGCTCTTCGTGAACGTAGGCGTCTGACGACTGGAAACGCAGAGTGTCGCTAAACATTTATGTTGCTAGAACGTTGAACGTATGCAACGTCATTGCCTAGCAATATTTAGAAGATAATAAACAGAAATTTCAGAAAGTAAAGAAGGACGTTGTTTATTCATTTTCCCCCGAAATTTAACGGGAAATATGCATCACATGGTCACGCGATATTTTCTCGCTGAATTCAGCGCGGAACTCCTACTACATTATGGTGTCACGTATTGTTTTGACGTCAGGTAAGCTGACGTCATGCGACGTCGACGTCGTGTAAAACAAGGTAGCGTGACATGATTTTTTTTCTTTTACGCCACGTCAGGTCACAAGACGTCAATTTCCCCGTTAAATTTAGCGGCAGATTGACGTCACTCGACGCGACAGGAGTCCAGTCAAGTTGTCACCTGATACTATGAAATCACGGACATCAAATCACGTGGTTTTTATTGTCATGCTCAATTTATTGGAGAAAATTTTTTCGTTGTCAGATCACGTGACGTACATTCACGTGATGCCAAGTTTCCCGCTAAACATATGGGGGAAACTTGCGTGACGTCTGTGAATGCCATGTCAATATTCCCGTTATATTGAAGGCAAAATTTTTGCGTGACGGTAGGTCACGTGCTTTGACGTTGAATTGATGTTACGTGTCAAGTCGTGGCCTCGAGTGATGCTATGATGTCACGTGACTTATGCCATGTAACATCAAGTTCTTCGCAAAATTTGCCGATGAAATGCGCGGATCATCCCCAACTTTTTTGGACACGAACGCCATGGCGCGCACACTAAAAGGAGAATTCCAACTGAGCAGCGACATAGATTGTAATGTTTCCCGGGAATATTTTTGTTTTTGGACGCGTATATAGATTTTATTCCACGGCTCTACAATTTTGTTCGCACTGAATCTCCTATGGGCCACATTCACAAAAATGAGCTCTTTCTGTTTTTTACTTGAAAAAACATCGTAATGTTCCCCATGACTGTATAAATGCCTGGGTATCAATAGAACACAAACCAATTTTCATATTTTCTCGAAAACCTTTTTCGATTGCACGGAATGTCCCGGAAAGTTGGCCATGGAACGAACGGATGAATCGATAGATGGATGAACTGACAAAATTCAGGTATTAGGGAGTTCCGTTCACGAGCAATCCATGCTTTAAAACGATGACTCTCGGTTGTTTGTGAGATTTCATCGCTGGCGCCCTTTTCTCGGCAACGCTACTGGCGTGAATGTTTCCAGAGGGGGGGGAAGTGGCGTCCTCCCGGAGCAGAGAGGTAAGGCTACATGCTTGATAGCGCCTACAATAGGTGGCGCTAGTGAAACAACGCTTAATACCGGCTGCCCGGCGGAAAATTTCGATACTGTAAACGACTAAATTTTCGCGAAGACCTAATTTTCGCGAATTTCGCGAATCGCCTGCAATTCGCAAAAAATACGTACCGCGAACAATTCGGGCAATATGTGAACGCTACGGAAGCTACACTTGATTCGCGAAAATTGAGGCTTATCTCGGCCACCGAGCTGAGCGCACGTGTCGCGTCGAGCTCCGCCGTTTGATCGCCCAGATTTGCCTTTTCGGAAACGATTGCGACACAGCTCAACATTCGGACCATCCCAGGAGGGCCACCGGACCATATCGACAAATTCTGTGACCGAGTGAGTTTTGCGTTTCCGCCTTATCTCTACTTCTTGCTCGTCCCCGACAACGAAGGAAGCTAGGCCTCGGGCCTAGCGCCCGGTGTGCTCGCCGGCGGCATGGCCGTGCCTACGGCGGCCTCGCAACTGCTTTCAACCGCGCCGCAGGACGCCGGATTAGAAGACAAAGATCTCACCCCTGCCACTAGATCTACCTCGAATTCAATCGACTGGACTTCTGTTCCGGACTCGCCATCGAAGATAGCCACGACTTCACCGGCCGAGTCTCTTGTCATCCGAGCAACTGTTCGACGGAAGAAAACCGAGACCCCGTACCAAGGCCATGACCCTACCTCGAAGCGCTTAAGACACCCGAGTGGATCCAGTATCGCTACAAGTCTGTGCGAAGCCAGGGAGGACGACGGTGCCGACACCGAAATGGAGCATGTCGCTCATCCTACTGCTACTCTCGACACCGCAGATCACCACACCGTTTCGTGTGAGTCACCCCCGCTCGTTGTGTCTCAAGTGACGCCTAGCCCCACAGCCTCTAAGTCAACAACCGCCTCTGGCCCAGACATCAAAGACGGCGACGCTGACGACGCTGAAGTAGGCTGGCAAATGGCGTGCTACCGCAAACAGAGATTGCAGCAGCAGCGGCACTTCCTCGGCGCAGCACTCTCGCCCTTGTCCTCATCAGACCACCCAGACTCTGCCACTGACGAAAGACCCAAATTTGTGATCGTATTCCGTTCCCGGGACAGGTATGACCTCACTCGTATACCTGCCTGTATACCTGCCTGCACGATCCAGCGCGGTTTCTACGCCACGTTAGGTCTACATCCCTCAGCCTGTGACACGAAAGACACGCCGTACTTCCGAATAGGTAAAGCCACCAACACAATCTCCGTTATACGGTACGAAACCGTACGCATGCTGACCAGCTCCTCGCAATGCGCACCCTCACTGCCCACGACCGGGCAGTGGACGTTGTGGCTCACGAAGCCATGACCGGCGACACCATCCGTGGCGTTGCGCACGGCATCAACCCAGAAGACACCTCCGAAACGTTGCTCCGAGCCCTCCGCAGCAACTCACGCGCAATAATTAACGCCAGGCCGCTCGGCAAGAATGGACTAGCCTTGGTGACATTTCAAGGACATCGACCCCCAAGAACTATCTTTTATTACGACGTGATCATCAACGTTACGCCCTACTCTCCTACAACCGTGGTTTGTCGGCGATGTCACGGCCTGGGCCACAACGAACATGTATGCACCCGACCGCCAAGGTGCCCTGACTGCGGCTGTATTGTAAGCAACGACCACGTCTGTGAACGCACGTATTGCTCTAACTGCCGCGTCACCACGCACCTCGCCACAGACCCCAAGTGTCCGGTCAAGCGCAAGTTTGACCAGCAGCTCCGAGAGCGCACTCGGCGGACGGCACGAACCACCACCGCAGACCTCTGTACACCTCGTGTGGACCACCGCAGAGGGAGCAAAGCCCGACGTGCCACCGCCGGCACATCACGATCCCGAAGCAGACCCCAAACTCAAGACTCTAAAACCGTTGTCGGTGGTGAGGTTTCCGTTGAGGACTTTCCGCCGCTGATCACCACATCCAACCGGTTTTCGGCCCTAGAGGTTGACGACCTACGAAGTGAAGCCGCACCCTCGCATCGCAGAAGTGGAAGTCGCAGTCGGCAGAAACAACCACAACAGCAGCATCAGCCAAGTCGCCCCGCAAGCCGTCAACGTAGTTCTGCTGAGGGAGGACTCCGTGGCGCTAGGCGACGGTCGCCTTCAGATCACCGCGGCTCCCTACAACCGACTCTCACCAAACCCATGACATATTCGCAGGCCACGATGAACATGCTCAAGACCGGCTATTTCACTGACTGCAACTCTGAAGCCCACTGGAGAGAAGAGCTCCGATCCATTTCTGAGGCCGAAAAAGCAGCATCAGCGACACTTTTGCAACTCGAGGAGGAGGCCAAACAATTTGAACTACGCAAAGTACGACTCCAACAAAGACTCGAGACGGAAGCTCAGAAACGTGAGCTTCGCAAGGCGGAACTCATGAGGCGACTACGCAAACACGTCGAAGTGGCCTCAGCCCTACGACAGAACCAACAGATTGCTCTTTCTCAGTGCACCGCCCAGCAACAGCAGCATTCCCCACAGCAGCAGCAGCATCCCCTGCTGGGCCGGTTTGCTCACCTTGCGGCCGCGGCTGCGGCTGCGGCCAAGAGGGATTTTTCTGTCACGTGACCAGCTCCATGGGGACAAGGAAGTACCTAGCGTCCCTGCCTAATGGCGGAGAAATCCGTATCGCTTCGAGCACAAAAACCTAATTTCGCTCGCAGAAACTGACTGCAGGGACTTTCAACTGGAGTCCAATTGACCGCCCTTTTATACTGTAGGAGCGGCAGGTAAAGTTACGGCCAAGGAGGCTAAATATGAGCCAAAATAAATTTAAAAAACACGCGAGATAGAAGCGGTGGCAGTATATTTATATACTGCCACCGCTTTATATACTATATAAAACAGACGAGGACGAAGAAGAAACACTGGACGAGCGCCGCGTCGTCCTCGACGCGGCGCGCGACGTCATGGCCGCGTTACAACGACGACCTGATGTCGCGTAAAGGCGTCGTCCTGAACGCGACGCGGTGTCATGACCGCGTCAAAACGGCGACTTGATGTCGCGTAACGGCGTCGTCCTCAACGCGACGTCACGACCGAGTTAAGGGCTGTTTATACTCCGTCGTAACGTCAACGAGCGCACGCGCTCGTTCACGCTCGCTGATGCTGTCTGCGAACGGGGTGTCTATACTCCAACGCCAAGTTGAACGCGGCGTCGCGCTGAGCAGCTCGACGCGCGACGTCGTAGCTTGCGACGGACTTGGACACGCTCTACGTTCAACGTTGGACGTCGGCGCCGCCAGAGCAGGCTATCCCAGAAGCCCTCGCGCGAATGCCTCATTCGGGGAATCGGGACCCGTTTGGCGGGGTCGTCGGGGCCAGTCAGAGTGTGCGAGATGCTGATTTATGGGATCTGAACATGTCGTTCTTGCCGTGTGTTGTGTGCTGTTGTCGTGTTCCCGTGTTGGTGTGCGTATTCAAGGTTCGTGCGCTTGACAAGGCGATTGTGTGCGTGGACGTGGACCGCTGCGAGGATGCGCTACCCTCGATTCTCGATAGGCCTATCGACCTAACGAGCCGGCGGTGGTGGGCCGTGGTGTTGGGGTGCCGGCGAAAGCTGGAAGCTCGATGACGCGCCAGAGGTAGGGTTAATAAAATTAAAGATGACCTAATGTGTGTGCTATTTATAATCATGTGCCAGTCGCACTCACCGACAGTTGTTCCCGATCGAAAAAGCGTCGTCGAATGTACGGGAACGGCGGTCACGGAAACCTCTGAACTATTTAGCTGGCCAGAAATTTTAAATTGGGCTGTCCCAGCTTGTAAATGGTCTCAGCTTGTAAACGATAGTAGCGATACGCGATGACAATTGGACTGAATCCTGTATTGTTTGTATAGGCTTTGTAAAGTGCGTTACAATTTCGAACGCGTACATTGCGTAATTTACGCATCGTCCGCTCTCTTTGATGTCCGTTTCTTAAGTCAGCGTGAAAGTCTACTATGATGATAACATACCGGCTACCTGTCAGAAAGAGGTTTCTGTGGAATATCGAGTGCACAGATTTCATTGAAGCATTCCGGCGAAATCGCCGGAGTCGCTTGGCACGATTCCGGCGAACCTGCAAGCAACTAAATGCAAAGGTTATAGGGATTTTTTTTTACATTTGTGTGGCATTTAGGAGAAAATAAATGCTGGTTTGCACTCGTTATCACCATCATTTGCTTGTTTTTGAACTGCTAACCGCTACCCCGAATGCTTGTTTTGAAGCGTGACATGACAACACGAGGACGAACCACACTGACCGATTGCCTCTAGGCTAGATGGCGCAAGCTACCGTCCATAGATAACCCGTAGAGACGATGCGGTTGCCACGGAGACGCGCATGCGTAAAGTGGGGCACTTTACGCATGCGCGTCTCCGCATGCGTAAAGTGGGGCGCGCTGGACCAGCGTTGGTCTGCGCTGGACTGTAAACAGCATCGTTCGGGCGCTTCTCGGCGCAACGTAGTGGCCGACGAACGTCGGTCTGCGCCGGCGCGCGTTGCGTTCGTCGACGTTGGAGTATAAACAGCCCTTTACAACGGCGACTTGATGTCGCGAAACGGCGTCGTCCTCGACGCGACGCGATGTCATGATGGCCTTACCTCAGCATCTTGGCGTCGCGTAACGTCGTAGTCGACGATGACGTCGTGGCGTCGTCGTAACGTCACGTCGTCGTGACGTGGTGTTTTGACGTTACCTCTGACGTCAAAATCATAAAAAGTACAATATAGCTATTAAGGAGCTATATTGCCCATATGACCTTGACCAGTGTCCCGATCGCACACTGATCCTTCGCTGCGGTTGCTCGATCGCAGCGAAGGTGGCGCTGCGATCGAAGCGGCTTGGTTCCACCTGATTGCTTTTTACATGTTGAGGTGCAACTGAAAGCATGAGCGGAGCCTGTACTTTCACTCGTAATTTCTAGTACACTCTAGCTTCGCTGGTCTCCCTTTTCTCCAGAGTGGAAAGGCTGAAAGTGTTTTTTCTTGCGAGTGTGTCCTAAACTCTTAATGATAAGAAAGAATAAATGAGGTGTGCTTTTAGCGAAAATCTTCAAAGTTTTTGTATATTCGCTTTCCGAAGCGACGACCATACGCGTGCTGTGCAGTGAAGACCGTACACTCGGCTGCGATTTTGTAAAAGTGGATATGACAGAAACGAGGCGTCCGAGTTCAACAAAGCCAGACTTGTACGTAACTTAAATATTCCACTCAAGTTAATTTATCTGAAATACGAAGTAGGTACATTGGAACGCAACATTTAAAACGAGCCAGAAAAATGTACGCCAACACACTGAAAATTCAATATTTCGCTGAATGTGAATTAATGTAGTACATCTAGCTGACGAAATATTAAGGCGTACCCTCATTTCTGTGCAAAATGAGATTAACAAATTTGCCGGGGTCAACGGAGAAGCAATTCGCAGACGACCAAGGTCGCGGTGTTAGTAAAAGTATTTGTAAGGTCGGTTATGGCGGCGCCCATGCCCAGCTGCTGCAAAGCGTCTTCATCCCGGGACACGGTCGGGGGCCAAGCCTGTGAGCGCTGCGAGCGAGACAGTGCTTTTGTTCTCGAGGCTGGGAGCGCTCTCGTGATCACATAAACCGACCGAGTAATACCCAAATCACACGGCAGCGTAAAGGTACCTTTAGCCGAGGTACCTGTCGTAAAGGGAGCTGGAGATCGTGATCACACGGCGCATAAATTTGGAGCTCGCCGAGCTCCCTTCTACAGGGAGTAGCCTCGGATTCACGAACACAAAATAATATCACAGGTATATAAATATATATTATTTAATGCATTATAACAAATTGAATATATAAAAGTATCAAATTATGAAATGATTGTGAACACAAATGTGGTGGAATATTACAATAATGATGAACGCATACTCTAGCTAGCAGGTAGCAGCGGCGGCACGTGGAAAACAATGTCTGCTACGAACCCGAACGCGATGTGTGTGTGTGTGTGGGTGGGTATGTGTAGCGACAAGTGATTATTTACACTGACCGCCGGCTTTCCTCCTCTTTCCTTCTTTCCTCCTTCCCCATCTCCTGTTTCCTTTCTCTGCTCTTCTTTACGTTTCCCTCTGTTTTTCGGACGGGACATCGTCGGCGTTTTTCCCGCATGACAAACCCCGTCCTCTCTACTACTTCACGGAATTCCTCCTCCTCCTCCTCCTCCTCCTCGCCCGACTCTCCCGCCAAAGACCCTTTATCTTCGTCGTCGTCTATTCCTTTCGATCGCGTGACTGGCGTAACCGTGAGACTCCGTCGTGGTTCGTTTCGGCCGGGCACTATTTAGCTACTTCAGAGAATTTTGCAAGAAAATGGAGCTGATAAACATAAAAAGGTCGCCCACCTCGCAATGCAAACTCGCAAGCGCAGATGATTTAGGGCCAGTGTGGCCAGACGGGTCGGACGTTTTAAAGCAAGACTCATTTAGGTGCGCCCTTAGACTTAGAGAAAAAAGAAAAGTGCCGCAAAAGCAGACAGAAATAATATTTCGGTTTTAAATGCGATATTCCACATCCAATAATAAAAAAAAAAAAAAAACTGCGCGTCAAACCGATTTCGAGGAATAAATATTTATCACGTGCTCCTCTCGCGGTTAAGCTGGAATGCAATCGACATCAACCTAAAGTGCTCCGTTTATTTATCGTGTGATCAAGAACGCCGTTTACAACAGGTACCTTCAGCTAAGGGACCTAAGCTAAAGGTACCCTTACGCTGCCGTGTGAATTGGGTATTAAAGGCTTTCTTCAACTGGCTGTCTCGTTAGCTAAGGCCGCATAACTAGCTAGTAGGCTATTAGTGACGAGATGTTTGGGTGGCGCCCTCCCATGCTTTCCTCTCGTGACGTCATTACCTTCTGAACAGCAAGTTCGATGGTGTTTGCAATTAACATGGTGGAAGCTGGAAATCAATGCGCTTTTAAAACAACACTGCGAACACCGTCGAAATCGAAGTTCTTACATTACTCTTATTTCCGTACATGAGAAATTCTTTGCTGACGTCAAAGTCAGCATTCGGCCAATCGTGGAAGGCCGACCACTGCGACGCTTTCGATCCGTCACGTCGCCAATACTCGGTTTCACCTTATGTTGTACCGCAGCTACACCCTACCCACCCTGACTCTACCGCAGCGAAAGCTAGAAGCGCGAGCTCATAGCGTTAGCAGCGATACCCTTAATGCACGAGAGCTTGTGCCGCCGAGATCTGCCCCAGAGGAAGGAGCTCGCGCTTGTAGCCTTTCCTGCGGTACACGCCAGCTAGGAGCACGTGGAGCGAAAGCTCGCGCTGCAGAACGAAGAGATCCTCGGCTCAATCCCCACCCCTGCCCGCTTCGATCTGCATGAGCATCGTACCGGTGTGCGGTCGTGTGTCACCGCGTGATGCACGTTAAGACCCCAGGGTAACAGTAGTACCGCACTGGCTACATTTCTCACCTGCAGCTGGGAGACAAGTCGCCCGTCGAGCCAGACTAAGTTCCATGCTGTACGAACATACACACAATCCAATCTTTTTTTTAACACTCGAGGAACAATGAAATAATAAAACCTTCGTCTTTTGTTTTCGAAAGCAAAGAAGACGACGCGAAAAAGCGACCCGGGAGCCACCAGCAGAATGATGTGAGACAACGGTGTTTGTTGTACATTATTCGTTGCATTTATTATAACTTTTCGCAATCAATTTTCTTTTGTTCCCACCTTACGTGTCACTAGTCTTTCCTTAATTCTGATACTTCAACCCCTCTTATTGTCCGAATCAGTGCCTTAAAATCTTCGAATGCATGTGCCTTACCTCGCTAGAAATGCAACTTTAATGGGACAATAAATCCCCGGGCCCTGCAGAAAGGCATAAGCCGTTCTAGGCATGCCGGCAGTGTCACATCCGATCAATCTGAATTTGTGCGATACACAATACAATGACAAGGGGTTGCTGTGCCTACTCCTTAGAATGGCGTTCTCATGTGCATAATATTTATTTTGAAGGTTGAAGCGGGCTAAGACAACACCAATTAGAATAATCAAAGCACTGGTATACTGTCACACTGAACATGGAGTTCCAAGTACTTACGTTATAACCAGTGACAGAACCTACTGATACTGAATATGACAGTGTATCTTCTAGATATATTGTGAGTATTATCAATCTATGAGCTCTCTCCATAGATTGCAGTTGTTGACTTTCCGAAAAACTTTGTGGCAAAACAGATGCATTGTATGTTTCAGAGCGCATGCGGGATCAAACTTTTGTCGTTATCAATCCCATCTTAATATGATATATCTCTCGCAGTGAGATCCGGAAACTGGCAAAGTTCAGGCCGTCTCCCCAGGCAATGTTCGCTGTGACTCTCCTATCGAGTTGCGCCACGATTATGGTCGTCCAACTGTTTCCGGCCGCGCCACTACTTCACCACTACCCTACTCAACTGTGCTCCGAGCCCACCCGAGTCCTCATGGCAGTGAAGACGTACCCCAGCCACGAGCCACTCAGACGAGCCATCCGGGAGACCGTGGCCAGCCAATCTGTGACGTCCGCGCTTCCCTGGAGAGTCCTCTTCTACATGGGACACACAGAGGACAAGAAGACGTCAAGCTTCCTGCGGAAGGAGACGAGGAAAGGAGACGTCCTTATCGCCCCGTACAGCGCAGAGTCGTCCAACGTCATCCCGATATTCATCGAGGCAGCACGATGGATCGTCGAAAAGTGCAGCCCGCGGCTGGAGTACGTTGTCCACATCAACGATACGACGTTTCCCGATCTGCTCGGTCTGCACGAGTACATCGGCAAGCTCGACGAAACGGACAGACACTTCCACTGCGACGACCAGCACTTCGTTCCGGTCGGGAGGCATCCTCGGGACAAATTCTATGTCCCTAAAACGCTTTACAGAGACAAGTTCCTCCCGGCGCACTGTGAGCCAGATGCCTTTCTGGTTAAGTCCGGACACCTGAAGGCGTTGGTGTTCGCTTCGGAGGTGATACCTCAGTATCCTCTCTTCGGTCCCTACGTCACGGGACACCTGACCGTGTTGGCCAGGCTTGGACATATAGATATCTCCAAGAGGATGGATCTGGCATCCGTTCACCCTGACTGGGACAGTTGCGCACTGTTTGTGTCTGGAATCGTAAATGCGTCTTTGTGGAAGCAATACTGGTTCAATAGGTTGTTGGAACATCGCCATGTGACGAATGTTACGGCCTTTCTGGCAAGAAAAATGTTAACAAGTACGTAAACGAAGCTCATGTAAATCTAAAAACAAACTAGTCAATGTCATATCTAGAAGTTGATGCCAAAAAGGATTGCCTATAAACGTTTATACTTCTACACTGCCTTGCGTCCTAATTTTGCAAACGGGGAAGGCTCGACCCCTAGAGCAAATCTGATGGACCCTTTCGAAAATTACGCCCTCGTATCGCCTAATGCCCGAGACCCACTATACTTCGTTTCACCTTATGTTGTACCGCAGAGAAGGCTAGAAGCGCGAGCTCATAGCGTTTGCTCTTGACGCACGAGAGCTTGTGCCGCCTTGATGGGCCCTAGAGCAAAGAGCTTGCGCTTGTAGCCTTTCCTGCGGTACATCATAAGGTGAAACAGAGTATACGGGGTATTCACTGGACGCCATATTTGAGGGCGATGTGAAGAGAGCATGCTCGGAACGAGCTCACATTAATAGCCTGCTAAGAACGGCAGTCCTGATGGTGCGGAATGCACGTTGCAGAAGAACTGTTGAAGCTCGCCGTCAGCATGCGCTCAGCAGTCGCGCACACAGCTATTGGCGACGTGAGCGAACGAAAGCGTCGCTGTGGTCGGCCCACCACAATTGGCCGAATGCTCACTATGACGTCAGCAAAGGATGCCTCATCGACGGAAATAAGAGGAATGTAAGAACTTCTATTTTGACGGTGTTGGCAGTGTTGCTTTGAGAGCGCTATGATTTCAGGCTTCCACCATGCCCACTACAAACACCATCGAACTTGTTGTTCAAAAGGCGATGACGTCACGAAAGGTAACCGAACGAGGGCGCCACCGAAACATCTCGCCGCTAATAGCCGCCAGTGAATACTCCCTATAGAGCGACAAACAGGAACAAACGAAAGTGAGAAGCCTGAAACACATGCAGCACGCTCGCGATGGTACCTTTGGCAGGCGTTTAGTCGTTCGATGCTCATGAAGTAAGCACGAGTGATTGCAAGCCTGCCAAGGTTACCCTCGCGTGCATGATGCTCGTGTTTGAGCATAGCCTCCTTTATTCTACAAAGTCAGTCAAATCGCGAAAGACTAGTTTCTGGCTTGTAGCTGTCGTTTGTTTCTGGATGACGCTCTAGTGGGACTTGGGCATAACTGAAAATACTTCATGGTGGCGTGAGGAAAACACACCATAAAATTGTGAAGTTTATAAGTTGTGTAGACCCTTTTACTCGTTACAAACGTCAGCCCCAACTTGCGTCCCAAGCACGACCGTGGTCCCAAGCGACTTCAGGTCGCTCCTTCTTTGCAAGCCTGTCGACCTTGCTTATGTCACCAGTGCTACAAATCATAAATGCTACATAGAAGACAAAGTTGGAGATTTAGAGAGGGCCTTCGGCTTTACGATCTAGCGTCTAGAAGGAGACAAGTTGGCTTACACGAATATTCGAAAATTTGAACAGATCTTCCGCTCTTGGGTTCTTTTGTCGTTAATCTGGAAAGCTGGTGGTTAAATGTTTCATTGACGTTTCAAACAGCGGTGTTAAGGGGGACTTTGTTCATTATTTTTATGTGCCAGAAGTTCGCTGGGACGTCATAGAGTAACTAGATAGGCTCCGCTTGCAGAGCCAGAGCATCGCATTCCTTTTCCTTTCGCCACCAACTTCGTATCGGCGGAGAAGTGGTTACGTGTCCGAAGTGGATCCAACCTTCGTGCGGAAAAGCGACCTTGCAGTGGCCGATTTCTGGACTGATCATGTTTCTTGCCTTGCGTTTACGAAATATAAATCCTACACTAAAATAGAACAAATTGGAAGGTTCCTTGACCGTTCAACATTTTGTGTAGCCACTGGATACAGTATAATCGTATTATTTTATAACTCGAGCGACGTTTTAAAACAGGTTTTTAAAGTTTGGGAAAAAGACGACTCGGAGGACGATCGCGTAGATCGCGTAGATCGCGAAAGCGGCGCTCGCGGAGTGATACGCGAGTGGCAGATCCGGGCACTTCGGATCAGACAACAACGCGCAGCTATGGCTTGCGAAAGGACTTTGTTTTCGTCGGATACTACATTCTACAAAAGGAATAGAGAGCAACAAGAGACAAATGACGGAACGACGGCGCACGCACGGCGTGTCGCCGCACTATATCTTCTCTGCTCCGCTCGCCGCAGCACGCCGCCTCCGCGCATCAGAGGCTCCTTGCAGAAGCGACGGTTGCTTCCCGCAGGTGCGGCCTTGGATCAAAAATGGCCGCCTTGGGAGCACCATCGCCGTACTCTGCTCCGCAAGCGGAGCATATACAGTCATCCTTATACGTCAAAGACTACACAAGCACCTGGTGGCGTTAAAAAACAATTGGGGTGTGTGTATGTTTATACAGCCTAGAACTTAGTCTGCCTCAACGGGCGACTTGTCTCCCAGCTGTAGATGAGAAATTTTTCCAGGGCAGTACCACCGCTAGCCTGGGGTCTTTAACGTGCATCACGCGGTAGTGATACACGACCGCACGCCGGTGCGATGCTCATCCGCCACACTCGGGCGCGGATGTGTGTATGTTATTATCATTTTATTTTTATTTTTTTGTCGCTGAGGATGCTTTAAAGCAAGAGCAGACATGTCTGGCATTAAATAAAGACGTTTTTCAACTCAACTCCAGATCGAAACGGGACAGGGTGGGGATTGAACCCAAAATCCCTGGGTTCTGCAGCTCGAGCTTTAGCTCCACGTGCTCCGAGCTGGTGTGCGCTAGCCCAATCGGCCACCGATCCTTCTTTGGCGTTTGCGAAGAAAATGGGGTATACAGTCCTTTGGAACTGAGTATTATTACAGTGTACTAGAATAGTACACTGTACTATTCTATTCTTTATAGTGTTGGGACCGGAGCGGCGGCTCGCGTGAGGCGTGTGGACGGTGTGGTGCAGATCGCGATAGGTGTCTACACCGGCGTATCGGCAGTAGGTTCAGTATGATGGTGGTTGTGCGAGAGCACCGTGTTTACGCGCACGTGCAGCGGCACGTGCGGACTGCGGCGACTTTCTGCTGCCCCAGAGCCGTAAATGTAGAGAGTTTGGCCATTTGTTTGGAAGTATAGGAGACAAATGAGGAGGCGTCATTAGGCTGAAAGCGGGTTGGGCGTGTTCCGGGGCTTCTTTAGAAATTCGAATGTGGCCAACCAGGAGCCGGAAATAATACCCTGGTGGTGGTCGCGAGAAACAAACTTGATAAGTGCGTCGGAGTAACTCTCGGTGACTGAAAATATGGTGCACGGGATGTTTCAATCACGGTCATCCAAAATCATGGTGGAAGAGTGCGACTAGCGGAACGATCGACATAATGCGTACGCCAAGCGCCGAGGGCCGGGCATCTGCCATCCAAGCGGTCACACTCTGTCCGAACAAAACAGAGTTCGAGCGGCGCATTCGTTTCTTACATCTTTCTGCATGAGCATGATCGAAACATCACGTGCACCCTATTTTCAACAATGAAGGGTAACTACATTTAACTCTTACGCACTCATTAAAGCGATAAAAAAATTTTCGCTACCATCACTAAGGAATTCTTTTTGGCTATGCTGGTTGGCCAAGAGAGCATTGTCATGCCCTCTTTTTGCGTCAGGTACGCCCTGGCTCTGCCCGCGCCTCCCATTGACCAAACTCTCTGTAAACAATGCTCTGTGCTGCCCGGTTGACTGCAGCGCCGCGAGTGTTGACTACACTCGCAGTCTCTCAAGTTCCCATTGTCGAGTCGCGCCGGTCCAAACATAACCCCCCATTCTAGTACACTCTAGTATTATATCAGTTATAAAATTACCAGCTTGTTGGTAGTTTTTTTTTTTTTCGGTACGTTATTGAACAGTATTTTCAGATCGACCGCAAGAGGGCGTAATTTTTAAAGGTGCTATATCCTCGTTAAAAACTAGTCCTAGCTTGGATGTTCTGAAAGGGTTACTGAACCAAAGAATATAGTGTCCCTAATAAGTGACGCACGTTCTTTCTACGAGCCAGACGCCGCCGGTCTGCTCGAGCGCACGCAACCAAATTGACGTCATAGTCCCCCATTCGTGAAACGTATGGTATCCGGGCCAAAAAAAAAAATACAAACAGGCTTTTCATCTCCACAAGTGAAATCTACGTGCTTGTTACACCAATTAATCGCCTACCTTTTACACCAGACCCCACTGTGGAGATCAAAAGCCTGTCTTGATTCTCCTTTTTCCCGGGGCCCACACATTTCAATGTCATCTTAAGCATGAATGGGGGACTATGACGTCAATTTCGTTGCGTGTGCTCGCGCACACCGGCGGCTACTAGCTCGTGGATAGATCGTGCGCCACTTATTATAGGGAGTATTCACTGGCGGCCATAGCTGCGTGCTCGGCTGCGGAGCGCGTGCTGAACGCGAGCCTCCACAGTTCTTTCGCCACGTGCATTCCGCACCACCAAGATTGCCGGTCTTGGCAGCCTATTAATGCGAGCTCGTTCTGAGCATGCGCTCTAAACAGTGACCTCAAATATGGCGGCCAGTGAATACCTCCTATAGAGACTGAAATGTATGGTTCAGCATCCCTTTAAGTACCGCATGATGTTTTATTTTTGTAAACTCAAAACTATATTTACTCTCAATTCAAATAATACGTCAATTCGCTGAATCGACTATTCTTTGAGTCACGAAAGCATTCTAATCACTGATAATGCTGTTCAATGTATTCATGGTTCGTACTATACCACTAAATAAGCTACGGTTAAGAGTAACGACACTACGACACTTTCCCATATTGTGGCTTAAACTCATGGTTGCTAGTTATCTGAAACTTTACCTGAAACCACAGGAAACGCTTTCCAGTTCACCACAAATGTTTGAACGGTTCACTTGAGACCAAAGCAATATCACATGAGCTTCGTAACACCGAGTCTAATGCTAAGGAAGTCGCACTTTTAAGTCACGACGATCGGCAGTTGCGTACGTCTGCTAATATCGGGGAAAATATTGTGCCGATGTCGCTTATTGTGTGGCTCGACTTGGTACTACACTCGTGAACTTTTTCTGGCACTGAAGCCAATGGTAGGGGCACCCGTGCGCTTATCAATGATGTACACGCGCAGTATTTGATCTTCTAGTATGCCAGAAAATATGGTACCCGAGTATAACATAAGTGATTGGTTTTTGTTATTACGATACATAACCAATGCACCTCCCCCCCCCCCCCCCGGGCCTCTCCGAAAAAAAAACAAAAAAAACACCGACGAAAAAAACTCTGCATAAACTGTGTCGTTTTAGAAAAAAAAAAACAATTTGTGGTGTGTGTATGTTTATACAACTGAACTTAGTCTGCCTAAACGGGAGTTTCATCTCCCAGTTGTAGATAATCAAGTTTACCAGTGCAGTGCAACCGCTAGTCTGGAGTCTTTAACGTGCATCACGCAGTAGTGATACACGACCGCACGCCGGTATGGTGGCTATAGGGTGGGTGTACCGATCGCTCCGCATTTTTGGTGTAGTTTCACGTGCCGCCTCTTCATGACAAAAACGTGACGCTGTAGCCAAGAAAAAACAAAAGGTCAAATTAGTCGTTATTTGTTTATACAGCAGGAGGTTAGTCTGTCAGAACATGGCGACATTGTTACCCACTGTAGATAAGGAATTTAACCAGTGCAGTACGACTGCTATAACCTGGGGGTCTTTAACGTGCACCACGCAGTAGTGATACACGACCGAAGCCGGTACGATGCTTATCCAGATCGAAACGGGCCGGGGTGAGGATGTAGCCAAGATACCGACCGCATTTCTGCTCGAAGGGGCGCGGCTAGGCGCGGCGTGAAGCGTCTCAAGTGTTGTGCGCGAGCGCGCGGGGCACGAGAGCGTCTCGTACTACGCGTGCTCATGCAGGACGCACTTATACGCGTGGTGCCATTGCGCGCCACCCGATGGTACCAGGCGCAGGGTACCGGTGCCACCGGCGTCATGAACAAGTGGCATACTATCGATTTTCTGTTCGGCACACCTCCCCTTATAGCCACAATAACGCCGGTACGATGCTCATCCGGATCGAAACGTGCAGGCGGGGGGGGGGGGGGGGGGGGGGGACTGAACCCAGGGCAGAGTGTACTAGAAAGGACGAGTGAGGCCACCGGAGTGCTATTTAGGTACCTCCGCATGTGGAAACAACGGCTAATGCAAACCACTTCGCTCGTAGCGCCCTTAAGGGCGCTACGAGCGAAGTGGTTTGCATTAGCCGTTTTTTTTTATAAAAAACGCGTTTCGTTCCGAACCCAAGCTCGACCGGCACACTGGTCAAGGTCATAGAAACAATAGAACTCCGGACTATATTTTGTATACAACCTAGACGTCAGTCGTCACGTACATAAAGTCACCGCGACCTGACTTGTTGTCACAACGCCATGTGACATCAGGACGACGCCTTGACGTCAACGTCGTCATCGACGTTTACAGCGTGCGTTACACATCAAGACTGCGTTCTGACGTCATATTGCGTTGGCAACGGCGACGATGTCAACTTTGACGTTGATGACGACGACGACAACGTCACGGGACGTCAAGATGACGGCGTCCTTGTCAATGCGACGTCATAACGACGCTTGGTGTCAGTTCATCGACGTCGTTGTCGACATGACGCAACTCGACGTCACGAAGACGTCCCGACAACGTCAGGACGTCAACGTTGACGTCATCGTCGACGGACGTTACACGACGTCAAGACTTCGTCGTGACTGCGCGTCGACGTTGATGCTGGCGAAAGCGACGACGTTACACGCCGTCAAGGCTTCGTTGCGACGTTGACGTTAATGATGACGTCAGGACGACGTTAACGTGACGTCATAGCGATGTTTGACGTTTCGTGGGGCGTGGACGTCAACGTCGGCATCGACGACCACGTCCACGTCGTCCTCAACGCGGCGCCCGACGTCATGACCACGTTGCAACGGCGTCGTCCTCAACGCAACGCGATGTCACGACCGCGTCACAACGGCGACTTGATGTCGCGTATAACGGCGTTGTCCTCAACACGATGTCACGACTGCGTTACAACGGCGACTTGATGTAGCGAAACGGCGTCGTCCTCGACGTGACGGGATGTCACGACGGCCTTACGACAGCATCTGTCGCGTAACGTCGTAGTCGACGATGACGTCGTGGCGTCGTCATAGCGTCACGTCGTCGTGTCGTGGTGCTTTGACGTTACCCCTGACGTCAAAATCATGAAAAATACAATATAGCCTCTAAGGGGCTATATTTCCCATATGACCTTGACCTGTGTCGTGCTCGATTGCACGTAGCGAAAGTGGTGCTGCGATCGAAGGGGCTTGGTTTCACCTGATCGCTTTCCACATTTTGAGGTGCAACTGAAAGCATAAGCGGAGCCTGTAGGTCGTCCCACTCGTACTTTCTAGTACACTCTACCCAGAATCCTGGGTTCTGCTGCGCGAGCTTTCACGCCACGTGCTCCAAGCTGGTGTGCACTATACTCTGTTTCACCTAGAGTGCCTCAATGTCCTTCTGTTTAGGGTGATGCCATCGTTTGTAGTACCCGATGCCGACAGCACGCGCTCACTGGGAAAATAAAAAGAAATCGCCGGAAACAAAATGTCGCCGTAGCACAGTCAGTGCCACGAGCGCGTGCAGGGACGCGCTCTTTCACGTGCTTCAGAACAAAAAATAAAAATAAGCGTTCGAAACAAAATCGCCAGATGTCATCACCCCAAGCAAAGCGCACATGAAGGCACCCTATACTTCGTCTCACCTTAGTATGGACTATTGTTAGGCGCGCGTGCTAAAAGCGCGAGCTAGTCGCTTTGAATGAAGCCGCGGCTGCTGCACGAGCGCTCGTGCAGCAAGTGCTCGAGTCAAGGCAGTCAAGGCTGGGCGCTCGCGCTAGCAGAGCCTTCGCGGTTAGTCCATGCTAGGGTGAGACGAAGTTTAGTTTCACCTTGTGTTGTACCGCAGGAAAGGCTACAAGCGCGAGCTCCTCGCTCTATGGCACACCTCGGCGGCACAAGCTCTCGTGCACCAAGGGCAGCTGCCAACGCTATGAGCTCGCGCTTCTACCCTTCGCTGCGCTACAACATAAGGTGAAACGGAGTATAGCCTACTCGGCCACCGACCCCCTTGTCGTTTGTAATTAGTCGCCTTGAGCGTTTATCTTTTTTTTTTTTTTGCTCTCTATTATCTACCCGACGTCGGAATGCTCTAAGAAGTCGTCATCAAGGACCCCAAACTCCCTGGGTATCGGACTTACGCCGGACCAATAGTCAACAACCAAAAGAGAGTCTGCGTCTTCGTGCGTAAGGGCCTCGATTCCCTCGAACACACGTGGAGAGGAGACCCCAACATGAAGAAACAACTGATTGAAATTCTGATTGGCAAGGAAAGCGTCTTTCTGGCAAACATCTACAGCAACCCCAAACAGGCCTTGAATAAATTCAAGAACTTGTTTCACAGAACTCTGGAGATCGCGGGTGACTGCACCCTGGTCATAGGAGGGGACTGTAGCGCCCCCCATATCGACATGGGACACCGCCGAACCAGCATCAAAAGATGGGACTTACTCCAAGACGCCACAGAAGCCGACCTCAGCTTAATCAAGAACCCAAGACACCCCACCCTCGCCGAAACCTCGGAAACTCGGGACACCACTCCGGACCTGGTATTCACCAACGTAGAGGAAACAGAGTGGAAGAACACCGGACAGGACCTTGGTAGCGATCGCTGCGTCGTGAAGGTGATCATCCCGCTAAGGGGGACCATGACGGCTCCCCTAAAACACCGGCACACAGACTGGGACGCCTTCAGACGACTGGACCCCACTGGAGAAATCACCGACCTCGACAAGTGGGCACGCAACATGCGCCGCGCGGCCGAGGAGGCGTCCAGCGAGAACGAGACGACGGAAGACACATACGGCAAGATGGCCCACCTCATCGAGGCCAAGGCAGTCCATACTGGTCCGATGAAGGAAACAGCGCCTCAACCGCCGCCTCCGCAAGAAAGTAGCCGAATTAAACAAGGCCATCCAAAAGCACAGCAAGGCGCTAGCCGCGCAGGAGTGGGAGGGCACCTGCAACGAGGCGGACGGTCAAAAGCACAACGGCGCGACGTGGCGTCTTCTCCGACACCTGCTGGACGAAACCAAGACTAAAAACTTCCACCACAACCAACTGCCGGGCATCATCCAAACGGCCATCCGAGACTTGGGTGAACAGGAGACCAAACGACGTCTGCTCGACAAGTACCTCCCGGGAACGGCAACGGATCAACACCCGGACTACGTGGGAAAGACCAACAAAAGGCTGAACAGGGATCTGGAGACATGGGAACTCCGAGCGGCACTGCAAAAACTCAACAGCAAGTCGGCGGCAGGACCCGACATGATATCGAACAAGACATTGAAGAACATGGCGGACGACACCATCGTAGCCCTCACAGCGTACGTTAACGAGCGCTGGCGAAGCGGTAAGCTTCCCGAGCAATGGAAAACCTGCAAAGATGATTCTGCTCCCCAAGCCCGGCAAACCCCCGAGCATCGAGCACCTCTGGCCCATTTCACTCATGTCCTGCGTGGGCAAGGTGATGGAGCACGTGCTCATGGGCCGGTGGCAGCGGTACTTGGAGGACGAACGCCTATATCCAGACACCAAGTTCGGCTTTCGGGAGAACCTAGGCACGCACGACGCCATGACCCTAATCAAAGAGGTCATCGTCAATGCCGAAAAGAGAAAGGGCAGAGCTCTCCTGGGCCTCGACCTCCAGAGTGCGTTCGACAAGGTCAAACTCTCTGCCATCCTGGCCCAAGTCAGCGCGCTCGGGTTAGGGGCCCGGAGCTACGCATACATCCGCGACTTCCTCACGCGGCGCACGGCAAAGCTGTGCGTTGATGAACTGGACCTCGAGGAGGGAGAGCTGGGAAGCGTGGGGACGCCGCAAGCTCTGTCATCTCGCCTTCGCTCTTTAACATAGTTATGATCAATGTAGCGAAACGTCTCGAGGAACAGGGTATAGAACACTCGATATATGCCAACGATATCACGCTGTGGTCGTAAAGCGACGTGGAGGAAGAAGCGCAAGACGACCTGCAGGAAGCCGTGAACGCCATCGAAGAGGAGCTGGAGGGAACGGGCCTGATCTGCTCCCCCAGCAAGTCGGAGTTACTGGTGATCAACCCCAGGCGCAAGGAATGGAACAACCTGACCGTTTGGACGGGCGCAGGACAGAGGATCCCACGTGCGGACAAGATCCGGGTGCTGGGCCTCATTCTCGACAGCCGCCGCAGCAACACCGGAACCATCAGCAAGCTGGAGACCACGAACAACGCAGCCGTCCAGGGGTGCTATTCTGGTCACAAACGGTCACGTTCGTGTTTCTCGAAAACTCCTCCCCCCTATGAACCGCGCGCTCCTATTGGCCGCAGCCCGCGTGATAATTCCACGCGGTTCCCATGGTAACGTTCGCGAAACACGAAAGCAACCATTTGCCGTAACTGTCGCTCTCCGAGTTCGGACTGTGACGACAAAATGACGTATGACCACGTCCGACCTACGTAGCAGATAGCGGAAGTCACGTAATTAGATTAACTGCGGTATTACTCGACACACCCTACTTTCTGTTTCACTATGAGTGCGAGCTAGTGCGGGTGTAGGAGCTAAAAGAACGTGCTCCGGGCTTTCAACGTCCCTGTCGAGCAGGCGCGCTTGCGCAGTGCAAGCCAACGTTCGTGCAAGCATCGTTCGGGGTGATGTGCTCGTGCTTTTAACTTCTGTTTCTATTGCACGAAGGGGAACAAGCTTGGGGCAGGGGGGCTATGTTGCGCTTTTTGGACTCCCAGGAGACTAGGGAGAGGGAAGTGACGTCAACAACGCAGCAAATGCAGATTGGATGTTGATTTTGTTTTCTTCTGTCAACATCCAATCTGCGTTTCTCTAGTCGTTGACGTCACTTCCCTCTTCCAAGTCTCCTGGGAGTCCAAAAAGCGCAACATAGCGCCCCAGGATTCTAGAGCGTAGAAAATGGCGGCGATGCTTGTTGCTCAACGATGGCTCGACCAACGCGTACAATGACGGGTTTTCTGCGAGCACCCGGTTGCCTTCGCTATGCACGACGACTGTTTCTGACGACAGTACCGCTTGTCGAAATGCACCGTGTGATCGCAGTGTGACCAGCTGCGCGACGAGAGACGGCGACGATGAGATATGATGGCCGTCGAGCAACAGCTACTAATTGAATCGCACTGAGCTTTTTCGCAGCGGGGAACTACAAGAGCGCGGTTGCCACCGATGATCACATAGCTAATGCCCAGTGGATGGTGATCAGAGCCGTGACGGCCGTCGCGAGTGTCGCTGTCAACCGGTGGGGAGAGACGGCTGGGTCGACAAAACCCCGGACCGAGGAAGCTGAGGCATGTGCGAAAGAAGGCTTTCGTCGCCACCACGACAAGCACACCGACGTCGTGGGGTGCGTTGACTGAACCTAGAATCTAACTGAACCTTCGTCACCATCATCATCGGTCCGAAGGAGATCGTCACCGTTCTGAAGGGCTCCAACACATTGCCGCAAACACCACTTTGCCATTGACAACTTGGTGGTAAGTTGATGTTAGAACATCAGGGTTTCTACCGCTTCAAAGTTAGTGCACTCTTAGTACCTATGTCTTCAGTTGACCATTTGTTGCGGTTTGTAGCTACCGTCAATCACGCAATAAAATCTGAATGGGTTGCTGATGGCATTTTATTGTATCAATTAGATACTTTACCTTTTCACGCCAAGTTTCTGGAATTGCATGTCAGTCATCGGACAGTCATAAGAAACACTTTTCGATGCCCTGCAATGAGCTACAAACAGGTGTGCCCTAAAATGAATCGTTAGTTGTTTAGACAGCAGGAGTTTAGTCTGACAGAGTATGGTAACATTGTTACACACTGTAGACGAGAAATTTAGCCAGTGCAATCTTGTGGATGGTCATCATCTCCGTGACCAAAAAAAGTAATAAAGATACCATTGTCCTACATTCAACACACGTGTGTTTAATGTAAAGGTTATGATAACAATTACAAAATTCGTTTCAAAAGTGACAGTAACTCATTGAAATTAAAGAGTAGTGTGAGCTGGATTTTTTTTTAAATTTGCCTGTAATGCAGAGCAAATACGCACTGTTGATTTATCACCATCATGCATAAACGACAAGCGGAAGCAGAGTAGATGTGTGAAGGAAAACCGCGAGCTTATGTACTAAAGAAAGAACCGCTACGTAACGTGAAGAATGTCAGCAACTATCTTGCCATTGTGGTACGAGCTCAGTGGCTATGCACATGCTTATGGCAGCCTGTGAATGTAGGATGCTCCCCTTATGGTATCATCCAGTGGCAAAACCAGGCGGGGGGGGGCTTATGGGGCTTCGCCTCCCCCTCCCCCCCTCCCCAAATCCGGCGGGCCCTAGAATATACCCACAAATTTCGACACCCCCCCCCCCCCCGCACCCCAAGTCATGAACATCCCAGCCACCTCAACCCCCCTACCCCCTCACCCCTTCAAAAGTTCCTGGCTACGCCACTAATATCAACAGCACTCAATAGATAATCAACATGATCAGGATAAGGGAAATTTTTTTATGTTATGCACCATATAGGCAGTGTTTCTGTCTTTATATGCATGCAGGCAAAGCACGCATTGTAGAAAACACTTGTGTGAAGACTGCGTTCACAATGCAGTCCCCGTCAAACTTTCAAGGCGTTAATGAATTGCACAAATTAAATTTTCACCGAAACGCATTTGTTTTGCAAAACGCTGGCAAACTTACGTTGCGTTTTACATCATTCGCCTTTGTCGTCCGATAAATCAGCAGTCAGCACTACACAAACCTCAGTGAGCTTGTCGTTTGTTTTCTTGCCGTTGGGGCGATAGCTGGCGGTCGTGGTGGCTGCACAATTCTTTCTCAGACCGTTGGCTGCTGCCTCCGTGCTCGCGGAGACGTGGTTAACTTTGTGTCAAGGTGAGGTTTTGAATCTTGACGCATGGCAACGATGAATGAAGGTCTATTACCGTCTTCATAATCTCAGCAAGGCTACCATACGAGCCACAACAACACCACCACTTTCAAGCTTCATAACACCGGCACAAATAGAAGCCAAGTCTTGCATCTCGCCAAGTGTTATATCGGAGACGTTAAACGCCAGCTCACTGTGCTCTTCGACCCGGTCCTGCCGCCGAATGGGCTCATCCAACAGCACGAAAGCATTTGCGTGCGCGTTGATCAAGTGACCGATCGGATGTCAAACCCCAGCCGCGGTCGATCCGACGAGCATCGCGGCCATGTTCTTTCGAGTTTATGTCGCCAAGGGTAGGGTTGTCGAGTTAAAACAATGCAAATTGTCCTGTGCATTCTTGTTCTTACGTCATTTTGTCGTCACAACCCGAACTCGAAAAATGACTGTTAGCGGCAAACAGAGGCTTTCTAGTTTCATGAACGTTCCCATGGCAACTAGCGTTGAATGGTCACGCGCAATGAAGCCAATGGGATAGCGAGGTACCTATGTAGGGACGTGTAAAAACGTTTTGTTCTTT
Source organism: Ixodes persulcatus (assembly GCA_013358835.2). Classification (NCBI taxonomy): domain Eukaryota; kingdom Metazoa; phylum Arthropoda; class Arachnida; order Ixodida; family Ixodidae; genus Ixodes; species Ixodes persulcatus. The sequence continues at coordinate 977,483 of JABSTQ010010262.1, forward strand.
CTTTTTTGTTTTTGCACGAGCTTTTCTGCAAATAAAAAAGTAAGTAAAAAAGACTGCCCGAGATCACGCGGTCGCGTCCATTTCTTCAGCGCCGAAAGCAAAGAGCATGGCTTATGGGGACTACCGTCGTAATCACTGCAGTGAGCAAAGGGAGCAAAGCATTAATAAAACTGCCCAAAGAAGCTTTCCTGCATCATCCACAGCATGTTCACAACCGGTGCGTTCTGCGTCGACCTCATGACTTGCCATATATTACGACAGAGTCGTCGTCAGCTCTGTATCCATTCGGAGTCTCCTTCACAGGCAAAGAGGAAATTTCATTTGCAGGTTATGTTCACGGCGGCTTCACATAGGATGTTCGGTGTCGCAGCGTACCTTCAGATAATATTTTCTTCTCGTAATGCCATCCGTATTGTGCAGAAACAGGGAAAGCAACGACGCAAACGAGACACAAACGCCACAAGGTCCTTACCGCGGTTTTCGCCATGTTTGTTTTCAAAGACCGCAGCGAAAGACTTTGAGAAAACAAGCTGAGATATCTTAGCTAAATTTATTTTACGTCATAATTATTGAAATAATCTTTCGCATTTTATAAAAGGATTATGTTATTTTTTTCTGTTTCCCTCCTTTTTCCGGAAGGTAGCCTTTTTTCCGTTATTCGCTCGTTCTAACTCCCAGAGGAAAGGAAGAAGTTATCAAAAAGAACAGGGGGAAATGCGGGGATTTCTTCGCCCCAACTGGGTGGACACGTCATCGCGACGTAGGGGGATCGTCAGATTCTAGCTGACCGCGTGCGTGAACCCGAACGTTGGGGCGGAGCCTCAAAGAAGAATCATTCTAGTTTGAGGCTCCGCCCCTTCTTTCTCGATACGTCACAACTCGAAAGGTACCCGTTTGCGACCAGAATAACACCCCAGCTCATCAAATGAGTGGCAAACCGCAGAGGGGGCGTGCACAATTAGAAAAAAGGGTCAGTATAGTCCTTCCTAAATGGAGGAACGCTCTTGATACATAAGTTCCTTCAGAAAGGGAGAAACTTTCGTCCCTAGAGCAGGAGAGCAAAAGTTCCTCCGTCGCTTACATCTCATTATGGCGGCCACGAATCGAGCGAATTGAGCTCAATAAGGCTTAACGAGAACACTAAGTCTATTGTACGGAGCGAGAGGAGCAGCAAATAAAAACGGAACAGGAGCTTTCCGCGAACTGTATTTATTTCCGAAGCCGGCTTCCCCCTGCAGGTAAAGAGACTTACGTTTCGAAAGCATGCAGTCACTCAGTCCTCTCATCGTCAGCACTGCGATGTTAAATGGAGACAACCGGCACCCAGTTTGCACACTTTATGTCTTACCTTTGCTATTCCTCGAGTCACAATTCCTTCATCAACCGTTGCGTCAACCGCACATCACGGAGGAGTGGTCAACCATTCGCCCGCAAAACCAAAAGCCGCTCTCAAAAAGAGCAAATCCGAAGCAGCCTCTTGGCTCATTTCAGCACGGTAACACGAAATTATGGCGTAGCCGCGTAGAGTAAAAGGAGGTTAAATCGCTTGCCACCAGATGGCAGGGTCAAGCAGAGTAATTGTAGAGGTAAAGCATGTGAGCATAGATAAGATAACGACTGCCGACTATAACTGCACTTTGCGAACCACACTGGACTGTACGCAGCAGACTTCTCAACAGGAGAGAATTGAAAACCTTGAAAGCCAGGTGAGACAGATTACTGAGCGACTATACCAAGTGGACACAGACAGGAAAAATATGGCTCAAATGGCACTGCTGGTTGAAAGATCCGAGAAGAAATGGCGAGAGACGGTGGAAAGTCGAGAGGCACTGGTGGGTTTGATTGCCCGCTGTGAAGGGCTAGAGACAAGGCTCAACAGACTCTTGACTGTTCAGCCAAACGACCTGCGTGTGGCGTCACCAGAGAACTCCCAAGACAACCAGGAGGGGTGTACCATCAAGACACGCGAAGAGTGTACACTTGAAGACGCAGGGATTGGGCGAGACACAACGTCTACTTCCAAAGACATTCCAACCTGGTCCAAGAATCGCTCCCAAACTACGTCCAAGTTACCAGAAACCTCAGAGATAGAGGAGAGTCATCAACTGGAGATACACAAGGACAATGAATCCACAAACGTGCGTCAAGACGTAAAAAATAGCACACAGGAGATGAAAGAGCTGGCACAGAGCAAGTATGCCCAGCAAACGGCGCAGTGTCCGAAACATCTAACCTGTGGTAGCTTAAACATCACACAAGCCCCCAAAGGGGGCATAAAAGCGACCAACCGGGCTGTAGATGTTACCATTCAAGACCAACACACAAGCGTGAAGATGTCGGGAGAACGCAACGGCAAATCTGGAGCCGAAGTTCGGCCCCCACTCGGAGTCACGCGAGAGGTTATCTTCGCTGGAGATAGCAATGTCGCACGCATTGCGACAACGCTACACGATGAGGTCCGTGATCCCAAGAGGCTTGAGATTTTACTCAATAGAAAAGCTACGGTCGATGTTATTCATCAACTCCTCGATACATATGAGGAACAGGCACGAATGGTTCCCCGCATGTATATATTACATATAGGCGTCAATGACATCCTCCAAGGCGAAAATCCCGATTCAATCGTAAATTGCCTACAGACGAGGTGGTCAAAACGAAAGTCGGCACTAGCCATCTGCTCCGTCCCAGAGATTGGCAGCAGAGGAAAGAGGTTACAGGCCGCCACCAGAAAGAAAGAGTGAAATTTGTGGCTGAGATTGTGGGGGCGGTAGCGAGTCGTTTTTTAGGCAACCGGAAAAAAATATATCAAAACAGGGGACGCACGGATGGGCCCCAAGGTACAGTACAGATGGTAAGGGGCGTGGAAAACGAAGCGGAACACGAAAAGACAAGTACACTTCGTGTTGTTCAAGCACACAGTGTCCCCTACCACCCCCCCCCCCCCCACACACAAGATCTATACTATGCTGCAGAAGAAATAGACCCGCATCGACAGACTCACTACCTGAGCGACCCAGTGTTCCCCAACAACTATCGGAGAGTCCAAGCCCCAACTGCCGACCTCACTCACGAGCTATAGACGCTTTCAGCGCGCGCCAAATTGAGCCGCCATAGCCGACCTTCTCTTGTCTTACCGAGATGCCGAGCCACTGAAGCGGGCGTTGACGAGTCTCCACAACGGCCTATGCTGGGGAGAAGGACGCGGTAGAATCTAAAATGACAATGACCTGACCTACTGTGATAATGATGAAGTGAAGCGAACGGTATAAGAGGGAACAAAAACTGAAGGTCGGTTATGGCGGCGCCCATGCACAGCTGCCTGAAAGCGTCTATATGGGTCCCCCATCGCCATGGAACCAATCGGCAACACACAGATACACGCGGTGGGGGGTCAAGAATATGGCCCGGGTATGGCAGTGTCATCTACAATGCCCCTGCCACAGGGAATCCCTGTGAGACTTGCGGCTCCATTGCACCCATCACTCCTGCCACGCCCACTCTATTTTTACAACACGACGCCACAAAGGGCCAGGCAGCAGCGTATGAAGCTCGAGCGGGGATGGGTGAACTAAAAGTGCTCCAGGCAGACAGCGCCGCAGTACGTTCCTTCAACAATAACCGGCGCAAGAGTGGAGGTAGAAGAAGAAAACGAAAGTGCCGCCGGCAGGCAATGGTCACAGCGGGGTTCTTAAATCTACAAGGAGCGCGTAGAGAGCAGAAGTGGCAAGAACTCTTTCAAGAAATGGAGGCTGCAAATATGTTGCTGTTCGGAGTGGCAGAAACTCATATGAGAGATATTGAGGAACCCCCTGCACACCCCGATTGGCGCTGGGCAGGATGCAATCGTGTAGAAGGACAGCGACGTGGAGGTGGAGTGGGGGCCTTTTGGCGCAGTGGGTCAGACTGGCAAAGAGAGCTCCAGGGGTGCAAGGAACATATGTGGTTAACTGGGGAACTTTTAGGTTTTCCTGTGGCAGTGTGTATTCTGTACCTCTCGGTGGGAAGCGCGCGTCGTGAGGAGAACCGTCTATCTATGGAGTGTATAGCTGACGAAGCACGAACAATGGCAACCGGAAAAGATCTGCTAATCATGGGCGACTTTAATGAACATATACACGAGTTGGATGGACGGGAGGACGACAACGGGCGCATGCTACGAAAAATAGCGGAAGTGCTAGACTTAGAAGTAATCAACCTACACTCCAATTGTGAAGGTCAATATACATGGAATGCACGCGACAGCAAATCTTGCATTGACTATGCCCTGATCTCACATCATTTGGGGCGATACCTGTTACGCGTCCAAATTGACGAAGCGGGGGAGAATAGTCTAGGCAGTGATCACAATAGAATTACTCTTCAACTGTCTAAAGGAGTGTGTAATAAAGAGAGAAACAAGCGGCATGACACAAGTCGGCCGTGTCTTTCCCACGCAGCTGCGGCCAATGTAGTTGAAATGTTTGAGAAGAGCGACCAGAGGAAGAACGTATCATTGTACGTGGAATACGGAGATACACTAAAACAACTGATAAGACAGCATTCAACAAAGAGTCATGGTGGCCGAAGGCGACGGAAGCGATGGTGGGATGGAGAGGTCCAAGCTGCAATCCAATTGCGAAAAGAGGTGAATCGGCAGCACCGTTTCGCACTCCACGCGGGGTCCAGCCACGAGATGGCAGAAAAGTGGAAAATGTACCAGGAACAAAAGAATGCCACCAAACAACTGGTACAACAGAAGCTGGCTGCTGCAGACCTAGATAAAATTAGGGAAATACGGTCAAGTGGGAAAGATGCGCCCAGGAAGTTTTGGAAATACCTGGGAACCCTGGACGGCAGGGATCAAACTCCAGTCATCATAGACGAGTGCACAGGATTTGAGGTGGACGCGCTTGACCAGTGTCTCACAGAGCATTTGATGGAAGTGTTCGCACCACTGGAAACGGCGCCGCGCCATACAATCACCACAGAGAGCAGCACGGAATGTACTCTCGCGAGTTCCGACGAGAAGATTGGCCTGGTGTCAATTGTACGTGCTCTGGCCCGAGTCAAAAGCAGCGCGGCTCCAGGCTTAGACGAGATACCAGCATGCGTCCTCAAAACACTACAAAAGGATTCGAAAGAACACCTGGCTGAGATCCTCACGGACATTCTCATCGGAAGACAGCCTGTACCTAGAGGCTGGAGGCGAGGTAAGGTTGTGCTTGTGCCAAAGAAAGGAGGAGATCGGCGCTACCTTCGGAACTACAGGCCCCTTACAGTCACCAGCATTGTGTACAGGGTTTTCGCAAGCATCCTGAAAGAGCGCATGACAACATGGGCGGAGAAAGAGGGTCTTCTCACCGAGCTCCAAGGAGGGTTTCGTCGTGACCGGCGACTGGAGGACAACGTGTACACCCTTACACAGTGCATTGAAGTGGCTCGAAAAGAAGAGAGAAGACTAATATGCACCTTCTTAGACGTCGCCAAGGCTTATGACAGCGTTCCACACGACAAGCTTCTATCAAGGCAGGAGCAGCTCGATATGCCGACACAGTGGACCGAGCTTATTAATCGCTTATACACAGGCAACACGGTGACAACCCAGGTGGGAGAGGCCAGATCAGAAGAAATCGTTGTAACACGTGGATTGCGCCAAGGATGCCCACTCTCGCCGCTTCTCTACATGTTGTATGTCGCGCGACTAGAGGAGCGGTTGATGGAATCAGGACTGGGCTTCTCGCTACTGCACGTTGAAAATAGAGAGGCCGTGAACTGGGTGCTACCGGGTCTGACCTTCGCAGACGACATTGTGCTGACGGCGGGCTGTGCAGCGGCGATGCAGCAACTTCTCGACATATGTGCTGATGAGGCTGCCGTGCTTGGTCTCAAGTACAACACATCCAAGTCCGCCGTGATACAATTCGCGGGCACTGAGAAAGAAAAGCTCAATAGCCTCAGATTGGGCCTTGACGTATTACCGGCACTGAACACGTATAAGTACCTAGGTGTTGAGTTGTCCAACGAGGCAGACTATCTGAAAGATCATTACGTCCACCTTCGTCAATCCGCCACACGGGGAGCTAACATCCTCCGTAAGCGCAGCCTATGGAGCTGTAATAGATTCATAGTGAGCCGCGAAATGTGGAAGGCGGTGGTGGTGCCAGGTTTGACGTTCGCCAACGCAGTGGTGTGTGTACCAGGTGACACAAGATCCGCCTTGGAGCGCAGACAACGAGAAGTGGGACGCCAAGCGCTGGGCTGCCATGGAACGGTGGCGAATGAGGCAGTGCAGGGGGACCTGGGCTGGTCGTCTTTCGAAGCGAGGGAGGCGACAAGCAAGGTTTCCTATGACGGGCGGCTTCGACTCATGGACCGGTGCCGCTGGGCCAAGAGGCTGTTCGTATACACACATATGACTTCTCTGCAGAGCCGTTGGCGAAAGCGCCTTTACCAGCTCGAGAAAAAGTTCGGCTTCTTCACAGAACCGGTGGAGGCGACCACCGAGAAAGAATGGGAGTCTGTGGTGCGGAAGAGGGTTCGCGAACAGGAGAATGTGCAATGGCTGGAGGCTGCCCGGACAAAGTCAACCCTTACCATGTATGCGGAGTTAAAACAGCAAATCACGGCAGAGACGCGGCTATACGATAACAGCTTGGGCAGCCGCCTATTGTTCGAGGCTTGTGTGGGAGCCCTGCGCACACTGGTGTACAAACAGCGCTTCGACAATAATGTGCAGTCGACTGTATGCCGAGTATGCGAGGGTGAGAGCGAAACCTCGGAGCACATCATACTCCTTTGTGGCGGAATCCGACCTTCTGCCACTTCTCCCACCGAAGAGGCGAACCGACTACACGAAGGTGTCCCACCTCTAGCGACAGCGCTGGGCTTCTCGACAACAAGCGAGAGAGCCGGTACTACTGAAGCCTTTTGGAAGACCATCGAGCAGACGAAAAGACGACTGGAGGATTGGTGGCGTCATACACAACACAGGGGGCGCCGAATTCACCCCCAGGCTTGGGCACGATTAATCGAGCCCGCCCGTTATAAAGGGAGCAGCCGCAGTATCATCATCATCATCATCATTGCAAGTAGCTAGGGTAGGTGGCGCTAGGTACCGCCCAATTCATGTTCTACAAAAAATACTTCTATTTTCTCACACCACCATTGCGCTACGGGATCTTCGGGAAGCTCTATCATAGACACATGTAGACACATGTAGACACATCCACTGAACATACATTGAGCGCATACACATGCACTACACATACAAACATCTATACAATTGCACACTAACCCGATCACTACTCCCGAGCTCTGCGTTTACGTTTTTTATACTGGTCGTTTTGAACGTACGGAATTTCTCGGCGACTCTCTAAGCAATAAAAAATATTCCCAGCATATTGATTTTTTTCAGCAATGTCATACATCTGAGAGTATTATAATGGCTCAGGGGATGAATCTCTTATTAAAAAGAAAACGCTCGATCCTGCCGTAAATATTTGAAAGCCAATAAATCGAGCCGCTCCAATGCGGTTCCAAGCCATGAGTTTGTTTCCCCGCACGGCACTTCGTGGCCAGTATTTCTATTGTAGCGTTTGTTTTTCTATTTGTGCTGTTCGCGCACGACTGCAATTGCCGTCTTGAAATAATCTCTGTAGAGCGGATATTCACTCGGCTGGAAGTGATGCTTCACGGGCAGAGAAATCGCTTTTCGATCGACACGAATGCAGTCAAAGCCGCGACTTGCGCCAGGTGTTAAGTGTACGGAGCTACGCCGTGGAGAGCTCGAAAACGTCTAGCGCTCACCCCAGCGCGCCACTTGGAGGGCAGTTTCTCCAGGAACCGTAGTATATCCAAACACCAAAGTAAAGGGTAGCTTTTTCTTTTCGATTTTGCATACTACTCTTTTTTAATTCTAAAATTCCACACTGTAAATACACGTACTTTCCGTCATAATTTCGTACTGCTCAGTCCTTTCCCTAGAGCGCAATCGCTCTCGGGGAGGAGACAACCGCCAGTCACATTGGCCACTGTACGATAGGAGCTTACTGTTCAGACCAGCGTTCCAACATGACTATCCGCACGTCGATCGATTGCACCTGGAATGTCAACCTGCGACACTCCGCCCCCTCCGATCACGGCCCCACAAGCGGCATCAATGCCCGGCAGTTTACGTCATCTCATCTTGTTGTTACACCACTGATACGCGAACACACGGTCACATCGGCGATAATTCCAGCCTTCAGTTCACAACCCACAACACTGCCATCACGATGTTGCTGCTGTGTTGCTGACATGCAGAAATACAGAACCACGTTGAACGCTGGTTGGCACTCGGCATTGGAAAACAGAACCGAACTCAGCGCGAAAGACACCCAGGCAGCCGGCAGGAAAACCTGCCTGCCTTGGACGCAGTTCCTGCAATTTCCATAAAGTCGAAAACGTCGACAGAGTTCCGCGTGGTTCCGCTACTGTAGTTACGCGTGGGTCGCGCAATCCGGCGGACACCGGCCATCTCACACAGTGTACGTAGCGCTGCCGGCACCGCTCCGGAACTTCGCTGTTTCTAGCGGCTTCGCTTGCTCGTTTCATAAAATTAGCGATAAAAACGTCAATGCAACCGAAATGTTCTGCACGTTTGGACTAGAAGACGAAATTACAGGCCGCCTTCGCTGCCGTTGAAGCTCAATCAACTCAACAACATTTATTAAACAACGTGCGCGACGTGCTCAAAAAACGAAACCGAAAGAAGATGAGTCGGGAGGGCGAAAGCTTTCTCCCGCCTGCCTAGAGAAGGAGAAAAACGCCTCGTTTCTCCCTTCTTCTCGTGTCCGCTTGGGGGCGCGTCAGTAGAAGGGAGGAAGACGCGCCGTTGCTACCTTTTTCCTCCATTTTTTCTTAGAGTGAGGAAGGACTCCCGTCCGGACTACAAGAAGTCATCCGGAGTGAGAACTACGACACCCAACTCCAGGCCGTCAAGCAGGCCACGGCGCTCCTTGAGAGACAACGCCCCTCGAGGCCGTCGTAAGCGACGTGAGACCGCGTCCTAGGTCCCTTGGGGCCGAAGCTGCAGGCACCAAATAAAGTTATTCTCTCTATATATATACTTAAACAAACGCACGATAGTCAAGCAACGCCATGGAAAGGCGGTCGGTTTCACCGATGTCTATTGTAGAAGGCTGGATTGCGAATCGAGGCTTGTATTTCTGGGGTCGAGTGGCACGAGTGGGCCCACCGACGGCAATTGCTTGACACCAGCGATTGCGCTGAACCCTAAGAAAAAAACGTGAAATCGTGAGATTTCTTTCATTTGTCTTACTTATGTGTCTTACTAGTCCTTCGAAACCTCATATAAGTTTGTTAACAGGACACTTAACACGAGCTTCAAAAATTTCATTTCTATTCATTCCTCCCTTTGCTTGCATGTATTGCCTGGTTTTGAGAAATGGCCGCCGGTTGCGCCACCCTCAGGCTGCCGATTCGATATTCACCCTACTACAATAGAGACTGGTAGTTGTATTTGACAGGTCTCAGTGTAGTCGGATTTAGCTAGAGCAACAAATGAGATACGCTTAACCTATCGGCACTCCGTTCCCCGATCTGCTAGTGGGCACCGCCATCTTGGTGCTTAGTGCAGAGTAGATGCACCTGTCGGTGGTGCCAACTCAAAAATGCGACTTCCTTAATTTTAGAGACGGTGTTAGAAAGCTCATGTGATATTGTTTTGCTCTGTCGCGAACTGTAACTTTTCTGGAGGACGAAAAAGCTTTTTTTTTTTTTTACAATTTCAAATAAAGCTGCAGATAACTGGTAATCATTATTTTAAGCACCACGATGCCTCAAGTGTCGTTACTTTGAAGCGCAGTTTAGTTAGTGGCTCTAGATTTGGCTGGGACCTTCGAGATAGCCGGTGCTTGAACCACTAATCTCCACTAAGGGGCTGGATGGCGCATTGAATAAAGTGATATGAAGCCCCCGGAAATAAGTGTATTGTCCCGGAAGTGAGTGCTTGCCAGGCGTTTGTAATCTTCCGAGTGCTGGTTCAAACAACTTCCAGGGTGCTAGATTTTTTTGTCATCTCAAGAGAGCTTGTTCTTTGCGCAGTCTCTTGCGCAGTCTCCTTGTGAAAAAGTTGAAATTCTAATTGGTCAGGTGTGCATATGCCTCACGTTCAAATGCATTACTCTCGGAATTTAACTCAAAATTTTATTATTAATGCCCACTCAAACACACAAAAAGCACGAAAGAAAACGTCGGCTGAATGCACCAGGAAGGCCAGCCGACACCCGATTTCAGTGACAAGCATTGAACTTCCGGTGGCTTGACTCGCGCTAGCCTTGAATGAAGTCACTGGATCCTGGGAAAGTAGCAGCATTGCCGTTTCCCTGCCTGCTAGCCGAACACAAACAAAAACTAACATACAGACGACCCCCGCAAGGCGATTGGCTAGTGAAGAAACATTTATTGAGATTGTATACACTGTAAGGCATAAATCACACCGGGAAACGGGTATTCAATAGGAGCATGTATGCTAGAAAGATTCAAGGGCGGAAGTAATAAACAAACATAACATAGCAAACCAAACATGGCCCCACCTTATATCTCGCCAGCACACACAAGGAGGGTTCTTTCCTTTACCTAATAAATGACAATGCCATCCAGGTGTAGCGTCCGGATGGCCAACGTCCTCTCCCCTCCTTCCCCCCCTCCCCTGGCCTCTCACAGCTGTGCAAGGGTCGCGAAAAGCAAGTGAATGGGACCACCGACCAGCAAGACGTAGCGGTATGACCATCCCCTGAGGAACTCTTCCTCGCCCGATCAAAAGAGCTCGGATTCTAGATGACGGAGCAGGGTACCCTGCAATCGAAAGAGCACGATCCACATTCCGTGAAACCGTCGTTAGTGGCCAAATGCCGCGCAACGATTTTGCCAGAGAACCAGTTGGCCGACTGCTAACAGGAGCTGGGCGAAGCCACCGCGGGGGAACCTACCGCCCGACACAAAATTCCGGATGCCCATACCCCGGAAGACATGCATTGCACCAAGCGCCAAAATGAGCGCGCAAGAGTACAATCTTAGAAAACATGCGTGTTTGTCTCGACCTGCCCACAGTTGAACTTAGGGTCGGGAACAATGCCCCAGCGATGTAGTCGTTGTCATGTTGGAAGAGCACCCCACCCCCGAAGCCCCTCTAAAAATCCTCCATAGGTCCGGGAAGGCGACGAGAAACCAACAAAGTCCACGGAAAGGCGTTCGCCCGATCCCTAGGATCAAGAGCGATCCGGGTCACGCGGAGCTCCTCGATGACACGAGCTGGTGGCACTTCGCTCACTCATAGCCTCCTTTATACTGAAAATGCCTGCCCAATGGTTTCTTTGTCGTCGTCGCGCCTACTTCACATATTTGCTACTAGGGGCGCCCAAACCCCATACAGAAAAGCAGACGACGCTTGTCCGCTGTCTGCTACTACAGTTCACTGTAGCTAGTGTAAGCTACGTTATCACGTTAAGCTATGTGATAACGTAAGTTTTCCATGTTAGGTTACGCGGTGACGTGACCTTACGTGTTTAAATAGGTCACATGATCACGTAATGTTTTTTGTGACACGAGTAACTTCTTTCGGTTGTCGTTCGATTCTCAGAGCTCTAGAGCGCTTAGCCATGGCCGACACAGCTCAATAGCACGAGGATGTCTGCGGCTCCCGGCACGCACACCGTGACGCCACACGGCGTGCGTGTGGCGTCACGTAGCAGTAGGTGGATATTTGGCACGGCTGGTGAAGGAGCGTGTCAACTGCAGTGACTGCTTCCTACAGGTTATTAAGCAGGCTTCTACGGCTCACAGTGATTCCATCATCAGGCACCAGGACAGGGCAGGACTATACTATCCATCGGAGAAGCTAGTGAGGGTGCTGTATGCGCTGAAGAACTTCGTAGAGGTTTTACTGAAAAAAACGAAATATGCTGAAAAAGCCTTTGTATGTAGCTGTTGAGACTTCGGTAGATACACTTATGCACCATGACGCTCTGAAATGCGCAAAGGCAGATAAAGATGTAAACCATTACAAAGATTTCCTGCAAATTCTGTGTACAAGTATTTCAGGCCAATTTTCACAAACTACTCTGCATCCGTGTCTGACAAGCATGACCTCAATAAGATCTTCTTCAACAAGCCACTATCTAGGAAATCGTTAAAGCTCTAGAACTGCATCCGTGAAAAACAGTGCAGACCAGAAGAAACCGGTCGAAATATAAAAAAACTGTAATCTTCAAAAAAAAAATTTTAAAGAATTGAAAATGTATTTCAAGATCCCCGGTCAGAGCGTTGCCGACGGGTGCGCAGGTTTTCGGTCAGCGAAGGCTCGTTCGCGGTCCTGAGAAAAATCCCTTGACTGCCGCATGTGGTCCGCGGGCCGTATGTTTTCTGGCTCTGCTCCAGAAGCAATAAAAACGCCAAGTGGCTGATGTTGCAACGTCGTGAACGTCCGCCAGCCTCTCTGTCTGCTTTTTAATTTGGATTGACTATTACTGTTGTCGCAGTGACAAGCACCAGAGGTCTGGTAACATTTCAGCATAGAAACAAAACCAAGAAGTGAAAGCTAAAAGAAAGGTTAAGACTTCTTTTATATATGAAAACTATACTGACGGTGCCCTGCGCTAGGTATGTACCACGGGTTACAAATGTATTCAATTCACAAATGGCGTCACAGTGGACTGTAGCAGCGGGCAGAGGAGAAGCGTCGTCTGCATTTTTGTATGGGGTTTTGGCGCCTCTAGTGGCAAATATGGGAAGCAGGCGCAACGACGACGAAGCATGGGGAAGCCAACTATTGGGCAGGCATTATCAACGAGCTGGTGGCACTTCGCTCACTTCGAAGTCTGGTAACGCCTGTCTCAACTCCCCATGGCAAGCCACCGCCGCTAGGTAAAAAGGTTGCGTTGCTTCTGCGCTCGGGTAAAGGTCGCCCAAAGCGCGAGAAACAAGCACTCGGCGCGAAGGCCCAAGAAAAAGAACCAGGGACCGTGCTGGGTGGTCCGTGTCATCTAAAACCTCTAGAACAGTGCGAAGGGAGAGCAGACGGCACATCGTGTCGACACGGGGCATGTCCTTGCCGCCCAGTGACTTTTGAAGGCAGAACACCGACCTTGTCACTACCACAGTGCCCCTGCTCAAGTAGCACCGGAAAAAACATGAGGTGACTCGCCGGGTGAACCGGGGAAAGCAAAGTGCAACGTGAACAGCATAGAAAAGGTTTGCCGCACAAAACGTAAGCTTTTTCGCGGAGGGAGAGCGTAAAGGTGCCCGCAACAGCAACCTGAAGTTAAAGCGCGGAGGCCACAACTTCCCACGTCGAAAAGGACGCCGAGTACTCGGAGCTTGTTCACGACCTGAATACCCGCAGGTAGAGCGGAAGGGAAACCTTTAAACTCCAAGGCCTGGCTCTTGATAGTGTTTAAACACGTTCTAGAGAGAGCGAACTACTCCTAGAACAGCTGTTCAGCAGCCTCAAAACTGTCAGAGTTGGGGACAAACAAGCTGATGTCATATGCGTAGGCGCTAACAACGACCGTGTCCCGGCGGGTCAGCGGAAGACCACAAATCCGGGCGCTGGATGCAAGGCGTCGGAGAAGCTGATCGAGGCTATGAACGTAGAGTAAGGGAGACAACGGGCAGTCCTGTCGTACTCCCTTGCTCACTGGAAAAGGCAGAAGGAGACACCCGTGGACTTGCAAATGGCTAATCAGTCCGCTGTATAGGGACTGAAGTAGCAAAATGAAAGCCTCGGGGAAGCGCGAGGCTCTCAGGACGTCCACCAGATAACAATGCTCAACCCTATCAAACGCTTCAACCCTATCAAACCCTATCAACCCTATCAAAAGCGCGACTATCTCCAACTTGTATGCTTTCGGGAGGAATGTTTGTGGGGCAGAAAATGCTCAAATGAATAAAATAGTCAATATTTTTTTATTCATGCTTATCTGATGGGATGCGGAACTTGATCTCAGATATATATAGAGAACGGATATTTCGAAACATTTGTGGGGTGAAGGTTGGCAATTTCAAGGCAAAGTATATTAAACTAAGCTCACTGAAATACATAGTTAAATCAAACTAAACTGGACATAATTAAACGCACACATGGAGATAATATAAAACAATGTCAGTGATGCAAAAAATATTAAATGAATCGTAAAAATATTTGCACTGTAAGCAACGGGTGGCGTTGCGCTCACGCACACCTTGAGTACTGATCAGAATTACGTGCTTTCGACTAGAAATTACCGCGAATAAAAAGTAACGGTGACTAGTTAGTTCAGAAACCAATTTACAGGCCCTCTTGATCATTTCATTCATGCCAAGCGCCTACAGATTAAGTTGCAGCCACCTACGTTCACGGCAAAGAATATCCAGGATGTCCACAGCTTGAACTTTAATGTCGCGGTGAACATTCAAAAGCACTAGACCGAGCAGTCGCTCATTCGAAGTGGACGCTCTCAGGTAAGTTTTCAACCGTCGTAGTGATGAGAACGAGCGCTCAGCTTCCGCCGCTGTTAGGCGCAGAGTCGCTAGGATCTTGAAGAGACGATAGACGTTTGGGGATAGGGCCTCCAGACAGAGGGCGACCACCTGTAGCCCAGACGTGACGGGCGTTTCATGTGTTTTCCTCTTTCATTGGACGCCTAAAATTTCCCTATGTTTGGCGAAATTTCCCTCACTTCGTAAAATTTTCTTCCATCGAAGCGCCCGTCTCGATGGTCACTCACGGATGCGATGAAGTTCCGGTCTTGCTTTTTGCTTTGCATGTCGAGGTGACATCCGATGCAATTCGTTATTAGATTAATATTTTCGTTGCCCGGAACATCAGAAACTCCGAACAGCCTTCATATTCTCACAACGCATAGGCGCAAGAGTATTCAATTTTGTTTCCACGTTCGGCGTGTGGTTTGCGTGTTTGTGTGTGGTGGGATGTCATTTCTCCGAGTAACGGAACGACGAGTTCGAACTGACGACTTCTCTTCGCTCCGAGGATGTGACGCTGCTGCCTTTGGATGACACTGTAAGATAAAGCGGCCTAGCCTAAGAAAAAGACTCTCTTTTCTTCGGCATCTTGATCTGTATCGCGAATATGTTAAAATTTTATTAGATAATAAATTTTGGTTTTGTGATTTCAACAATTACCCTCGCCCTATATACGGGCCCCTAGCGTTTGTGCGTTTTTGCTTAATTAAAAATATACGGAAAGCTGTAGCGAAATATTGATTCGGCAGTCTTCTGACACCCTAATAAATCTCTTAACAAAAACTAATACAATTTTGGGGGGGGTGTCAGTGTCTCTTTAAGCACCAAAATTGGTAAGTGTTGTTACTCTGAAGCGTATATCATTTAGTGGCTCTATATACATTTCACCCATAAGCTGAGACTGGAGCAAAAGCTACAAGCGCGAGCTTGCCCACGTTCCTTCCTTTGAGACATGCATTTCTAGAGCGAGCGCTCGTTTTGCGGAAGAACGCTTCAAAGCAACGTGCATTCCGCACCGTCACGATTGCCCATTTTAGCAGCCTATTAATGTGCGTTGGTTCTGAACATGCGCTCTAAATATCGCCCTCAAATAGAGCGTCCAGTGAATACGACGTGCGCGATCGAAAGCGTCGCTGTGGTCGGCCTTCCACGATTGGTCGAATGCTGACTAAGACGTCTGTAAAGGTTTTCTCATCGAGAGAAGTAAGAGTAACGTAAGAAGTTCTTTTTTCACGGTGTTGGCAGTGTTGGTATCAGAGCGCAATGATTTCAAGCTTCCACCATGCTCATTACAAACACCATTGAACTCGTTGTTCGGAAGGTAATGACGTCACGAGAGGGAACCATACGAGGGCGCCACCAAAACATCTCGCCGCTAATAGACCTTTCAAATGGTTACAAAATCACAGTCCAGCGTGCGACCTTCGCAGCCCAGCTCGCTTCGGAAAGCGAGGAAAGCACGCGCCATAAGCACCAATACTCAAGATGGCACCGGCCACACGCTCTTTTTTGGAAAGGTCCATAAAGCCATTTTGGCGGAGTAGCCAAGCTGGCTGGTGAGGTCAGTCTACAGTGCGAGCTTTCGCACCCGCAACTTGCATATTTAGTAAAAAAAGAGGAAGCTCAAAGTTTACCAGGAATAGAATTAACAACAATCGGCGGTGCTTCAAAATGAGGTGAGATATTTCTATCCGTTTTTTGCCCTGTAGCCGAGACGTGGGCACAGGCTAGTAAATTATGACAAACTCATTAATAGTTTACTATTCGTCACTAAAAAGAACCCGTCAGCGAGAAAAAAAAAGTCTGAATTCTTTATTTGTCTATAAAATACTTGCCTGGCCCCGCATTGAAAACGCTGAAAATGCAGAGACAGACTGCCCCATCTTTCCCTAGCCATAAACTAGATCTGGGCCTTATGATGGTAAAGCGTGTGAAACTAATTAATACACAGCTAGCACAGTTCTTTGGACCATTTTGTCTTGACATTTAGGGCTTTCGTAAGCCGAGACGTCAATGTAGTGTCTTACTTGACCCTCATTTGCCTGACTCTGGGCATCTTGGCCCTAAATG
Organism: Ixodes persulcatus; assembly: GCA_013358835.2. Classification (NCBI taxonomy): domain Eukaryota; kingdom Metazoa; phylum Arthropoda; class Arachnida; order Ixodida; family Ixodidae; genus Ixodes; species Ixodes persulcatus. The sequence continues at coordinate 994,052 of JABSTQ010010262.1, forward strand.
GACAAACGTGTGCCAAAGCAAGGCTTCATTTCCCGGTAGTCTGTCTGTCATCTGTGATATTTTTGTCTATATTGCCATGCAAGTGTCAGAATTCGGCTTCACTTCCGGTTGTTCGGTTGATACGTGCCATCTTCCGCTCAAGTCTAGCACTTTGACAATTATGGGCAGAACTAGAGAAAAGCTGCACGACAAGAGACTGGACGAGGGATGGAGACAAGAGCGAGCGGGGTAGACCGATCGCCGACCACTGGTTCAAATGATTACTGGGCAGACTCAAAGCTAGCTGCATATGTCCCTACTCACACTTCAAGCGCGTTCGATAACCAAACGCCGGGGTCCAGCGTTCTCCGTTCGGCGTTCGAAGTTCGAATGCGTTCGAAGAGTGTGTGTAGAGCAAAAGGCAACTAGCTTTACTTCTTAATCATTCCAGTCAGAAATCCGCTTTCTGTCGTCCCCACGTGCTCTCCTCTCTTTCTTTTCCTCAATTTCTGTGCGTGTAAAATATCCAGAAAAAACGCACTTTCGGCCCTAAGTAATGCCTTGGATCAAAACCCAATCATGCCCAAGTTAGCCCCCTAGGATTTCCAAACTTGGGCCAAATTAGGCAAACACACACGGACCCAGACCGTCGTGAGGTCCTTCTGTGTTCGGCATTGTCCGTCCACCTATTCGTGGCTCGATCGTGACGTCATCGTACTGTGATGTTGGTCATTCCTACTTGATCTTGTTGAGACAAGCACATTCGGCGGCGCGAAAACTATGCTGCAGATTGGTATGCGCTCATCAGCAGGGCCACCAGAATGGCGGCTTATATGACTTCACTGCAGACAATGTATGGCACACGCATCACATGTTATCTAGTCCGCCCTCTTGGAGCCCGAGCAGACTGCCCTTTTGGGGAGAAATGCTGTCCCTCCAGGGTTCAAGCCGGCGGCCTGTTTGGGGTTCAGCGTTTTGTCATGCGTACTATCACATTCAATATGAGTCCGAACACCACTCCGCGTGGCCCGCGGTACTCTCAGTGCCCCGTGTCGATTGCTCTTTGAAGTACACGTGCCATTTGTTTTCGAGACATATCGTCTCTAGCGATCGCCGCACCACTCTGCACTTCCGGGTCGTCTGCTAGCGAAAAACGGTCGGCGAAACCACGAAACTGTTCACCAATGACGAAGAGTATTTGTTGCTAGTAATGTGCGCCAGCAAAAATAACTTGTATAAATATCTTTAGGGTCATCCTTTTGATTAGGAAGTTTTAGTAGACTATTCCCCTGACTCCGATAACAATACCCGATACTTCGCCGACGCCTTTCAGCATGCATCATATTGTTATTGGAGGTTTCAAGACAATGAACTAAGCTTGGTAAAAGCTTGGTCTGCTGGGCAAGTTGGTAATTGGCAGTTATATTACAAATACCGCAAAAAATACGGGACAAAACAGACGAAGCAGCACACAGGACAAGCGCTTCTTCGTCTTTTTGTCCCGTCTTTTTTGTGATATTTTTAATATGAATGTCAATTACCAACTTTCCCAGCAGACCAAGCTTTTACCAAACTTAGTTGATTGTTTTGAAACCTCCGATAACAATATGACGCATGCTGAAAGGCGTCGGCGAACTATCGGGTATTTTTATCAGAGTCGGGGGGAATAATCTACTAAAACTTCCTAATCAAAAGCATGACCCTAAAGATATTTATACAAGTTATTTTTGCTGGCGTACATCGCTAGCGAAAAATGCTCTTCGTCATCGGTGAACAGTTTCGCAGTTTCGCCGACCGTTTTTCGCTAGCACTTCCGGGTCGGAAGTGCAGAGTTGTGCGGCGATCGCTAGAGACTATTTATGCTCGAAACCAAGGTACACGTGTACCTAAAAGAGCAATCGACAGGGGGCATTCATAGTACCGCGGGCCACGCGGAGCGGTGTTCGCACTCATATTGATCGTGATAGTTTATTGTTAAACTTCTAGCCAAGAATGCATTAGTTGTAAATAAAACGTACGGTTAGAGTAAACATAAAATTTATGAAGGAAAGACAGGAGGTCAACATGAACGTAGGTTCTAGTTTGCTACTTTAAAAGTAAGATAATATATACAGGCTGTTTACTTTAAATTCGAAAAGATTCACTTTAAACATAGCCGTGAAAGGTAGGCTAATGCGATTTGCGCAGGTAAGTTAAATGGCCAGGGGTACATATTATAGGGGGATTATCTGCACGATAAGTCCGATTACTAACTAAAACTATTTAATCGCAGGCACAAGGCTGGCCACCCCTAAAACGCAGATGAAAGGATTATCGCCCGCCTTTGGGACCGCCTGTGTCACGATTGGAAACTTTACCGCATTCCCGCGCTTGCCACATCCTTCGAAAAAAAAAAAAAGTTTTAGTTGTCGAATCTAGGGGTTTAAAGTGACGCTCACAAAGTTTTAACTGCTATCGTGTTTATTTTAACCAGAATTAAAGTTCATTTGTCGTTTCTGATTGGTTATTCGACTTATACAGTGGATTATTCATATATATTATATCCCCCTCGCCGAATAACTCACATTCACAGACCGCATTGGTGTAACATTCGTTGTTTTTGTTCAATAGATCTGTTAGAAGAACAATAAAATACACCGTGTATTTAGAAAGCCCGGGACGACTACCCAAAGTCAATAGCCGAAATACAAGTTAGTCGCCACACGTTTGGCGCGAACAACTCGGTATATGCCTTCCATTGACGTCAATTCAGCGACCGTTGTGGGGCCTTTTTGCTTAGCGAGCACATCCAGCATCATACTTTTACCACCACCATTTGTTTTTCCTTTAGTAATTTCAAGTGAATGACCACGAGCATAGTTCGATGACTTGATGGTCAAGCACCGTCCCAAACCGTTAAAATGCAAAATATTCTGTACCACTTTCACGCTTCCATGCAGGATTGTGTAAAAATGCTCCATATCCTACTCGTTTCTTTTTTGTTTTTCCTTGTTTTTTTTTATTGCCGTTGGCCCATTAGGACACAGTTGTTGCGAAAACTTCGATCATGTTTTAGCACGGATAACCTTTAGTAAGTCACCTTAACATCTCGACGGTAACTGTCAGTTTAAATGAACACTGACTGGGTATTTACGCTTGCCCACGTCTTTATTTGAACGTGACCGATAAAAACCGACCTACCCAGTGCACAATGTACTGCTCGAAATTTGTTTTCTTTCCGTCTGAAGACAGACGGTCAAGAATACACCGATCTCGCTAAGCGTTCGGCGTAGGCGTGACACCGCCATGACCCTATGTTCACTGAAGTCAGACGGCCGTGCTTGGAGGGCTCGTGCCGTCTCGTGCTTCACACGTGCAGAAGTTCAGGAAGGTTGTAGCACGTGCGGAAAGACTAAAGTTACCTCAATGCATTGCGGCTGCGGTGGCGTAGTCAAACTCGCTGGTGTGTGTTTCGTTTTACGTTCTTTGGCGAAGAGAACACACAAACAACCTTTCGTGCCGGAGTCAGGCTGAATACTGACTTCGCGTTTATTAAATGTAAAACGAAATAAAAGAAAGACGCCTCTGGTACGGGGCGCTCAGGTTACGCGCGAAGCGGGGGAACGGATGTTTATATCTCGGACTCCGCGCGAACGGTGGTTCTCGGTCGCTTTGGACTTTGAAGCTCGCGAACGCCAACCCGTCGGCGACTCTTTAACATCCCTCTTCCTAAGGGAGCTTCGAAGAAGTGCCGAAACGGTCTGCCTCTTTTACAAATCGGCCGTGCCAAGTATGTTTATGGGAGGTGTCGGCACACGTTTCCTTGGGCCTCGTGGTTGTTTCGGGGAACTCTTCGATGGATTGTTTATCTTTCAGATCGGGGAAAGGAATTAAATGGGTGCGATTTCTTCGGATCTCTTTACCGTCGGACGCTATCCAGTAAGATCGTGGTGTATAGGCCTTGTTGTGAACAACTCCGGTTCGCTTTAGGTCAATGAACCAAACTCGCTCTCCAGAGCCGAGTGGATCTAGTTGACGCACTCCGTGTCGCCGGTCGAAGTATTGCTTTTTCTCTGCTCATAGTGACGCAGTTCTTTTTGGACGGGTAGCTTTGGTTCCAGGAGCTGAGTGGCGATCGGTACGGTTGTACGCATCCTTCTCCCCATGAGAAGTTCTGTCGGAGTGTATCCGTTGGGCAGAGGCGTTGAACGGTAGATCATGAGTGTCTCGTACGGATCTTCTGTTTTGCTAAGTGATCTCTTTATGATCTTTACCTCAGCTTCCGCCATGCCATTGTTCTGCGCGTAGCGAGGGCTTGATGTGATGTGCTTAAATCCGTAGGTCTGTGAGAACTTTGTGATTGCTGAACCTGTGGTTCCCGCAAGCTGAGGACCATTATCAGACAGCACGACTTCTGGGATGCCATGTCTCGCAAATATCGATTTGCAGCGCATTATTACGCACGCTGCTCTGAGGCTTTCCAGTCGGGCGATTTCAGGGTAGCAAGAGTAGTAGTCGACGACGACCAGCCACCATTTTCCGTGAATGAAGAACAGGTCTATCCTCACTCTCTCCCACGGTCGACTAGGAGACTCTGACGGGATGAGGGGAAGCTTTCGGTTCTGGCCAGTTTTAATGCACTTTTCGCAGTTCTTGACCAGGTGCTCGATGTGGTCGTTTATCCTCGGCCACCACACTGATACATTTGCCCGTGCCTTGCATTTTCCTATGCCCATGTGTTCTTCATGAAGTTGTTGCAGGATATGTGGACGGAAGGATACTGGTACCACTATTCTAGAACCATCCACCTCTTCCCCCCTCTTCCCTCTTTTCTGTTTCGGTGAGTGTCCTTGACGCATAGGCGATGACGCGATATGATCCATCCTCCTGCTCTTGACGCAGTACTGCTCCCAGGCCGTAGGAAGACGCATCTCCCGATACAATCGATCGTTTGTTGGCGTCGTAAATTCCAAGAACAAGGCTAGGTTGAGAGGATTTCCTTCCACTTTGTGAAGGCTTTCTGCTGAGGATGATCCCACACGAAGTCCACTTTGGAACTGAGCAGTGACGATAGTGGATGCAGTAGGTCAGACAGGTGTGGCACGAATCGTCCTAGGTATGTCGCCATACCCAAGATGCGCTTGACTTCTTGCTTTGAAGACGGCATAGGCATCTGTTTCACTGCGTTGACGATTGTCTCGTCTGGACGGAGACCATCACTGTCTGCTTGATGACCCAGGAACTTGATACTTGTCACTCGAAAGACGCAATTATCCTCGTTGAGCGTGAGTCCTGCTGATGAGAGTCGCCGGAGGACTTCTCGCAGACGTTGCTCGTGCTGCTCGGACGATGACGCCCATATCAAGATATCGTCCATGTGGCAAAGTACTCCTTTCATTCCTTAGAGAAGTTGTGTAATACGTCTCTGGAAGTGTTCCGGAGCCGACGTGATTCCGAATGGTAGGCGATTAAATCAAAATCTTCCAAACGAAGTGATGAATGTCGTCAGGAGTCGTGACTTCTCTTTTAAAGGGATCTGCCAGAACCCAGAATTCGCGTCCAGCTTTGAAAATATCTTGGCTCCCGCTAGCCTCCCCAGCGTGTGCTCCACTGATGGGATGGGGTGATATTCGCGTTGAATGTGTTTGTTCAGTTGTGTGAGATAAACACAACTGCGAATATTGCCAGACGGTTTGGGGACGATGACCATCGGCGCGCATCATTCAGTAGGTTCTTCTACTGGAGAGATGACACCCTGCGACTGCATGTTTTCTAGCTCTTTCTGCGTTTCACGATACAGCAAAAGCGGTACTCTTCTCGGTGATGTAATAGCAAACGGTGTCGCTTTAGATTTTAGCTTGAGAACGTGAGCCCCTTTGAGAGTTCCCGGTCCTTGAAACAGGTGAGAGAACTCTTTCTTCGGTTCGCAAGCTTTGTTCGCTGTCATGCAGATTTGAGGGCAAAGCCGAAACTTTTCGATAGCTGGCTTACCCGAGAGAGGTTTGCGAAGTCCTTTCACGATGTAAACCTTAAGGGGTCGTCCGTCTGGACCATGAAGTCGGCGTTGGGGCTCGGAGAGCTCGGGGCACTTTGCGAAGACCTTTTGAAAGATGGCAGCTGGTAACACCATTTCGTCTGATCCAGTGTCTATTCGGAAAACAACAGTAGTTTTGTCGACAAATGTTTCGATATCCCATTTCGCTGTTTGAGGGGAAGCTGCAGCTCCTACAAATCCTTGTTCGTGTACGAGGGAGTTCACGGTAGTTGAAGATTTGCAGACCGTTGCAAAATGTCCCTTTTTCTTACACCTGTTGCAGCCTGCGTTCTTCGCCGGACACACGCTCCTCAGGTGAGCTTCTCGACCACATCAACGGCAAGGTTTGCCTTTTGGTTTGGGTGTCGCGGTCTTCTTAGTAGGAGTTCGAACATTTGAACGTTCAGCTCCTGGCTGAGCAGGTCCTGCTGCTGTCCCGGTTTTGGCTGATATATGGTCAACGTTGGCATCCTTTTCTTTTGTCGGCCAGAGTTCCACTTGTTGCTTCTTAATTACTTCTGATTGTCGCGCAGCAGCGATGGCCTTCTGTAGGTCCAGACCAGGATCCAGTTGAAGTTTTTCCGAAGTCGTGCTGTCCCGAAGACCAATAATCAACCTGTCGCGGATCAATTCTTCCTTCTTCCTTCAGTGGTCCATAGTTGCACGTAGTGGCTAGTCCATGGAGAGCAGTGATGTACTCCTCGACTATTTCCGTCTCCAGTTGTGATTTTGGGTTGAACATGGCTCTCTTGTACACCATGTTTCGACGGGAAATGAAGTAACGTTCGAAGTTCTCCATCACCTTCTCGAAGTCTTGAGCCTCGGTTTCGGACAGCTTGAAGGTCTGTAAGACGTCTTCTGCTTGTGGTGCCATGATGTAAATGAGAGCATCGACTTGGTGTGATGATGGTTGAGATGCCAGTCCTGATGCATTGTGAAAGCGCTTGAATCTCTTTTTTCACGCCGGCCATTCGCTAGGTGTTGTAAAACTGAAGGCTTCGGGTGGTGAGATGCGAAAAGTTGCCGTTACCGATTGTTGCGTAGCACCGTTGTCGGCAAAAGTTGAGGGTTTGTCCATTGTTCCTCCGTTTGTTGTCGATCCTGCGCTTTACTAATTATTAGTAGACTCGTGGAGCGATCCCACTTTTGACACCATGTTTCGTTTTACGTTCTTTGGCGAAGAGAACACACAGACAACCTTTCGTGCCGGAGTCAGGCTGAAGACTGACTTCTCGTTTATTAAGTGTAAAACGAAATAAAAGAAAGACGCCTCTGGTACGGGGCGCTCAGGTTACGCGCGAAGCGAGGGAACGGATGTTTATATCTCGGGCTCCACGCGAACGGTGGTTCTCGGTCGCTTTGGACTTTGGAGCTCGCGAGCGTCGGCCCGTCAGCGACTCCATAACAGTGTGATCGGACTATTGGCCGGTTTCAGTCACGCTGGCTGTCTTTTTGATGATCACCTGGCTTTCAAACTATGTGTTCCAAACATATTAAAAGTTGTGGGTTATCACAGGCACACAATCAATATCAAAATAAAAAATATAACCTCCAATTTTCTAGCCTCCCAAAACCTGCAAAAGGTGCTCACAGAAAGTACATGTGCAGGGTGCGGTCCTTGCGGCCCCACCGAGCACTTTGTACGCCTCGCCAAATTCGCATTACAAAAGTACACCTAAAACTGAGCACACGAACGTAGTTTTTCAAGAAGGTTTATGTACATTTATTTTTGAGTTCAAGTAAGAGGTGGTAAAATATTAAAAATAGAACAAACAAATTACAGGACACTTAAAACTGCTTGCGTCTTAAGATAGTGGGGCGCGCTGCATGTGGGAATGCGTTTGCATATCTACAAGCCGCGCGCACCGCTGTACCGGCCAAACGATCTCAAAGTGCAGAACGTCAAGCTGTCGGTATATAAGTGCGAAACAATCGGACGACGAACGGCGCATGCAACCTCGTCGTCGCAGTCGTCTGCTTCACACCCCGGAAAAGCGGGGGAAAAATAAACGCGGTCGGGTGTAGTTACGGGACTTCCTTCAACTCCCTCCACCTCTGCATTTCTCCATTCTCCTTGGTAAACATCTTCCAAATGTCGCAGCATTGAGCTTCCATTCTCAAGTGTCGGTTTCGGCTTCGGTCAGCGGAGTATTTTGCATTATTAAAAATACTATACGTGACTCTGTAGGAAATTGGTAAATCTCCTGATAACACATTAAATCGCCCGGCAAATTTTGTTAAAAACAAACGTCTGAGGTGTGAGTGTCCCTTTAAGTCACGCCAAAGTGTCTAACTACAAAGTCAGGGATGATCAATACCTTTTATTGGAATGCAAGGCTAATAAGGGCTTCAACACACACGAATTGTGTCTCTCTCTTTTTGATTTTTTGCGCACATCATTCCTAAACACTATGGTTGCAGGTCGACAACTTACGTTGCCCTACATATGAGTACAATGTGACATGAATTCGAGATGCTAACTTGGTTCTCTTTGCGCTAGTTTAGTAACGCTACTCCAGATGCCTTCATTATGCCCTGCTTGCAAACTTCCGCTCTTTGCCAATGCACATAACCGATGCCGTGTTGGCTTCATGTGGGAGACCATATCTTGATCTTGGGCACTAACCGATTCCATGTTGGCTCCATATGGGAGACCATATCGTGATCTTGGGCTCGTGTACCTGGCATAATTACTAGATAAACAATGTCTGCCGCTTTAAAGTTTTACACGGGCATTTAAGTGTGTGCGTCTATGGGGCCGCCTTTTTGCGCTCCTCTTTTAGCAGGCACAATGCGGAGGACGCTGAAGGGCATATTGGGAAGGTTTTGAGAATATGTAGTGCAGTCACAGTTTGACATGACGTGCCCTTATGGTGCCACACAACTTGGTGTCAGGTGACGTCACGATAGCACGTCATAGTGTCACGTTATCTCACAGTGTCACGTGACCTACTGGTGTCACCTGCCGGGACCGAACAGCGCGATTTCACGTCACCGTGTCACGTGCACCGTGTCTTGTGATTTGAAGTCACGTGACATGACGTCTTACTATCACGTGAAACGTGCATCCTGGCAATATATCACGGGCCCAAAATTCCTAAGAAGGGCTCATAAATGATGCACTTGAACACTTGTTTCTTAGTTAATCACCGTAAACTGTCTTTCTTCTCGCAGTATCCTGGTGATGATATCGAAGCGCAGCCAGTCGCCAGTTGGCCTGGTAGTGGTCACCTTCCTGTCTCTCTGCTCTATGGGAATGATCTTGCACGGGCTGTTGGACCGACCGCTGGAGCAGCACCACCCAAGTCAGCTGTGTGGAAGCTCCGTTCAAGTGATTGTGGCCATCAGGACCGCACCTTCCCACTACAGCGTGCGCCAAGCCATCCGGAAGTCTATAGGAAACGAGGCCACAAGAACTGCGCTCTCTTGGCGAATCCTCTTCTACATGGGCTCTACCCGAGATCCCAAGTCATCCCGATTTCTGAGGAAAGAGTTAAAGAAAGATGACATTGCCGTGGTCCCCATACCAGATAGCTCCCCGAATGCCATACCAATCTTTCTGGAAATGGCAGCGTGGCTTCACCAACACTGCAGCGCACAGTACGTTGTCCACATTAACGACACGACGTTCCCCGATCTGTTGGGTCTCCACATGTACATTGCCAATCTTAGCGAAGAGGACAACGGCTTTCACTGTAGCGTTCAGCATTCGGTGAGCGAGCAAAGTGACCCAGCCCACAAGCAGTTCTTCCTTCCCCATCTGCTCCCGCCGTACTGCGAAGGAGACGCTTTCGTGCTAAAAACAAAATTTTTAGAAATTCTAGTGAACGCGGCAGAAAACAGTCCGCAGTTTCCTCTTTTTGGGCAGTACGTGACAGGCCAGTTGGCCAAGGTTTCGAATTTGGGACACAAGAACATTGCGGAGGCAATGGCTGGGGTGACCGACACAGGAAAGTGGACAAAGCGGAAGTTGTTCATTACGCGTATGGTAAAGGTTTCGTTGTGGAAGCTGTATTGGATGAAAATGTTGGTCTGCTACCAGGACAAAGGGAACGTTACGTCGGAGCTAACCGAACGAATAATGAACAAATTCCAAATCAAGCTGCTGAATTGATTACGGGACATCACATGTTTGCCCCAGGCGCCTTTATATGGTAAAACCATTTTGACAGATTACTAAAAAAAAATTAGATGTGTGAAGAAACATTTACAAATTAATAAATAAACTATGCATCCAACATATTTCCCAAATAGTGTAAACTTCGTGTGGTTTATAATAAATGTTTAGTGTTTTGGGGGAATATATTTTTCCCAATATCACGGGTGTGGCTTTAGAAGCTTATTTGTCCCGCAGGTGCGTTGTTTTCTTTGGGTGTCTGACCAAATCCGCAACTTTGCGCCTCAGACTGCGAAGTGACCGCGATAGCTGCTGCGTCTTAAAAATTGTCACTCTCCGCCAACGTGTAATGCGTAGGAAGAAAACTGCACGATTCTTCGGGAAGGCAGAGCAGACGTCCTGGATGATGTGGTAAGGGAAGAAGGTATGTGGCAACTGAAGGTCTTGTTGAACTCGCGATGGAATGACTGTGAAACCAGAAGGCAACCTCCTTTGTGGAGGGCATAATACCCCCCTGACCATCTCTATACTTACGACCACTCCATCTGGAAACCCTCCAGCACGCCCCTTTGGGGGGTCGAGTTTGAGTGGCACCTCGTGACGGGGCCTGGAACTCGGTATTTTGTTAGTCTTTTCCGTGCTCCACCAGGTGGTGTTAGCTGCACGCGGGCGCAAAAAGCAGACGACACAGCGGAGGGACCACGTGAGAGGGACACGTCCGTGGACATGTCGCCGGTTTTTGGTGGCAGTCTCGGCCTCTAATTGCCCCCCCCCCCTTTTCCCCCTTTCCCACTCTCCTTCCCCTCCCTTCCCATGCCTCTCTCCCCCCTGTCTGTTTGTATTCATCTTCAGGGATTTTCACACCATGACGGCATTGCCATCTGAACAAAATCATGACGCTGTTCAACCATGTACTGTGCGGCATCGCAGACGTCTACGCTATGGGCCATCGGCCTTTCTGAGGCGTCGAGGCTGTCCTGAGTGGGAATAATAATAATAATAATAATAATATTTATTATTATTATTATTATTTTTATTATTATTATAATTATTATTATTAGTGATACCTACATCGAAGTGTAAGAACATCAATGAGTGAGTTAGGACACTAAGGACAAGATGTGATGTGAAAAAGCGCAAATGACGAAGAAGAGAAGGGGACATGACAGAGCGCCAAATCAAAGTCAAATTTGTCGTTAGTTGTTTATAGACGCTTTACAGCAGCTGTGCATGGGCGCCGCAATAACTGACCTTCAGTTTTTGTTCCCTCTTATTCCGTTCGCTTGACTTCATCATTTCCACAGCAGGACAGGTTATTGCCATTTTAAGTGTTACTGTGTCCTTCCCCCCAGCATAGGCCGTTGTGGAGACTCGTCAACGCCCGCTTCAGTGGCTCGGCATCTCGGTAAGACAAGAGAAGGGCGGCTATGGCGGCTCAATCTGGCGCGTGTGTAAAGCGTCTATACCAACGTTACTGGAGCAAGCTCAGTCACAGTCCAGCGTGCGATCTTCACAGCCCAGCACGTGCGTGTTCGTCGCTTCGGAAAGCGATCAAAGCACGCGCCATACGCACGAACGCTCAAAATGGCACCGTCCACAAGCTCGTTTTTGGAAAGGTAGATTCTCGCCTGCAGAGGCGAGTGGCGCAGGTGGCGGTCACGAGAACTAGCGGCGCTGCAGTCGGATCCTGCTTCCCTGTCTCGCGCGTTGTCTGCTACCACTATACTCTGTTTCATACTTAGTGTGCAACGCTGTCAAAGCTACTGGCGCGAGTATGGGGCTTGATCTCGTCGATCATTTGCACGAGTTCTCGCGCAAACAAAACCACAGATGGAGCCATGCGCTCGTGCCAGGAGCTTTGACAGCGTTGCACACTTAGTATGAAACAGAGTATACGTTGAGAGCTTCCTTTTCTTTTTCTTTTCTTCCTTTTATTATTACTTCCATGGGTATAATAGCAAAAAGATGATGAAGATGAAGTGTAATACACCACAGATATCAGAGTCAGCGCGTTGTGAGTGTTCTTTCTTTGAGTGTTTGAAATTTATTTTGTGTGCGCCTGTTTCCTTGCACTGTGAAGTGTTAGTATGCATCAACAACTCGCCCAAGCTCAAGTATTGCTATTAAGACTTGGCGGGCTAGACAATCCGGAAGCAAGACTCGACTGCAGCGCTGCTAGTTCTCGTGACCGCCACTGAGCCCACGCCGCAGGCGGAGCTATGAAACTGAGCTTGCTCCAGTAACGTTGGTTTATACAGCAGGAGGTTAGTCTGCCAGAACATGGCGACATTGTTACCCACTGTAGATAAGCAATTTAGCCAGTGCTGTAAGACTGCTAGCCTGGGGTCTATAATGTGCACCACGCAGTAGTGATACACGACCACACGACCGCACACCGGTACGATGCTCATCCAGATCGAAACGGGCAGGGGTGGGGATTGAACCATGACAGAGCGCTTACTTACAAGTGACGTGTATTGAAGCAAAAGCTTGTACACTGCATTGTAAGAGCTGCCGGAGTCGACCGCCCACCTTTGCAGTTGCCTGCGGAAAGGCAACACGTGGTCTTGTATGTCGGACAGTTCTTCGCTCAGTGCGATATCGTTATGTACAGGCGTACTTTCGTGGCACTCTTCGTAATCACAAACTACTGACTGTGATTGGCAGCCAAAGGTAGTGCCTTGCAGCGAACTTGCGATTGTGATCAAATGGTCCTGTCGAGTGCTATCGCATGCAGATCCTGGAACTATTAAAAATTCAGGGCTCACGTAATTAACGGTTGGGGGAGGGGGAGGGGAGAGGGTGGGGGAGGGGAGGGGAGTAGTCCAACACCTCCTTGCAACTCAAGAACAAAGGGCGAGGGTAAGACGGGCCGGGGAGGAGGAAGCAGACGGAACGCTAAAGAGAGAAGGAGGTTTCCCCCTCCCTTCGCCAGCGTTCCGTCTGCTTCCTCCTCCCCGGCCCGTCTTACCCTCTCCCTTCGTTCTTGAGTTGCAATGGACTGTAGTGACTGTAGGGAGTTGTTGGTGGGAGGTAGGGGAGGGAGGGGAGGGGAGTTACAGGGAGAGCACGCCGACGCCGAACACTGCCTTTTCGTCGAAAAAGGGGCTCCTAATGCTAACACATTAAAATAATAAAAAGAATTAGAATAATAATAATATTAATATTAATAATAACAATAATAATAATTTTTATTTGCACAGTTGTACCGACTCGGAAGTCACGTCGTGCACGACTTAGATTATTTTAATATGGTCTAGAATAAATCCTTTAATAGACATTATGGGGATCACAATAGGTGCGTCGTCGTGTGGACATCCTCAGTACGTCCCATATGGATCTAGGACGTTCGTACCATTTGAGGACATCCTGAGGATGTTTTGTGTTGCCTGGGTGACGTCCGCCAGGTTTTGGCTGCGCGTGCTACTGCTATCAAAAACAGAAAGCTCGCGCTCGAGTCGGAACAGCAACTGTATTCTTTCCGACTAAACTCCTTTGTTGCGGTGTAATTTCAAGGACAAAAGCGATCATTTTCATTCAATCTCTCCCTTGCAAAATTCGATGACGTAACGCGGGGATCGCAGTACACCCGTATGACGATATTTGAATGCGGTTCATAGATTGGACCCGAGCATTGCGTGGGCACTCGATTTAGGCTCGTGATAATTGATAGCTCGAGAAGCATTCGAGTAGTGGCCCGTGTCCAATCGCTGCAACGACGACAATAGCCGAGCCATAACAATGTCTGGAACTCAGCGCGTGTCCTGTGCTTTGCCAACCCCAGCGCGTGGCTATGATCAACATTGGCGGCATATAATCGGCTCCAGATCACGTGGCCGCTTGTTCTGGCTGCGAGTTGAGGGCGTGAACGCTGCTCGTTGTTTTTTAATTTTTTTTCTGGGACTTCTAATGCTTCGGGTGAAAAACGAAGGCGTGTTTCATAGGTCATTAACGTCAGGGATCCGTTCTAAGCGGTATTTGCGCAAAGTAAAAAAATTGTTGCATAGCCCCTTTAACGATGGAGTGAAGCTAAGCCGTTTGATTCATGCGTGTGGTAATGATCCACAAGTTCTATCCACAATAACGTTGATCCACACCACTCATATCTTTATGCCTATTTGCTTAATCGCACTTGCCCGTTCCACGAGTGCGGCCACGGTCGGCCATCTCTTTGGTAAAGTTACATTATCTCCAGCCACACTATAGTAGTATGGTGGCGCAATCTACCGTACGTTTCGATTGGGTATACGTTTTCTACCCGCAGCTGAGGGGTCGCCAGGTGACTACGTGGAAACCTTGGGAAAAAATAAATATATTTTACCGAACGTATCCCTACTCGACAAAATAGCCGCAAAACACTGAATACTTACCAACGGTATGTTCTTGTCATTTCGCGATCGGGGAGGTTCGAACAGCCCGCCGCACAACATGACGGCACAGTCGACCTTCCTCTGTCGCATTCACTGAGTTTCAAGAATCTGCTTCGTCGAGCGTCTTCAATCAAGCACAAAATGTCATCGCCCACGGTACAGTAGTATGCTAGACCCACGGCTAGTTTTATGGCAGCCTGCCACCACAGCACTGTCCGCCATATTACCTGATGGCTAGAGATAATATAACTCTACCAAAAAGGTGGCCGACCGTGGCCACCAGTGGCGTAGGCTAGGGGGGTGGGGGTTTGGGGGGTCGAACCCCCCCCCCCCCCCGAAATGCCGAACCTATCCCCCCCCCCCCCCCCCCCCCCGCGCGGGCCCGCTTGCTCCAGTTGTGCACGGGGCGTGGATCAAGGGGGGAGTGCGGACTATGTCCAACTTACATGCTTTCGGGAAAAGTGTTTGTGGGGTAGAAAATGCTCATAAATAAAATAGGCAATATTTCTTCATTCATGTTTGTTTGATGGGATGCGGAACTTGATCTCAGATATATAGAGAACGGATATTTCGAAACATTTGTGGGGTGAAGGATGGCAATTTCTAGGCCAAGCATAACAAACTATCCTCACTAAAATGCACAGTTCAGTCAAACCAAAGCGAACATAATAAAACGAACACATGGTTATAATATAAAACAATGTCGGCGATGTGTTAAATGATTTGTAGAAACAACTGCACTGTAAGCAACAGGTGGCGCTGCGCTCACGCACACCTTGAGTACTGATCAGAATTACGTGCTTTCGACTAGAAATTAGCACGAATAAAAAGTAAGTGTGACTAGTTATTTCAGAAAGAAATTTGCAGGCTTTCTGATAGATTTTCAGATAGATTTGAGCCTGCAAATATCGGGCTTACTTTGTTGTGTTGGTCTATGCAAGGAGATATACGGTTAGCTGTAAGAACGTGCGGTTGACGGAAAGGTGAAGAAGAGTGATGTATCTTATGGAATAAAGAAAAACGTGCGATCCGCCCTCTGCTTTCTAGAAAGGCCAAATTTCGGGAGTCTCTTATGCCTGTTATACTGCTGGTAATGGTATAGTCGCGAGCAATAAACAGGGCGGCTTTATTTTTAAAAAAGTCTTCAATTGATTTCTTAAATTCGCAACTTTCATCGATGGTGGTACCACGGTGTGAGCATCACACTCCCTAGCTCCTGGATGATTGACTTCACAATAACGGTGCTTGCTTCCACCTTTCAGGCGTGAAAAAATTAAAGTAAGGCTCTAATGCTGCTCGTGTATAGCAAAAATAGAGTTACTTACGCGTCGCAGATCCCGCCTCGTACTGCTGTTCTACGACGATCATCCAGATGACAGTCATTTTGATAGGCACCAGCGCGCCACCCATAGGTCGTGGAAGTTGCGAATAGGCATGATGGGAGTTCCAAATGACTGACGCATATTCTGGTTTACTTCTAACTAGAATAACTTCTAACTATCGCGTAAATGCAAAACTACATTTACTCTCCATTAAAATAATGTGCCCATTCACTGCATCAACTACTCTGTGAGCCTTGGCGGCTCACTATAGACAATTGCAAGCATAGAGCGCCCGACGGGTTTACTACGGTTCAGAGAAGGCCATTTCATCGAAGCACGTTTTAGAGAATGGGCACGTTTTTTCGAAGCACGGTTTAGAGAAAGCAGAGCCTCAGTTTAGAGAAATGCCGTTTATCGAAAAGGGGACGCTTTTTTAAAAGAGGCTTTCCTACTTCTCGCGTGTATCACTGGTCCGCGTGTTAAGCCATGGCCCCCGCTGCGCTCCCGCCGCTTCGCGTTGGCAGTCTGCGGCGGCTCATTACAAAAATGTCAACTCACCTGATTTACCTGTACACGCCGCTTCGCGAGGGCCGAATTCGCTAAAAGGAGGCTCGTCGCCATTTTCTCTAAACTGGGTTCTCTATAAGGGTTTCGATAAACCTGGGTCGGTAAAACGGCGTTCGCTAAAACGAGCTTCTCTCGTTTTAGCGAACGCCTCCGCCGGCGCCCCGACTGGGTGTAGAAATGATGAGGCCACTAATAACTTGGAGAAACTAAACGTTTAATGGGGCGAACTTGTGCTTCCCAAAATTAGGAGGTTAGCGTCGCAGGCGTCGATGTCGGCGAAACAGCAGGATCGAGCGCTGCGGCGAGACTGCCCTCGGACAGCCACGCGAAGATCATTCTGTACCCGCCTGGGTTTCTGGAGCATTCAACGTAAAACGTTCGGCGCGTAGAACATTCATACCTCCATCAGACGACAAGGCTGTTGAACTCACGCGAACGTTAAATTGAAATTTTAAATGTTAGGTTAGGTTAGGTTAGGTTAGGTTAGGTTAGGTTAGGTTAGGTTAGGTTAGGTTCGGTTAGGTTAGGTTAGGTTAGGTTAGGTTCGGTTAGGTTAGGTTAGGTTAGGTTAGGTTAGGTTAGGTGATCAACCCTGGGGCCGCCGCGCGAAAGCCAAGCACGGTAACCATTCGGCCACGCACGTGCTCGCTCGGCGACGCGCTTGGCATTATTTCCCCCTTTTAAAATGCGAATCGCCCCGATGCAACACGAAATACAACAGTGCAAATAAAAAACGTTCAGCTTTTCCACTCTCGTGAAGAAGGTAGACCAGCGGAGCTGGACTCGATCACTGTTTGCTTCTTCTTCGTCGTCGTCTGTTTTTCGCACTGTTTCCTACGATGAATTCCCACCAGCGCGCCCAACTATCTATTCTTCTATTATAGATGGAAAGGTTGCCGCCATCTACGAGCGACGGCGGAAACCATACTGGTTGTGTGTTTGCCGCCGTCGCTTATAGATGGCGGTAGCTGTCCAGGTAGGTTGTGTCGACATAGACGCCCTAGTGAAAAATACATCAGGCCGAGGCCTGGTGTGACTTGATGTTACACCAGACTTTTTCACAGATGTGATTTGGGACATTTCCTGGTGTTCTGGTGTGACACCAGAAATCTGGTGTGTTGGTGTGACACCAGAAGTCTGGTGTTCTGATGTGACACCAGCAATCTGGTGTTCTGGTGGGACATCAGGTTTTGTTGTAGTGTGATACCAGAGCACCTGTTGACTGGGTGTCGCTTTACTCACAAAAAAGGGTACAATGATAAGTTTGACAACAACGCTGCTGTCATATTACTTTATCAAAAAAAGCAAAAAAGCACAACAGTAAAACTTCGGAAGCTTTACTGTTGTAGGGAGTGGCCGCGATCAACTGGGGTTTGTCCGGAGCCACGCCCTGTCGTTCTGCAATTATTGGCCTTTGAGCTTGCGGTTGACTCGTGTCTTAGTTACGCTGATCCGTTCCGCGTTCCCCTCCGCGCCAGAAATCTCCTCTTCGAAGGCATCACATTCGACAGATGGCTGGATTTCCTTGTCCAGCTCTTTCAGGGAAGCTTCCTTAAGTAGAAGAATATCAAATGTTTCTTCGAGCTCACCGATGTCGGTTGGATCCGTGGCCAGCAGGACGCCAATCTCGTTGATGATCTTTGTTGTGGCGGCTCGCAGGGTAATCCTCTTTCGCTTCAGGCGGTCGACGCCCTCCTCGCGCGTAGTAGGCATGATCTGGCCGTTAATTCCCGGTTTTCGGCACCAAAAACTGTAATAATTACTAGCTTTCTTTGTTGTTTTGCTACCAAACCAAGCTCGTCGGAAGTCAGGAAAGCGCACCAACACACATCTTTTCGGCTTCGACTCACAAAGAAGACTTCTTCATTTTCTCAAAACTTAAACAAGAATACCGGCGGAAAGGGAACGAGAAACCCTCGAAGAGGCGAGCCGGCGAGCGCCCCAAGCTGCTCAAGGCCACCCGGGAAAGTGCTCGGGACGAGGGGGACACTTCTTGAGCACAAAGGAGCCCGCCGCGGGGTCTCCGGTGACCACCAAGACGGGAGAAGACAAGGCACCCCGTCGGGGGACGGGGCGGCACACAAACTAATAGAAAACACGCTCGCGGACGGGGGGAAAAGTCAACAAAAACACAACTCTGGTGTCACATCAAACTGCGTGGTGTGCACACCAAGCTGCCTGGTGGGCACATGAGCCCTTGTGGTGTGACACCAGACTCTCTTGGTGTACCCATCAGGCTGATGTGCGGGTACACCAGCATTTCTGGTGGGCACATCAGACTGGTGTGCTCGATACACCAGCATTGCTGGTGGGCACACCAGATATTCTGGTGTCACACCAGGATTCTCTGATGTCACACCAGGATTGCCTGGTGTATTTTTCATTAGGGCGGACACGATCCTGAGGAACCTAGCCCTTAACAGCTCCGCTGTAAGAAGTCCGCAGTCCTATCGAGTGTAGATTGGCTTGAGTCAAACGACGTGAACCCCATTGGGTCGCGGTAGGCGCCGTGATTAGGCTTGCATTCCGTCAACCACCACTTTGTAGTTGAGCTCCCCGAGGCCACTAGGTACCTTGTATGATCCAAAGTACCGTTTCAATAGATTCTCGCTGAGGCCGCGGCCACTTATAGGCGTCCACATCCAGACAATTTCTCCGGGCTGGAAGTGGACGTCCCGGCAACGAAGGTTGTAGAGGCCAGCGTCGACGCATTCCTGGTCTTCAATCCGGAGTCGGACGAGCTGGCTGACTTCTTCGACCCGTTGTGCAATCACCTGGGCGTCGTCGCTTCGTCGTCGCTTTGTCGTCAGCTGGATCGTGGGGCTGCATCGCGTCGAGCATTGACGTTACCTTGAATGAATAATGAATAATAACTTTATTCAACATACAAGTATGGTGGGAGTTGACGAAAAAAAGCTGCACGAGCAGCTTGACTGGTCCTCAGCTCCCCACAGGTACCAGCTGGAAAGGTGTACCATGTACCAGCGGGAAAGGTATAAGTCCAGTTGTCTCTTTAACCGGCGTGTTGTAGGTGACCATGACGTAGGGAAAACCTCGTCCCACGTCTTCTGCACTACGTCGACGTACATGGAAATCATCTCGGCGATTGTCTTGTTGTGTCGCTCCGTCAGCCCGTTGGTCTGCGGGTGGTACGCAGTGGTATGACGGTGCTAGTGTGACTGAGACAAAGGATTTCTTGGGTCAGCTGTGTCATGAACGATGATCCGCGGTCAGCGATCAAAACCCAGGGGAAGGCACCATGTCGAAGGACGATGAACTCGAAGAAACACTTGGCGATTTCCACGGCAGTTTCCTGTGGAAGGGCTTTCGTTTTGGCGTATCGTGTGAGGTAATTGGTTGCCACAATGATCCACCGGTTGTCTTGCGTCGACGGAAGGAATGGTCCAAGCAGATTAATTTTAAGCTGCTAGAACGGTGCGGTCGGAGGCGCAATTGACTGCAGGGGTCCCGCCGGCATGGTTAGCGGTTTCTTGCGCCGCTGACACACATGGCGCAATCGGACGTAGAAATGGACAGCCTACGGCAGCTTTGGCCAGTAGTATAGTTATCGCGAATCTTAGCGTATGTCCTGCTGTATCCAAAATGTCCAGTTGTAGTATCGCCATGGCAGTCTAGGAAAACGTCTTCACGAAGGCCACTGGGAATCACCAATAGACCCATCCCGAAACTACTCCCTCTTCAGGCAGATATTAAAACCCTGCACAGTGACGTGCGCAAAGTACACCATTAATGTGGCAAGACTATCACTTGTATAATACTGTTCTTAACTGAACTACATATAAGCGACTGACTTTCTATTTTTATGGTGTCTTTTGCACACGCAGCTGTGCAGTATTTAAAACTCTGCCAGAAGAGGGCGTGATTTCGGGATAGGTCTATACCCGCGCGGAGTTGCTGGTGCCGAAGTTCTCTTTGTAGAGTACAGCCTATACCAGCAAAATGTTGGCAGGGTCCTGGAGAAGATACTGGGGACCGCGCCTCCTCCGCCCTCCAAGTGCTCAATTAGCCCCGCGGAGTTGAGGGTCGCCCTCTGCAGTGCTGCCAGTCACGCATATGTTTACGGCACCCATGAAAACCTCGTCGTCGTCGTCGTCGGCAGTGCTGGCGGGAGTTGACGCGACGGGGGCTCTCGAGAGACGGTCGGCGTCGCTGCGCTCGCGGCTGGACTTATACATGACAGTCATGCCGAATTCTTGCTATCAGAAACTCCAGCGAGCGAGGCATCCTGACGGGTCTTTAATGTTGGCGAGCCAACAGAGCGAATGGTGGTTTGTGACCACTCGGAATGGGCTCCCGTACAGGTACAACCGGAACTTGATTATCGCCCATACGAGGGCAAGGCATTCATTCACAGTCGTCGAGTAGTTGCTCTCAGCCTTTGAAAGTGTCCGACAGGCGTAGGCAATTACTCGGTCTATGCTCTCCTGCAGTTGGACCAGCACCGCTCCGAGTCCCGCGTTACTTGCGTCCGTGTGAATTTCGGTCTCCGCAAATTGCTAGAGATATCCGAGGATGGGAGGCGTCTGGAGTCTTCGCTTCAGCTCGTCGAAGGACGGTTGCTCCTCTTTTGTCCACTCGAACTTTACGGCTTCTTTTGTGAGATGTGTCAGCGGGGCGGACGGCCCTGCGATATCTTGAACAAACCACCTACAGTATGCACAAAGTCTGTGAAATCTTCGCACAGCCTTCTTGTCGGACGACGGCGAAAATTCTTCCACGGCGCGCGTCTTCTTGGGGTCAGGGCAAACACCTTCATTGCTGACAGCGTGACCCAAGAATTTGAGTTCAGCGTAGGCGAAACGACACTTTGTGGGCTTGAGAGTCAGTCTTGCGGTTTTGATGGCGCGAAGCATGGCCCGAAGGCATCTCAGGTGTTCGTAGAATGCCCGTGAAAATACGATGACATCATTGAGGAAACGAGGCAGCTCTGCCATTTCAGACCTGCTAGCAAGGTGTCTATATCGTCTACTTGAGTCCATTCGTTTTAGGCGCGAAGCTCCTTAGGGTCTAGCCTTGTCCGTCCGTCCATCCGTCCGTTCGTCCGTCCGTGCTCACATCGATTGCCATCACATCTGTCTTCTTAAAAAAAGAAAAAAATGTTTGCGCAGTCGACATGATTCGAACCTGTGCGGGGAAACCCCAATGGATTTCTAGTCCATCGCCTTAACCACCCGGCCACGACTGCGGGACGAGTAGGGGGCTCTGAGATGTGATAGTAACTCAAGAGCTGGGGATGTCATGGATGAAACGTTGCATGTAGCCACTCAACGTCAATACAGGAGAGGGCGCTGTGGTCAAATGCGCATATAATCGCGTTAAACTTTGCATGCATTGGCTCGACGTTTATAAACGAGAGGGCGCTGCGGTCAAATGCTCAAATGCGTATAATGGGGAGGAGATCGAACAGCCACGCCTCTAGCGGCACGCTTCAGCTGTGGGGACAACAAAGCGAAGTTTCTTGTTTTGTTTTTGATCAGCGATATCGAAGATGACGATTCGAAGACCGCTCCTCGTGCGACCAATGCGCTGGTAAGAGCGAAGCGCCCGTGCCCAGATCGTGCATGACGAGTTTCAATTTCTTTGTTATACCGTGTTAGTAAACACCGGGCTGTGCGGACAACAAGCTCGGTAAAGCGCCCCCTATAGTTCGATCTCCTGCCCAATAACCACGTTCCATACCACACATTCTCTTTCTGACATGAACCGTTGACTTAAAGGGATACTGAACCATAGAATTTAGTGTCCATAATAAGTGGCGCACGTTCTTTCCACGAGCCAGCAGCCGCCGGTGTGCGCGAGCACACGCAACAAAAATGACGTCAAAGATCTCCATTCGCGGTTAAGATGGCAGTGAAATGCATGGGCTTCGGGCGAAAGGAGAATAAAGACAAGTTTTTCATCTATACAGTGGTGTCTGGTGTAAAAGGTAAGCGATTAATTGGTCTAAGAAGCATGTAGCTTTCACTTGTAGAGATGAAAAGCCTGTCTTTATTCTCCTTTGGCCCGAAGCCCATGCATTTCACTGTCCTCAAGCGCTAATGGAGGTCTTTGACGTCATTTTTGTTGCGAGTGCTCGCGCACACCGGCGGCTGCTGGCTCGTGGAAAGAACGTGCGCCACTTATTATGGACACTAAATTCTATGGTTCAGTATCCCTTTAAGCGGTGGAGATGCGTTCCCACGGCTTCTAGCGGATCCAAGCTGATCCGCTAGAAGAACCACTGGCTCTGCATTTCACCGACCATAAAGCTGTAATATTGAGGTCGAAACGCAACCCGGAACTCAGCACTACCTATGAGCAATAAAAAAAAAATCAGCACCATCAGCACTACCTATGAACAATAAAATCAGTATCACCAGCACCACCAGAGCTTCGCCCAAATCAAAATCATTCACCACGTGGAGATGCGGTCATTTTTTGTCATCTACAATAGGTGGTATTCACTGAGCCTGCAGGTTCGATTTTGCCAGGGAGCGCCACTGTCGATCCGCCATCTTCGAGGTCGCGGTTTGACTGGCTTGGGTACGCGGTCGTACGTTAATTTCATATAGTTGAAGAAGCTTCGTTGAACAAAAGAGAGAAAAAGGTATATCTCGGGGGCGGGCCGTTTTAGTTTCCTTGTTGACGCCGAGTACCGTGAGCAAAGGCTGAACCGCATGTAAGCAATTTAGCGAGCGACAAGACGAGACGAACGACGGCGACAGTGACGAGACAAGCGACGACGACCCGCTTCGCTGTCGCTTGGTCACTCGCGCGATGAGGCAAACCGCATGAAAACGACGGGAGCAAGCGACCAAGGCGATTAGCGACGTTTTCTAGAAATCCAAAAACCGAGCGACGCGACGACTGACCGTGAGAAATCTCTGTCGCCTGTCGCCGACTCCCGTCGCTGTCGCCGTCGCTCGCCAAATCGCTTACTTGCGGTTCACCCTTCAGTGTCGCTCGTCGCGTAGCTCCGTTTTGGGATATCTAATAAACTTAGCACTCATCGCCTTGGTCGTGTGCTCCCGTCGCTTTCATGCGGTTTGCCTCGTCGCGCGAGTGACCGAGCGGTAGCAAAGCGGCAGCTAAGCGGATCGCCGTCGCTTGTCTCGGAGCTCGCCAGATCGCTTGCATGCGGTTTTTAAATCGCTTGGGCTAATGAAAAATGCGGCGCATTTTTCATAAGCTGCGCACTCTGTGAGCCGCACGGTATGTTTCTGCACAGGAACGAACTCCGAAGGCACGACGTATGTACGACACAGAGGCGATGGAGCAACACGGTTACACGGCCGTAGTGCAGAAAATCCGCTAGAGAAAACAATAAAGAAACTAGCAAAACAAAACAAAGAGTAATCACACCGTGATACAAAAGCACCAATGTAGAAAAATCAGTTCTTGCAAGAGCTACCTACCGCCGTGGGCACGGCGCGCGACACGGAGCGCTGCAAGGAGCCGAGGAAGCAACGCGGCCGCGGTGAACGAGTCCGATAGCGATAAAAACGAACTAAAACACACAAAACATACTCCTACGGCACTTCAAAAGCAACAAAGTATAAGAATAACCTCTAGTTTTGGTAAAAAATACCCTTCAAAGTTGTAAAATGCTGCTAAACCACGCTCAAAACATCCGGCCAGACGACACCCGCGATAGAAAGAGACCTCGAAGATGGCGACCGTGGTGGGCGATGCCAGCGAACCTAGCGAGTGACGTCAAGTGAATGTCACCTATACCATACACATTATTTTTTTTTTTTACAATCTCTTCATTACAACCTCCCAGCAGTTCTAAATATATGGTGTTTTAATGAGAGAATATATAATTCTGATTTCGAAAGCTGATTTACGTACATGTTTGATCTTTTTATTATATAGGGTGGCTCAAGTCACCAGGCTCGATCTAAAATGGACCGTAAAAATCGACGCCTGCACGTAGCAATCTAAACTTTTCGTCAAAGGTGTATTTCACAGGTAGTTTTTTTCTTGTAAAATTTCAAAGCGTAGTTTTCTTTCTGTAAAAAATAAGGCCAGGAAACTTGCCTGGGTCAACGGCGGGCGGTGATGCAGACGCCCAAGTCGATGTGCGGGGTGTGTTTGACGCTCCTATTGATAGATGGCGCTACCTCCTTGTTTCGGTCAGAGCTCTGGTTTCGGTTTGCTTTTAAAGAAATATCGAAAGTGCCCGCGTCGACCGTGGTTTATTGACACGAACCTAATCTTTTTTTGTAATCTACCTTTGGCTTAAAAATAAATGCAGACAATGATAGCACAACTTAAAGTAACAAAAATAAAAGAAATCGCGGTTGCATGACGACAACGTTGACGGCGCTCTTGCAGCCGGCGGATTTCGTCTGCGTGTCGTCTGCTTTCTTTCGCTGGTCGGTTGCATCCTCGGAGGCTGCTTCCGAGATCTTTTCTGTCATGGTTGGTGACAAAACAGCCACAATTCGTCACCTCACCGTCCAAGAGAGGGCACAGGTAGTCCTTTGGTTTACAGAAACCAGGGGTATTGAGGCAAGTGAGATCGAAGTTTCGAGCCACTTTTCGTAGGCGTCCACCCACCCGTCGGACTGTCATGCGCTGGGTACACCTATTCAACACGGAGAACACTGTACAGACCAGGCTGCGAGTACTCGAAGAGAGGTCGCCACAGCAGAACAAACGTCACGCCGTGCTTGCGGCATTTGCTTTGAACCCACGCCTGTCCGTGTGACAAGTCGCAAGACAACTTGGCATCAGTAAAAGTTTCGTCTGGATGGTGATCCGTCAACAAATGTATACGTTCAAGCCGCAGGTCCTGTTCGAGCTGCAGCCATATGACTATGAACGGCGAAAGCAGTTCTGCGTGGACGAACTTGGGCGCATCTCCACAAACAGGAACCACCTTCCGTTTCTGCTTTTCACGGACGAAGCTATTTTTCATCTGGATGGGCACGTGAAAAAGCAGAACACCCGCTGCTGGTCCGAGACAAACCCCCAATGGATCATTGAAGAGGCTGTCCAGTCACCAAAGGTCGTAGTATGGTGTGGAATTTGGAGGGAAGGCGTTGTAGGTCCATTCTTTTTTGAGGGCACGGTCACCGGCGACGCCTACCTTCGCATGCTCGAACAGGATGTCTTGCCGGAGCTGGAAGCTTCGCAAATGCAAAGGGAGGTGTGCATCTTCCAGCAAGATGGAGCACCCCCGCATTACGCCACCACAGTGAGAGACTGGCTTGACAGAACCTTTCCCGGCAACTGGATGGGTCGAGGGTCACCGACAATGCCCTGGCCCCCACGGTCCCCTGACCTGACAATTTGTGATTTTTTTGTTTGGGGTTTTTTGAAAGCCCAGTTCTACGCAGTTCGCGTGCACACGATGGCGGAACTAAAAGAGCGCATTCTATCCGCCTTCGATGCGATCACAGACAACATGCGGGAGGCAGCCTTCAGGGATTATGAGCGAAGACTGCACAAGTGCCTCCAAGTTTGAGGTGGACATGTGGACTGAAGACAACTAGAACTCAAGAGCACATATCTTTCCATTTTGCACATATGACCAGCGGCTTTGACAACCTCGAAAACCGCGAGCTGCTGCTGACAGGCCCTTTTCAGAGCCATTAATTGCTGTTTATCTGGAGTTTGCTTTGGCAGCCTCCCGTGTCTCAAAAATGCGGTCTAAATAGCGTCCAAAGTGACGCATTGTGGCTGTTTTCTCATCAACCGCGACAAAAAAAGGTCTCGGAAGCAGCGTGTGAGGATGCAACCGACCAGCGACAGAAAGCAGACGACGCGCTGACGAAATCCACCGGCTGCAAGAGCGCCGTCAGCGTTAGGAGCGTCAAACACACCCCGCACCTCGACTTGGTCGTCTGCGTCGCCGCCCGCCGTTGACCCAGGCAAGTTTCTTGGCCTTATTTTTTACAGAAAGAGAACTACGATTTGTAATCTTACAAGAAAAAACCGACCTGTGAAATACACCTTTGACGAAAAGTTTAGATTGCTACTTGCAGGCGTCGATTTTTACGGTCCATTTTAGATCGAGACTTGAGCCACCCTATATTTGGGTGTTTTTATGTATTTTTTTTTTTTATATTTTGCTGTTGTATTGATGTTGGTATTGTATAATGCAAAATTAGATCTTTTTTTTCTTTTTTTTGCCTTTCTCGGAGCAGCTGTTCTTCCGAACCTTGTCATGCTGATTTTAGCGGCTGTTTGTCCGGGAGACTCCTCCAGTGTACATCCGGCAAAAAATGAACTGTGATGAAGCGACTGATTTTGGTCCTTTAAGAGTGTAAATAATAATGTATCCTACCAGGTACAACTGTTTCATTAGTTAATCCATCGGAGTTTCCTCTAAGCATTTTTTACGTGTTTATTATTATATTTATTCAAGACACTCATATACAAATAATGTTCGGACCCCTCAAAAGCATAGTAAATCAAATGTTGAGAACACAGCAGCTGCTCGATTAGCAAGGCAAGCCCGACAGTGCACTATGATGATTGTTAACTTGTCAGATGGCAATCTTCCTGAGAATCTCTTTGAGATTGTATGAGGAGTAATATGGTGTCAGCGGCGAACAGGGCAGCCTGTGTTGACGATGGCGCTTCGCTTGAACAGTCTGTTTACCAGGCTGTTTTCGAAGCACAGAGCTTCCCCGCCCCTCTTGAATTGGGACTCCTGCATAGACAAAAAGTGAATGCAACATCTGTTAGAATACAGACCTTTTTAGTAGTTTCAAGAAGAAAACGATAGAGTCAAAAAATAAGTTCCGCGCACTCGGCATTAACCTCCATTTTCTGTTGTGCACCGCCATTTTCGTTCACGATCGTTACGGATTGAAAGTGAAACTTTCCAAGCTTTCTGCGCACTTTCCCAGTGCTTATAACCCAGGTGATAGATGCTGAGTCCCTGAGGTATAAACTTCAGGCTCGGCGATCTGATATTCCGCACAAGAAATGCGACTGCGCACGCTCAAAATTGGCATTCCACAGCGCAGTAAGCAAGGATGACAGATCTCGCAGAAAAAAGTTTTCGAAGTGGTCTATGCTGTGACAGGTAGCTGAGGTGATATCGTGCTGCTCTCTAGAGAACTTTGTGTAAAATTTTCGGAGGAAGAAAATGATTTTCCTGCAATTTCAGATTAAGCTTCAGATAAATAGAAACAATAATTTTAGGCACTTAAGACAGCCGAAGTAAAGTTCCCTTGAATCGTGCCTTATTTGGTAGTTTTGGAACACAAAAAATAGCCCAGAAAGAACACCAAAAACTCGGGCCATAAACATTTGGTTGCAAAATTATATTTGGATATCGCCCTTGCGATGCACTCTAGAGTAAAGAACCTGATGCTTGAACTAACGACGAATTTAGCGGTTTCGGTGTTATTACACATAAATAAATTACAGTTACTATAGCATATCTGAGAATATGTTCATTACTAAAATTGCAGTAGCTTCAATTTTTGTTCGATGTGAAATTGTTAAATTTACGTTGAAAAAAGCTTTGGCTCCTTTTACATCTCGACAACAATGTGTAATTTCTGTAGAATGCTTCTCAATGATGTATAGAGCCTTACTGCTATAATTGTCCAAAGTAAGCTCTCAATAATGTATGCAAAATGCTTACCGAGTGGCTAGACAACAAAACTAAATCACTAGTTACACAAAAATTAACAAAATAAATGAATTAATACAGCGTTCCAGAGATGCGGGCAACGATAGTTTATTCACCAATCAAGGAAGAATCTCCAAAATTCTGCCTTAAGGAATGGTTCAATATTAACATCAAAATAAAACAAATAGTACTGTTCTAGCATGAGCACATCAAATTCCCATTATCAAGGTCTTGAGTGTATTTGGAACGTCTTCTGGAAGTTTTGGTTAAAGCGAATTGAAAGGGAATTGGCTTATAGAAAAATAAATTGTAAAAATTAAGCGGTGTTTTTTTTTTTTTTCAGATAAACTTGTTTCTTGGGCTTAAACGCCGTCATCAAGATCTATCTTTTCTGACTTTTACATTCGGCATTTTAGGCTCCTATAAAGGGGCACAATATTTGTGTGGTTAAAGGCAGATTTCGGCTATTGATACTTTCACATGATCCACTTGACTTTTATCGATAAAAATGAGCACGCTGAATTTTGCGAGATTTCATTTTGCGTTCTTACAGCTGTGGCAAGAATACCGCTAAAAACAAGAGGGGAAGGGGGAGCCTCTGAAACTTCACCGGGAGTTTAAAAATTGGTAATGCATGACATTTCAAAAATTAACAAATTTTGCATCTTTATTTTAAAGAAAGATTTTAAAAAAACGAAGCACATTCCACACATCACAATATAGACGTAGGTTCAAAGAAAAGATATTTGTCCCACCTATGCCTGCTACTTTTCAAGATATGAAACATCGAATTGTGGATGCTATGAATTCAATAATTCGGGACCAGTTGATTCGTGTGTGGCAAGAATATGTCAACCGTTTTGATATTTCTAGCGCGACGTGTGGTTCTCATGTTAAGTACGAAGAACCTCGAAGACCATAGAACTTTGAACCTGCCCCTGTACAGCAATGTTCGGAATGTTTTTTTTTTTTTTTTGCATCTTATTCAAAATAAAAATTTAAAATATGCTCTATCTAACTAGCCCTGCATGATAAACCAATCATTGGCGTACCAAAACGACCTATAATTTTTCAACTAAGACTAGCCGACAGTTTTGGTACTGCAGTATTTGTTTTGCTTTCCTGAAAGCGTTTGAGAGTCTGGAAAATAAAAAAAGCTTGTATATTAAAGATTGTCATGATAAAGCAAATTCCATCATGGTGCTTAACACGTACCATCCGGTTCATTGAGCCCAAGCAGAATGTGGACTTGTCCACTGCAATGG
Organism: Ixodes persulcatus; assembly: GCA_013358835.2. Classification (NCBI taxonomy): domain Eukaryota; kingdom Metazoa; phylum Arthropoda; class Arachnida; order Ixodida; family Ixodidae; genus Ixodes; species Ixodes persulcatus. The sequence continues at coordinate 1,023,281 of JABSTQ010010262.1, forward strand.
CCCACTTGCTGTGGTCTTCAGTCGTGTTGAAGGCGATGAAACGACTTTGGTCCAGGTTAAGCTTGACGGAGTCCACGTCGGTTACGGTGTAGTTCGAGTTGCAGTCATTGGGCAACTTGTCTCCAGCCCCATTGCGCCATGACTGGACTACCAGGTCGTCTTTGATTTGGCCGGTGAGTATCGACGAGTAAATGTCTGGAAGTCCAACATCGTGAACAATGTAAATCATGGTAGATGCTCAAACTGGGTCGGTGCGTTGACGGCAGTTCTTTCACACGTCAGTAAAGCGATATGTACGGTGCCTGAAGCGCGTCTTCGACTGATGTGTTTAGCTTGCTATGCCGGCAATGCATCGAAAGTGGTTCCCAAAATTACAGCAAGCGACGTCACAGGGAACGGTGTGTAATGCTGTGGGATGTCACGATCCCGGGAGTTGGTAATGGAAGTCCGGTGAAAAGTACGAACGAGCGCGAGTGTCGCTCTTGTCCCGGCGCCCCAGCTCATGGCTAGTGAGGTTTCCGTGGACGGTCAAGCAGAATAGCGACCTCAACAGACGTCTGACACATCCAGCTTCGCTGCTGTGCCACCGCCAGGATGGCGACAGGCGACGCCACGACACTTGTATGACGTCATCAGGCGAAAATCGCGGGACCACATTTAGACACGCTTTAAACAGACCATCGGAGATTCGTCCCAGGTGTGTAGTAATAGCGCACTACAGTAGTGCTCGATTTTGTACGTCATCTATCGCTGGCCAGCGCGGGCCACAGATCGGATAAGAGTGCTGTGTCAATGTACACCTGGGACTCATGTTCAATAATTGAGAAGACGACTAGCCTAAGAGACACTGCACTCGTGCCCGAAGAGTGTCTTCCGCTGGTTTCCGGTACGTGACGTAAAAAAGGATGGAACTGCTTCCTCTTGTCTACAGCGGAGCAGCGTCGCTAGACTGAGTGAAACGTTTTTTGACGCACATAGACCCGCGAGTCCGTGTCTACCACGTGCGCTCGCTTTTAATGGATGAGTTTTAAGTTTGGAACCTGAAAAATGTTGATAGATATAAATTTGACCTAGACATTGAGGTTTTACTTAATGGGAACGCCATATTTCGTTGCAAATATCATGATTGCTTGGTGGTTCAATGTGCCAGCATTCATTCAGAAAACAAGTGTCCTTTAGTAGACCCGCCACTCACCAGATAAGTTTTGGAAATTTGCTAGACAACATACTAGAAATAGTACTCACGGTATCTGCCTAAGAGGTGATTCTGATTATCTGTCTAACCCGAAGAATATTGCTAACTCTTTTGCAAGTGACTTCAGTGGTTGTTTTTCCATTCCCCTATAAATGTTTTTTCATTGAGAACGGCGTATGATGCATGCGTTATCGGTCTGCTTTGTTTCTCTCTGTGCGATGGCAGCAAGACAGGATCAGTTTCGGTTTCTTTTTCACCAAGCCCTTTGTTGTGTGGCGCTTTTATAGCAATATGTGATGTAAATGCGCGTTCTATAAATTGATACAATATAATGAACCTCGAGAGTGAAATTTAAATATAAAATTAATCTCGAGAGTATTATCTAATGTAAATGTTTGAAAATTAAAAAAAGAAGAAAAAGCTAGGTACGAGCAGAATATTGCTTCGCCATCGACAACAACTCCTTCCAGTCCCGCGCAGTCAAAACTAGGGATGTCGCGAACCTGCCCAGGTTCAAGTTCGAATAAGTTTGAGTTTTTCGAACTTTCAACGTGATGTTCGACAAAGGTTTGACTGAAGCTCTACTTTCGTGCGCATGCGCGAAAAAAAAAAAAAAAAAACTAGTTGACCTGTTTGGCGGAGGAAAAGTGCAATATTTGTTGGGTTTATTGGCATGACTGGTTCGCATTAATAATTAATGAAAGCGTTAAAAGCGCATATTTTCGCTTTTGTATGATGTAAACATTGGTAACCATTTTATAAAATATAAAATAAACTACTTTCTAAATTTTTTGTTTCCTAAAATTCGAAATATTTGTTTAGCAGCCGGGCAACTCTGTCCATAAGTCAAACTTCTTCAAACTTTAGTGAAATTTCGCAGGTTTCCGGATTAAAGGGTCTTTCTACTGGCGGAAATGTTGTCACGGCACGCAGGGAGCGCTTGCTTTCTGAACACTTTGAACAGTTACTTTTCCTACAGGATAAGTTGTAATGGATGCATTACTAGAAGCATCTTTAGCTCGCTGCAGCCCAGTACAATGCAGTTGCATTGGTTTCTTTTCAAAAGGCAATAAAACCTGCAGTTACCTCTTGTTTTGCAATTTTTTTTATTACAAGACACATATTCGATATTCGATTCGATATTCGAAGCCCGTTTTTTGTCTTATTCGTATTCGATTCGTATTCGAAAATTTCAATATTCTCACACCCCTACTTTGTACCCTTCTTGGTTATTCAGTACTTTTTGTTTGCAATCGCGGTTAATTGGACGGTATTTATTTTGACCTCTCGAAGGCCTTCGATAAAGTGAACCACGCTTTGCTATTGCACAAATTTCCAAAAAATGGGGTTCTTCCTGTGCTTTTAAAATTACTTGAAACCTACCTGAGTGACCGTCACTGTGTTCCGTTATCGGGAGTACCACAGGGCTAAAATTTGGGTCCACTTTTGTTTCTGATTTTTATCAATGACATATCTACTTCTTTTTGAGCATTAGTTTGATAGACGACTGCGGCCTTCTTCAAAGTGACGCATCGCATATTTTAAACTGGTGTCAGGAAGATTGCTTAATCAGTAATCCAGAAAAAACTAAGGTCTTGTCTTTCAGTAATAAACGTGAAATTGTGCATTATTCGTACTCACTAGGTGACAAATGTATCTTCATCGCTTCGTGATCTTGGAGTTTACATTGATACTACTCTTTCGTTTGGATGCCCTGTCACCTAAATTGTTTGCTCGGCATATAGATTACTGGGAAGGATTAATCGATAAACTAGAAAGTTTGTGAATTATGCTTGTCTCCTTCATTTATTTTGTTTTCTTATCAGATATAGACTCGATTTTGGTTCGATAGGGTGGAATGCGCTCACTGCACATGATGCAGCCAAAATAGAGTCAGTTCAAAGACGCCTAGTGCGTATAACCAATGACAAATACCTTGGCCGTAGGCATTTTTACAACTATGAAATCCTGCTCGAAAAATTAGGCCTAGAGTGTCTACCCCTCAGAAGAGTATCGCGCGATGTTGCCTTTTTACATAGAATAGTTCACGGGGGCATTGATTCAACACTTTTATGCACATTGAATTTGAACGTAGCGGCTAGCTCAAATAGGAGAGCCCTCACTTTTATCTTCACAATCAACACATGATATTACCAACAACGAGAATGCAGATATGTGTAAACAGTCCTGGGCATGAAAATGTTGACATTTTTTCATAACTGCGTAAATCTCAATGGACAATTAGATGAGATTATTTTCCGTCGTTAGCAATGCACTGTCGTGCATGCTAGTTTGATTGTTATTTGCATCTCTTAAATAAGTATTGCTGAGCACGTTCTACAACTGCAGAACTGCTTCACTGTGGCACATTGCAGACCATGATTGGTTGTTTAGTGGCACAAGTACAGGCTTTATGAAAATGATGCTGATGATGATGATGCCTTTAATGTAAGCGTTTTAAGATATATGGCATACTGAATTTTTACAATTTCCTAACGCACAGCTCATTTGACCTAAAAAAAATGACGCAACGCGAAATAGCCATTTTAAGAACAAGTACCTTTGTGGCTGAACGAGGGATCGGTTGACTGTATCCACTTTCGGGGCGGGAGTACTGCAGTACACTGGAATACCTCCTATTTTATGTGCCAAGATGCCTACCGCGTCGTTTGGCGAGAAAGATAATGCTTGTTGCTATGGTCACGTCATCGCTCGCGCTTGCAAAGAAAATTGAGGTGCTACCCGCGGAAGAGGTCATCCGCGATGGTGACACTATACTCTACACACTACACTTTATAAAAAAAGTGGGACGGCATGTGTCAGCGACACGTCTATTGTACTTCATAGTAATGAATTTCAGTTTTTGAATGATCGGGGAAAATATTAATCAACTTTTACGTGGTGCTGCTTTGCCTGTCGCATGTATATATATGTCTGCTTTTCCTAACGAAAACTAGTTGAAAGTTAGCGCCTGTCCTGTATACTTCTTGTCCTTGTCTTTTTTGCTATATTTTATATGTTTCACTAAGATGAACCAACTAGCCCAACAACGTACCCTACTGAACTATAGACGATTTGCACACGCGCCAGGTTACAGCCGCCATTGCTGACCTTCTCTTGTCTTACCAATATACCGAGCCACTAAAAACGGGCGTTGAAGAGTCTCCAGAAAGGTCCATGCTGGGGAGAATGACACAGTAAAATCTAAAATGGCAAAAGCCTGGCGTGCTGTGGTAATGCCGAAGTGAAGTAAACGGAATAAGAGGAAACAAAACCTGAAGGTCGCTTATGGCGGTGCCCATGTACAGCTGCTGCAAAGCGTCTATACTCACTGACAGATTGAGAAAGGCAGTGAGAAGCTTATTTTGTCCCGCCTGCTGCACGAACCCCCCACCTTCGGCACTGCTCCGGTTCCCCATACACCTCTAGGGCGCGCGCGCAGCCATACCACGGTGAACACCATATCGTGCTGGAGGGCGGGTGTTCGAAAGACACGCCCTGCCGTTTTAATTCGTAGGGCGACTATTTGTACGTATATTGTTTTCTTTCCCGTAATGCGTTTGCGTGTTGCTATTGTGGGTCACTCTTTTTCGTCTTGTGTTTTCACGAAACTACAATCTTAGAAAAAAGATATCTATATAGTCCTCCATAAAGGGAGGAACTCTCTTGTAACTTATATTCCTTTATAAAGGGAGAAACTTTCGTCCTGAAAGCAGGGTAACAAAGTTTTCCCGCGGCCTGTATCTCATTATGGCGGCACCGAATTGAGCAAATCGAGCTCAATAAGCCTTAACCAGGACGATACGTTTATTGTACGGGGCGACAGGAGCAGCAAATAAAAGCGTAACACGAGCTTTCCGCGAACTGTGTTTATTTCCGAAGCCAGCTTCTCCCCGCAGGTAAAGATACTTGCGTTTCGAAAGCAGTTACTTTGTCTTCTCGTCGTCAGCACTGTGATGTTAAACGGAGACAACCAATACCCAGTTACTTCGCGCACTTTACGTCTTATCTTTGCTATTCCTCGAGCCACAATTTCTTCGTAAACCGCACATCATGGAGGAATGGTAAACCAATCCGCGAAACCAAAAGCCGCTCTCAAAAGAACAAACTCGAAGCTTTTTTTTTTTCTCGATTTTACCTACCATTTTTCCTTAATGCTAAAATACCAAACTGTAAATATACGTACTTTACGTCATATTTCCATGCTGTTCAGTACTTTCCCCAGAGCGCAATCAATCTCGGGAAGGAGACAACAGGACATCGCAGACGACAGTCACATTGGCCACTGTACGATAGGAGCTACGGTTCAGACCAGCGTTACAACATGACCATCAGCAGCTCGATCGCTTGCACCGCAATTCCTCAAGCGGTCTTAAACTCTTTATAGTTAATCGGAATGTCAACCTTGGACACCCCCCCCCCCCTGATCACGGCCCGACCGGCGGCATCAGTGCCTGACAGTTTACGTCTTCTCATCTTGTTGTTACACCACAGATACGCGAGCACACGGTCACATCGGCGATAATTGCAGTCTTCTGTTCACAACACATAACACTGCCATCGCGATGTTGCTGCTATGTTGCTGACACGCAGAAATACAGAACCACGTTGATTACCGGTTGGCACTCGGCATCGGAAAACAGAACCGAACTCAGCACAAAAGGCACCCAGGCACCCGACAGTAAAACCTGCCACTCTTTGACGCAGTTTCCGCGATTTCCATAAAGTTGTCAACGTCGACACATCGTTCCAAGTGGTCCGAGTCTGTCTGGTTCCGCGTGGGTTCCACGATCCGGAGACGGCCATCGCCCAGTGTACGTAGCGCTGCTGGCACTGCTCCAAACTTCGGTGTCTCTTGCGGCTTCGTTTGCTCGTTTCATAAAATCATTGGTAAACATCAATGCAACCGAAGGGTTGTGCATGTTTGGACTGGGAGATGGAATTACAGGCGGTCTTCGCTGCCGCTGAAGCTCAATCAACCCAACAACGTTTATTAAACAATGTGCGCGACGTGCTCGAAAAACGAAACCGAAAGTAGATGAAGCATATGCTTTCTCCTGACTGCCTGAAGAAGGAGAAAACCTTCTCGTTCCTCCCTTCTTCTCGTGTCCGCTCGGGGGCGCGACAGTAGAAGGGAGGAAAACGCGCCCTTGCTCTCATTTTCCTCCGTTTTTTCTTAGAGTGTACCTTCGCCAAAAAAATGCGCTCTAAATTTACAAATCCTACATCTAACGTATATTAAACTTCACGGAGCTGCTATTTGTGAACTTTAACTTCGACAGGGATGATGACAATTATACTAACCAACTTCCAGGTTGGCCCGTTTGGCAACGCTGAGGAATCGTTTTCCTCCGAGACTGGTCACGTCGACGATACTCAGTCTCATCGTTCGTCCACGTATGAAGCTGCCCTTGAAGAGGAGATCCATCTGGGCGTGTCTTTGTCGCATCGCCTTTGACGATCCCTTCGTCGTACACGTTCGCGTACTGCATGCGGAGCTGCTTGGCTGCACAACCGTGAGAAAAATAATGATAAAAAATTAGGCATCTTTTAGAAGCGTATTTTTTGTTGTTACTTCCGCTTTTAAATTTTTGACGATTAAATTAATGAAGAGCTCATCACTCTAGAAACGCCTTTTAATCTCATGTATCATTTAAAAAAAATGTAAGACAGCCGGAAGACCCACATTGAGGTGTGCCAATATTTAAAGAAACATGAGAAGTACATAAAAATAAACTCGGAAAAGAACATAAACCAACCGCCAGTTTGAGTGTTATTAAGACTTTGACACATAAAACATGTTTATCGCTTACCTAAAAAAAGCAAATTCATATATGACAAATGGGAAATTCGAAATGTGTTTATTTTCTATTTGCATCGCATTCATCGCTCATCTAAAACGTTACTTCTTATAACTATAGGGTGCACACAGTGGAAAACAGGCCGTAAAAATTGGCACCTGCACACTGAAAGTTCACACGTTCACCGAGTGAACAATGAAGCGGTTCTTTCCCTTGTTAAATTTAAAGGCAAAGTTGTCTTCTCGAAAAAAAATGAGACCAACAGAACTTGCCAAAGTCTATGCTTAGCGTGTTCGCAGACTGACCGAGTTAGCGATGAAGTAAGTTCTGGTGCCATCTCCCGATAGGTGAAGCGAGCAGACAACAGCGTGCGTCGTCTGGTCACTGTGCCTTTTGGAAGTTGATGACACAAGTAAAATTCATTGCTCACTCGGTCGTCTGCGAACATGTCCGCCGCTGACTTCGGCAAGTTTGTTGATCCCATTTTATTTTTCATTAACAAAACTGCGCCTCGACATTTCACAAGGAAAAACGGAGCACCCCAATGTGCATTCGATGAAAGATTGAACTTTCTGTGTGCAGGGGCCTATTTTTTCTGGGTCATAATACAGCGTAACATCCCTCTGTGCGCGGTGGAGGCTACGCTGATGTGCAGCCCTCCAACAATCTACAAAACGCTATTAAATACAAATTTATGATGCAAACATATATCACTCACATTTAGGATATGGCTTACATCTTATAACTTCAGAAATATTTTCTATGGAAATAAACGCGTTCTCAATACAACGGTGTAGCCTGACTAGCTAGGATCAGCTTGAATTGAGTATTAGAGTAACCTAGTACGGTGGTCATATATCTGATCAACGGCTTCGATGCTATCTTCAGACTGTCGAAGATTTACGCAATCAAAAATAAATTTGTGGTCGAGGGTGCCATACTCGGTGATAACTTTTTTTGGAATTTCGAAGAAAGTAAATAGCGCGCGTGGACAGCTTTGTTATGTGCTAAATGTGTACGAATGCACAAATACACAAATCTTTAATTTCGTTCCCACAGAATGCTGTCTCCAAGCATAGCGTACCACTGCTTTGAGAACGTTGGGCAAAAGCTTGAGCCACAGAAGGCAGGGATTTTTCCTGGTTTGGATCTCCACCCCCACCCGTTTTAATATCACTAAGTGTTATACCGGCGTACGGTCGTACATTCGCTTTTCCGCCATGGATGTCAAAACCCAAGGTTAGCAGCTACAGTGAAAAAGAAAATCTTGAATGTGGAAACTTAATCCTATAGTCATCCCTCCAAGGCAGATACATCAGACGGAATTTTAAGATAACTAGCTCTTTGGTGTAACACTCATGAAATGTTTGACCATGATCGAAGTGGAACACTAAGGTTAATTTATTTCACTTGAACTTTTGTTTTTTTCTCCTGGATGTATCGTTCTACACACACAGTGACTATGCACACTCATCCAAAGCAGGACTAGTGCGAACGTAGAGTGCTTTAACGATCCTCCGTAATCACCCACCGATGGCGTTGAGCTGGGTTGCCGGGAAGGTGACACAGAGGAAGATCTGAGCGTTTTCTCTGGCATTTTCCGGGAAGGTGTAGATCCCACCATGAAGGTTTTCCACGAACCTAGGAGCGCTGTGAAGAAGCCAGATGCCGACAGCTTCGTCAAACATGACAACACCTGCGGCAGACACAAGATGGGCCTTTGACAGCTGATTAATCACAACTTAACGCAGAATACTCGAGATTAGTTCTTTTGTTTCTTGTGCTGCCACACAGCGGATAGGCCCGGTGTGCGAACATGACGAAGTCTAGAAACCAACTCAATTCTCTGACGACGTACCAATGCGGCGGCGCTGCCGTCGGTACTGCGCAAGCACCGACACTTCCCCTCCTTTAGATGTGGCTTCTGCGCACGCGCAGTGCCCACACCTGGCGTGAGCTAGCGCGGGGCGTGGCCTGTTATGTTCACGCTTCGCGATTGGTTCTTCTGCTGTTGTCATCGGCCAATGGCGCAGTCTTATTAGCTTCCGAACGATAATGAGATGCTCGGTACTTCTCACACACCCTGCGTTTCTGAGGATGTTAGTGATTACGGAATATTAACGTTGCTGTAACCTTGATTATTATTTTTAATGATTTCGGTTTACAAAAGCTAGTTATAAAAACTTTAAACGTAAAAGATACAAAAGCAGATTAGAAAGAAACATACAAAACACAGCGTTCATCGCTATTTCTGTCTGGTTTTGTGTGTGTGTGTGCTTTGTTTGCACATTTCATGTATCTTCACTTGCCCAACGTTACTGGCCACTTGGTCACTTTCACTTGGGGCCCAGTCTGTCTAAAATTGTGTAAAATGTATCTTCTTATACGGCAGCATTATTATTAATCACTGTTACTTTGCTTCAAACAAATATACTTAGGCGCGAATATTCACATGCTTTACACGACGTTGCGCGCAGTCTACCAGATCGTTAGGAGTATGTTGCTATATTTAATTCTGACAACGCGTTGTGAGTAAACCGGAGAACTATAAGGATTGAAAGAAAATTCTCCTTACTCCGCAATTTTGAAAAAAAAAAAACTATCAATATTTTTTCATGTTCTGATAAGTATGGGTATCTGATACCAATTCAAATTACATATACTTTCCTCAAATGGTGGAACTGATCACCATGCCACTCCTTGTAAACCGCTTGGACAGAGTGATTACTCACAGAAAAAATCCACGAGGCTATTTTCAATATACAAAGTTCACTGAGACTATTTAACAGTAACTATCAAAAAGAAATGTTTTCGACGTGCGATTTTGTTATCATTGTGCGAAAGACTTTCGTTTTTTTTTGGTTTTTTTTGCTACTAATCTGTCAGCCTGATCGATCATGTTGCCGCTTTTGGTCAGCATTATTCCATATTTGTCATTTCTCTATCTGGGTGGTCTGCAGCTTCATATATATTAATGCTAGATTATATGAAAATGAACGTGATCAAATGTGACGGGTCTGTCGAGAAAATGGTACCCGGTTTATTTATTTATATACAATAAATAAATGTATTTCTGTAAATAGCTTAAAGGGATGGTGAACCGAAATTTGGATTTCAGAAAACAATGCAGGAGCTGTAGGCGGGACGCTACAATCCCAACAACACTACTCGTAAGGCAATATTTCGAATGAACGGCCGTATTTTTGCAAAAAGATGTCAAGATTGAACGAGGCCGACGAGGCGCGTGACGTCAACATATCTCGTTTCCTCCTCTTTATGTTTCGCCCCTTCAAGGCGGCAAGGCGGAGAAGACGCGAGGCCGTTCCCTCTCCTTCACGGTGAAACAAGACGTAAACATATCTGTTAAGTGCGCCTCCTTTTTCATGAAAAATACGGTCATCTGTTCGATATATCGTTGTGTGAGGGATGTTTTGATGCTTGTAGCATCCCACTGCACGCTTTTGCCGCCGCGCTTTGTAGAGTCCAGATTTCGATTCAGCATCCCTTTAAGCCTCCATTTGCGTGTGCTGTTACATATAAAAAATATGGAATACAATGTTTGCAAAAACAAAACAAAATAAAAACTAACTTGTGCTAAAACAATACAAACGCTAACAAAAACACAGTACCTACATGGCGACTAACAAGGGCACGAAATTGTGCCTGATTATATGGTCTCGTCAATCAGGATGAGTGAGGTCTGTGACGCGAAGGCCCGACGTACCTGTGTTGTCAGGGCCTCAGGAACTCAGGACTCAAGCAGCGTTCGTTGAGAATCAGCCATTTAATCATCTGTCCCGAGCCCCCCTCCCTTCTTCATCGTCGTCCTTTGCGGCTCACGCCTCGCGATGACTATAGCTCCTAGCACAGTACCGACTGACAGGTTCTAAGCCCAACCGGATTTGGCAGAGGCTTATTACAATGAAGGCACCGAGAGTAGTTACACGTAAAAAATAAGCTCGTGAACTTTAAAACTATTACGCGATAACGCTCCCGCTCTAACCGCGGCTCTTGGGCGCCTTGTTGCTGTTTTTCCTTTTTAATATGTTACAAGCTTTCTGTTTAGGCCGAAAAAGAAAGAAGCTCGCAAAATGTGCTATGATGCAAATACATCAATCGCCTGTTTAAGAATGTACTCAACAAATTTTCAATTGGCACCTCAGTCCTCAGACTGATATTCATAAAAGAATCAGTCTCAAATATTTAATAAAAAACTGCTGGAACTTTGGCAAGACGCTTGCTAATGACATGCAGTGGATTTGCGTACAGTTGATTGATTTGCATACAGAGGGTTAATTTGTTTAGATCACTTAGTGTTTGTGGAGCTTGGTGAAGGTTAGTTTGGATGCTGTGTATACAAATAAGATTAAATATATAATGTTGTAATCCTGCACCCCAACTCACCTTTGGAGTGACCGTTGCGGGTGCCGTTATAGCGGTCCGGAGACTGGTCGTTGTAGACGACGTATAGGATGTCCTGAAAAAAATAGGATTTCGATGCTGTCACAAAGCTCGAACGTGACAGAAAGGACACAGGAGCAAACGAATGGAAAATGGCCATAATATAATAACCGGAATCGATTAAGCGAACTCCGGCACTTTTTCGAGCTATCCAAACAAAACAAAGTTTCGGAATAATTCGTCGCTTTTGTCGTCCCGGCATGCTGTTTATTATCACTAAAATTCAAAATAGCCGATGAGCAAATGGCAAACGTAGGTTATGCCAGCCCCAACATTCAAATTTCTACGCACTTTCCGGTGGGGCGCCGTCAGTTGAAATACTTGTAGATCGATCGGGCAGCCTAAAGAAAAGCAGTATGTCGCGCATTTGTCTTTTTTTCCCCGCTGGAGCGAGTTTCCCCAGCATTCATTTAACACCTTCAAACTTCTTGTGATCTGTTGGTGAAAAAAAAAAGGTGTGCTGCCCAGTAGCCGTGTCAATCTACAAAGATCTTAACTGTCGAAAATATTTGATCACATAGGATATCTGAACTGCCTAGATATTCCCTGCCCACAATATGAAATTCAACGAGTATCACCAATCGAACAACTTATATTGTACGTACCCCACGGTGCCGCGTTATCCGAACAGGAGTTGAGAAAGGTCTAAAATAACACAGCATATCAATATACAGTGTCGACGATAGTCACTGCACGACGATCGGACAGAATCCGGCGTGTTTTGGGGCACATGTAGAAGAGAGCCGCTTTTTTGCACAGCTTCAAAGCAAATGAACGAACGTGTCTATTTCGTCCCCACACCCCAGACCCTACCCTATCACCTATTTTTCGCGAAGACCCGGAACATAGCCGGAAGGCTTTTGGAGACTATCTCAACGGAAATAATCCTCCAAAAACGTCGAACTGCCTGCGTCGCGGGCTGCTTGACGTTCGCTCTCTTCGTTCGTTTCCTGCGAAGGCCGAGCAGGCTTCAACTTCTTGTGATCTGTTGGTGAAAAAAAAAGGTGTGCTGCCCAGTGTGGCGCAAACTACAACATTGGATTGGATTGGATTAGATTTCTTTGGCTTCCCCTTTCTTTATGAGTGATCACATGACTTGGAATTCTGAACCTATAGGCAACCGGGTCCCTTACTACTGCCAATTTCGCTGTCTCTTGAGTCATCATGGATTGAATTGAATTAAATTCTGTCGGCTAAATTGGTCGTCACGGTTTCAACGTCGCCAGTAGACCCACTTACTAAAAAAAATATGGTGACGACTAAATATAAATTCGATTAACCTAGTGAGAAAAAAAGTAATTTTGCCCGTAATTTTGGGTCCGATTTCATATGTCTCCGGTGATGTGCATAACCAAATTTCAGAAAACTCTGTGACAATAAATATTTCACCAGAATTCTATCCTCCGAGACTACCCTGCCTGCTGTGGACTGTTTCAAGTGCACACAGCGTGTAGAAGAGTATTAAAAAATGCGCAATATGCCTGTGCACAATCAAGTGCATGAGACATTTGAAAACTTTGGTTCTTCATGGGCTTTTGCTGCAGCCACGACTCACCAACTTTTCTGAGTTCTCTCTCATTGAGTAAACTGAACGTCACGCTTTAAATTATTCTGCTTGCGATCTTTTTTTTATTTATTAATAAGGTTATGTTGACTCGTAGCAATGGTCGCATTCTCACTTATTGTGCAAGGAACTACAGTTTGCACGAAACAGGACAAAATATGTTGGCATTTTATAGCGGTTTAAGAGGAGGGCTCTTTCCTCACGTTATCTCCATTTGTAGTGACTGCGCCCGTTCTTGGCCATGACTCACGAGTGTGTTATCCTCTTCGTTAACACCGTAGGCACCATTGCAATCACTCTATACCCACCTTTACTTTATAATATTTTGCGACAAAAATGCAAAATATTATTGATTAGTATTTGAAAGTATACTGCCCCCCCGAGAGGTTTGAGGGTTAATTGAGTCAGTTGAATTAATATCACCAGGGTATCTTTTTCTTCTTATTTTGTTTTTACACATTGGCTTTTCTAAGTTAATGTTATCTTTATTTTAACCCTGTTCATTCATTTTCAATTGTAATAAGTCTAAAATGCTAATGCGGGAGCAGGATGAGGCACTTTATTTTTCATTCCTCTACCTGACTCACCTCAATTATGTATTCATAATTGCAATTGCAAGGTCCCCACTAAAAGTTGAAAATTGTTACCATTTGCATTGAGCGAACGAAAGTACTCAGACACAACTGTTGAAGCTGTGTCCTCGCTCAATTAGGTGCACATATTCATTCAAACAAAAAAAAATGTTAGAAAAACCTGTCTATAGAAATGAAAATAGCTCCAAGGACGATCACGTTCAGCATACATTTGAAGTGCGATGCTTAAGGCTGGAAAAAAAGAATTAACCTTATGAAGAAAACATTGCACACCTTCCGAGTTTGAGTTCCTACTTTTCAGTCCTGAAACTTGTAACGCGATAGTGTTAAGGAGCTCGTGTGGCAGAAAAGCCGACATCGGCGTCGGTGGCGTCCTTACGGAAAAATCCTGATTGGTCGAAAAGCTCACGACGTCACAGCCACATGGCCTCGCGTGGGAATTTCAAACAACCCACAACGTTCACGTGAAACGTGACGTTGTGGGTTGTGGGCTTAAAAACAATTGAAGAATTTTAGGCGTGATTTGAACCCACGCCCCTTCGGTTGCGAGCCAGACATGCTACTGAGTAGGCCATGTCCGCCGCACTTCCTGCTGACTGGCAGGAAGAGCATGAGCAGCGAATGAGAAGGCGATGCGAAAGGTGCCGGATAAAACTATCGCGTTCCACTCTTAAAGGCGACGCTTAAAAGTCCTCCAAGTTTTTTGTTGATGAGATATAGTGTTTGCAAGAGCTTTCGGACATTTACCAATGGAAGTTCCGGAAACTTCATAAGGCCGAGCTTACATCAGAAGGCCCGGTTTTATATACGTAAACATAGAAGGTTTGGTACTACATATTCAGATATTCAAGACATAACTTTCGCATCTTTTTGAGACCAAATTTATAAAACTGATGCAAGTGTTTCTCGTTTAAAAAAATGTATTTCACCACGCTAGCCTGATACTATCAAAGTCTTCCTGAAAACGCATATGGAGTAAATATTACAATGGCATGAAATATTGCAAACTCTATCTAGGCGGGTTTCCGGCAATATTCCTTGCGTAATGTCGGAGAGGTTCCGGCATATTGCAAAATAGTAGGTGACACTGAATATCGTTGTTTCATTTTGTGCGATTCTGGTGAAAACATCGCATATTTTTTTTGGATTTTGAATGCACCTAGAAACAAGGCTCCAAGCGGTACTCGGTAACATTTATACTGTGTATCTCAATGGGGCTACACGAATCTATTAGTACTCTACCCAGAGTTTTCTAAAGACTGGATCCTAGAATGTTTGCGCAAAGCAAACAAAAATACAGATTTGAAAAGGCTGAAAAACCTCGTGTTCCGAATTTAAATAATGTCGAAGCAGCGCTTGCTTCATTCTGCTTGGATGTATAAATGGCACAATGTCGTAATGCGTGAGGTCTGCAAACTCAGTACACGTGCTTGCGGTCGCAAAGCAGTGAACAGGAGGCGCCTCGGTTAGCTTTTGGTCAGCGCGGCAAGTGGCCCAAAACGGCAATGTTAGGCAGGCCATGCCACCAAATGATTGGGTGCGAGCGCTTTCTCAAAGTTTGACCTCGAGATAGGGTACTACTACTAAAACCACTTCTATATCCTGCTATTATACAATATACTAAATCACACAAAACTCAAATATGCCGCTTGAGTTTGTGACCGTATCCAAGAAAACGTACCACGAAATTGTTCAAAGCAATTCTGATCGTTTAAAATGTTTTAACTGTAACAGGAACTTCAATCACCTGTACAATTAAATTTAAACTTGACCTACCATTCCTAGCATCTCACAGTCAAAAATCCCTAGTCTATCACTCATTCACGAGTTCTTTCATTGCCCTTACTGGCGCGACACACTTGTCCCCAAAAGAGGTTTCATCTTCCCTAGTTCACGTTCATAAGTTTGCGATTCCATTTCGTAGAACTAATGCTTTTTCTCGTGCTTTTTCTCAATACTTTTGCTCGCACATCAGAACAGTGTAATCGCCTTCCCGCAACAACAACATCAATCGAAGATCACAAACACTTCAAGAACGCCATAGCTAATATTGAATAACAAGGAACCATATTACTCTATGCCAATAATAATTGCACTTTGTTACTTAATTACCATAATTGGTAGCCACTCACTTATATAATACCTAAGGCTCCGAGGGAATATGAAATATAAAATATTACTAAACGCTAACGCCCACCGGCCGCCTTACATTTGCAAGGCTTCTGCATACGATGGAGCAACCGGTCGTGCCAAACTTCATTTCCCGGTCGGCATAAAAGCGAAAACAGAGAAGGCTCACCTGAGGTACAGCCGTTTGGTACAGCGGTGCTAATGTGTAAGCCAAAGGGTTGGGAGATCTATAGAGGTCTTGAGAAGACAACGTCCACGTGCGCGCACTGGTCGGGGAATCAGAGTCGATGTAGACGAATTCCCCACCGGCCGGCGTGAACGCGTTTCCCTTGGTCTTCTGCATTTTGGGTAACTTGTACAGGATGAACCTAGCGAAAACCAACACAAAAAAGACACCTAAGTTTTCGTATTTCTTTTTAAAGGAAATTTGTTTTTGTTTACAAAGACAATGTTAGAATGTCAAAAACCTGTCAAAAGACACTGTTGAGGACCCCGCACCTGATGTATTTCATGGGAGTCAGAATGATTTTGAAAACAATACCGGAGTGACCAGTGACATAACGTGTGAGCTCACCGCCGCTCGGACAACGTGCATTGGGGACAGAGGCAGCTAGCCTCGGTTTGCTCGGCGCATACAGAAATTCAGTTTCCCCGCTAGATTTAGTGGACACCTTGACGTCACGTGACCTTAACGCCGATTGAGTTTACTCGCTAAATGTTGCGGGAAAATGACGTCGCATGACTTCATGTCACGTGACCTATACGCGAATTTAGTTCCCCCACTAAACTTTAGCGGAAAATTGACTTCACGTAACACGATATTACGTGACACGTACAAAATTCAGTTTCACCCCTAGATTTAGCGGGAAAATTGACGTCACATGACCTGATGTCACGCGACCTTAGCACAAGTTCAGTTTCCCCTCAAGCGGAGAAAATGACGTCACAAGGTTAGTTGTCACGTGACCTACATATAAATTGAGTTTACCCGCTAAATTTAGCGGTAAAATTGACACTTAACCTGTCGCGGCTCTTTCAATTATGTCTGCAGCTAATTGCTTAGTTAGACATCAACATAATTATTTCTGCTCAAATTCTTTTTTTCCTTTTTTTAAGTTCTAAACAGATATTTCGCTTTTAGCTTTTAGCTTTGCGGGAAAGTGTATGCCCTGGATTTGTAAGGTCGTTTAGTCGCTGTAAGAAACGCGGGATGTGCGAGTTCAAAGGGTTATTTTATCCTTTAACAGCCAATGACATTGCCACAGGAGCCACTAAGTTCGACAAAAAGTGAAGCACAAACCAAGCAACGTGAACGTCGTAAGTCATGAACTGCCCTCCTTGAGCCGTCATTTAATAATACTCTGATGGTCAAAACAGGAGGCTATACTCGTTTCCACCCGAAGGAAAACGGGAAGTTTTGCACATTGTCAATACGCCGCGTGAAGTATATAGTTCTTACATGATCTGGTTATCGGAGGTAAAAGCGGTGTTTTCGGCATTTAAAACATGCGCGTCTCAATAAGATGACATATAGCTAATCTAAACTTTACGTACATGTATTTTGTTTGTTCAAATAAACGAGGAAATTAGTAATGCTCCGCGAAGAGCCGGACTACTTTTACTAGAATTCTGGAGGTGAAAGCAAGTATAGAAATAGCTTAAACTTGTATTGAGCGCGTTGGTAATAGATTCAAAAATACGAAAGAGTCAGAAAAAGAGGACGTCCGTCATCTTTGTCTAACTCTTTCGTATTTTAGAGAAATAGCTTGTTTTATTTTTGTGCAGGCATCTCCCGCGGAAGAAAGAAACTCTCGGTGTTAAATGCTTCCTTCTCGGGGCCGTCTTATCGCACGGGACAGGATGCAGTAAAAAGACACTTTTCCTCGCTTTCCGAGTATCGGACGACCTTGGTAAACCGGAAGGAAACCTGCTGACGCTTCCGGCCTCAGGACGTAGACAGAGTTATCTGCAGATCTAGGGCGGTCTCCTTTGTCCTGCGACGTGTTCAGCCCTTCTCGATAGAGTTGATATACGCTCCGGGACGCTGCTAGCGCGAACAAGTCATCGCCGGTTTCTTTCTGTTTTTCTCTCGGCGTTGAAGGACTGTCATGAAAACTACTACAGCGGTTGAAAGTGCTCAGTTGGGCTGATAACATAAGTGGTAAATTTTGATGTCCGCCAGCCTAGCATAATTTAAGAAAGTATATAAATACGTCCAATAAATGTTCGTGGACAACCTGCCGGAGGCCATTGTTATAGAACTCCTTGTTTTAAGTGCTAATAAGGAATCGCTCCATTTCAGCAATCACTTGGTCGTCATCATCGAAATGTTTTCAAGCTTGTTTGGTAACATTAGAAGCATCAGCGCCATTTAACCACAATGTCATAAACTGGGGCGTTTTTCCCGAACACCGCCACCAGTTTAGAATGAATCTCCTTGGCATTGCTTCGCTTCTGGTCGAAAAAAAAAAAAAAAAAAAAAAAAAACACCGCGCGTGCTTTGAGCTTTCCGACAGGCTGTGACATTCGTGTTTCGACGCCCAAGTGGACTTCCGCGATACTAGAGCACGCGATGTTTATACTGTTCCGAAACTAGAAAGACGCGCGCTCGTGTTGATTCTTGTATTGTTCCCTTTCTTTTAATTTTTGGTGCCGATTATCCCAACTTTATGAACGCCCCTTAATTGCTAAGATTTAGAGTCTTGGTCATGGACACAAACTTCGCGTTAAATTTTGTATATACCGTTTCTTTTAAGGTTTTCATGGTTCCGTATTTCTCTGGTGGTAGTTTCAGAGCGCAGCTTTTAGGCGTCTGTTTCCGCGTATAACGGCGTCGGCGTAACCGCGCGCGTTCCATTATGGGACGTCACGGACCTATACACCAATGGTGTGTAAGTCTGTGACGGCCCATAACGCAACACTACGCATTCAGTTTCCACGTTTATTTTAGCGCTAAGACCGACGTCACATGACCTCAACACTAATTCACATTCTCCGCTGAATTTAGAGGGGAATTGAACTGGTGTTGAGGTCTAGTGACGACAATTTCCCCGCTAAATCTAGCGGAGAAACTGAATTT
Source organism: Ixodes persulcatus (assembly GCA_013358835.2). Classification (NCBI taxonomy): domain Eukaryota; kingdom Metazoa; phylum Arthropoda; class Arachnida; order Ixodida; family Ixodidae; genus Ixodes; species Ixodes persulcatus. The sequence goes on from JABSTQ010010262.1 coordinate 1,042,104, forward strand.
GTTCATAGATGACGGGACACGAAATCATGTGACGTCATTTTTCCCGCCAAATTTAGCGGGGAATCTGAATTGGCGTTGAGGTCACATGGCGTCAATTTTTCAACTAAATTTAGAGGGGAAGTGTTGGAGGAGGAGGAGGGGAGGGTACGCAGGAGGAAGGGAGGCTACGTAAGAGGAGGAGGGGAAGGTGCGGAGGAGGAGGGGAGGACTAGGGGAGGAGAAGGAAAAAAGGAAGAGGAGGAGAGGAGGAGGAGAGGGTACGGAAGAGGAAAAGGGCATATCCTCCCCTCTGTATACCCTCCCCTCCTACTCAAGAGCTGCGCTCTAATTTCGCGTTTCAGAGATTTGTAAACGTCTTTCATTTTTTGACCTTCTCTTTTCATTTACATTTGTATACTAAGTTTTCAGTCTTTTTCCAAGTGGTTATTTGGGGAACGACACTACCGCTAGAACTGTCATGCGAACCATTCATCTGCTACAAGGAAGTTATTTCAACAATATCATTTCTAGCCGTAATGGCTTTCGCTTTCTTTTGGTGATGTCGTGTCTCTACGACTTGGCAGTGAACTATCAAAAATGTTTGAGGTGTATTTTCAACTGTGGATGTCACCCGATGATTTCCAATTTTCTTCTCTCAGCGTCAGGGGATATTGAGCCTAACCCTTGGCTCTGACAGCGAGCGCTGAATACACCGCTATTCTTGCATCGCTGGAACATATTGCAACTAGCCAAAAATATTCTTGCAGCAATTATATCTTTGCAGAACGATCAGCGAGCGACTGATGCTAGAATCAATATACTCGACGATAAGATTACTAACATTGAGCAGGATATTACAACTATGAAAAGTGCATCAGCTCTGCCACAATAACAAACTGCTAAACACCTCCCCATAGGAACTTTTCAAATTGAGAGTTAGGTGTGACGATGCAGAAAGCCGTCTTCGTCGATCTAACTTGCGTTTCTTTGGATTACTGGATTCTCAGACAGAAACGTGGGCAGTCAGAAGAAAACATTATTAACTTCTTACAAACTTTGGGCATTCATAACTTGACCCAACAATCTCGAAAGATATCATCGCTTAGGTCGTTTCGCAGAAAACAAAAAGCGTTCAATAAATGTAGAGTTACTACACTTTAAAGAAAACAAATCTATCTTGGTAGCCGGTTCCAAACTGAAAAACACTAGTACTTTCGCTGTCCGAGGGGATTATACGGAATCAGTACACCTAGCGTGCGGAAAGTTCGTCGATTTGCAGAGCATCAAAACTCTCCCTTCAAAATTCGATTTCATAAGATTATAATTAATAACAAGCGCTACATTTCCGATCCGACTGATTGCCGTGTAAAAGTTTTTTCAAGCGTAGCTAAAACGAAATAAGCCTTACCGGAAGCCGCGACAACCCTTCCCGCGGAGCAAAACAAAGAAATCGGAGTCACATTTTGTTACTTTTGCAAACGTTCGAACCTACATGCAAAAAAAAAAAAAAAAAAATCAGAAGAGGTATGCAATTTTTTTTGGCGATAGCAACTCAGATGTTGCCATATTTACGTAAATTTGATTAAAACCGGACAAAAGTGACGACGAACGTTTTTAATCGAGTATTAATTTTTCGATATATCGGTGTGATTGGCCTCGGCAGCGAGGTGGTGGTGTCCTTTGGCAATAAAAAATAAATAGTGTTCCTTTCATGTCCAGCCAAATAGCGACCTTGTGTTGTATAGTGTTGTGCTGTGTTTTTGTTTTTTTCACCATTCAGTAAAACGTTGCTTATGCCGCGTTATTGACCCTTTATTAAAAAATCGCATGCTGCACTGAATGAAATCACCAGCCGTTATCCCAAAGCGAATCTTTCATTGTTTGGGGATTTTAACTTTCCGGAAATTAACTGGCAGCTATTAACGTCTACGTCACGTGATTCAGAGCACTTCCTTGACGTGTTCATGTGTTCATGATGTTTAATATCGTTCAAGTGATCGATATGCCTACCCGCGACGATAATATCCTGGACCTCGTATTGCCTAATACCGGATCTTGTTGATTCTGCGGTGTACTTACCCGGTCTTAGTGAAAATAGAATGATAAATATAATGATGTCTTTGCCTGTAACTATTACGTCGCCCTTCTCAAGGTTATTGTGGATTTCGACAACGCCAATTATATCGGTGTTCATGACGTGCTTACTATCTTTTTTTATGGTTTTCTCTCCTTTTTTCATCACGGCCTGTTGAGCAAAACTGGGAACGAAAGTAAGTTGATCTGGTCAATTTAAATGTTCCTCTATTACGTACTCGTGTAGACGCTGGTCAACCGTGGTACAATAAAAAAGTTGAAAACTCTCGATAGCAAAAAGAAGCGCCTCTATCGAAAAGCGAAGGGTAGTGCGTCCCTTCAATGTGGGAAAGAAGCTTTACTTGCCTAAAAGAGTATACTGCGTTAGTTAAAGCTTCCAAAAAGAATTACTTTCACCTAAATTTGCCTAAAATTTTTCGTCTTAACCCCACCAAGTTTTGGAAAACGATAACACTTAACCCCAGTACACAAAGTATCGAGTTATTAGACGATGATAGTGCCGTTGTACCAGATAAACTCGCTCCAGCAATAATGATTAATTTCTTTTTCTCTATATTCACATCTGAGACATGGCATAACATTCTTTTTCTTTCACCAATCACTGTCACTGCAGCCGGCGTTGCCAAACTCATCGATAACCTGAACGTATCTTCTGCCCCGAGCCCGGACACTATGTGCGCAAAAATACTAATAGATACGAAGGATATCTCCAGCTCGTTTTTTCAGTTAATTTTTAACCAGTCATTGTTTAAAGGTTACGTTCCAACGAACTGAAAGATAGGCCGCGTTATTCCTGTCTATAAAAGCGGTGATCGGTCTAACCCCGGCAATTATCGTTCAAATTGCTTCCAGGCATAGCATCTAAACCTTTGGAGCAGATCGTCTTTTCTAACATCATGAATCACATAACCCGTAACAACTTTTTTGTTCAAAATCAGCATGGTTTTCGCCATAGTTATTCCTGCGACACACAACTATTTGAATTTTCGCACGACTTGCACACTAACCTTGATTCACAATCCCAAACAGGTGAGATTTTTCTAAATTTTAGAGCGCAGCTCTTAGGCGCCCGTTTCCGGCTTGAGCGGCGTCGCCGTCGGCGTAACCGCGCGGTGCATTATGGGACGCGTGACGTCACTGATGACGTCATCAGGAATTCGCATCGTCATCGCCAATGATGACGTCGTCAGTGACGTCACTGATGACGTCATTGGCATCCGCATCGTCATCGTCATTATCACTAATGACGTCATCTGTGACGTCACTGATGACGTCATCGGCATCCGCATCGTCATCGTCACTGATGACGCCATCGGCATTCGCATCGTCATCGTCACTGATGACGATTACGTCATCAGTGACGTCATTGGTGACGTCGCTGATGACGTCATCGTCACGTGGCCTCTAGGGGTCACGTGACCCCCGTGAGGTCACGTGACCCCGGTGATGTCACATGACCCTGTGAGGTCACGTGTCCCTCGTGAGGCGACGGCGACGCCGCTCGGAGGGAGGAGTAGCAGACAGGATGAGGACGTGAGGAAGAGGGAGGAGGGGTATACCTTCCCCTCAGTACCCTTCCCTCCTCCTTCTCAAGAGCTGCGCTCTAATTCGGCGTTACAGGAAGTTGTAAACGGCTTTCATTTTTTTCTGAAGCGTTAGAACGTGTTCCTCACCTCCACCTCATCTCTAAGCTGTATCAAATAAATATTGATTCCTTACCCTTTTCTTGGATTTCCAGCTTCCTTTTATGGAAAATTGAATGCACAGTCATAAACACTTTAGAATCTAACCTCACCAATGTCCTATCGGGTGTCCCACAAGGCAGTGTCCTGGGTCCCTCCTGTTCTTGATTTTTATTAACGATCTTCCAAATTTTGTCTCCTCTAACATACGTCTGTTCGCCGATGATTGTGTAATATATCGCAAATAAAATGCACTAACAATCATCTCATTCTCCAGAATGGTCTTGAAAGTGCGACCAAAGGGTGTGATCAATGGTTAATGTTAGTAAACTACTCAAAGTCTAAGTTCGTTTGTTTTTCTTGTAAACTTTCCTCATTTCTTCTTCAGTATTTTCTAGGCACTGAAACCATCGAGCGAGTTTAACCATATAAATACTTCGGTGTATATTTTTCTCCTCGGTTGTCTTTGATAATATATTATATATTATGATATATTGATAATATAATATATTATATAATATAATATAATATACTTATAATATAATATATTGATAATATATATGCCGAAGCTTCTAAAACCCTTTGTATATATCCGACGCTGCCTACACTCCGCTCCCCCTGCTCTGCGGCAGCTAGCCTATGAAGCCTTTACACGTCCGGAAATAGACTATGCAGCTGCCATCCTGTCTTCTCATCAAATTTACCTAGCTAACATTTTAAAATTCATTCAAAATCGAGCTGCATGTTTCACCCTATCTAACTATGATCGTGCCGCCAGCGTGTCAGTAATGAAATCCTCTCTCGGCCTCCCCACCCACATACTCGCCGCTAATTATCATGAATTTATTTCTTCCATAAACGTTTTAATTGCCACCTTCGACTCAGGCAATGTTTGTTTGTTAGACCCCCATCGTTCATCTCGGCGCCATTTGAACTTTCTTAGAGTAGGTCGCAACCCCGGTTCCGCTGTCACTTCTAACAACTCATTTCTTCAACTTCCCATAATAAAATAGTACGACCTGCCGGACCGCATAGTTAACATCAGTGACCCACGTCTTTTTAGAAATGCAGTGTCATTCATAATAAGTATGTAACTAAGATCATTTTCGTGGCCACTGCTTGGCCAGAAATGTTTTATTTTTTTTCCCCTTTGGTTGTTTATTTTTTTTAAATTTCGCATATGTATGTTTTTTTTTTTATTGCCTTCCCTTCCCCTTATGTATTGCCCCTCTGGGCCTTTAGGGGTAAATTGACTAATTAATACTAAAATTTAATCACCAGATGTTCCGACCTAATTATTGCAGTATTCAATACAAGCTTCACAAGTTTTTTCTACGATATACGAGGGGCGTTTATAAATTTCGTATTATCGGCACAAAAAATGGAGAAAAAAAAACAGGCATCAACATAAGTACGCGTCCCTCTAGTTTTGGCGCAGTATAAATATCACGTTTTATAGTGCTGCGGAACGCCGCCATGGCATCAAAACAATAATGGCGTCGCCTGTTAGTGCCCAGCACGTGCAGTCATCCGTTTTCTCCATTTGAAGGGAAGCAACGCCAAGAAGATTCTTTCCGAAGCTGCTGGCCCAGTCCGGGTACAACGCCCCAATTTATGGCATTGCGGTTAAATGGCGCAGACGCTTCCAGTCTGCCCGAGCAAGAGGAAAGCATTTCAAGTACAATTACCAAGTGACTGCTGAAGTGGACCGACATTCAAACGAGTTCTATAACAATGGCCTCGGCAGGGGGTGCATCGCCGGCAAACGTGCGTGACTTCGGGTGGCGAAAATGTAGAGAAAGACTAAACTTCTACCCACGTTTCTTCGCTGAATCTCTAATCCTTCTCGCAAATAATACGAACTTTATGAACGCCCCTCCTATGTGGAACAAAAACGAAACAAGTAATTTATCTTTATCTACCTGTTTGTCAAAGCTGGAATCAGAAAACTAATACGGAAGTTTCTAATTTTGTGAGCAGGTAGTGACACTAAATGTTAGAGAACGCTGAAGAAAACATGTTTTCGTCACTTAATAAACTGCAGGTTCTGGATTCTGAATTTTTGTTACCAGAAGTAAACGTCCTTGCTATATGAAAGAGTGGGGTCGTCCTCGTACGTCTTTTACGTTTTTATTCTTTCGTTTTATGTATTCATTACAAAGACGCGCTCGAACTATTTAGGTTATTTAGTCGTCTTTTTCTTTTGAAATGTTGTCTTGAATATAAAAAGCGATGCCTTACAAATGTTTTTTTGTTTGTTTGTTTTTTAGTGTCTACGAATTTGTATCGTTCTTGAAGATTGAAATAAAGTTGTTATTTTTGCTGGTATCTCGACTGAGCTAGCGTAAGGCACCTCAAAAAAAACTCTGAACGGGTGAGAATCGCAAGTCAGATAAAAATTCAGTTTTCTATCACAACAATCCGATTGTCCTCTGGATGCTGCTTCACGGAATATTATTGTTCCATGAAACCACTAATTCTAGCCTAGAACTTTGGGAAGGTTATGTTCATATTGGGAAAAGCGCTATGTCTGTATGTGTCCGTGCCTGTTTTTGATTTTTGTATGCGTTTCACGCCACTGTGACAAATGAAAGCGCTATTCTATGAATTTATCTTGTTGCACTTCAGGTCAAGTGTTATAGTTTCAAAATGGTCTACGTTTCTTATATGTCGCCCTCAAACTACTTATGATATCAGCTTGATGAACACAGCCGTTTGTTATTTGTAATATTTTACCAGCGCTCAGAAACACAAACAAAAGCAAGACCACATGCAGTGTTGGGTCATAGAAGATAGCGAACATATCTCCGAAAAAATACGGCAAATCGAGCTATATATCTGATGAAGAGCGGTCCCCGCTCGGAACGTCGTCCGATAAATACGTTTTAAAGCATTTACCTCCTTTTTACGATATATATATATATATATATATATATATATATATATATATATATATATATATATATATATATATATATATATATATATATATATATATACCGTGTGTTTCAGCGAAGACCGACAAACCTTCCTAAGATTAGTGTATTCCATGTAAAGAAGATAATTTTTCAGCACCACATTACTCGTGGTGGCGCACGTCAGAAAATGCGCGATACTTACTAGCTAGTGCGCTAATTTGTTAAAAATGACAAATTAACTTTTAATTTAGTGAAAATGGACATATGCTTCCAATCAGCAACTTGCTGAGTGTCATTGAAAATCACTAAATCAGTGATTATCAGAAAGACTTCGAGCGCGTGAGAAGCGTAGCAGTGCGCTAAAGTTACCACTCGTGGAGCAGGTACATGGCTGGGGCTCTGATAAGAGACGGATAAATCGCGCGGGCGCATTATCGCAACCGCTAGCCTTGTACCTGCTCTACGAGTGGTAACTTTCGCGCAGTGCTACGCTTCTCACCCGCTAAAAGTTTTTCTGTAAATTACTGATTTAGTGACGAAAATAATCCCTGGAGATGGCCCATGGGGAACAAGAGGGACAAAGGGCAAACACAAATCTCCAAACACAGCTAGGTGACTGGTGCGCGATTGAAAAAATCCGCCTGGTTCGGGTATCGAACCGGGACCTTTCCATTTCCAGTGGAGCGCTCTGCCAACCGAGCTAACCAGGGGTTAGACGTCAGTAGAGCAAACGGGTTTTATCAACTGCCACCAGTCTAACATAATATTGCAATGAAATGAATTTAATTGCACTATCATCATAACCTTAAAATGCAAGTTGCACCCTTGTTGTTGTTAGACTGGTGGCAGCTGATAAAACCCGTTTGCTCTACTGACGTCCAACCCCTGGTTAGCTCAGTTGGTAGAGCGCTCCACTGGAAATGGAGAGGTCCCGGGTTCGATACCCGGACCAGGCGGAATTTTTCTGTCGCGCGCCAGTCACCTTGCTGTGTTTGGAGATTTATGTTTGTCCTTTGTCCCTCTTGTTCCCCTTTTCCAGGGATTATTTTCATCATTCTTGTCCAGCTCGCTTGCACCTTTGCGTTTAATTGCATTATAAACTGATTTAGTGTTTTTTTGAGGACGCTCAACAAGTTTCTAATTGGAACCACATGTCTATTTTCACTAAGTACTCATTTAATTAGTCATTTGAATTCATTAGCAAACTAATTATTAAGCATCTTTCATTTTCTGACGACCGCCACCGCGAGTAATGCCGTCCTGAGAAAATTATATATTTGCCTGGAATACAATAACTTTGGGAATTTTGTCACTCTTCGCTGAAACACGCGGTACATTCATGTATATATATATATATATATATATATATATATATATATATATATATATATATATATATATATATATATATATATATTCACCGAAGGAACCCCTAAATTACTTTTTAAATAAAAATGAGAAAGTTTGCCACATTCGAAAAAGTCAAAAACAGGAAACGCCAAACCATAATAAAAATATTTACATAAAGATCGCTGTCGATTTCATTTTTTAACCCGCTTTCACGGGTAGGTGCTGTCAATATTTCAACCTGTCACGCAAGCCGGTGAGCAAACCTGCTGCGACGGCCTTGTAGTCTTGCAACTATATGTCTTCGATTTTGCAGGAGTCACCAATGCAACCAGAGCGGATATCATTCATTATGATGATGGGCGTTCCCTTCGGGAAAGCTGTGAGCTACAACACAACAAATGTCACAGCTGTAATCGATCAACCCTCAAGTGCGTCTCCCTCATTTACTGTGAATCCACTGTGTTAGGATATGCACCTGCGCAGAATGTGTTAGGATATGACCATGCGCAGGCCCGTACTACTGTTAATGCTGGATCTGAGTGTTATCAACTGTGTTGCATCTGTTTGCTAATTATGCGAGAACACGCTCAATTACTCAATTTCTAAGTGAGAGCTAAAAAAAAGAAACAAACCTTTTCTCTCTATCTGCACCACCTGACGGTATAACAGGTTTAATCCAATTTAAAATATAAAATGAGGGCCGTAATTGTCCAGAAGTTTTTTTTTTTTAGTTCTTAAAGCTAATTAAAAAGAAAACAGCAAAGCAGCTGAGCCTTAGCATTGGAATGAACTTGGAAAAATTTTGCAAGCATTCATAATTATTTGTAAGTTTTTTTTTTCTTCGGTATTAAGTTATTAATTGTTGTTCCGCTTGGTCTTGCCACTTGTCGTTGGTTTTCTTGCCGACGAGGAAGTTGTCTTGTTCTTTTTTTAATTTTCTTACTGGAAACTATAAGAAATTGAATTGGAAACAATTGAAATATCTTAGTATTTTACTGTTTTTTTTTATCAAACTAATTTGTTATATCTGCGTATCTTTGCACTCTCATGTATGTTTTAATTTTATTTAATAATTGTCTTTGTTCCTATTTTTACGTGTGTTTATTTGTTTGCTTTGGGGGGGTGAGCAGGGGGGAGCAGCGATCATTTTATTTCTTCGTTGTTTTTAATTCTTTTATTATTTTTTTCACAATTAGAGTGTTTTTTTAACTGTACATACCCTGGTATTTATATATTCTCATTTTCTCCCGAAAGAGAAGGATCACACTCATTAGGCTTCCTGTTTGCGTATTTAATTTGTAGTGTTGTTCTCGTGTTTCTGTAAATCTTTTTTTTTTTCTTTGGGGGGGGGGGGGGGGATTGGAAGGTATGAGGTCGCGTCTTGAAGTCGACACTAAATATTTAGTCGTTCACATCAGCATTACTTTTCGTACTTTGTGGTTTGTAGGTTACTGCTGATTGGTCTTGAAGTGTTGTAGAAAAAGATAAGCTTTTCTTTCGTTTTTCACTGTGTTTTGTTGTCTATTTCTGAACATTGTTAATTTGAGAGTAGATGATTTTTCGCTCCAGTTTTGTTATTTATACTCTCATTATGTTTGGTGAGAAGCCCAGAACCTGGAAATAGTCTTAGGTCATCCTAACCTATTGTTTGGGGTCTTCTCTATTGGTGGCTGCTTGTCGCGGTTGGTTAAAGGAAGCCCGGGAATGAAGCTGGCTCATTCCCCCTGATCTTGTTGTGGGTCTTCGAAATGTTATTGTTTGTGGTGTTGGTTCAGGGTGGTAAGCTAGGAGAAGCTCCGAGCCACGAACTAATCCACGGCTCTTCTAACCAAAGTGGAGTCTTCCCATAAGGTGTATTTTTGGCAAGTTTTATCTAAAAAGCTAAGGAAGCACTGAGAATGGAGCTGGTCTAAACTCCCTTATCCACCACCTTTCGGTCTTCCATTGACGGTGTGCATTTTTGCAGTTCTGTGTGTAAAAGTGACTGCATGGTTGTCTTTTTTAGGATTCCGTTTTGGCTTGGGGTAAAAGATAAGTAAAAGATAATTTGTAAAAAAAAATTATTTACAATATTTTTTTTTTAGATTGATATCTTTAATTCCTAAGTTTGCTTTTTTATTTTATTTCATTTTAATTTTAATTTTTTTATGGTGTGTTTTTTGAAATATGTTTAACTAATGCCTCCAGATTAATTATGCGAGTTTTAGAGTTGAGTATAGTTTCTGACGGATATTCAGGTTTATGTTTTAAATTGAAAGTTTTTGAATACATGGCCTTGTTAGATGACTTGTAGTAAAGTAATGATTTATACTAGTACATTTTTGTCCACAGAAACAAATAATGTGGTTGTGTATATTAAATCAATAGAGATAAAAACGAAATTTACCATGCGCAGTAATAATTTGGATGATGTTTTTGGAAGGAGGAGAGCTAATGGGGATGGGATTTGTTGATAATATCCATTCAAATATTTCTGTGTTTTTGTCATCGTTTGCCAAGTGGGACCTTATCTCCTACGTGCTAATCCCATTATTGTTTGTTTTCTATTTTGTTTTGATTTTGGTAGGTGTATGTATTGGCCGTGATAACGTGCGGAGTTTGCAGATTGGTCGCCTAGATCGTTCCCTAATATATTAGAATGACTATTGACGTGAAAGAATGATGTTGTATTAAATGTATTGACTTGATTGGACTCTATCTTTTATTTCGTTAGTCAAAGGAATTTTATTATTTGGATTTGCCAATGCTTGTAGGACAAATAGGCTTTCCGTGTATATGTTACAATGGTATTCCTCTCTTGTTGCAAGAATATATTCAAGGGTTCTTAATATGACAAAAGCCTCTGGGTCGAATATTGTCTTGTGTTTTGGCATGCGATATTTTCCTATTTTAATTTTAATTCCTCTATTGTTTTTCAGAATAATGAATGCTGCTCCCACCTGACCTAAGTACACTGAAACATTTGTATAGAGTGACATTAGTTATTTGAGATAGAGTAATTGAATTCATTCTTTGAAATGATATATTGAATCTCTTTGTTGGATGAGTTTTGCAAAGATCTATAATGATATGATACTTCTGTGGGAAAAATACTAACGCTGTCGAGTTGGGCGGGTTTCCTAAGTTGAAATACATTAAACACAAATAATTCTACGTCAAGAGTGATGTTGATTGGAATGGTATTACATAGTAGAAGTAGACTTATGTTAGAAACTGTGCGGAACGCTCTTGCTATTTTGAGTAATATAGTCTTTGTATGGATTGTAATTGTCTTAACATCTGTAAATTGCCTGATGGTCTCCACCACGCGGGTGATCCGTACACTATATATCTTTCTATGCCTCCGTAAGTATATTTCCCGCAATTGACTTCATGTAATACCCCGATTTTTAGGGTATATTTTTGATATATTAGCTGTATGGATTTGGACGTTTTTGTTTAATATATTGAAGGTGTGGTAGGAAGTTTAAAAGTGAGTCATAAATGACTCCTGAAATTTTAAGTTGTTTCACTATTTCCAGCTTATGATCGTGAAATTTTATTATTGGGGGTCTTTTTATATACAGTTCACCTCTAGTTATTATTAGATATTTACATTTCGAGTGGTGAAAATATAATTTACGTTCGGATGTCCACTGTCCTTTTCTTGTAGTATTTCAACAGTTCTTTCTTCTAATTCTCTTCTCTTTTTTTAGTTTCCTTCTATGACTACGAAGATGTCATCTGCAAATCCTTCTAGATATATGTGATTTGGAAACATTTTTTTAGTAATCCTGCAAGTATAATATTCCATGGTAAAGGGCTTAGTGGAGAGCCCTGGTGGCATCCCATATTAATTGATTTGTTTATTTCTTGTTTTACTGGTGTGATATAAGTATGTGATGATTCTATCGAGAAAGATTGAGTATAGTAGATTGCATAGATTACTTGGGCAAGAATGGTGTTTTAATTAGGCCAAAACTACCGTATAACATACTGTGTTAAATGCTCCTGTGAAGTCTAGGGATACCATCGCTACAGCTGTTGATTTTTTTTACGTTTTTGTAGATGAGTAGTAAGTGTGAACAGAGCTTGTGTAGATGATTTAAGATGTGTGAACCCAAATTTTAGTGGGTGTAGAAGTTTTTTTGAGTCAAGAAAGAAATATAATCTGCTATAGAGCGCACATTATAAAACTTTTCCGAGTATGGAATTTAAGCAAATTGGGCGATAGGCGTAAGGTGTTGCTTTATCTTTATCTTTTTTGTTCAGTGGTATTATTTTCCCTTTCTTCCACTCTTTTGGAAAATATCCAGATGTTAAACAAGAGTCGAAGAAAGCTAGGAAACATTTGTGATGTTTATGCCAGAAAAATTTAAGAAAAGTAACATTAATTTTGTCTAATCCGTGGGCGGTTTTAAGTCGTAGTTTTGTTACTATGTTTGATATTTCTTGAAAGGTTAGTTGAACATCAGGAGAAGAGGATGAGGGAATGCTTAAATATTGTCGTAAGTTAGTTATATATGGTAAGTCTTTTGTGATGTCGTTTGTTTGGAACACTGTGTCTAAAATATATTGAACTGATTTATTAAACGAAGAAGTTAAAGTTTTCCCTCCTTTCAATATTGGGGGAAGGATTAGTGGTGATTTTAGCTTATTAAATGCAAGTTTGAATGGGATTCCGAATAGAGACTTTTTTTGCATTTTAGAAACATGTGTTCTGCGTTTTTGTACGAAAGTATCACACCCTCATTCCCCTGAAGAGTTAAGTTACTTAGTACTCGCGGTAATTTTTTAGGAAATAAAATTTATGTAATCACTTTTCTTACGTATTTCTTGTTCTTCTGGCCTCAATCTGGACGTTGAGCCCATTCGGTCTCGAGTCGAAATACCGAAGGTACATCTCCAAAGTCTGCCATAATTAACAAAAAGGACTACCTTCTGGTCGTTTGTACAATTTGTGAAATATGCATGCGCCCCTATTTCAACAAGGTTGGGCTGGTGGCCCTAAGCGCTCGGAAAGGTCGCCCGCACAATAAACCATATTTGGCCGTTTCCACCACCAGGCGGCCAAGTCTCATCACTCGCATTTTCTTGGTGCCAGGAACACACAGCCATGACGCGGACCAGGTGTTAGTTTAAATAAAAGTTTTCACTCTCTCTTTTATATCTCCCTTCTTCTCTCTCACGCAAGTGGCGCTTCGCTGCCGATAAAAGTGTGGCGCAGAAGTACGCTCATTGATGTTTAGAAAGCCAGAGAACAATAACGACTGGGCAGTCTTTTCCTCAACATTAAAAGTTGCAAAAAAAAAGAAATTGAACGAACGTAGTCCAGTACCCTGTTAATGTGGTCCACTAAAATGGTACCGGAGTATAAAATATTAAGCATGAATTAGTTAATGCATAAAATTCTGAGAAAGAATGGAGTCTCACCAATCAACGCTTCCGCCGCTTTGATTCTTGCATCGTGTAGATCCCGAAGTAGATGAGACCAGAGCGACACTGAAGGCCAGAAGACTCAAAACCAAATAACTTGCGCGCATCTTCAATATATTCCCAGTAAAGGGCAGCCCCAATTTTCTCTTAATTTTGGTAATATAATGGCTTCAAAATTTGGGTTTTCTGCTCAAACATCGATGGATACAAAAACTCCAAGCTCGTGTTGCCGCTTTCGAGGATCACTTCCTCTCTGTGTGGCAGCTGGTGCCAGGCCGAAGCCTTTATCTTTCTCCCTTTCCCCCGCCCTCTCCTACGAGCTAAAACAAAGAAAACATATTGTCGTTAGTGGGAAGGGAATGGAGGGAGAAGAAAGAGAAGTCAGCTGATATGAAGTTCGTGTCCTGAGTAACGACGACCGGCACTTAACAAACAAACAGGGTTGCGGGAAACCCTCTTTTGGCAAACATCACGCAGTTTGTTTTGCGGGCAAAAATATTCGCGTGACAAGAACATGTGCCGGAGTGTGAGTTTTATGACCTCCATATATTATGCTGCTTTAATTCTAGTTTTCTTTTTATTTCTCTCAATGAGTTTTTATTCTCCTGTTTCGCTTTTTTTTTTTTTGTCAGTCAGATCCGCTTAAAGATAAACTAACATATATTATGTTTTTCTTGACAAATGGAAACAGTGGGATTTTTTTCTCGTCATGGCTGCCAGTGTTAATATCAGTTGCGAGCCCCATAAAGAACTTTCCGAGGTCTCTACCATTAAACAACAATAGAGACGATTAGTGTAGACTTAAAAAATTCATCAATTTCTTTTTTACTTTTTTTTTTGCAAACATCGAATTGCAATTTTCGAGCTTTGCACTCTGGTTTAGGGAATTCTGTACGTTCGTTATATTCTGGTTTCTGGCAAGAACACTAATGGCCTCAGTACATGGCTTTGCTGCAACTACTACATCACTTTCTATATTTATCTCGATAATTTACTCTTGTTTCTAAACGTTTGTTTATATCTCTTGATTCCTCCCTGGTGTAATGCACTTCAGGAAAAGTGCCTTTGAGGTATTAATAAATGCACTGAAATGAAATTCAATCAGCTCGCAAATTATACGTCACGGTAAACTGTCAGTAGAATTATTTGCGTTCGAATGAAATTACGACGAAATAAATTAAATAATAAAGAAACATTGTAAAGTAGTACTTAACATCAGCAATAAAAAGAAAAAAAAAACGGCAATGGTTTGGGTACGTCATTGTTTCTCCAAACGTCTAATCTGAGTTGGTATGCATGCGGTGGCGGGCTCGATCCGGCGCGAACTGCTTATTGGTATTGTTGTTCGTTAACTTTTTTGTTCTGTCAATACTTTCGGCGTCCGTCGTTGTTATTTAATTTCGAGACTCGGTGGAGTTATTGCAGAGCATGTATGAAAGATATTAGCACACGCAATAGGCGACGACCCATTGTTTTCATTCGCATTTGAGGCAAACAGTATACAATACTAATATATAGGTACGTGTTCTGAGTTAAAAGCGTAAGACGCTCCCGCATCTATCGACCAGCCATGGTCATTTACAGCCTCAGAAATGCGGGGCGTGGCTTATTACGTCCAGGCCTCTCGCTTCGTGATAGGTCCTTCGGCCTTCTCGTCGGCAAATGCCGCAATTTGATTGGATGAGGGACGATAATGAGATGCTCTGTACCCCGTTAATAGGGATACCGCGCAATGTTGACATTTTCGAGGACGAGCTGGGTAAATACAAAGTCTCTCCAAAAAATAGTGTTTTTTGTTGTTTGTTTGTTTTTTTTACAGCGAAGCTGTATATGACTAGGGATCCATTCATTTGGGTGTTCGTGTGCAAAGACAAAATTGTATGTAAAGGCCCTCCATTGTATGGAAATTCATATACCAACAACTCGATATGTATTTTGATAAGGAAAGACATCGAAACGTGTGATAATAGAGATACATTCGAGAACAATGGGCCTTCTCCCTCTCAAGTCGGGTGACGTCACTGCTTTGCACGCATAAAATCAGCAGCTTTTACATATGTAAAGCATTATATGTATAGATTTCACTCTAGCAAAGAATCTCACTAAAGTTTTAATGGAACCCATTAGTGTATATCAAAGTGATCACAATGCAGTCATCACTACCTTTTCAAAATGATGTATAAATACTGGAAATAAACATTTGGCGAAGTGCTTTTGTGTGTCTCTTGGTGATTCATTTGTGGTGGTGCTCTACAGCTTCGCTGGCCAACCACCTTCACATAGTGGAATGGCTCACAATTTGTTTTTGTTTTTAGAGCGCAGCTCTTAGGCGCCCGTTTCCGGGTTGAGCGGAGTCGCCGTTGGTGCAACCGCGCGCGTTGCATTATAGGACGTTCCCCTAAATGTAGCGGAAAAATTTCCCCGCTAAATTTAGCCGGTAAGCAACTTAACCCGCTAATTTCAGGTTAAATTTAGCGGGTTAAGTTTCCCCGCCAAATTTACCGGAAAACTTTCCCAGCTAAATTTAGCGGGGAAACGTAATCCGCCGAATTTAGCGGGGAAATTTTTCCGCTAAATTTACCAAATAATTTTCTTGCTAAATTTAGTGGGGAACTTAACCCGCTAATTTCAGTTTAAATTTAGCGGGTAAAGTTTCCCCGCTAAATTTACTGAGAACTTTCCCCACAAAATTTAGTGGAGAAGCTTAACCCGCTATTTTCAGGTTAAATTTAGCGGGTTAAGTCTCCACGCTAAATTTAGCGAAATATTTCCCCGCTGAACTAAGCGGGGAAACTGAACCCGCTAATTTCAGGCTAAATTTAGCGGGTTAAGTTTCCCCGCCAAATTTACCGGACAACTTTCCCCGCTAAATTTATGGGGGAAATTTTTTCTAAATTTTAGCTTACATTTAGCGAAAACATTTTCGGTAAATTTTTCGCTAAATTTAGCAGGCAAACTTAACCACTAAATTTAAAGGGGAAATTTTTGCTAAATCTTGCGCGAAATTTAGCGAAAATTTCCCGCTAAATGGAAGGCGAAGAGGAGGGGAGGGTACGGAGCGGGAGGAGAGGCATACCCTCCCCTCCTCCTCCTCAAATGCTGCGCTCTAATTTCGCATTACACAGAATTGTAAACAACTTTCATTTTTGGTTGTTTTTTGTTTGTTTTTTTTTGCGGGAAAATAAACTATGCATCGCCGAACGCTCATTTTTCGCCCAAAATATAGAGCTAACGGTTCGAACCAGATGACAAAAGTTTCAGACCAAACGCTTATCTTAATCAAAAGTTACCTTATTTTCTGAACTTTTCAATGGGTAAATGGTGGCCGACGGAGGATCACGAATACGTGCAGGTGAATGGCACCAGTTACCTAAAAACAAGCCCCATTTTCCCATTGAAACCAGAAAATCACTTATAACTTTTGATTATGATAGCGGTTTGTTCTGAAACTTTTCCGTCTGGTTCCAGCCTCTGGCTTCACATTTGGACGGTGAAAGAGCGTTCGGCGATGAGAAGTTTATAAATAAAAAGAAAAACAAAAATTATAATTTTGTTTCGGCGGGACACCTTGTACCATAGCCTCCTCTATACTGACAAAGCCTGGCAGATCGCCACGAGACGCGGCCGCCGAAAGTAAAAAGGTGAGGCGGCAGACAAGAGGCTAAAGTCCCTCGATGAAAAATATCCAGGGACGTTACAAGAGGCAGGTAACGGGCGCCCCTCTGCGGCGAGACGCCGAAACACACTCCCTCCCGAGTTATGGAATGTCCGCTCGTGCTTCTCGCGTTCCTCGCGCTACCGCTTCTTTTCGCGTCGGATTTAAAAACCATGTTTTGGGTCCTCGCCGCTGCAAAAGCTGTGCGCTGAATACCGGGCTCCCAGAGAAATAGTCAGTGCTACCAGATCCTCGAGCTCCAAATCAGCGACCGGGCACTCATGGCTCGGTCATCGAACTACCAGGCTTTGTGAGTACAGAGGCTATGCCTGTACATGTATTTTTATCTCGTTATTATGTGCAACTCACATTATGGACGGTTTTTATGGAGGAACGGAGGCGTGCGCATTAACGAGACTTGAGCCTAAGGTTTGTGTTTTCTCACCGTTAGCCTCGTCTTTTTTGCACGAGTTTTAACTTTGGCGTATTTCCACCCTTCCCGCGTGCTTTATGTTTTCTTAAAACGTAGGGATGGCGGTTTTCAATGACGTACAGTGCGAGTTTATATTTGAAACTACCTGTATATTTTCACTAATTAAAGGTTAGTTAACGGACCTTAATTATTCATGGCCCCCTGACCATATAACCCTCCTGCATAGACCACATTTATTGCACATTGTACAGATTGTTGTAATTACATCTATCTATTCGATTTAAATTCAAACACCCAGTATACTGATTTGTCCCACGGAGATATTCAGTTTTCGGTGGGGCACTAAAGAGGCTATTTCAACAATATTACAAACACCTTACTGCACTTCCGATGAAACATTTATACGTAATCGGTATTTATATAAGCTACTCGCGTGCAACAAATGTAATAAAATAAAAGAAGCTCATTATAGCTTTTTGTAGACAAATAATTATGGAACACTACAAATAAATTATGGTGTTCCATAACTTATGAAACACAATAAATTATGCGTTGCATCAATTTATTATATCTGCATTCGTGACACCTTCCTATACTAGGTGACAATGGCTTATAATGGAAAATAGGTCTTTATAAAACCAAAAACAAAAAACAATGAATCACTAATTTCTCATTTCTTGGAAAAATACGGCGATGACAACACAATATTACAACGACCCTTGGCGGCTTTACCCAGACACCATTCACATTTTCATCCCACGTCATGCGTTCGTAAATACAAAGCGTGCCTTAAAATTACACAGAACGCCTATTTTTGTCGAGTTCAAAACAACACTGTTTCTTCAAGCACAAATTTAAGTTTTTAACGATACCCCCGATCCCCCTCCAAAAAATGTCCTTACGTCCGTCCGTGTATTGAGCCGCTAAATACAGTGGGAAAAATGACGCTACGTGACCTGGCGTCATGTGACCAAGAGTAATTCAGTTTATCCGCTACGACTAGCCTAAAAAAATATGATTATTTTTTCAGCTAATAGCATCGGCTGATGGCATCGGCGTAAACGATAAATGTAATACTTTTAGTTACGTTCAAGTGTAGCGGGTGTCTCACGCGCGTGACCTTGGTGTGATTGTAGATTCGAGATTAGATTTTCGTTTACACGTTCTTCGTATCATGGTCATGGTCATGGCCACGACCATGACCCTGACCATGGTCATGGTCATGGTCTCCGCTGCCTTGGCCTCATTTCGCGGTTGACAAGAAAGTTTCGTTTTCCAGAGTGTATGTTAACCTTGCACTGTGCACTTGTAGGATCGCGTCTTGAGTTCGCGTCCGTAATATGGAACTCTGTTGCGATGTCACACGGCCATTTAATTAGGAAATGCTCAGCGTAGATTTATACGAATTTTATATGATAGACCCCCGCCACCGCCGCTTTTACGGTTACAACTCTCTTTTGGTGGGCCTCAATCTTTTTACTCTGCATGATAGAAGACTTGCTAGAGATATATGCACTTTTTTACATCAGGTTGTGCATGGTACTATTGACTGTTCAGAGTTGTTGATGGCCTTGAGATTCCGCGTGACCTCTGGGTGGTCATCCAGCTGCCGAGACACTTTTTATCCTAACGTGCGATGGCGATGACACGATGGCAACACACCTATATAATGAATCTTCTTAGAATGGATGCTTGGGCATGAGTGACCGTTTTTTTCTGGTGTGAGTGTGAGGGTGAGTGAGTTTACTTTAGCGTTTCTCCTTCAACTATATAATGAATTGTTTTTAGACGATGACATTTTTGTTTGATTTTATTACTTGAGAAACATGCATTTATATTCTGTGCTCACTCATTAAACAGTGCACTGCCGCCCAGGCCACTTGGCTGTTGGCAGGCACGTAATAAAATTATCTATCTATGTTGTTGACATTACGGCTCATACTGCGTCTTCGAGGAATGCCCGATACAAATGGTTTAATCTCAGACGAGCAGCTGTTTAGAGGATTGTGTTGTTTTGCGAAGCGATATATTAACGGTACCAAAAATAACAGAAGGCAGCAGGAATTAGGTGGACAAAAATATAGCGCGGACTGACAACCAGCGTTGTTGGCGTTACCGAAGAAAAGCAACGAAATACGTTACTCGTTACTTGCAAATAAAAGTAACGCGTTGCCTTTACCGTTACCGATAAAAAAGTAACACAAGGAAAAACGCATGAAACTCAAAAATTCACATGGATTGGCTACTCAAAACACGAAAAAAAAATTAATTGTAATGTTTTTAAGTCTTGCAAAGGAAAACTAACGAGTGACGTAACACTGTTACCCTCACTCGAAATGAGTAACGTAAGTACGTTACGGTAACGAAAGTTATCCATGTTCGCTAAACTCGTGGAACACAGAGATTCTTTGCGTTATGACGTAGCGGGGGGAGTGGCCGAAAGTACTCCGCAAAGTTGTCTTTACTCACAAACCCGCAGATCCGTTTATCTTCGTGACGTTTTTTAATTGAAGGGGCGAAAAATCCCTGCCACTTGCTAGGCGCCGAACAAGAGCAGCACGAGAGAGCGCGTGGAGTCGACCGTGGTTCATGCGTGTGACTTCACAACAAAGATCACGAGCTGCGACCGACATGTTTGATGGGCACTATACTCCGTTTCACCTTATGTTGTACCGCAGAAAAGGCTAGAAGCGCGAGCTCATAGCGTTGGGAGCTGCTCTTAACGCACGAGAGCTTGTGCCGCCGAGATGTGCCCTAGAGCAAGGAGCTTGCGCTTGTAGCCTTTCCTGCGGTACATCATAAGGTGAAACAGAGTTTAAAAGGCACGGCGCAGGCTTGGGGTAATTGCATTTTATGATCAACACCGCCAAAGTCGACAGTCTGATATGGTCCTTATATTTCCTCCGATAAGGCAGTATTTACTGAAAAACGCCCCTGCCATTCCTTTCCGTTTCCTCGGCCTTTTGGATATATGATCAAAGTGTAGCCTGACGTGGCTAGGTCAGAACCAGTCGAGTAGCGCTGCCCGCCTACGGGCGGAGTTTGCCTCTGCGAAGTAGCTCCCATTTCACTACCCCCATCGATGGGATAAAATCATTTTATTGTTTCATTTTTCTAAGTACTCACTACTCGCCACGTAGGCTACCAAGAACGTCGGTGTGGTCGGCTTTTGAAGATTAGTCAAAGTGAAATTATTTCTGCTTTCATCAACAGAAACAAGAGCAATGGTTCACACAGAACGAATAAAACACTGAGATGAAGGGACAGATACTCACAATAGACCAATCTCACTAAGCGTTCGGCGCATGCGTGATGCCGCCATAACCTTAGTCCTCAGAGAGCAGACGGCCGTGCACGCAAGGGCTCGTGCCTTCTCGTGCTTTACACGCGCAGTGCTCCAGCGAGGTCATCGCACGTGCAAAGAGACAAGTTCCCTCGATGCATTGCGGCAGCGGTTGCGTAGTCAAACTGGCTGGTGAGATCGGTCTATTCTTTTACGGATCTTTTTTTTTTTTTAATAACTGTGAGTGTTTGTTTTTCGTTCATTTCAGTGTTTTATTGTTTCTGTGTGAACTCTAGTTTATCCAACGCGCTCTGCTACGTGTAAATAAAAGTAATGCCAGGTTGTCAATGTCGCCAATGATGTTTTAAGAACACGATACCCTCAATTCGAACACGCACCATCGAATTTATCGTTCACAGCTGATAACCCTGAGCCTGACGTCAAGAGTGGGAAATGTAAAAGGACGTCACTGCACGCGCCTGCACACTGCGAGCCCTGGCACGAGCCTCTCGCTTTGGCCTAGCATTGCCGCTCGCGAGTTCACAGAACGCGAACCGTATTGATTCCAGAACCTCTAAAACCATTATTTCGAAAATTGCATTCTGTTCTGTTCCTCGACGTCTCTCAGTTGGAACACCCATAAGCAGGTGCGTCGAAACAGGGGGACGGGGAGGGAGGCGATCCCCCCCCCCCCCCCCAAGTTGCTTGGAAAGACGGGGCGAGGGGCGTCAGGGGTTAAAGGAAAGGGGCGACGGGGGAAGGCGATCGCCTCAGCCTCAGACCATAACCTCCTATATAGTGCCCAGACATTTCAGAAAGGTAGAATAAAAACTTCGGGGGAAGGGATGCTCCCCTTTACTACAATCTCCTCCCCCCCTCTCTCTCTCTCTCTCTCTCTCCCCCGAACATTTTCTCTAACACGTCCTGACCCCGAATTTGTGTGCGTGTGTTTGTGCGTGTGTGTGTGCGTGCGCGTGTGTGTGCGTGCGTGTGTGCGCGCGTGTGTGTGTGTGGGTGTGTGTGTGGATGGGTGGGTGGGTGGGTGGGTGTGTGTGTTGGTTGTACCCCTTTTTATTTTCCTTCTCCCGGTTCCTTTCTCGCCCCCAACCGCCTCGCCCCCTCATCTCTCAAACACTAGCGACGTCACTATACCCACACCGCCTCTCGGTGGCCCCGGTAACGTTGTTGACAGTGGCGGAAGATGAGCTCTAAAACCGCGTACACCGCGCGCCGGATTTACAATGTCACAAAGTTCAATCTTCGCCTCGATTCCGAAGCGAAGATTTTGGCCTCAAATAACTCCGTCCCAAAGTTGTAAAACGTCACTTTGTCGTCACTGATAACTTCCACAAACGGCGATCTTGCGACAAGAAAGTTCAGAGTATTTACAGGCCGCGGGACAATCTAGACATGGTTAAAGGGGTCATGAAACGATTTTCCTGCTTCTTCCTCCTTAGCTTTAATCCTCAACTCAAATGCGAATTGTGAAATCACGTCGTCGTGACATTCTTCGGCACCGGTGCGATGACTCCTAGCTTCCACCGTGCTTTTTATGCACTCCATAAAACTTGTCATTCGCCAGTGACGATAAGTTCCGTCAGGGCACTCATTGGCCACGAACGCGAATGCAAATATTCGTCGACGGATTGATTGTTGACGAGCGCATACGTCCGAGTGACGCAGTTCTCGTGTCCAATGCGTGAGCTGGGCTGGGCTGACGTCAGGTTGGCACCGCTGACGCGCTTTGGGAACCGCGGATGTATCATAGTGAAAAGGCGGAGAGCTTTCGAAGGAAAGAAGGTACAAAATAGTCCGCTATATGTTCAAATGCTCGTATCGAAAAGCTGGCTTTTGACTTTCTACCCCCTTTCTTTTGGCCAACTAAACAATATGCGATTAGTAAAGTCCCAATTTAAAATCATTCATCCCAGCCCAAAATTCGTTTCTTGGCCCCTTTAACTTTAACGCGGTGTAGGAATGTAAGGACAGGTGGGCGCGACGTCATCAGTGAAGCCGTTCAATCGGCTGGCCCCACGCTGAAGCTCGCTGTGACTTTGTGTTTCTCATTCTCGCTTGAATTTGAGCACCGAGAGAGTTTGGACGATTGACATCTCGCCCCGCGTGACGCCCTCGTCGCGAGAATCCAATCAGCACGCTCCGCAAACCTCGGCCCCAACTTTGTGCTTGACGAGTTTAGCAACCCTGGTCTTCTTTTGCGTTACCGTGTGCGTTACAGGTGATTGACCAGATACTTATGGGAGGGGAGGTACCCAGTGACTGGAAATTGAGCAAGATGAGATTACTATATAAGGGCAGGGGAGACAAAGACAGTATCAAATCATACCGACCAATCACAGTAACTTCAGTAATATACAGGCTAGCTATGCAAATTGTAAAAAGAAGAATGGAAGAATGGGCAGAGAGAAAGCAGATTCTAGGGGAGCTTCAAAACGGTTTCAGGAAAGATAGACTGTCTAGATGATAATTTATTTGTAATCACTCAGTGCATCGAGATAGCAATGACAAGTCAAAGGCCATTATGGGTAGCATTTTTAGACATCAAAGGGGCATATGACAATGTGAATCAGGAAAAACTCTGGAACCTACTGAAGGGATATATGGACTAGAGGGAACCATGGTTAAGTTTCTAGAACGGGTTTATTCGGAGAATAGGGTGGTTATAACATGGGAAGCCGAAACTACGAGACCAGCAGCAATAAAAAGAGGTCTTAGACAGGGTTGCCCATTGTCTCCCCTGCTCTTTATGATATACCTCAGTGAGATGGAAAAAAGGTTAGAACAGTGCAACCTAGGTTTTGACCTGACTTACATGGAGGAAGGACATAAAGTAAATCAAGTATTGCCAGGGTTAATGTATGCAGACAACATTGTGCTCGTATCAGAGAGTCGTGAGACAATGCAGGAACTGATTAGGATTTGCGGCAGGGAAGGAGACAATTTAGGACTAAAATTTAGTAGGGACAAGTCTGGTATAATAGTGTTCAACGACGAGAAGGGGGAACCCCTGGAGATACAGAACACATTGGTAGAACACGTAGAAAAGTACAAATATCTGGGAGTATGGTTAAGTGAAGGAAGACGGTATCTAAAAGACCAAGAAGATATTGTAATAAAGAAGGGGAAACAAGATTCGGCTATCATGAAACATAGGGCACTATGGAACTATAATAGATATGAAGTCGTTAGGGGTGTATGGAAGGGAGTCATGGTACCAGGGCTGTCATTTGGGAATGCGGTATTGTGTATGAGGTCAGAAATCCAGGCAGGTTTAGAGATACAGCAAAGGAGTGTGGGTAGGTTGGAATTGGGGGCACATGGGAATACACCAAATGAGGGAGTACAGGGGGATATGGGTTGGGCATCTTTCGAGAGTAGAGAAGCGATCAGTAAAGTAAAATTTGAACAAAGACTAGCTGAAATCGAGGATACACGGTGGGCAGCGAAAGTGTACAAGTATCTATATATGAAAAGTTTAAACACTAAGTGGACAAACCGAACCCGCAAGCTGAGATTTAAATACATTCAACGAGATGGAGCCGATTAGAGCGTATCAGTAGAAAAAGGAGTAAAGGAAACAGAGAGGAAATTGTGGGAAGAGAGAATGCAGGGGAAATCAGCTTTAACAATATACAGGGCACAAAAACAAGAAATAAAGAAAGAACAACTGTATGATAATTCAGTGGGGAGCTCCTTGCTGTTTGAAGCGAGAACGGGGGTGCTAAGAACGAAAACGTACAGGGCTAAATTTTATGAAGTAGACACTCTGTTTGACGTATGCAACCGCGAAAGGGAAACTATAGAACATGTAATTTTAAGGTGCACGGGGCTTCGTCCCACCCTCTTGGGCGGGATGTCTACGGATTTGGAGGGGGCACTGGGTTTCCCGGACATAGATGGACGAATGGATAGGGAAAGAATTGCGGTAACTAAGAGGAGATTGGAAGATTGGTGGAAGAGATCTAGGGAAGGATAAAGGGGAAACAAAATACAGATAAAAATCAGCAATAAATTCACTTGAAAAGAGAGAGAGAGGGGGGGGAGCTGTTATAACAAAATTCATACAATTGTTTTCAAAAAGAAGGGATCACGAAATGTTAGGCTAGGTTGCACAAGCTGCCGCCCGATACAAAGGGTATAGCCATTACCATCCATCCATCCATCCACCGTAAACTGGAAACTAACACGCTCAAACATCTACATAAGTACGTTACCCTTTACCAGACTCTGGAAGTAATCTGTTGCAAGTAACGGATTACTTGTAATCTGTTACTTTTTCAGGTAATTGTGTAATTGCCACGTTACATTTTTGCGACAGTAAATTTTAATGTAATTTCGTTACAAATATTGGTAACGGATTAATTTAATTACTCGTTATTTTTTAATATATAAACATAATACAGAAACTGGGGCGATATGAGCAGGCAATCCAGCAGCATAAATGTATCAAGTTCAACAAAGTAGAAACATCGGGAAGAGGAAAATAGCCCCCCCAAAAAAACACGAGTGTTAGTATGACCGGTCACTATAGAGATCAAGAAGATAACACCGAGTACGCCGCTGTCTTGTTGATTTCCCAGCGGAGGTAGACGCTGCGACTGAGCATGCGAACCTCTAGCTTTGTCTGCAGAATTCCAGGGATCATTTCCGGTCGCCGTCAGCCAGCTTGATGGCGAGTGTGTTTGCAAAACTCGCTGCCTTGACTGCTTATACGCGAATGGTGTGCACCTACATTCTCTCTCTTAAATACAATATTTTATTTTTTAAAATGACTACCATAATGCGGGCGTAGTAATTGAAAGTAGTATTGCATGAAGGTTTTTGAACCATCAAAATAGTTGATATTATTTTGTTTATACGTGTACGGAAAAAGTAACGCGAAAGTAATTTGTAACGTAACATGTAGTAATCCGTTATTTTTGAGCAAAAATAAAATTTCAGCGGAAGTAATTTTTAAAAATAACGCAGTCTCAGTTTTGACATTAAGCAATGTAAAACGTCACGCTTGCATTGCTTAATGTCCCAACTCAGACTGCGTTTTCGGTCTAAACATATGTTTCGGCATCGTCATTCGCTGAGCTGCCTCCGAACGTTGCAGTGATTGGCTCTCCGAGTGTTGTGCGGGAAAGTAGACGCACGGGCTTTTTTTAGAGTGCAGTTCGTCTATAATACACTCCAATCGTAAACATGCGTCCCCAACCTTAGTCTGTGATAAAGTTTGCCCCATCGGCCCGCAAATTATTCTTCTTCTTTTTATTTCTGTAGTGTAGTTAGTAAAAACAAAACACCAAATATACATTTTCGTGCGGCATAACTAAACACACATCACATTATGTGTTCCTGTTCATGAGAACTATAACAGATGGGCCTATTAAGAACACATAAACTTAATAAACCTGTAACTTTTTTTAAAATTTTGTTTATGGTCAATCTTTTCTCCCCTTGATCTGGGGTTAGTCATAAACATAGCGACACACTAGTATAGTATTCCTTCAATAACAACAGTTTTAAACACTCATTTTTTCCTTCAGCCATAAGAGACTAAAATAGTTTAGATAGGCACTTTTTTAGTTGTACAAGTGTTGAATCGTTTAGTGATGCAGTTGAAAAACAACAACTTTGTCAATTTATGAATTGATATGTTTTTTTCTGTTACAAGAATGACGCGATATTTTGCTGTTCCCTTTTTATTGATATTTGCCTCTTGATGTATATTTATTTTTTCCTAATACCTGCAAGAATCCCAATGGGATTGGCAGTATTTTGAAATAAATAAATAAATAAATGGGCTCTTTGCAGCAGCTGTGCATGGGCGGCGCCATAACCGACCTTAGGTTTCTTGTTCCCTCTTATTTCGTTTAATTAAATTCATCATTGCTACAACAGGGCAGGTTTTTGTCATTTCAAATTCTACTCTGTCCTTCTCCTCAGCATTGGCCTTTCTTGAGGCTCGTCAACGCCCGCTTCAGTGGCTCGGCTTCTCGGTAAGACAAGGAAAGGTCAACAACAGTGGCTGTAATCTGGCGCGTGAACTGTCTGGACGTCTGGACTGTGTCAGACTCAAAAAAGCGGGTACGTACTCTCGCTTTACGTTTCAATACGTACTTAACTCGCTGTACCACAAACTTCAATATCTCATGCACACGACTAGCTTAAAGTTACCTTTAACATAGGTCCCTTAGCAATCTGCAAATCAGACCGCGTTCCTGAGTCGCGAACATAAGCCACGCACGGAGGATCGAGAACCGATTCGCCGCCAATCCTAAAAGTCCCTTTGCTAGTTTTCTTTATGATCGTGAGAATGAAGTTTAATAAACCTTGCGGCAAACTAGAAGAAAACCTAATTGGTAATAATATTGACCTAACGCGAGACACTGAGAAAAAAAGTGAGGAACACAACAACGGTCTCAAATATCTACTACATCACGGCATCATCTTCGGTTACAAGAAACAAAAAATAAAAAATATAACGGAAGCGTTTCAGTTTTTTTATGTATATCTGAGTGTGACGATGGCACATGTGTCAATGCCCCCTCAATAAACTTGTTTGATTTCGGGTCGATTTGAGATTGTTCAGGGTTTAAAAAGAAAAAGGGATGAGTGATTTGGTGGCGGAGCAGAATGGAAAGAGTATGAAACGAGGGGTAGTTTGCCTTACGACACCTGCGAGACGCTGCTGACACAATCGTTCTTCCTCGGCTACCCTTCACTCCTCCTTCCACTTTAACGGCGACCGGACGGCCCATTGTTCGTGCCCGGAAGGTGAAGGTTTTGCCCCCCCCCCCCCCATGGGAAGCTATGGCTATATAGTCTTCTAAAGAGGCGCAAAAGGCTTGCGCCTTTTCCGCCAGAACAATAGAACGCCAGGTCGCCGGAAAAGGGGATAAAAGAGCAGCAGGCGCGGGTTAACTATTTTGAAGGAAGTACCAGTCAGGAATCTAATACCCCTGTCAGACGGCAGCTCAGTTTCTAAATGACATTCAAGATGGGACCTGCCAGACGACAACTAAAATGACATTTAGGTGATGTTTACTACGATTGCAGTCTCAAAGTCGTCCCGTGCACATAGATCACGTTTGCGTCAGTAAACAATTTTAACACGGCGAAACAATGTTTTTTGGGTTGCCTGCTGGTACAACAATATATAACAAAAAACCGGGATAGAAATTTGCGCTCACTAGTTGTTTAAATGTGTTCGGTTTCTGACGAAAAAAAAAAAAAGCGAAGCGTGAGGCGAAATCTATTAGCCAATGTAGCGTCGTCATAAGCCAATCCGTAACCCGAGCCTCCCGCGCTCCGCCACTACAGCTGACAGCTTGCTCGCTATCAGCTATCAGTTCTTTCGGTAATTTCGGTAGTGCTTGCTTGCTCTGGTTGTCCCTCACTCTCGATCTTCGTCTGCCGGCTTCACTTCTACGTCTGCGAAGGATCCTGGACGCTGTATTATGCTTCCGCCGTTGCTATCACGGCGGTATGGGTTGATCTTGGTTCGAGCGTCTCCAGCTGTTGAGAAGGCCGTCCGTCATCTTCGTCGTAGACGCATTCCGCGAGCTTCGGTTTGAAGACAGGCTACCGTACAGTACCTACTAACGTACTACATCTTCAAGCAGCCGTTTGGGTGATACCGGCGACGGCGGTACCTTGTGAATGTGTGTCAGCGTTACATAGAGTGCTGGGTTGGCCTGGTGACTTGTGTGCACCTAACCACCCCAGTGAGAAAGCGAGTCGGCGCTGCAAAGCCATACTGCACTGCGGAGAACAGAACCATCGCCAACTTGCTCGTCGTGGTGCACTCCACTGCCAAGTGATCGCATCCCTCCGACGCGACTGGCCGAAGATCGTGAGCGCCGCCGAGACCGCTGAACGGTTAAACACACACGGGCTAATCGAACTGCCCCAGGATTCGCGCAGGTCATAGAGAGTCGCTGTACGACTGCCACCTGTGACATCGAGCTCCAGCGCCAGTGGCTACCAAAACAAGATAAAAATAGTAAGTACCCTTTTTGCAAAAAAAGAAAAACGTTTCTTGTAACGAAATGCGATTTATTAAAAAAAAATCGATGCCTGAACTAGTAAAAATAATATCACTACATGGTTTTTCTAGCTCTTAGAAAATTCAGGCAATCTTGCTTCAGACTCACAAATTTAAAAAAAATTTCAAAGAGTTATTTGTTTTTTTTATTACTGAGTGTCACTCAAAGCTAACTAGTATAGCTCCTGCCAACATTGTAAAGTTATTCGTTAACTCGCTTTAATTTGAATAAAACAACTGGATTGATCATCTTCGCAATTGTAATAAAACGGGAATTGGTGTGCATGCTTGATGAGGTGAAAATGACTAAATAACTGTTTCTAAATACGAGACAAGAGTGCCGGCTTCTAGCACTTTAAATACTATGTTTAGAAACTATAGAACGTTATCCATTCTGTGGAGTTTCAAAAAAATGTTCCAAGCTAGCTGCGTGGTGAAATTTGGACTGCTCTGCTTCCCCATTGAATCTCCAATTTTGGGAATTATATGTCTAAGGTGCAAGATATTTTATGCCTAGAGGACTAATGCATCTGTTGCAATGTTTCTATCCAACTACAGTGATTCTTCTGGCTCTCCTAGACTACTGCTACCAGTTCCAGTATCTCAACATTGGGATGCTGAGGCAGTGTCGTGACCACGTTCAAGAGGTTGGAACTGGCTGGCATTCGGGAAGCAGTGACGATCCAGGCACATGTGGCCTCAGTCAATGGGACCACCATGTCCCCACGGATCCTGTGTAACCACGTGTTCCTGATAACATCCAACATGCTCAAACCTTACCCAACCCAGGACATCATTTTGCAGGGAACTGCACGTCGATCAGTCAATTCTGTACATGTGACGACACTCCCAGATTCTCGGCATCACTCCCAACTTCTTGTCGTGTTGGATACATTTCAGCCTACTACTGGCTTAGAGAATTAGAGTGGACACAGGGGCTATGGTTTCATTTACTTCATGTGCGAGTGAAGCTGAAGCTATGAGCATGATCATGTTGCCCTGAACGATGCTCCCACTACATGACCGTGCATCCTTGGTAGCGGCATTGAAAGCCTGGATCTTGCACTTAAAGTGAAATGGAATCTAGCATCGTGAGTGTTGTGTGTGTGCGTCGGGCAACATCGGCGAGTCAGCAGAAGTCAAGCCAAAGCGAGTCAAGCTGGTTTTACTGAAAAGTTTACCGTTCCGGGGACTCGACATAAACCATGTGCGTCTTGTCTAACTCCTCTTTCCTGCTCGGCCAAGTCAGCCGCCTGAATAAAGCTTTGGGTGGCGACGAGAATGAGGAACCTCAGACTCCGAGGCACGCAACCACACTTTTTTGAGCAACGACAGCTTCGTGGCAACTTGGCAACGACGAGAGCACATGGCGGAAAAGGATGAGCCAAACGTTGTCATCATAGGGTGGCTGGGACATCTTGAAGAGTTCGACCCGGACAGGTTTGAAGCGTGGCCCCTGTACCAAGAGCGACTAAATTGTTTCTTCACCGTGCACAACATCGTCGAGGAGTCCCCAAAAATGCGCAGTGTTTGTGGACCGACAATCTACACCGTCATATGCTCGTCGTGTGTGCTGGTAGACTCCCTATGCGGACATTGTGTCGGAGCTCACCGCCCACTTCACACCGTGCCTGTCAGTGATTGTTCAGTGCTTTGCATTTCATAAGCGCAGCCAGCAGCAACCATCGCGAATTTCGTCATCACCCTGTGCCGCTTCTCCGAACATTACAACTTTGGTGAGACCTTGTCACACATGCTATGGGACCGTCTGGTTTGCGGTGTCCGGGACAAAGGGGTGCAGCATCGTCCCCTTGGCAAACCAACGGTGGAGTTCAAAAAGGCGTTTGAGGCTGCAAATCCTTCGCCTCCATAGGATTTGCAGCAACGACATTGATTTCCGTCAACAGCTTAAAGGGGCACTCAAGTGGATTCTGAGATCGTCTACTTATTGGCATAACACAATCTACTAGCTTTAAGCATCCTAAAAAAATTTGAAATTACATTCAAGGGCAGCCGATTTTCCTAATAAAAATCCAATCAAAGATTGTGGCACGCCACCCTTTCTGTGCCATGGCGCAGACACCAGGGGGTGCCACCGGACGAGAAGGCAGCAGGGGAGGGCACACGACAGCCAATCACGAGTGATGGCTTCTCGGCGGACTGATTTTTCGAAGGTGCACGTATTCGAAAATTTAGTCTGCCGGGAAACCATCACTTGTAATTGGCTGTCACGTGCCCTCCCCTGCTGCTTTCCCGTCCAGTGGCACCCTCTGGTATTCTGCGCCACGGCGCAGAAAGGAGGGCGTTCCACGATCTTTGATTGGATTTTTAATAGGGAAATTGGCCGCCCTTGTATGTAATTTCACTGAAAAAGCAGTAAGTGCGCAGGTGAGCTGGTGGAAGTTGATCATGATGTAGAATACCCGAGACGGTGGTAAAAGCTGGGAAACTTGGTCGAAGAAAAAAGACTAGGGAAAAGAACGTCTCAAACTCAGCTACTGTGTTTATTTCCTCAAAGTTATATATCCACAACCTAATCACCGGCCACCGACGTTCTTTTCCCCTGCCTTTTTTCTTCGACCAAGTTTCCCAGCTTTTACCACAGTCTCGGGTATTCTACATCATGATGTAATTTCAGTTTTTTTTAGGATGCTTAGAGTTCATAGATTTAGTTATGACAATAAATAGACGATATCAGAATCCACTTCAGTGCCCCTCTAAGACGATGACCACCTTCTTTATTGAAAGTAGCTGCCCACTCGGCCTTCTGTGCAATGCGAGCAGTCGTGTCTCTAACATTTCGCGGCATGACTCCCTATTTCCCCAACCAAGATCTAGACCACCGTGCAACCCCCTCATCATCATGTTCCATCCCCTCATACCCAGGCTCGGCAAACTAATCATGGACGCCACTTCCCAAC
This sequence comes from Ixodes persulcatus, assembly GCA_013358835.2. Taxonomy (NCBI): domain Eukaryota; kingdom Metazoa; phylum Arthropoda; class Arachnida; order Ixodida; family Ixodidae; genus Ixodes; species Ixodes persulcatus. The sequence goes on from JABSTQ010010262.1 coordinate 1,073,884, forward strand.
TCGTAGACTCTATAAAGTTATTTCTAAAGCACCCACCCTAACTTACCGTCGTCAGCCCAACTTACGATCCCTTCTAGTACGCAGCAACCAGTCCGGAACCCTCTCATCTTTATGTTCCATCCCTCCATACCCAGGCTCGGCAAACTAATCATGGACACCACTTCCCACCTCGCAGACTCTAAAGTAATTTCTAAAGCACCCGCCCTAACTTACCATCGTCAGCCCAATTTACGATCCCTTCTAGTATGCAGCAACCACTCCGAAACCCCCTCATCTTTAGGTTCCATCCCTCCATACCCAGGCTCGGCAAACTAATCATGGGTGCCACTTCCCACCTCATAGACTCTAAAGTTATTTCTAAGGCACCCGTCCTAACTTACCATCATCAGCCCAACTTACGATCCCTTTTGTACGCAGCAACCAGTCCACAAAACCTCCGACTTTGCTCCCCGGTACCACGCCGTGCGGCACCCCGACATGTCTTGCGTGAAAACACACCAGCCCTCCTCCCAACCTGCCAATGAGAATCCCTCCGGCCCTTCAAAAGCGTCACAATCAAATATTACATAATGTTGCTCTCCACCTAGTGAAGGCACATCTGAGATATCATAATGACCACTGTGCCCAGTAACGCCCAAACCTCATTGTCGCTAAAAGACTCCTCAAGTCCCCTGACTTATCTTTCCATTCTCACTCACGCAAACTTGTCGACAAAATTCTTGAAGTCAACTCGTATCTCTATGCCGATGGTCTCGCCTCTAAATCAAGGAAACTAGACACTCTCTTGCCCCGAAATGATCAGGCCGCCATCCAATGCAATGATGATGTCACCATACCAGACGATTTACCCCTCACTGCCCCTGAACACATTATCTTATCGAAGAGCCTGTCCTTCGTCCCTGCACTTCAAAGCCGACCCGACCCTTTTTCTTTACATGTAGAAAGCGAGCAATTCTTCCGATGCCTACTCTTAAATGCCCACTTCACCAGCATCCGTCTAACTTAAATCGCACCAGGTTCGACACCATTAACCCAAAAACTAGTATCTGGACCCCGTTTCCCGCCAAACACCCTGAAACTGACAATTCAATCAAAGCATGTTGTAGCATCCTTGCCAACTCGTTTAGCAACCTAATCTCTAAATACCGCAACACCACCCCACAAGATGTTACCGCTCTAAAATCCCTTCGAAACCGCACTGACCTCGTAATCAAGCCAACCGATAAGGGCGGAGTCGTGGTGGTCTGGTGCAGTGATCTCTACTCCGAGGAGGCTCTACGACAGCTCTCTGTTTCTGATTTTTACGAACCCCTTTCCTCTGACCCCACCGCCGCCTTCCAAGATAAAATTACAGCCACCGTAAGGCTCCTAATAGAAACCACCTTCCTTCACCCCGCTGCAAATCGCCTAACTGTTCGTCATCCCCACGCTGCCTCATTCTACCCCGCCATATCCTGCCCCACTTACTTCATCTTCGCTTTTGTTGATTCGGTCCATCAGCCTATTGTACAAAACCTGCCCAGTTACGTTAAAGACACAAAAAGCATCCTCCAACGCCTGTCTAATCTGGCGCCGACTCCCGACACTATCCTCTTCACAATGGACATCACATCTCTCTACACTGTAATTCCTCACGCCGAAGGACTAGAGGCTCTCTCACACTTTCTTGATCAGCGTCCCTCTCCAAATCCCCCGTCTCACGCCTATAATCCGCCTCGCCGAACTAGTCCTAACACTAAACGTCTTCCAATTCAACTACTCCTTCTATCGCCAAAAATGTGGTGTAGCGATGGGCACTAAGATGGGTCCCTCGTTCGCCAACATTTTTGTTGGCTACGTCGAGCACTAGTTCTTTAATTCCTTCCCACACACGCACCCTCAATTCTATGGTCATTATTTTACGACATCTTTGGTTTTGACCCCCCTCCCGTAGTTGACCGCTTCACCAATGCACTCTGTAACGCCCACCCCTCCCTCAAGTTTACCTCAGTGATATCGAAATGCTCTGTCAACTTCCTAGACTCAATAATCTCTAGTGACGGTCAGAGGTTCCACACCTCTGTGCACTATAAACCCACAGACAGCCATAGCTACCTTCTTTACTCCTCGAACCAACCTAGATCCCAAATCAACTCTATTCCCTTTTCACAATTCCTTCGCCTCTGTAGGATTTGCAGCGATGACATAGATTTCCGTCAACAGCTTAAGACGATGACCGCCTTCTTTACTAAGCATAGTTACCCACTCGGCCTTCTGCGCAATGCGAGCAGTCGCTTTTCTAAAATTTCGCGGCACGACGCCCTCTTTCCCCTACCAAGATCTAAACCAGGCAACCCCCTCATCTTCACGTTCCATCCCTCCGTACCCAGGCCTGACAAACTAATCATGGACGCCACTTCTTACCTTCTAGACTCTAAAGTTATTTATAAAGCAACTGCCCTCACTACCGTAGGCAGCCCAACTTACGATCCCTTCTAGTGCACAGCAACCAGTCCACAAAACCTCTGACCTTGCTCACCTGTACCATGCCGTGCGGCACACCGAAATGTCTTACGTGCAAACACACCGGCCCTCCTCCCTGCTTGCCAATGAGAATCACTGGCAATCACACCTGTAAATCTTCTAATCTGATATACATTATTTCCCGCACACTTTGTCCGACCTTATTATATATCGATGGAATTGACCACCGACTCCACGAACGCTTCAGAGATAGACTTGTCACACTAGAAATAGCGGGCCAACTTTAACACGACCTCTCCACACTCGTCTCTAAGCACTTCTCCTCCACGAATCATTCTGAACCCAACATGCGAGTATACGTCGGCAAATCAGGCTTCCACACACCCACCTCACGCGAAAAGGAACAAAACAGATTAATGTTTAACCTAAAGACGGAATTCCCTTCCGGTCTAAACAAGAAACTTTCTTTCGGCTATTAGACATTCCCCAATATATATATATAATTTGGGTGGTGACAAGGGGTGCCCTAAGCTCCCCCCCCCCCCCCCACCCGCATTCCTTCACTTGTGGACTTGCAGACCTTCTGCACCTTACTCGACAACTTTTCCTCCCTCTCTGACTCCATGACGTCACAAAGAACCATCTCTTTTTGTTTTCTTTTTTTTTTTCAATTTGCAGTAGAAGCAAAAACTAAAACGGCTTCCGCTGTAGTTCTTCTCTACGGCTTACCCTCATCTCCTAGTGCAAGAAGGAGCCAATAAGAGAATGCGCCGAGGGACCGGGAAAGGACGGTAAGTCGTAGGCGGGGAGAAATAACGAGCAAGAGCTTTTTATTTATTTTATTTCATTTGGGGTTTGGGATTTGGGGGGGGGGGGGGGAAGGGTGGCAAGTAAGCAAAATAAAAGAGGAAAGTTTCGGAAAGTGGCCGCGGATTCGTGAGGGCGCCACCGGCCATATACGTTATTCCTCTCGTGTTTTGGCGTTTTTTCACTCCCAGTTTTGCGACCAGATAGACGTCACATGAACGCCGTGGCCACGCTTCAGTTCATCATTTCTGAGAGTCGAATCGCAAATTTTGTCATCCATCCCTTTAAAATCAAAAGTTCAAAAACTGAAAAATTGATGTTGATATGGTTGGAAGCTTCGTTTGGGTCAAGAGTTTGACTCAAATGTATTTTCAGTTATTTGCTTAATTCAACTTTCTTACTCACACGCAACATGAAATCGCCCTATGACAACTTCATTGTTTTATATAATACTTGCAACAGTGACAAGGCGTTAGATTTATCACTATAATTTTTTTTAAGATTAAATTAATCAAAACAAAAGGCACCTCTTCTGACAAAATCAAGATATTCATTGTGAGGCAATAGCCTTCATGGCAGACAAGCTCGATGTGCAGATGAGATGTTATTATAAAATGATAAAATCAAAACTGCCGCACGAGCGGCCATATTATCGTTATATAAATAAAACCAAGTGTTTATTCCCTTCCTGCAAAATAAGTAATATTAATAAAAAGTGGCCAAAAAAGAGACGGGTTTTTATAAACAAAGCGTCTCCACAAATATAAAAGAACACTTTTAGAAAACTCAGAGGTGTTAGGCAAATAGACCAATCATAAATCAGAAGCTGAAACTATCAATCTACAACGTCTAAGAATAGTTATTGCGGAAACACAGTAACGGCCAAACAGTCAGTCGACATTTTTGAACAATGTCATCTCAGTTGAGCGTCACTCTCTACAAAACGTTTGAAGGTACACAGGGATAGAAACCGAGAGAAAATAACCAGTCCATGCACTCTGCAAAACAATATAAAAATTAGACCACCTACGGTATGAAGCAAAAAGATAAAAGGAATCGTCGTAGGTAGCGCATTGACGCTTTTAATGTGTTGCAACTTACTCCTGAACTTGAGCTCGTTCTTGTAATTATTTATACGTACTAATTCACCACCTCCGGTTACAACTTTGCAACATTTTTGCTTGATGCGTTAAGAAACCGATTTATACGGCTTTTTTAATTTTTTCTAAAGGGACAATAACACGTTTGACTCACGTGGTATTTCCCAGTTAGGTCTGTCTAACCGCTCTGGAAGGAAAAGAGCGATTTGATAGCATGATGAGCGGGACTTTCTCATGCCGAGTGTTTCAATCACTGTCATCGGAAAATGTCAGACCGTAGCAAATGTTTAGTTCATCGAACACGTAAGCAATTCGTAGAAGCGCATTCCCCGCAGCGCTTCAGCGCGCACGAACGGTAAGCAACAAATCCATGGCCGAATGTGCCCCCATCCTATTTGCTGTGTGACAGGATGTTATCTGACTGTCAGACGACAAGTCGGCCATCCTGACTGCCAGACGGCAACAACATAGCCCGGAGGTTATTTTTGCTTCCATGTGACAGTGTCACCGGATACACGTTTCGATTGTGTTTACAGCTGAAGTTGTCCAATTGTTTCTTCAATGTGAAGGCCCCCCAAGGGAAGCTGGAGAGGCTTTGGAAAAAGAGAACAGGTAAGCGGTAAATTTTGGCGAATGTTTGCCTGCTGAATCTAGATAGTGAAATCGCATATCCGAAGAAGTCTTGCGAAATGAAATGCAACTTTTAAAGAAGATGCTGTTGAGTCCACGAGCGTAATTCAGCGTATTCTTCAGCAGTCAAACGCTGGAAAGGCATTCATATGCGCGGCACCTGGTATCCGTGCCTGCAGCAGCCGAGGCATAGCTACGTTTAGCCATACCTTCCATGATCGTGACGGGTTGCAGTCTCGGCAATAACGATAGTGTCAACGTTCTGACACTTTCGTCATTAAATATTGGAGCTGTCTAACTTCCCAAAGCGGGAAGTTAGACAGCCCTTTCTGTGTCTCCACTGTAGATGAGAAATTTAGCCAAGGCAGTGCTCCTGCTATTCTGAGGTCTTTAAACTGAATTACGCGGTAGTGATACAGGACCGCACGCTGGTACGATGTTTAGCTAGATTGAAAGGGACAGGGGTTGGTGTTTTAACCCAGGATTCCTTTGTTCAGCAGCGCAAGTTTGCGCCTCACGTGGCTCCGAGCTGCAACGCGCTATTGGCGACGTGCGCGATCGAAAGCGTCGCTGTGTTTGGGCTTCCACGATTGACCGAATGCTGACTATGACATCAGCAAACAATTTCTCATCGGCGGAATTAAGAGGAAAGTTAGAACTTTAATTTTCACGGTGTCTGCAGTGTTGGTTTCAGAGCGCTATGATTTCAAGCTTCCACCGTACTCATTACAAACACCATCGAACTTGTTTGCAAGGTAATGACGTCGCGAGAGGTAAACATACGAGAGCGCCACCAAAACATCTCGTTGCTAATACTTGCGGGCGGACAGGCTTGTGTGGCTTTGAAGTCGAAGGTACAGGGCCACGGAAGCATCGGTGGCCGAGCGTGTTAGCGTACCTTAGCTTGGAGCGCGTGGGACGAAAAGCTCGCGCTGCAGATCGCGTGTATCCTGGGTTCAATCCCCACCCTTGCTCGCTTCAATCCAGATGAGCATCGTGCCGGCGTGCGGTCGTGTATAACCACTGCGTGCTGCACGTTGAAACCCCAAGCTACCGGTTGTACTGCACTGGCTAAATTTCTCATCTGCAGCTGAGACACGGGGACGGCCTTTGGAGCTGACTATCTTCCGGCTCTATGCGGAGAGCAGGTCGTCTGGTTCTTGCGCGGGAGTTGCGGTGACGTCAGAACGACGCCGAGCTTTTATTGGCTGACTAAAAAAAAAATAGTGGATAGATCTCAGAGCTAGATCCTTTGAGGTCTACCCACTATTTTTTTTTTTTTAAATCAGCCAATAAGAGCTCGGCGTCGTTCTGACGTCACCGCCACTCCTGAGAAAAAAGCAGACGACTTGTTCTCCGCATAAACATAAAACACAATATGGAGTTTTCGTAGATCGTTTTCGTCGTCGCGCAACGCTCTCCGCAACCCGCTACGATACCCAAAACTCAACAGTTAAGGCCTCGCCGCGCAGACGCAGTAACGGCTTCTTTGTTGCAGAGGGCTTAGCGGAGGAGGGAACGTGGTCTATGAAAACTCCCTAATTACTTTGTTACGGGATCAGATGCTTAGGGCGCCGATTCACGCTTTGCACGCGCGCTCCTCCTCTTGTCGGAGAAGCCACACAAACTTGTACACGAGTAACTTACGCTCGGCCATCGATCCGCCCTGACTGCTTCGACGGAGCTTCATTGCCTAAACATTCCTTCACGGGGCGACCCAAGAGCAGCGCAACTGTCGTCGTCTGGCGGTCATCCTTTCAACCTATACGGCACATCAATGTCGCAAGTCGCAGACGATAAATTTGACGTACAATGTTCAAACTGTAGAGACACTAATCCAAGCAGTATTAATTAGGGAATTTAACGATAGCGTTACCGCAGGCTACGTACGAAGCGGAGCTGTGGCCAGTCAAAGCAGAGAGGTAAAAACCCTTCCGCGGATGCGCCTGCTTGCCCACCACCGAGTACGATGACGATGAAATGATATAGTACAAATTAATGGTGTGAATGAAGACGATGATGATGGGATGATGAAGAAAGTAAAGAAAAGCGTCTGGCCTAGCAGCGCGGTCTTCGCGACGGTGGTCTTCACGAGGCCGCCATGGGCTGCTGACTTCTAGCAGGCCCGACTCGAGCGCCTGGCGAAGGCTCCCTGCTTGCCCAGCATGCGGACGATCCGGCCGATTTTCTGGTGACGCAGGGAGTCTAGCACCTCCGGGGGTTGGCGCCGGTGTTGGCCGGGCGGCGGTCTTCGCGAAAGCGGGCGTTGACGTCTTCCAGCTTGAAGTCGAGCTTGCAGCTTGAGCACCCTGTCGATCGAAGACATGTTTTTTGCCACTGGTCCGGTTGGCTCTCTGATGATGGAAAAAACACGTCTTACGCCCAGCTGCCTTCCTCTTCTTCTATGGCTTAGCCATACTCTATGGCTTAGCGTCGGACGCCGCTGCCTTTGAATACCGCGCCGATCGCGCTGTGACCTGCAGTGAGTGCAGGAGGTGCTCAACGCTTGACGGGACACCGCAACGAAAGCAAGCGTCCTCATTGAAGTCTTTCATTTTTTCGTGCGGGAAAGCGCTCCTGCGGCGAGGCCTCTGGATGGATGAATAATATTGGCAAAGCCCTTCGTATCGGACGGTAGCTTACGCCATGGCAGTGGAGCGGTTGCGGAAGTTGCCCTTCCGTGTCAGCGCTCGGACTGCTCGGAAAAGTGGCCGAGCATTCGGATGGCGCGCTGTACCTCTAGCTCGGATGTGGAGGCGCTCCCGTATCTCCCAGATCCGATTCAGAGGAATGTGTCGCTGAGAAACGACCAGCTGAATATACCATTAGAAACGAGGTAAGACGTCCGACGAGACTTTCGAAAGTCAGCTACTGCTCAAGGTCACAAAAGTGTGACTGGTGGGAACAATAAACGCTTCCATAATGTTCTTGTGCTTCGTGTCTTACCCTAGGACAGTAAGGTAGGAAGTAACGCCGCGAAAGTAACGGATCTGTTTTTGTGGTAACGGTCACTCACTTTTATATAAGGGTAATTTTAGCTGTAATAAGTTACAATTTAGCCATGTGTAATTGTAAATGCAATTCCCTATTTTTTATTAGTAGCGTGTACAAGTCTGCTTAAAGGCCTGTTCACACATGCAGCGGAGCGCTACAAACGTAGCGCTTACCTCGCGCTAAGCGCGTGCTGACGGGAGCGTTCACCAGCTTTGTATCGCACCGTCAAAACTGTTGCTCATGGCAGACGATAAGTAGCTGACGGCACGTGAGAAGCGCTACATCAGCGCTTCGCTGCATGTGAGAACCGACCTATAAGCTATCTCCCATCTTCGAAGATCGACGAGTTTGATAGTGCAAAAGGAAACGCCATGGGAGCTCGCTCTTTTCACAGGTTTGCTGGTCGGCAGCCAATACTAACAACACGGTACGATATAATACGTTGTAAAAAAAAAAAAAAAAAGTCAAAACAGATTTCTCCTGAACCTTGGTGAATTCCACCTGGGTATGCGCCAAGAATGGGACAAATACAGCATCTATCAAGTTTTTCAATAGTTGTTTGCGCATACGAGGGAGAGCATTGGTCAAGAATCCCTGTGATACTAAAGGTGTAAATCACTATAGTTGGTGACAAGTTTAGAGCTTAATAAACGCTCTGCCTCGAGCGCAAGATTTCCGCCTTTGGTAAACACTTCGTAGCCCACGCATTCAAAGCCCGGAAAAAGGCAACAAAACAAGTGCTAGAGGCGGAGCATATACTGGGTCCCGAAAGTAATATGCTGTAGGCTACACTAGGGTGCCTTCATGTGCGCTTTGCTTAGGGTGGATACATCTCGCCATTTTGTCCCACACTTTTATTTTTATTTTTTGTTCGGAAGCGCGTGAAAGAGCGTGTCCCTGCACGCGTTTGTGGCGCTAACTGGGCTATGGCGACATTTTGTTTTCGTCGATTTCTTTGTATTTTACCCGTGAGCGCGTGCTGTCGGCATCGGGTACTACAAAGGGTGGCATCACCCTAAACAGAAAGACATTGAGGCACCCTAGGCTACACGAATGCGATCGTAGCGCATTGAATCGAGCAGGGACCAAGCGCACGCAGCCTGTCTTCCTACTTCTTCCTCTTCTACCTATCTGGTACCAATCAAAATAGTCAAATCTTGATTCGATGCGCAGCGGTCGCATCCATGCAAACGCAACCAGTGTCATATAGCTTTGCGTTGCTAGCGGGAGCTCGCGCCGTCACTTAGAAGCATGGATTGAGCACGCGCTCGCTAGGTCCTCAATCCGCAGGTACAACCCCACTCGAACACTCCATTACATAAAGCACCCCGATAAAAATTACGCTTCCTGTTCCTTGCAACTACCAACGACCATTGTTGTGCGCATGCGCGAAACGCGCGCTACGAGCGAGTCCTCCGTCGACACACGCTTCCAAGGGCCGCTCATTTCATTGCTGTGCCGCCATTTTTCCTTTCAAGGACCACGCTGGGCACACGAGGCACAGGCCTCATGCTTTGGCGCGTTTGACAATAGTTGTAAAACAAACACAAACATATCAAGGGAGCATCATCTTACCAGGTTCCTCGTCGTCGTTTCTTTTCTGAAATAGGCTTGGATATTTTAGAGGATCGTGGCAAACGACGTGGTGGGTACATTGAAGAGCTGTTGGCACTTACTCAAACAAATTAATCGATCAAGACTTTGAATACATCCAGGTTATTACTTTGTCACATTCGAACGAGAAAAGAAAACATTATTCCCTTCTCTATTTATTCCCTAATTATATTTTGTTCCACCCAGTAAAGAAAAGAAGGCAGAAGTTCAAATTAGGCCTACCGGGAACCATTGGACGCCTCCCATTATCAATGGCATAACTATGCTAAATTTAGTTCAGCTTAATGCATAAGTAATCTGGTGGAACTGGCGTGGAACATTTCCAACCCCGTGCAAACTTAGTGATGTGATCAGGCTTTGACATGTGGGTCGGTAGGTGAACAATCTTTGTATTTAGGCTCTATACAGCTCAACTACCCATAAATTTACACATTTTTATTCACTCGTAGATAAAATATCTTCCTTCACCGCGTACCAAAAAAAAAAAAGAATATTCAGCATTATGCTTCCTCGAGTAAGGCGGAGCGTATCTATCTAACTGCATTGACCGAAATGATCTAGGCACAGTAGACAATATTTCTTTAATCTATCGGCATCGGGAAGAAATGTTCACAAAATAAAACAGAAATACTGTCGCTCTGACACTTCTGTTTTGACCTTTTTCGTGTCATAGCGTGTGGTATATTCATACAAATTACTTTGTCACGTATCAACAACTAGTTGTATTGTGACTCAGCAATCCAATTTATGATCACTGTAATCATAAAACAATTTTTCCGCCACCCTGCAGGACAGTTTGACAGCTCTCTACTTCTATCAACAATACTGGCGATGATCCTTCTCATACCGCAATCCAGTGGTCGCCATAAAAGAAAGTTACTCACGGACAACACCGAGATCACTGAAATTCACAGTGGTCACATACAAGGGTTCCGACAGGTCAGTGGTGCTTCTCATCGCAGAGCTGTAGTAACATGAACGCGTGTAAAGCCCGGTTCATACAGTTGCGTTTGACTGCGTTTGACTGCGTTGCGGCTGCGAGACACCGGGACATCCTAGCTGCTTGTATCGCATTCCAAGAAGATTCCTTGAATTGGATTCCACGCTTCATACGAAGCACAGATGTGCCGGTGACTCGCTTTCGGTTCTCGCCGCAACGCAGTCAAACGCACTCAAACGCAAGTGTCTGTACCGGCCTTAAGTTGCAATACCATTAAAGGGGCTATGCAACAATTTTTTTACTTTGCACAAATACCGCTTAGAACGGATCCCTGACGTTAATGACCTATGAAACACGCCTTCGTTTTTCACCCGACGCATTAGAAGTCCCAGAAAAAAATTAAAAAACAACGAGCAGCGTTCACGCCCTCAACTCGCAGCCAGAACAAGCGGCCACGTGATCTGGAGCCGATTATATGCCGCCAATGTTGATCATAGCCACGCGCTGGGGTTGGCAAAGCACAGGACACGCGCTGAGTTCCAGACATTGTTATGGCTCGGCTATTGTCGTCGTTGCAGCGATTGGACACGGGCCACTACTCGAATGCTTCTCGAGCTATCAATTATCACGAGCCTAAATCGAGTGCCCACGCAATGCTCGGGTCCAATCTATGAACCGCATTCAAATATCGTCATACGGGTGTACTGCGATCCCCGCGTTACGTCATCGAATTTTGCAAGGGAGAGATTGAATGAAAATGATCGCCTTTGTCCTTGAAATTACACCGCAACAAAGGAGTTTCTTGGCCAGTGGCATTGCATGCGAGTATCCTTGAGTCCCACTAGTGCCAGTAAGCTCGTGTAAAGTGAAAAACATTCCAATTGAATATCGTTGCACAGCTCCTTTAAGGCCGGTTCAGACACTTGCGTTTGAGTGCGTTTGACTGCGTTGCGTTGAGAACCGAAAGCGAGTCCCCGGCACATCTGTACTTCGTATGAAGCGTGGAATCCAATTCAAAGAATCATCTTGGCGCGCGATATAAGCAGCAAGGATGTCCTCGATTCTGGCAGCCGCAACGCAGTCAAACGCAGTCAAACGCAGCCGTCTGAACCAGGCTTTATATTACTTATGACTGCAGCTTAGTTGCATTTTAAAATAAATGATACAGCTACTTCCAGAGACTATCTATTTCTCCCCACTAAATGCAGCAGGTGGTGTTAGGGTTCAAATATTATTTTTTTTTATCCCAATCCCGTCACAGTCAATGGCAAAAACATTATCTATTACCGTGTGATTTGTTTGTGTGTGGTTATTAACGTTATTTGTTTTTGTGAAGTTAAAGTTTCCAAGTCGTCAATTTTCGCCGCAAGGTGGGTAGAGACAAAGCGATCTATCCTTTACGTCTATCCATTATCCATCCGTAAGACTGTCGTCTGTTCCTCGCGAAAAAAGAGAAACCGCGTCCAGGTCTGGCTTTCGGGCGCCGAACACCGGTCCGGTCCGCTAGTCGTAGCAATGGCTGTCTTACCTTTTTCTAAGCTTTCGGAAATTTACCGGTGCTTTACGAACGAGGTGAAGGAAAACAACTCGAAAGGCACGATGTTTCTGATCGCTAACAGCTACCAGACGTGTTCCGACCAACGAGGAAATCGCGGCCGAGATGTCGTCTGCTCACGTGATCACTCCCTTTCGCCGCGCCTTATTTCCTTCACTTGCACTCATTATTTTTCTCTCTGCAGAACGGAAATAGTGAAAAACAGTTCGAGAAATACGATCACTGTCGTAGCCTTCACCCCTTCAACTCGCAGCACAACAAGCAACCACGGGATCTTGTCCCCATTATTTGCCACCCATGTCCATCGTATCCACGCGCTTGGGTTGGACACATGCTGAGTTACACGCTTGATTAGAGTTCAGCTATTCTTGTCATTGTAACGAATGGACATAAGACACTACCCGAATGTTCGCTGTGTCATGTCACGAGTCCGAATCGAGTGCTGACGCTGTGCTCGTTCACAACCCATGAGCCGCTTTTGACTATCGTCGCCAAGAGGTAGTCTCTGCGACTACGTCGACACTGCAATTCCCAACATCAAGCTTTGCAAAGGAAAGACTGAACTTAATATAGCCTTTTATACTTCAAATTACACCCCCGATAAATAAGCGTCTAGATCAGTAGCGTTTGCAAGTAACTACATTTGGTCAACAACAGCGCCAGTATACCTGTCCGAAGGAAAAGAGCCTTTACATTTGTATTTCAATCTCTTAATAAAATCATGTTATGCAGAATTGTGCTTTATAAAACCGCAGCGGACGCTCTCTCCAGTTCCAGCCTTCCAGGCACGTGTTATTTCTTTCTCGAAGCGTCTCGGAGTCCTCTCTCCTGCCTCTTCTTTTTTCCTTTCTTCTTATCCCTGCAGTTTGTTTGTTTGTTTCTTTATTCCTACGCGCTGTTTCGGAATAACTGGGCAAAAGGCAGATATGCTCTGCCTTGGAGCTGTGTGGTTAGAAGAATTAGCGGCGCAGGTATTTGGCAGCCGGCCAACTTTCTCAGCCATAGTACGCCACTTTTTTTAAGGCTAGAATTAGCTAAAGTAAAAATGCAAATCCGCATAAAAACAAATCTGACCCAATATCGTTGTATAATCCCTTTAGGTCTTTTTTATGTATACAAGAAGGTTGCATAAAAATAAGAAAAGAACCCGGGGTAAAACTTAAAAAAAAACCTGACTTCAATCCTCATCCTGCCCGTTTTGATCTGGGTGAACACCGTACCGGCGTGCGGTCGTGTATCACTACTGCGTGGTGCACGTTAAAAGGCCTCTGACACGCCAAAAAAAAAAAATGTTTTCATGCTAGGCGTTGAAATGGCATATCAGGACATTACAAAAAAATTGTTTCACTATAGAGTTGCGTAGTTTTTTTATAAAAAATAGAAATAAGAGGCCCAATTCAAAGTTCCCGCCGTGCACTGTGACGTAACAGTGTACCACAAGGTGTCGGGGCGGTCAGAAGGGAGGCATTGACCTATGTCACTAAAAGTGGGTTCACCGGAAGTCACGTGAGTTTCACTCCTCGTGCTCTCCGCGACCGTGCCTAAGACTTTTTTTCTTTTTTTTATTCTGCTCTTCGTACGAGCGATCGTAGAAAATGAAGTTTCAGTTCCACTAGCTCTTTATCCCTGCACCGTTGGTTAGTTTGCGTGCTGTAAAATTTGAGGACAAAGAGTCAGTGGATCGACGTGATGGAGGTCAATGGGCCTCCTGCGTTCCCCAGGGGGTGCTGCGAAAAGGGACTTGTTAGGCCTTGTTTTGGGTAGTACAAACTTCAGCGTCTCAAACTGTCACGCATGCAGAAGCGTGCCAGCTCTGGTGCCGAGCGCGAGATCACGATGAAAATACAAAGAAACAACAAAAATTCGAACGCCGTCAAAGCTAAGACGCTAAGCGCGTGAGCCAAGAACAGCCGTCCGCGCGTTCCAAAGTAGACATGACAAAGAAAAAGAAAAATTAAAGCGTCGCTTCACAGGTGTTTTGACGTCACCACCCAGAGATGAGAGACGCGTACCCTAGAGGGTGGCGTCATGAATTTGGCACTTTTGGTTGTCTTGCGGCGTTGAGTCTGGCCAATTTCTGGCGTCCAAAAGGTTTTTTTCGTTCTTCATGACCAGACAGAATTAAAAAAGCTCAACCAACGTGCCATAAGTAGTGCGAGGCTCAATCAAGTGAGCTTGTACTACCCAAAATGAGGGCGCTACAGTTTGTTAAAAGCTTCAGCGCAGGAGGCCTATGATGAAAGCGTTGCGAGTACAAGCCAATGTACGAGTGTATGCCGTCAGTCCGATGATACAGGGTTATACTGGGCGCAAAACAATTGCTATCAAGTTTTGAAAAAATTAAAATTTAGAACGCTCGCAGAAATTAGGATTGCTAGCATACGACACGCCCGATCGCATTGCTGAAAGTTCAGACACCGAGGTCGTTGAATCATCGGATACTCTCCAGGCTGAAGATGCCTGCCGTCTAAAGAATACGAACTGGTGAGTGTACCAAGCACAAGTAAACGTCGAGCACAAAGTACGTATTTTGTCTGGAACATGAGTAGAACTTGTTTACTAGTGCACATGCGGCCGATGTATGTCTCTCAGAAATGCATGCAGTGTGATCTCTTCTTCAGTTGCTGAAATACCGGGACAGTCCCTCACATAGAACCTTCTAGGCATTGTAGTTGATCACGTCGATTCACTGACTCCGCTTCTTCTACCTTTACAGTAACATTAAGCGATGAAAAACAAATAAAAGAAACCTTGTCTGCTTGGATCGCTCGTGAAGGTGCGGAGAATAAAAAAAATATTAAAAAAAAAATATTACACGCGCTCGCGGTAAGCACGAGGAGGGATACAACTCACGTGACTTCCGGCGATGCCTCCCTTCTGACCGCCCCGACACCTTGCGGTACACTGTTACGTCACAGTGCGCGGCGGGAACTTTGAATTGGGCCTCGTATTTCTATTTTTTATAAAAAAACTAAGCAATTCTATAGTGAAACAATTTTTTTGTAATGTCCTGGTATGCCATTTCAACGCCTAGCATGAAAAAAACATGTTTTTTTTTTTTTTTTTTTGGCGTGTCAGAGGTTTTTAAACGTGCATCACGCAGTAGTGATACACGACCGCACGCCGGTGCGATGCTCATCCGCCGCTCTCGGGCGCGGATGTGTAGATGTTATTATCATTTTATTTTATTTTTTTGTCACTGAGGATGCTTTAAAGGAACAGCAGACATGTCTGGCATTAAATAACGACGTTTTTCAACTCAACTCCAGATCGAAACGGGAAAGGGTGGGGATTGAACCCAGGATCCCTGGGTTCTGCAGCTCGAGCTTTAGCTCCACGTGCTCCGAGCTGGTGTGCACTAGCCACCAGCTCGGAGCACACAGGTCACCGAAATGTTCGTGTCTGGAAAGCCGCGTGCCAGGCTGTCTCCTTGAACTGACAGCCACGCTGAATGTGAAGCACATGTGTACCGGTGACTGGTGGTGTAAACAGACGTAAGCTCTCGTAACGTGACCTAACACAAGAAAGCGGGACTGCGTAAACCAGCCTTTAAGCTGAGACTGCACTCAATGCCACAAGCACGAGAACTCCAGGTCGCTGCATTGAAGCGATCCTTCCGCAGGACGAGCGCTCGCGCTAGAAATACGTGTCTCAAACCCAGAAGGGCGGGCTAGCTCGCGCTTGTAGCTTTTTTTGGCTGCAGTCTCAGCTTAAAGGGGCGATGCAACGATTTTTATATTTAGCGCAAATACCGCTTAGAACGGATCCCTGACGTTAATGACCTGTGAAATACCCGTTCGTTTTTCACCACACGCAATCGAAGTCTCAGAAAATAAATAAAGAAAAACGAGCAGAGTTCATCCCCTCAACTCACAGCCAGAGCAAGCGGCCACGTGATCTGGAGCCGATTATATGCCGCCAATGTTGATCATAGCCATGCGCTGGGGTTGGCAAGGCACAGGACACGCGCTGAGTTCAAGACATTGTTATGGTTCGGCTGTTGTCGTCATTGCAGCGATTGGACACAGGACACTACCCGAATGCTTCTCGAGCTATCGATTATCACGAGCCCAAATCGAGTGTCCCCGCCATGCTCGGGTCCAATCTATGAGCCGCATTCAAATATCGTCACTGGGCGGTACTGCTACCGCCCAGCTACGTCATCAGGTTTCGCGAAGGAGAGATTGAATGAAAACACTCGGTTTTGTCCTCGAACTTGCAGCGCAACAAAGGAGTTTCTTGGTCAGTGGCATTGCGTGCGAGTATCCTTGAGTCCCACTAGTGCCAGTAAGCTCGTGTAAAGTAAAAAAACATTCCAGTTGAATATCGTTGCACCGCCCCTTTAAAGGGGTCATGAAACGATTTTCCTACTTCTTTCTCCTTAGCTTTAATCCTCAACTCAAATGTGAATTGTGAAATCACGTCGTCTTGACATTCTTCGGCACCGGTGTGATGACTCCTAGCTTCCACCGTGCTTTTTATGCACCCCGTAGAGCTTGTCATTCCACAGTGACGATAAGTTCCGTCAGGGCCCTGATTGGCCACGAACGCGAATCCGAATATTCGTCGACGGATTTATTGTTGACGAGCGCATACGTCCGACTGACGCAGTTCTCGTGTCCAATGCATGAGCTGGGCTCGGCTGACGTCAGGTTGGCACCGCTGACGTGCTTTAGGAACAGCGGATGTATCATAGTGAAAAGGCGGAGAGCTTTCGAAGGAAAGAAGGTACAAAATAGTCCGCTATATTTTCAAATGTTCGTACCGAAAAGCTGGCTTTTGACTTTCTACCCTCTTTCTTTTGGCCAACTAAAACGATATGCGATTAGTAAACTCCCAATTTAAAATCATTTATCCCAGCCCGAAATTCGTTTCATGGCCCCTTTAAGGGTGAACGGAGTATAAGATGGCACTATATACTCCGTTCACTTTCAAGCTAAAAGTGGAAGCTCCGCCTTCAGCGCGAGCTTTCTGCCCTTGCTAACACAAGTGTGAACGCGCAGGCACGCGCAACCAAAGTACCGCGGAAGCCAGCGAGTTCGCATTGAAGGCGGAGTTTCTTTAAGGGTGAACGGAAAATAGTGACTAATAAGATTAGAACGGCATTAGAACGGCAGGGAGGTATTTCGATTGCCTCGCCTACATCGCGACCATTCTACCTTCGGCAATGATTCGGCGTCTCGCGTTTCTGGAGCGTGCACGCGGAGTCAAAAGCACGGCGGAAGGCAGCGAACGCGTGCAGGCGGTTTGGCATACGAAAGAAAGACTCCCCGCCGTTCCCATGCTGTCAGTGAGTCTTTTCAATTATTTCCAACCGTCATCCTAACGCAGAACGTGTTGAATAGCACCATCCACTCCTTCCTGGGCATACCCTTCGCGGAACCACCCCTTGGCCCCCTGAGGTTCCGAAAGCCGGTTCCCGTCAAACCGTGGACGGGAGTCAAGACGAGTGTCGAGCTCCCGCCGAGGTGCGCCCAGCTTCGAATCGTGAGCCAGGAGGACTGTCTGTATCTCAATGTTTGGACGCCGACTCTCGATGCAAGTGCAGGACTGGATGTTATGGTCTACTTTCACGGTGGCGTCTTTCTCTACGAGAGACCGCTCATCCAGCGGGATCTGAGGTATGGTCTCACTCAGTTAAGGCTGCTTCACAAACTTGCGCTTCGTCCAAACCGAGTGCGCGACACCCTCTGGTGATCTTTTACGACGAGAGAATACACCGGCGACACCTATCGGGTAGCCGGAGAACACTAGTGATTTCCTTATATTTTTTCTTACTTCGAGCAAATGTTTTCTCACGTTGACTTGAAACACTATTCGACAATACTATAAACTTCACTCTAGTCGGCGGTTCTAGGAAAGCCTCATAGATGGCGCCATGCGGCTTACCAGTGTAAAGTCCCTAGATAAGAGCTTCAGTGTTGGGCAAAATACTCGATAAAAGTATTTAAGTTAAGTTACTAAACACCTGCTTCATAAAGTATTTAAAATACTACTCAAGTTACTTTCACTGTAAAGTATCTTGAGTAGAGTACAAATACTTAGAAATGTATTTCAGTTACTCTTGAAGATACTTCCGCATTGCTTAATTTGTATCGACGTCATTGACAACGACAATTATGCAGCTACGCAAATCTGGGTTACCAGAATGGTTTATTAGCACGCAACAACACAAAACGGGGAAAAAAAAAGTATCGTAGGGCTATTTTATGCAGTCCGACTATAAAGAGCAAAATATTGTCACGAATGATAAATGATGAGGCGGCGAATAACTAAAGAAACTAAACGTTTAAGGGGGCGAACTTGTTCCCAGAACAAAATAGAGAAAGGCTAGCGTCGCAGGCGTCAATGTCGGCGAAACAGCAAGATCGACCGCTGGGGCGAGACTGACCCCGGACCGCCACTCGGAGCACCGTTTGTACCCGCGTGGGTTTCTGGAACATTCGGCGTAGAACGTTCGGCGCGTAGAACATTCGTAACTCGATCAGACGACAAAATTCTCGAACTTACCAGAATGTCAAGTCAAAGGAATAAATAAAAGAGAAGCCAGCTTTCCGGTATCGAACCCGGAGCCCCCACGAGAGAGCGTCCGCGCGACAGCCAAGCGCGGTAACCATTCGGCCATGCGCTCGCTGGGCAACGCGCGTGGCAATATCACTGATACATGTTACAAAACATTTCTGGGACAACAAGAGAGCTCAGAGGTCGCTTCAGCTATTGGGGAGGATATCAGACAGTGGCGCCCCAAGCGGTTAACTTTAGAACTAGATGGATGGGGACAACAAATACAATGGCTCAGCGCTCGGCTGACTTAACCGAACGCGGCGTCAGCGTTCGGCTGGAGTTCGTGTTCTCCGGTGAGGGGAAAGAGGGGCTCTTTTGTTACCACTCCGGCCTGCATGAACAATGCAGCATGCACAGTGCCCAGCTCAGCACAAAAGCCCAAGTGGGTCAAGTTCGCATCCCCTGACGACTGCTTTCGGGGGAGATCCGGCACTTAACGTCACTTCACTAATTGTTTGTATTTTTTCATTACTGTGCCTTGCGCTCTATTAAAAAAGATGACACGAACATGCCCACAAGGCCTGTGGGCATGTGCACAGGCCTTGTGTTGGGTAAACGCCGAGGCGTGGGGGTGACAAACGGGTCAGAGCGCTTCGCCAACTACTATTCATATTCCCTATATGGGGAGTTCACTATAAACGAACTTGGGACACGGATATGAGTTAATGTAGAACAAAGAGAACCCACATAATAGCCACGGCAGTGGTCGCACCTTCTTCAAGTAGGTTGCGTTCAGAAAAGCACTCAACGTCGAGGGACACTTTGTTGGCATTTTGAGAGTCATCCAGCTCCTAGTTCGTTTCCTGTACTGTTCTCTGCTTATCAATGTTCGCTTACAGACAGTGTTCGCGAGAGCAATAAGTGCCGGACTGACAACACACAAAAAAAAAACCTCGACGTTTTGCCTTAGCAGGGTTAAATATACAAAAGGCGAAACAAAAATGTCTACTTTTTTGTGTGTGTCCACTTCTCATTTTCTTCTATTTGTTATTTTCTTGACACTCAAGTCTGCATTGTTCTCGTTGGTCGTTTCCCGGTCTGCTTGCGCCTCAGGGTCAGGGTGGCATCTTTACTTCCGTAAAACCACACCTTTTGTTTGAGGATTTTTTGGGAAAAGGCGCCTTTGGGAAGGCGAGGGGAGAACCTTCATTGTACGAACTTTGGGCTGATATATGAGTCACAGTCGGCAAAAAAGCGATATTTACACGAGCTCAGTTAAAGGGACCATGAAATGACCTTTTTACTTTTGCCAGATAACTTTTACATTAAACCTTCAACGTTCACTGAATGCCGAACAGGCATCCGTTTTCGTCTCGGTTCATTAATCTCTACACAAAAAAAATAATGAAATATCGACTTTTTCTTTCTCTCCAACTGACCGCAAAACAAGTTGCGGCGTAATTTTGACGGTCGTGACGTACGCTGGGACAGGAACCGGAAGTTCTCTCGGCAGTAGGAGAGTGGGAGCGTTAGCGGCGGCGAGTTGGGTGGGGGTGCGCCGGTCTGGGGCCTGTTGGGAAGTGCGGCGAGTCTTCCGGCGAAGACTCCAGAAGTCAACCCAGCTGTTATTGTTGGTAAAAGGCGGCCCGTGTCAGTCGTTTGCAAAGCGACGTAGATGGAAACAAATCGCCGCGGCTTTTTTCACGGCCTCGGAGATGCAGGAGCGAGCCGACGCTAAAAAAGATACTTTGAACTACGACAGTGTCAGCAAGAGCCACGTAAATACCTGTTCACACTCTTGAGCGGACGCGCGCGTTTGATGGAAGTGCTGTATTCGCGCTGTTGGTGAGCGCTTCGGGACCGATCTTTTACGATTGCAACTCGATACTGACGCGGCACTCGGCAAAGGAAGGTTGGCCCGGCATTGCACTTAGCTCCCACGAACTGTTATAGCTCGACAGTGACGTGCAGTCGTGTCAGAATAAAAATGGCATACTAATAACGAAGTGTACATACCGTGTTCCGAAGGTAATCCATACGGGGTTTATTCGAGCTCTACATCACACAAAACAAGAAGATAAAATCGACGAGAGTCCCTTTTCGACGCCAGTGTTCGTCAACACTGCATCGGAAAACAAGGAGATGACAAGGGGAAGAGATTGACCTCACCTGTTAATCTAAAATTGAGGTCAGCGCCTGAACTCCATGGGACGAATATGCTGCGAATAACCGACGAATTTCGGCCGGCGGCTTTTGCTCTGCGCGTGGAATCAACACAGTGGCTGCTACGTCGCGCGCAAAACGAGCGTGCCGTCGGGCGGCGTTCGCCAGTTATTCGTCACATAATTCGTCCCATGGAGTTCAGCCTTAATACGGGAAGGGTCCACAAGGGTCGCGCGCAGAGCCGTTTATTGAGAGAGTTTGGCCATACATTGGTTTGAATAGGCGAGCATCTCGGGCCAACCACAGGCCGCGAAACAGCCCCTAGCGGTGGTCGCGTGCTCTAAATTTGTGCCACGACTATACTTCGTTTCACCTTATGTGCGAGCGAAGGCAAAACTGGAAGCGCGAGCACGGAAGCTCCGTGCGTTCAGGCTTTGCTCGAGCGCGCGAGCTGGGGAGAAATGCAAAAAGCGCTGGTCTCGCGCTTCTAGCTTTGGCTTCGCTCGCAGGTAAAGTGAAACGAAGTATAATTTGAGCCGTGCCGAGCGGAACTCCGCGTCTCAAAACGCTCGCGCACCCCACCCTTTGCACTGCTTTCTTTCAGCCAGTCTCAGGACGCTGTTCTAGCAGTGCAGACAAAGGCATGGGCACGAGCGCGTGGCTTTGGAAAGTGCCTCCTATGCACGAGGTCTCGTACAAACAATAGCGTTTCGCTGAGCTAGGCTCACGCGCCTGTGCCTTTGTCTTCACTGTCGACATTTGTGAGATGGAGTAGAGGTCTCCTGATTGGTCGACGCTGTGTCACAAATTTAGTTTACGCTCTAAGCGTGGGGGGAATATTCGGCGCTGGCGGCGGCCTTTGCTCCGCCTATTGTCCAAACTCTCCTAATATACGGCTCTGGTCGCGCGGGCATATTCCATTCAGCACGCCAGCCGGTCGTGGGCAGACTGTCGTGGCCAAGTACCGTCGAAGCAACGCTGCGCCGAGCCCGCTAGGCCTATATTCCCCGCAGCTCGCTTGGTCCGAGTCGGTGGATTCGTGACCGTCGTAGCTTTTCTCGGGTGTTCGTGGATCCAGCGTTCTTGTTCGTCGTGGTCTGTTTCAAGTACTTCTTTCTTGCTGCTTGAAGTCGGGACGCGCGAGAAGAACACGTAGAAAAATAAACGTTCGTTGGTCGTCGCGACCTAGCGACGCTGTCGGCCATGCTGATTTGATCAAAAACGGAGCTGGCTCTCAGCTTCGTTTACCACACGATAGATGGCGCTTGGCTCTCAGCATTATCAAATTTTGCAATTTTCGCCACACATCTCTAATTATGCTACAAAATGTGGATCCGAATATTATTTAACAAAACTTTTAGGAAACATTTGCCGGCTATTTATTGTTTATGATCGCGGTGCTGGTGAGGTAGGCGCTTACCCAATAGGCGACGTGGATTCGGCTGACGTGCTGCAGTTCCGCGGATGCATAGCAGTGAAAAGTCAGAGAGCTTTCGAAGGAAAGAAGGCGCAAAAGAGTCCAGTTTTCTTTTAAAAGTTCTATAGCAAAGAATTTTTTTTGGCTTCCTATTTTTGTGTTTTTGTGTTTCTTTTCACACCTTTTACGGCGTCCGGTGGATGAAATTCGATTTCAGAATCGTTTCATGGTCCCTTTAAAGTCACCGTAGCTAATCAGAGCTAGCAACAAGATTCGGTTGCTCGAAAGAATGTTCACGTTTGCTTGTGCCACGCCCACGCCACTTCCTACCGAAAAACTCGGAAAATGGCGGAATGTCAAAAATGTATTTAAGATAATGAGTACAAGATACTCGGAATTGTAATTAAAATAGAGTATTAAATACTCTCCATCAAAGGTATTTGCAAGATACCAAGATACTCCAAAAAGTATTTAAGATACAGTATCTTGAGTAGAGTATTTGAGATAGGCACAAGTCTGAAGAGCTTCCTACAAGTAGCGACATTCTTTGAAGAGCCGACTGCGTGACGGTGCAGGTTTTAGGAAGCGAATGGCGGCGCACAGCAGAGGTTTGAACTGAATGCCGCCATTTTGTTCCAGCGGATTGTGTTTTGTCATATGTATTGGTTGTCATTACTTCTAAAAGAAGTATCAAGGGACTTTATGCCAGTGTGTTTCTTCGTATTAAGAGATCACAAGGCTGCACGGCACACCCGCGGTCGTAATCAAACGCACGTGCGTGAATTAGATTCACAAGTTCGTTCACCAGAATTATGGTGCCTGAAGCTCGTTTTGACAGGTGTGTTCATCACTCCCTCACTTTTATTGCGAACACCTGGGAAATACGAAGGTGAGCAGAGCCGACAGTTCTCTTTGCAACACAAGCCATAAGACGTGAGGTCGCGTATACCACACTGCGTTGTCCCCGTTAAAGACCCCAGGTTAGCGGTTTTATTGCACTGGCTAAATTTCTCATCTACAGCTGAGATACCAGACGCCAATTAAGGCTGACTGATTTCCGGCTGTCTGAAGATACATACAAGACAATTATTATTATTGTTCTTACGCAGCTCGCGGTTGTATATTGCGGCACACCAATTGAGTTTTAAGCCTCGAACATTGACGTATCTCTCAATCTGAAATAGAGCCAAAGACTGCAGAGAAAAAAAAAAGAATTAACAAAACAATTCTTAGCTCTCCGATAAAATGTGATGTCATCATCGTCGTCATCCTTTATTAACCTCCGAGGGCCCATGCGGGCGTTACGCAAGGTGTTACGGGATATCATTATATGAAAGCAAAGAAACACAAAATAAAATAAATTTTTCGTTATATGAAATATTGAATAATGTGTTGAACAAAATGAACGAGATAAATAAGGTATTTACACAAATTACCACAGAAACTAACTATTAAAAAGCCCAGGGCCTGACGAGTCTTGAACATGTTACCTGCAGTCAATGAGACTGCAGGTCTTAGCCGATAACGACATCGGGAACGAATCACGCGTAAAGAAGTGTGAGCATGCTAAGCCAAGACCCCGCGTTTTTCAAGTTGCTATTAGAAATCATTTTAGTCGATGATTATAACCGACGTGGGACGTTGTAACACTACCGAAATGGCGAAAAAACACTTCTGCTACACACTCGATCTAATCGAATGAGAGCATCTCGAAACCGAAGAACACCTCCATCCGTTCCAAACCGGTTTCAAAAGCCATCTAGTCGCTCAAGACAGCATTGCCTTATTTCACCACGACGTCCTCGGCAAAGAGTCCTCCTGCAAACACCGCATCGTGGGTGCCATTGGTGTGAGGGAGGTGTTAGATTCATTTTTCTACACTCGGCGGTGCAGGGAACTCAATACCGAGGGCTCTGTGGAAGACCTCTTCACATCATCAAAGCGTTTGTGCAAGGCTGACGATACCCAGTTCGAGTTGGAGCGACAAAAGTGCCCTGTTACCAACAACGGCATTGGTGTTCCCCCGGGATCGTTTCTCTTACCCACACACTTTGTGATTGTCATATATTATACCGTCCGGGTCACCAGCCTAAGTTTTATGAAATACCCTGTCAATATCACGCTTTGGTTCAAGGGAGGCTCACTCGGCGACCAGGAGCACACCCTGCAGGTGGAACTAGACGCAACTTGCGCCTTTCTAGAAGAGGTTTTCAGTTTTCATTATTCACGAATAAACACGTTGCTTCCGGTGAAACTACCAAAATGAAAAAAAAAAAACGATAGCTTCTGAAGCTGATACAGCGATATAGCAAAATAGGTTGTTTTTGTTTCAATGATGTAGCTACAAATATTGTGAAGATTGTTAGCAAAACTTTTGACGCTCATGCGCAAAAACGAAAAAACCATCTTTCTCGCTCGTGGAAGTAGAGCGCGTACTGATGAAGTTACTGTGTTGGAGGAGAACCCCCCAGCACAGATGTGTTATCCTGTCCTCGTCATTTACGTAATTCTTTTGTAACACCATCTTTCTCAAAACGTCGTTAATCTTGTTCTTGCATTTCACAACAATAATTGTGCGTCCTAATAAGCTGCCCGTGTAAACAAATATGTTTCCCAGTCATATAGATGTTTATAACTACTGTTCTTCCTATTAACCAAGGTTTGTGTCAATAAAAATGGCATACAACGTCGGCAAATCTATGCGCGACGCCTTCAGTCCAGCGCTTTTCCGCGGCGCTCGCCCGCCGACTCGTGTGACGTCACCGGAGGAGCGCATGCGGCCTTCGGCTTTAGGTGGTGTTGCGTTAACGCGGCGGAAGCTAGCCTCTCACGAGCCCTTTCCCCCATTATGTCCGATCAAGTGACGTCAGCGCAAGCTATGTATAGACCAACACGATGTCTACGAACAAGTCCACGAACTGCGCGTGAGCATAAACCAGATTCGCTTGAGAGGAACAGTCTGCGCATGCGCAATGCCAACAGCAGTGCCACCGCTGTGGCGTGACGTCAGAGAGTTGATTTGGTGCACAGCGCAACTACCTGACTATTTGCACTGGACACGGAGGTTTAGGAAGTGCATGTCAAGGTTTAGAATCTATTCTCGCACCCAGACCAACTGGGTCGCCTTCTGCAGGGCCCGCGGGATGCGCCGGATGAGCGGAATCGGAGAATCCTCCCTCTTGAGTGCTGTTCGGAAGTCATCCCATTTCACGAATCGTGCAGTGAGCTTAGGCGGCTGAGATTGTAGGGCTTTCAAAGGAATCCAGATGGGTAGGTCGTCACTTCCTAGTAGTGTATCGGGGTCCACTCAGCTTTCCTCTCGAAGATTTGGAGAGGCCTATGACAGGTCTGGTATTATGTCCATTTGTGAACTTGCACCAGAACACAGATAGGGATATTAAGGTCATTGAAGAGCTCCATCTTTGCCATCTGCACGGCGTTGAGGATGCTGGTGCCCCTCCGACTATCCCTAGTGCAACCCCACATGGAACGTCAAGTATTAAGCTTATTGCTAATAGCAATAGTTTCCTTACACGTGGTATCATTTTGGTAACTTATCCAGTTCCTTGTCCACCTTCTGGCAACTGTGCTGGTCCGGACTCCAGTATACCTAGACAAATGTCACAGAGTGCTCTGCTAGCCGGACTTTGAAAGTGACCACTTGATGGTTTCAGTTGCTCAGGCGTTTAGTGCTGAGCTGCGTCTGAGAAAAGTAGTTGCTGATAGCACTGCCGTTTGGCCGTCAATTACAATGGTTTTGCGCATGCTTTATAGTATATGTTCCTTTTGCAGTCTTTTAATGGTAGGTGTTGTGTAATTAGTGCATCCCTTGTGATTCGAGATAGTCCGACATACTAAAACCCGAGACGGAGGCAACAGAAAGGGGGACAATTAGTGCATCCCATGTCCTTCGAAATAGTCCGACATACTAAAACCCGAGACGGAGGCAATAGAAAGGGGGACAAACACAACACTTCTAGTCTCGAACACAACTCAAACACGTCTCAAATACAAAGCTGTGTTTCACACAATTTTGTTGCCTCTGACTCGGGTTTTAGTATGTCCAATAACAACCAGCTTGCCTGCCTAATAATGTCATCATCTCAGAACAGCGCTGTTCTGTAGCATAAACAGGACCCCTATAGTCATTCACACGACTGACCTGCACAATGAAAAAGGCATGTCTGAAAGAACTGTAAAAAAACCAGTCTCATTTCCCATGATTCTCAAGATTGGCAAAGTGAAATTTTGCCCCCTGTTTGTGCACCTTGTATCTTGATTTGTGCGTCGTATTTCCCTGAACGTATCAGGTCGTATGCTATGCCCGACTATTTGAGCTCGCTGTCCCCGAGCCTGAACGGCAGCGGTATCGAAAACAAACTGTGCGTGGTCGAGCCGTTGCCCCATCCGAGGATCCGTACTGGGCCCGGTAAACAAGGCCTGCGGGACCTTCCGACATAAAGTATGCTCCACCGAAGTAGACGGCTCACGTCGTCGGTGTGTTATTTAGTTTTTTTCGCCCAGGGCCAGTCACGGCGACACGGTGCAGGCGTACAGTCTCTCGAGGCCCTACGATTTACCTTCGAGTCGGTTCGGCACTGCCGGCGGGATCAGCAGACTCTGGGGCTGCGGAAGTGTGGGTATTCATTAATTGATTCAATACAAACGTGTCTTCACGTTCAAGGTACGATATTTTCCTACACTCATGACCACAAGGGCATGGACAACAGGCAGTAACCGCGTTGTCCATTCTGCAGTCATTGGCGGTAACACGTTACAAAGTAACGGCCGTTTGTTGGTAACACGTACTTTTTTTCAGTACGTAGTAACCCTACCGTTACGTTTTCGATACAGTAACGGGTAAGTACTTACGTTACTATTTCACGTAACGCGGTTACGTTACTCGTTACTACTTCCCAAGTCTTAAAGAAATTACACTTCAATTTTTTCCGTGTTTAGGCGTCAAGCCATGTTTTTTTTTGCGTTTTTTCTCGTGAGTATTTAGGTGAAACCGTAAAAAATTATAAAGTAATTATGTTCAGTTTCTCCATGAACAAAATGTTTCTTGATATATGACTTGTATCGTCAAAACCGTAAAATGTGTTAAATCATAATTTAAAAAAGTAACGCGCAGAAGTAGCGTGCGTTACTTTTTATCGGTAGCGGTAACGCGTTCCTTTTATTTTAGGTAACGTAGTTCAGTGACGCGTACCTTTTATTTGCAAGTAACGAGTAACGTACTTCGTTACTTTTTTTGGTAACGCCTACAACACTGCCGTTCTGTCGCCGATCCCCTTCTGCTGGGTAGCACGGGCGTAGCGAGCCTCCGACGAGCGCTTGGCCGATGCTTTGTGCGCGAACACCATGGGAACAAAATCCGGGTGGCCTCGATCAGACAACGGTTTTCCTGCACATAATAAGCAAGCCTCGGGACGGAGATTCAAATGGAAGCCGCACTTGCCTTCAAGAAAGTGTTTGCCGCACAAACGGTCGTTCGCGCGAGGCGACCATTCTTTTCGATCCACGGATATTATCCACCTTCTATGCCTTTCAGAGTCTGCCGGGAACTTGTGGAAACTCACTCCGCTGCTTTTCTTGTACATTTCGGTGCAATTAACGGCAACACAGCTTCGCGGCATGCTGAAATGCTATGACGCCCATGCGAAACGTGCGCGCTTTTGCCCACACCCCCCGGCTCCGGCGCGATCGCAGCGCCGCCGCAGCTCCGTGACGTCAAGCCCGCGTGTCGGTGTATAGTCATATGCACAATGAAAACAGGCATGTCTGAAATAACTGTAAAGAGCCCAGTCTCATTTCCCAAGATTCTCAAGATTTAGAAAGTGAAATTTTGCCCTCTGTCTGTGTACCTGGTTTTTCTGTCCTCTGCTTTATTGGCACTGTAAATATTTTATAACCTTTTTGGAAGAGTATATATTTAAAAAAAAAAACTTTCAGTCTTTCCACTCTGGTGAAGAAGGAAGACCAGCGAAGCTGTACTATGGTGGGAATGAAGTAATGGCCGGCCGCTAGTCGACAAGCCAGACTAGAAAGGCTGGAAATTTTGCCGCCACCCATGAGCGACGGTGGCAGCCGGTTGTCTGGTTGCTGCTGTTGCTTATAGATGGCGGTAGCTGTCCGGAGTGTTGTGTCAACATTTATTTGCTGTCGGGCACGATCCTGGGGAAAGTAGCCCTTAACAGCTCCACTGTAAAAAATCAACTCCTCCATGTTCAAAACGACATCGGAGAAAGGTTTGTATCGTACATATCAATGGCTTTATCATTGCTACATGTATGTAACAGCCAGCTACTCTGACCGAAGATGAATCCGAGGGTATTGCTTACTATGTGACTGATCGCGGGGCGTAAACTTTTCAAGTGTGCCACGTTTTTACACATGAAGAATACTGTTGTGAAACATCGTTTCAGTGGGGCAGACTTTATTTATTACCCAATGTAGCACCACCAAGTTGCGGACTACGTCTGCAGAAGCAACTCGTCCTGGCTGTGCTGGCAGTTCACTGATGCCCGTCTCACGCAGAGTACGCGCTCATGAGTGATCGATGCCGCAGAATTTTCACCTCGTCTGACCGAATCCACAGCGAAGAAAGGTGGTGACACTGGAAACTATATTGAGAGACAACATGAGGCATGGGCTACAAAAATCCAACGAAGAGAAAAACAAAAATACAGATGACGTCCTTCGCAACGTCCAAGCGGAGCTAAGCCTTGTTCCCACGTCGACCTTTTCGCTGGATGCTCACGTTCGTCGCGCAGAAAGTACTGGCAACACAAGTCAACCCCGTTTACACGTTGCGGTGTAACTCGGTACGCAAAAATACCGTGGCCAGAGCAGGATTAAATCGCCGCGAGAAGTTGGTCGTCTGGTTGCTTGGTCGAGACTGCCATGTTAAAAATTTTTGTTAAAAAAAAACGGTACTGGTTCATAAAATCGGACGTCACAAAAACGCTGGGACCAGATCGGCTGGAGTAGCAATACCTGTCTCTTCGTGCGGTATTTACCGGGGTTTTTTTTTTTCTTAACCTGTCACCGACTATGGGAGTCTCGCCAAAAAGTACGAGCGAACGCAAGTTTCGCTGTCGTCGCCTAATCCCAACTTCTGGCTGCTGAAGCGCCCTTGGACTGTCAAGCTGAAGAGTGACCTTCAGCAAAACGGGCATCTGCTAAATCTACCACCGCTGCTAGGACACCGCCACATCGAACGTCAATTATTAAGCTACTGCTAATAACAATAGTTTCCTTACACGCGGTATCAGTTTGGTAACTGATCCAGTTCATTGTCCACGTTCTGGCCACCGTCTTGGTCCGGACTCCAGTATATCTAGACGAATGTCACAGAGTGCTTTGCTAGCCGGACTTTGAAAGCGACCACTTGATGGTTTGAGTTGCTCAGGCGTTTAGTGCTGAGCTGCGTCTGAGAAAAGTGATTGCTAATAGCACTGACGTTTGGCCGTTAATGACGATGGTTTGGGGCATGCTTCTTAGTATATGTTCCTTTTGCAGTCTTTTAATGGTAGGTGTTGTGTAATTAGTGCATCCCTTGTACTTCGAAATAGTCCGACATACTAAAACCCGAGACGGAGGCAACAGAAAAGGGGACAAACACAACACGTCTATTCTCGAACACAACTCAAACAGGTTTCAAATACAAAGCTGTGTTTCAAACCATTTTGTTGCCTCAGGCTCGGGTTTTGGTATGTCCAATAACAACCAGCTTGCCTGCCTAATAATGTCATCAACTCCATCAACTCAGAACAGCGCTGTTCTGTAGCATAAATAGGACCCCTATAGTCATATGCACAATGAAAACAGGCATGTCTGAAATAACTGTAAAGAGCCCAGTCTCATTTCCCAAGATTCTCAAGATTTAGAAAGTGAAATTTTGCCCTCTGTCTGTGTACCTGGTTTTTCTGTCCTCTGTTTATTGGCGCTGTAAATATTTTATAACCTTTTTGGAAGAGTATATATTTAAAAAAAAAAACTTTCAGTCTTTCCACTCTGGTGAAGAAGGAAGACCAGCGAAGCTGTACTATGGTGGGAATGAAGTAATGGCCGGCCGCTAGTCGACAAGCCAGACTAGAAAGGCTGGAAATTTTGCCGCCACCCATGAGCGACGGTGGCAGCCGGTTGTCTGGTTGCTGCTGTTGCTTATAGATGGCGGTAGCTGTCCGGAGTGTTGTGTCAACATTTATTTGCTGTCGGGCACGATCCTGGGGAAAGTAGCCCTTAACAGCTCCACTGTAAAAAATCAACTCCTCCATGTTCAAAACGACATCGGAGAAAGGTTTGTATCGTACATATCAATGGCTTTATCATTGCTACATGTATGTAACAGCCCGCTACTCTGACCGAAGATGAATCCGAGGGTATTGCTTACTATGTGACTGATCGCGGCGTAAACTTTTCAAGTGTGCCACGTTTTACACATGAATGAATACTGTTGTGAAGACGTCGTTTCAGTGGGCAGACTTTATTTATTAACCCACTGTAGCACCACCAAAGTTGCGGACTACGTCTGGTGAAGCAACTCGGTCCTGGCTGCGCTGGCAGTTCACTGATGCCCGTCTCACGCAGAGTACGCTCTCATGAGTGATCGATGGCCGCAGCATTTTCACCTCGTCTGACCGAATCCACAGCGAAGAAAGGTGGTGACACTGGAACTATATTGAGAGACAACATGAGGCAGGGGCTACAAAAATCCAACGAAGAGAAAAACAAAAATACAGATGACGTCCTTCGCAACGTCCAAGCGGAGCTAAGCCTTGTTCCCACGTCGACCTTTTCGCTGGATGCTCACGTCGTCGCGCAGAAAGTACTGCAAACACAAGTCAACCCCGTTTACACTTTGCGGCGTAAACTCGGTACGCAAAAATACCGTGGCCAGGAGCAGGATAATCGCCGCGAGAAGTTGGCGTCTGGTTGCTTGGTCGAGACTGCCATGTTGAAAATATTTGTTAAAAAAAAAAACTGTATTGGTTCATAAAATCGTGACGTCACAAAAACGCTGGGACCAGATCGGCTGGAGTAGCAATACCTGTCTCTTCGTGCGGTGTTTACCGTTTTTTTTTTTTCTTAACCTGTCACCGACCATGGGAGTCCCGCCAAAAAAGTACGAGCGATCGCAAGTTTCGCTGTCGTCGCCTAATCCCAACTTCTGGCTGCTGAAGTGTCCGTGGACTGTGAAGCTGAAGAGTGACCTTCAGCAAAACGGGCATCTGCTGAATCTACCACCGCTCCTAGGACACCGCCAGGATTGCGGCCGGCAACATGAGGCTTCTATGACCAAGGCTATTCTGTTTAAACCTAGAAATAAACGGGTAAACGATCCACTTTGTCTTAAAAGCAATAATGAACAAATTGAATTTGCAAACTGTATTAAAATACTGAGTGTGTTGTTTTTACAAGATATGAGCTGGAATGCTCATACAGATTACTTCCAAGCAAAGTTATCCAAGAGCGTTGGCCTAATAACAAAGTTTAAAACAATACTTCCTGCTCATATTAAATTAACTATTTATAAATCGTTAGTGTGTTCCCATTTAAACTACCGCAACCTCATTTGGGGCACCACAACCAAAACAAACCTGACAAAGTTGAACCTTTTACAAAAAAGGGCTGTACGTGCAATATCTTCTGTTCCCTCTCTCCATCCCACTGCATCATTATTGAAGGCCCTAAAAAATAAAAACAATTCAGCAAATGTATGTGTTCAAACTTTTAACAACGTATCGTAGGGCAGTTCAGCCCAAAACAACGTGCATTACATTCACTGAGCTAACCTAAAACATCGCATCATCCTGCGCGACCTTAGGCAAAATCAGCCCTGGGTAATCCGTCCATCCCGCACAAATTACCTTGATCAGACGCTTCATTTTAATTTGTCTACCACACCTAAACACTCTGTACAAAAAGAGTATAAATTTAGAGCCACTTTCACATAAAGGGTTAGTAAATTTGATTTTTTTCTCTGTGACTTTTTGAATACTGGCATTGTTTGTATCCTGTGTGCTTTCTTTGTGTATTTGCTGACCGCTCTCGTGGTTTATTGTCGGGTATTATGTTGTTGTTGCTTTTTTTGCATAAATTTCTCATTACATCTAACATTTGTATAAAATGTGTCTACATTTATGTAATATGTAATTGTTTTTGTGTGTTTTTATTTTTTTTATTTACCTTTTTGCTGTCCCGAACTGCACGGGGGCTGGGACCTTCGTCAAGCTGCTACCCAGCAGCTTTTTTTCCTAAGTCCCCTGTTGTCATGTAAGGAGATGTGACAACAAATAAAACTTGATTTGATTTGATTTGAATTGATAACGCGGAAATCGAGAGATTACATTTTATGACTTGGTAAACACACCTTTGGGAGAAGCGTTGCAAGCACCGTGCATGCTAATAACATGGCCTCGCTCAAATGTCCCAGGTATATGGCATCTATGGGCAACGTGGTCATTGTCAAGATGAACTACCGACTCGGAGCCTTTGGGTTCCTCCACGCTCACAACGACGACGTTCCTGGCAACATGGGCATTCACGACATGCACCTGGCCCTGCTCTGGGTTCGCCGCAACATCAAGTCTTTCGGAGGGGACCCCTCCAGAATCACGGCCTTCGGAAGCAGTGCAGGGGCCATGTCCATTGGACTAATGGTAGTTTTGAGTTTCGATCGTTCGCTTTTAACGACCAAAAATTAAGGTCGCGACGTTAGACGAGTGTGGCGGTGACGTTAGGTGACATCACGTGGTACTGTTACGTTACGTCATGTGGCCTTGTGACGTGACGTATGTGCCGTCGAAGTAATGTGACGCAGTGCCACATTACGACGCATTGTCACGTGTCACATGGACTAACGCTGAGAAAAATATACGCCAATTCATGTGTTATCGCTAAGTTTAGCTACGGAGGTGTTTACGGATGGCCGCATGCAATCTCACAGTTTGGTGGTCCCGGAAATGCTACCGCATTTAAACGCTGGCCACAAAAAAAGACAATGATTCGTGGTTTTGAACTAGATAACTGCGACGGGAAGGAGTATGTCATCCGCTGATTCTTTTTTTTTTTTTTTTTATTCGGAAATTCGATTTTAACGTGAAACTTTCTTTGGCTAGTTGCAACGGATTGCGTGAAGCCGCATTTTGTTGAGGCGCGGCATGTGACCTTCCATAGTGCAACGCGCGCAGTGTTGCATTATGGGACCTCAGAGACCTACACACCAATTCAGCTTCTCCGGTAAATTTAGCGGGGAAGATGAATTTGTGTATAGGTTTGTGATGTCCTATAATGCAACGCGCGCAGTCTTCCGTTATGGTACGTCGCAGACCTTCACACCGATTCAGTTTCTCCGTTAAATTTAGCGGGGAAGTTCAATTGGTGTATAGATCACATGAACTGATGTCACGTAATACTAGAACGTTTCACGTATGAAACACAATTGCCCAGCAATTTGCCATACAATTTTTTTGTCTCATTTAACATTGCGCTCTATCACTGTTTCAAAACGTTACGAGGGTTTCCCTCCGCTTTCTTGTTCCTACAGCTCACGTCGCCCATAGCAAGCCACTTGATTCAAGTGGCGATCCTCCAGAGCGGAAGCCCCTGCGTTCCCATCATAGCGCGCGTCAACAACAGCCTGCAGGCCGCCGACGAACTGGCCTTCAGGACGGGTTGCGCGACCGGCAACATGTCCGTGCACACGCACGGGCGGCAGGTCGTCGGATGCCTGCGTAGAGTCAACGTCCGCAGGATACTGGTAGGCAGAGCGGAATTTCGCCCCAACCTAGACTTCATTTCGTCTTTCGTCCAGACGCAGCCCACGTTTGGCGAGCTGACGAGACCAAGCGGACGGTGTCAAAAGAGGACCGTCGTGGTGTTCGTCATGTTTATGTACGTGTTCTATATCTTCGCTGGACCAATCACGTACAAGGAAGGTATGGTGACTTGCGCTTTTGACCCTGCTTGATTGGCACCATTACTCGTAGCGTTGGCTGCGTCTGGACTTAAGCTGAAACCGAGTGTTATAACGAAATAGCGGCTAGAGCGAAGCGATTACGATTTCCCATTCCCTCTGCACTTCGTTAACCAAAGTCGTTTATAACGAAATAGGGGCTATAGCGAAGTGATTTCCGATTACCGTTTACTTCGTTATAACCAGTCTCGACAGTAGTGGTGGCTTCCATTCGCAGGTGGACGATACCCCGTTACACTTGAAATTCGACCGCAGCCCACACTTTACCGCGTGCATGTTCGTCTGCTCCAACGAGGTAGAGGGGCATAAAGCGATAAACTGGCAGCTGAAAATTAACCCCGCCCGGCCGCCGCCATGTTTCACATTTTTTACCACTATACACGTGAGCTCATAGTTTTGCGTCTAGGCTTTAACGAAGTACCGCAAACAGATAATTGCTTTGATCTTTAATAACAGTACCGAACAAATAAGTTATGTTTCGTTCGTTTTAAGTCTAAAATGTGCTTTTGCGACAAAAATTCGGACAACTGCGAAATGACTCCGTTGGAGGCCGTCAGCCGCGGTCCTTTATTTCGGGTGTTTGTCGTAGCTAGACACTGATCTCTGGAAGCTAACATTAGCTGAAAATAGTTTATAATGTTTTTTTACAGCGATCGGAATAATACAAATCTCGGCATAGGTTTGCGTAAAAGCCTCAGTATTTGGTACGGTCACGTGTATAGTGGTCAAAATTGTACAACATGGCGGCAGCCAAGAGGGTGTCACTTTCGCCTGGTGAACGGGATACCAGTTGGTCGCTCTAAGCCCCTCTACCTCGTTGGTCTGCTCATTGCGCACCTCCTGCGTTTGTTTACCCCCCAAACGCGCCCACGCGCGTTTGTGTACCCCCGACCTCAACCAATGACGGCGAGAGGTTTTCTGCTTCGTCATCGCGCGTTCTCTATACGCGTTCTTTATGTCGCCCTTTGCCACTTTTCGCGTTTCGACGCGTCAAAGACGCCTTTTTAGGACACTTGTTCGCCGTATACAATATCATGTCGCTAATAAAGCAGTGCCAAAAATACATCGTCACTGCGCTCGTCGTTTTGGGGGGTCTGCTACCCCCGCTAAAACAACTTCGCAAAGAAAAACGCCCAATGAATGCGCCGCACTATTGCGCTTTTTAATGCGAAAGCATTAAATGTCTCATGGAGTGACGCCGACGAAAAACGGCACCTAAATTCCCATTGGCTGAGCGGAGCGGCACCTAAATTCCCATTGGCTGAGCGGAGCGGCACCTAAATTCCCATTGGCTGAGCAAAACGGCATCTAATTCCCATTCCCAATAAAAAAACAAAACAAAGAAAAGCACAGCAACGCAAAGCTTCGTCACGGAAGCCGTCAGGGAAGCCGCAACGCTTCCTCACGGAAGCAGTGGGGCAGCGTCACGTCACCGCCGAAGCACCGTGTGTGAAAGGAGGACTTGGCGCGCTGCTCGTAGAAATGAGCTGCGTGTAGGAACGCTTTCGCATTCCTATACGCAAGCAGTCTTAGGTCTCTTCTTTTTTTGTTTTGTGTGCTGTGATTGGTTTAGAGGGTGATAGCAAACCCAAAAAGACGACGAGCGCCATTACAACCCACTTTCTTCGCTGCAGCTTGATTGACACCATTGGATCGTATAGGGTCGACTGCGGCAGGAGGTACTGTATTTGAGAGAAAAAAAAACACTTAAATCGTCTTCATTTTGGCCTCCTGCAGGATCACAAATATCAAGGTTATCTTTCAGTTGGGTGCGCGGAGGCTGCAGAAAGTCGTTTTCAAAGTACCGCCGAAGGCCCCCCCCCCCCCCCCCCCCCCCTTTCACCGGAGCGTTACGCCATAAAAGGAGTTTTCGGAATCTCCTCTCTCGCGCATCTTCAGCGCCTATCAAAGCTATGCAAGCGCACTCTCGCTATTTTTACAATATAAAAAAAAGTCAGAAAAAGACGTTGCGACTGATGCCAGTGCGGGGGAATATATGTCCGACAAGCTTGTAATTGCACGCGCTGCCCACACGAGCGACACGCGCTTGGTGGCCGAAAGATCCTGTGACACGACTGGTCGGAGGTATTTAGGGCTTTCTCGCGTTTAGGCACATCTTCGGGAAAAACGAACATGATATTCGGATTCATTGGATAAAACTAGGCTATAATCAACATCTATTATTTTAAAGAAATGTTTCAGCGTCCCTTTAAGGCGTAACGTACTATATACATAACCGGATCGGAAAGGGGATGGCGTTTATTGTGCTCTATGACAATACCTTCTTATTTTACGATAACTTAACTCTGCCCTTAAGTGTTCACAAAAACCCATACACTCATCAAAAAAACAAAACATGGGGAAAATTCACAAAGTTTGTGTTAAGTGTTGTCGTTTTTTGTTGTTGTTGTTGTTTTGTTTTTGTTTTTTTTATGCAAAATGGAAGCTTTTTTTTATTTGCCTTTCTAAACGCTCTGGAATCTAATCTAAAATCTAGATACTGATAAGAGGCATTCTGGTTTTATCGTTAATATTTACAGACATCCGCGTTTCAGACGTAACACAAGCACCGCAATTATGAGAATTTCCCTGCATTTCACGTTTCGTTATGAAACGAAAAACATCTGATAGGGTAAATCAAAAGCATCGCATTGTATAGAATATTCACTAGAGCTTACAAACGTTCCAACTAGAAAGTCTGTATGCACCTTCCGGATCTTAAATGAAACCTTACGATAGGGTTTTACATGGGTTCACCTAGGAAAGCAATTAGAAATTTCTACTTTACTGTTTGTAAGAAAGCGATAAAAATAGATTAATGATATATAGCACGGTTATTTGACACAATAATCATGTTCCCGTCATTCTGCCGGACCGTCGACAGAAAGTGCAAGACAGCATGTTCAAGAAGCTGCTGCTATTTCTGCCCATCTTCGGTGACGACCTATTGCCCATTAACATCCTTCGAGCTGTAGAAGAGGACTGTTCCCGAAGGACGTGAAGGTGATGCTGGGCGTCACGCCAGATGAAGGTACCACCATTCTGACCACGTGAGCATCCTCCATATTCGAGTATTACGCGGCTCTATACACTCTTTAAAAAAATTTAAAAAAAACGCTTTGGTCATACCTGATGAATTCGTCGTACGTAAGAGTAGATTCTTGGGCCGGTGACTATGGGTCACGTGGTTGGTGCCACAATGAGTCACGTGACCGCGGGAAGCGACGCCACGCGAAACCATGACGTGACATCATAATGTGACGTCACGTATTTTTGCAACACTTTTTAGTAACGCCTTTTTTTTCTTTTTCTTTTTTTGTGAGGCTGCAAAGGGACGTTAAAAAGTAAGCGTTAAATTTTATGCACAACACGCATCTAGGTAATCACTGCGAACATGTTAGGAATTATACCTGAAAAGGCGATGTAGGCCACAACGACGAACATGGGGTTTCACTTCCTGATTGCCGCTGCGCAAGTGTCATTTTTCTTTATTATTTGTACTCTGAGCAAACCATACGCTAGGAACCAAGCTCGTTGAAGCGTGAAAAGACGAATAATAATATTTTCTCACAGCAGGCCGCAGTATCAGAGGAAGTCGAGCACAATCTTCTTATTCGGTACAAATAAACCCGGCGTCAAATATTAAACCACAACGGTAAGAAGCAGGCCCAGTTTCTAAGCTGCAGAAGAGAAGTTAGGTCTGGGGAAACGATGGTGAACTTATTCCACCGGTCTCTGGAGAATTATTGACCAAACAGCAGGGCCGATGTGGTGTTCACTTCTTTGGTCGTTAAATAAATACGTTTCAAAGCAAAACAAAGCTGGAGAATTATTTTTTCTTTTGTAAAACAGGTATTTATTCGTTAAAAAAAGAAAGTCCATCTGTTTATTTCTTTATTCTGTTGTTTTTTTTTTTTTCCTTAGTAGTAGTGTGTGTTTTTGTTGTTTCTTGAAGGTAAGTCATCCACATACGCGTAAGATACGTGATGGTATCAAAATGTTTTGAGTCTAGGTCTGTTTAGAAAAACCTACCTTATCTACGTTTGCACGCTGTCACCATCAGAATAGTTCCTTTGCACAGCG
The DNA here is from genome assembly GCA_013358835.2 of Ixodes persulcatus. Classification (NCBI taxonomy): domain Eukaryota; kingdom Metazoa; phylum Arthropoda; class Arachnida; order Ixodida; family Ixodidae; genus Ixodes; species Ixodes persulcatus. Next base: position 1,112,137 of record JABSTQ010010262.1, read on the forward strand.
AGGAAGCGTGATCCAGCAATTGTGATAGAGATCAGTGGTAAGTAGTATTTTGCCGGTCGTGGGACAGCATCTTCTTTAGCAGAATATCCTTCATCGGAAAGCATATTTATTGAAAAGGAGCTTTAAGGGGTTGTCTGACAGGAGTCGTTATAGGCTCCTAGTTACCCGAGCCGCCACCAGTCGGCGAGCTCCCCAGGCCGCCATTGGCTACGTTTACATGGATGTGACCGTAGCGCATTGAATTCACTTTAACCAGTGCGTTTACATGGATTCGAATTGACCGGTGGCGACCCCTCGCGTCGAATGATTACAGCGCACCCCACGTGACCTGTCGGTGGGGGGGATTAGTGGAGTCCATTGGTGACTAGGCGGTCTGGACGGTGGCACAAAACGGAGAGGGGGAGGCGAGCAAAGTTGGAAGGGTATCTTAACATCTCTCCCCTCCCCCCTACGCCTCCTTCCCCCGTCCTTCAGACACCCGATTTGGTTCGCTGGAGTTTACATGGAGGTCTCTATTCGGCTTGAAAATCACAAACCAACCTCTTTAAACGGATGGGATCCGACTGGATTCGATGCGCTTGGCTAGCGAATCGAGGAGTTTACATGGGACGATTCGATACGCTAACTCGATTCGATGCGCTACTGTCATATCCCTGTAAACGCAGCCATTGCCGGCCTGTATTTTGGCCTGCGCCTGCACTGGACGCAGTGGGACGTGTAAACGGAGTTCAACGGGTAAGGCGCGCTCTGTAGTGGGTTGCAAAAACTGCAGCGGCGACATTGAGGTCTGGAACCACGCTGCGTGCATCCAACATGCCCCACTGAAGCACATGCACGGACTGCCCGTGCTCGGTGCCGTTTTCGATGATGCACCGATTCGTACTGAATAACCCGAGCAGAGCATCTTTAAAGACGGGACAGGCGGCACTTTTTCTCGGGCCGCGCTCGCAAATTGGCGACTGCTCGTTCGCGCAAGACTTCCTACCCAACGCATGGGTTCTTTGCTGTAACTCATTCCGAGGCACCCAACATAGAACACGATACTTTTCTGATGAGAGACGAGGCGCAGCGCAAAAGCGACTCCCGAGCGACGTGCGAAGTTTACTTGAAATCTACTACAACCGAGCGGTACGATGAGCAACGGCAAGCAATCCGCCCCAGCGGCGGCCCAGCCCTTCGCTGATCGCCAAGGTGCTTCGCTTGCCAAATAGACTACGTGGTTAGAGGGCACCCTTTTTGCTGGCTTATCCCTATTCACGTGCTCGCACAATGAACCACCCCACTACCCGAACGGCGCGCGCACACTCATGCCCGGCTTTCTTAAACCCTCTTTCCGTCCTTCGCTTCCCTCGCTCGAAGTCGTGAGAGCGGAGGAAAGCCTTGCAGAATATTGGGTTTGGTCGTCCGCCTTTAAACGAGTCATTTCAGCATCGCCGTAAACTTAGAGAATCATGTCGGACGTCTCTGTGGCAGATTGGCCCAGTTGCGTGCCGAATTTCACGATCGACATTTTGTGCTAGCTTTACTGCCTCTTAGGAAAGCACATACGTGGTAAGGCACGTGGCCAAAAGAGCACCGATTGTATACAGCCCCCGATGTACGCAGGCCCATATCTTTTGACACACTGACTCACAAAGGTCAAACCCTTTTGTGACAGTTCCTGCCGCCTTCTGCTGCCAATGCTTGACATGTTACAAGATTAATCTTGAAACTTTCTGATACAACCTTGTATAAAGCGAAAAAGAAGTATGCTGTCCGACAGCGATGAGGTTGCGGCATTGGCCAACCAGAACGCCCAAGGACCAATCACAAAGAAGCGTAAACACATGAGCCACACCGGACAATTCTTAACGCTTCAGTGAATAAAAGAACATTCATGCTACGATCACCCGTTGGCTCTGCGTACGCCTGTGTGTGATTAAAGAATATAGTCAAACTGTAATGCTCACGCGCCCGAAAGAAAGAAAAAACGAAATTAGGGAGGAAACTGAGTTTGTGTATAGGTCACGTGACATGAAGTCATGTGAAATTATTTTCCCCGCTAAATTTAGTGGAGAAACTGAATTAGTGTTGAGGTCACGCGACGTTAACTTTCACGCTAAATTAAAAGGGGAAACTGAATTTCCGTGTAGGTCCCGTGACACAAATTCGTGTGACGTCATTTTCCCCGCTTAATTTTAGCAGAGTGATTTTAGCGAGGAAACTGAATTGATATTGAGGTCAGTTGACATCAATCTTCCCGCAAAATCTAGCGAGGAAACTGAACTTGCGTATAGGTCACGTGATCATGTCATGTGACGTAAATGGTTTCGCTAAATTTAGCGGGGAAACTAATTTTGTGTAAAAACTAGAACATACGCACGCTTTTCAATTTTGTAAAAAGGAAGGATTACCATTTCAAAGGTTGACTACCCGAATTCGCAGATATAACCTCGTCAATATATATATTATATATATATATATATATATATATATATATATATATATATATATATATATATATATATATATATATATATATATATATATATATATATAAAATTCAACTTATTTTAATGATGCCCACCAAACTGGAAATTGAATCTTCATTTTCATTGCTATTTATGAAAACGTTGACTTATACAAAGATTTGACAGGTACTGGCTAACATAATGAAAGAAAACGCAAAAATGACAGGACGAAGTCGGAGAAACACACACACACATGTGTGTATGTATGGGTATGTGTTTTTGTCTGTGTTTTTCTGACTTCGTGCCGTCCTTTTTGCATTTTGTTTCATTATGTCGGTTATCCAGCTAGGCCACCAATACACTATTTTATTTTACACGGGGTACAAGCTCACATGAAATATGCATATAAACCTAACGAAAGGTAGTGAACTCACCGATACTTTAGGTAGGTGTTTTTGGTTTCCATTGTCCATGAAGAGAGAAAAAAAAAAACGCCATAGATAATAAAGAACTGATTACTTTTAGATGTGTTACTTAGATCTGCCTAAAATGTTTCCTATAATTTCATCTTGAGAATTTCTCTTTTACTAACAAGAAAAATAAAAGTTATATTATTTTCATATTACATCTAAGGTGTATGAAATTTCAAGCACCCTTCAGTTCGATTTATACGGGATGTGTAATTTCTAATACAAGCAATTTTATTTAAATGAAGCCATAAAAGATAAGCAAATGAGACCTGTGCAAGCGCGTCAAAGGGCCAGGTGGACATAAAGCGGATAATCCTCACGATAAGTCAGATCATTAACTCAAATATGTTCAATTAACTTCTTAATGGCTGAAAATTAACAGACAGTTCCAATTCTAAACTTGGTGGGCGTCATCCAAAACCACTCAATCAGTCAATTTTAAACACATTTTGAGCACCTGGTAAGCAAAGCGGTGCGCTTAAGTTTCCATTCGTGCGACAGGCGCGACGCTACTGATCCGAAAATGCGGATGATAATCCTTTCATCCCCTTTTCCTTTTCTTCCCCGTTACGCTTGTTGAGCGAGTAGAAACTTTAGCGCACCCCCCGCTTTCGACGCGCTCGAAATCTGTCTAAAATTGACTTATTGAGTAGTTTTATATAACGCCCAGCAAGTTTCTAGCTGAAACCAAATGTTTATGTTCACTAAGAAGTTACATTACAATTTCTAGCTAATTATACGACTTATCGTGAGGATTATACCCATGTACTATATGCCCCCCTCCCCACTCTGGCAGTACTGTCGAGACCGGTTCTGATGAATCAACGGGAACGGAAATCACTTCGCTATATCCGCTATTTCGTTATAACCAACTTCGGTTATGACGAAGTTCAAAAGGGAATGGAAAATCGTGATCGCTTCGCTGTAGCCGCTATTTCGTTATAATTTTCGTTATAACCGGTCTCGACAGTATAACTAGCCTGCAAAGGCCACATTTGTATATCTTTTATGACTTTTATTTTATTTTTTATTAAATGTCTCCAAATTAAAAACAAACACCCTCTTTAATTCTTATATGGAGCGCAAGTTCGTCTGCTTCTTTTGCAGGGGTTGTGGTGACGTCATAATGTCGAGCTCTGATTGAAGGATACTGGGTAGACCTCAAGGCAGCATGCTTTGAGGTCTACCCACTATCCTTCAATCAGAGTTCAGCGTTCTGACTTCACCATAAACCCTGCAAAAGAAGCAGACGAACTTGCGGTCCGCGTACGTTTTGGCATGCTTATTGTACAAATCATATCAAAAGATTTCTTCTCTGCCATAGAATAGTGAATAAAATGGAAGATTCATAATGGCAAATTGTTTGAAAATGCGTGAACTCGGTTAACATTCACAAGGAATGTTCTAGAGCAGAAAAACCTCGTTCTATGGTCTTTTTTATAAAAAAGTGATTATATATTGAACATGAACGTGAAGGTTGTATCGAAGTGGTCACCTTTCTTCTTTTTTTACTCAAGTGTTCAGTATAGTTCATGTTCTTATGAGACCTGCAGGATATACGGGATCTTTGTCACATGTTTGTGTTTACCTTTGGCTCCTACCACTACACTAAATGCCTCATAAGTGCAACGCAATACAAAATATTACGATGAAATGCAATACAATACAATACAACCTTTTCCCACAGCCTGACGCCCCAGTTCTACAAGCGGGAGAGCCACCGGAAGGTGTCCAAATCTGAGCTGTTCTCCACGTGCAATCGAACCTTCCTGCACAGCTTCTCCAAATCGGCCCTGCGGAAGATCTACTGGAACTACCTTGGTCTCCTCGGCCACACCAACTACGTGACGCTCCGCTCCGCCATCGCCAACTGCATCGCCGACTACTTCATGGTCTGTCCCACCCACGTGTTCGCCGAGGGGCTGAGCCAAAAGGGAGTGCCGGTCTTCTTCTACCAGTTCGACTACCGCACCAAGAACTCGGTGGACCCGCCCTGGATGGGGGTCATCCACACGGCCGAACTCTACTACCTCTTTGGCGAGCCTTTTGCGACGTCCTGGTACACGGACAAGGAGCGGGAGTTCAGCAAGACCTTGGTGGACATCTGGGTGACGTTCGCCAAGACAGGGTGCGTGAACGAGTCGATGCGGCGCGCAATCTAGTACCTGCATGTAGCATATATTGGACACGGTAGCTAGGTCAGCGCTTGGCGTGAACTCGACCAAGCTCGTATCAAAAACAAGTGCTGCGTGAACAGGCTTTGTGCCCAAGAAAAGGATACCGCCAATGTTTGCTTGATGCGGGTCTTGAAAAAGGTTTATTTCATGCAAGGATCGGTCTTTAAATATTGGTTTATTTAATTTGTCATTACAATTTCCTGTGCCGGCTCGTGTTTCTAGATGTTCACGCATGTTTTAGCCACCTATTGAAGCAAATTTGTCATCATTAATAAGAATGCAGAACTCTTTGAATAACCTGTCGCCTCATATTGACGTCAGATTTGTCTGTTTTTAAAAGGGAGCATGTGTTGCATTTTTTTTGGCTCTTAATCTGCATGGCATTCTCGTCGAATGTTGATTATTAACCTGGACTCTGTTTTCATTTTGATTTATGAGCCACCATATTCTGACCGGCTGGTTGTTCTGTGGGGCGTCAAAGAAATAAAGCAATATTATTATTATTATTATTATTATTATTATTATTACTATTATTATAAGGCAGATTTTATGATAAAACCATCGTGAACAACCGTCATGAATAACCATCACGAAGAACCGTGAAGGACTGTGAGGTCACGGTGACGTCATCTCATGACGTCGCGGTGCCACAAAACGTTATGACGTCACGTGAAACCATATCGTCGATACGTCAGAGTCATGCAACCTCATGAGGTCACGTGACGTCACACACACACACACACACGCACACGCACACGCACACACACACACACACACACACACACACACACACACACACACACACACACACACAGTACGAACCCAGCTCGGTCACGACATGTTCTGTGCTGCTCGGTATTGGTCGGCATGATCAAGCCGGTGTAATTTTTAGCAAAATGTCGGACGCTTCACAACACAGATGGATATATGAGGTCGTTGGTCCCAGCGCGTGGTCAAAACTAGCTCCCATTTATCGTCCGACCGGACATCGACCCTGATTGGGTGGAATGCACGTTCAACGTGCGCGAACGTACCTTCTTTTGAATCAAGTTGACTTTTTCCTCACAGAGGATAAATGAAAGCTAGCTTTCATTACGTGCTGCAAACCACAACCTCCAGATATGGCTCAGAACATCGTCGAAAACGCAAGTCACTTGGCCATCTCTGTATGTGATTGATTCAGCGATGATAAAACACGTGCAGAAACATAACAAGCACCCTGTTGTTACGCTTTTGACGCCGCTTCATTGATCCCAGCAGCTCGTAGTGTCGGCGGCGTCCGGACATAAGGTGACACAAAGTTTAGACTGCGGCTATTGATTTCCGACATTTGTGAGTCGGCGGTACCAAGTTTTTCTTTTACTTTTGACTTTTGCGCAGAAAGCCTCCAGCTAGATTCCATTGGCCAGCGTACAAGCGCAACGCCCGAATGTATCTTCGTCTAAGCCCGGACAACTTCGTCTCTAAGAGGGGTCCCCGAGAGGAGTGGTGCAAGCTGTGGGAGGAGAACCTCTATTGAGGTTCACTTGGACGTGCGGCAAATTGTTTCCTGCCGCCGTGCTAAAAATGTATACATGCAAAACGACGACGACGGAGTGGAAAATTGCGTCCACCTTTCTGTGGCTACAATGATTTAAATTTTTTATGCCATAAAATTTCCTGGTAGGCTACCTTTCTTAAATCACTTTTAATGAATTCATATTTTCCAAAGATTGTGCGTTGATAGCTTTAAATGCGTCAATATATTGACTATCCCCGGTAATATTATTATTTTAAAATCCCACTGTACGGTGTAAAACGCAGTAGAAAAGTGTGATATTACAACGCACTAAAAGTTAACTTTACCCCTGCCGCGTTGTGCATTTTGTTCAGTAATCAGGTAGGGGAAACATTTTCACGATTTGTCACTTTTCCATTATCCGTATCACTCTTGCATCATCCGCATCATGTACTGAAAACAACGATAAATATCTACACCAAATAGATATTTTTGACAAATTGATGTGAAAAATACATCTTACCAACCGATGGGCACTTAAGCAGAGCTGATAAGTATGTAATCACCGGACTTGATAACCTTGACTATTAAAAAAAAAGGCAATAAATATCCTCCATGAAGAGCAGAAATATATTTATATGTTTTGATAGAGCTGGCACTTTGTCTTGGTTGTGTGTTTGCGCAGGAATTTTACATATCTTTCGTGATATAGTCGGGTGTTTAATGTCCATCACTTTTGTGTGTGTTTTGCTATGTCCAAGAGCCACTGCTGCCTGGCGATAGTACCGGGGCAGAAACTCGGTTAAGGCGCTCACTATAACTTTTTTTCTTTCTGCTTCCTAGAAAGGAAATAAAAAAGTAGAAATATTATGTGAGTGAATGTATAACTGTTCAATACATGCCGTATTATTTTATAAACGCCAAATGTCATAAACACTTTGCATATGGTACTTCATCCTACGGTTTTATTTGAGATTTACTTCGTAAATTGCTTTTCAAAGCGAATAATATTATAAATATAGCCACATCGCTTTAATAGTAGATAAAAATGTACATAAGAAATTTCCATTTTATTTGTGTATTGCCCTATGATGCAATTATAATCGTATCACATGTGATACAAATATTTTCCAAATAATTTGCCAACTCCACTTTACTATAATGAAATTAAACGTGTTTTATATCACTGTGCTCCTTCGTTCCTTTTTCTATGATTTTGGGATTTATTAGATGGAAACTTTATTAAATCGATGTATACGATAGCCTTCGGAGTACCACCAAAATTAGTTCCTTTGTCATTTTCTGTGACTCTAACCATGCTAAAAGATTGTGGTTTTTGTAAAATTTCAATGTAAAACTAAAATGCTCTGATGAATATTCAAGAAGCAGCGATTCCTAGGATGAAGCTTTTAAAAGACAGTGGTCATATCGTAAATCTTTTAACGTGAAACGTTCTTTGGCTACGTGTTCGGCATTTAGTGAAGCCTGTATAAAAGCGTGGCCGCGAGGCTTGACACTGATTGGTTGACGGGTGGGAGAGGAGGAGTGGGGTATGCGAGGGGGAGCTCGACCACCTGTGCGCACTGAAGGAGAGGAGCTCGGGAGTATGGAAGGCTCCGGAAGATCGTAAGGTTTATCACCCGAAAAGGCGGTAGTGTCGGTTCGTTCTAGGAACAACTATGAAGTGTAACGCGTTAAACTATCTGATGAAGAGCACCGTGAACGTAGGCGTCTGGCGTCTGGAAATTCAGATTATCGCTAAATGTTTGGGGTGCTAGAATGTTTCAGGTATGCAGCACAATTGCCTAGCAATTTGCCATAAATTTCCTTGCGCTCGGAGCAGTAGAGGCAAATATCCCGCTTCGCTTAGGGTAAAGGCATCGAACCGGCGTGCGGTCGTGTATCACTACTGTGTGATGCACGTTAAAGACCCCAGGCTAGAGCTTTTACTGCACTGGTAAAATCTCTCGTCTACAACGGGTAAAAATGTTGCCATACTCTGGTAGACTCAAATCCCACTGCCTAAACAAATAACAACTAATTTATTTTTATTTCAAAATAAAAGTTTGCAAAAGTATTTTATACGCATCTTTAAAGGGGCTATGCAACAATTTTTTTACTTTGCGCAAATACCGCTTAGAACGGATCCCTGACGTTAATGACCTATGAAACACGCCTTCGTTTTTCACCCGACGCATTAGAAGTCCCAGAAAAAAATTAAAAAACAACGAGCAGCGTTCACGCCCTCAACTCGCAGCCAGAACAAGCGGCCACGTGATCTGGAGCCGATTATATGCCGCCAATGTTGATCATAGCCACGCGCTGGGGTTGGCAAAGCACAGGACACGCGCTGAGTTCCAGACATTGTTATGGCTCGGCTATTGTCGTCGTTGCAGCGATTGGACACGGGCCACTACTCGAATGCTTCTCGAGCTATCAATTATCACGAGCCTAAATCGAGTGCCCACGCAATGCTCGGGTCCAATCTATGAACCGCATTCAAATATCGTCATACGGGTGTACTGCGATCCCCGCGTTACGTCATCGAATTTTGCAAGGGAGAGATTGAATGAAAATGATCGCTTTTGTCCTTGAAATTACACCGTAACAAAGGAGTTTCTTGGCCAGTGGCATTGCATGCGAGTATCCTTGAGTCCCACTAGTGCCAGTAAGCTCGTGTGAAGTGAAAAACATTCCAATTGAATATCGTTGCACAGCTCCTTTAAGGGAGCTTTTCCTAAATCCTTGATTGTCACTGATTTGCCTCAAAAGTGATTCCCACATTAATAGACACATCTGACGAGTAAACAAAATTGCAAGTTACAATATTATTTTTTCGCGAAGTAATTTAAGTTTCGAAATTGGTCAGAGGCGCCGAGAGGCTCTCCTGGCAACACTGAAAGCATGACGTCATGTTTTAATAGGCAGGCGATATGAGGGCATTACAACTTGTGTTCGATGGGTTACAAAATGTCCGATGGTGTAAATTAAATACTAACTCTGCTCACGCCAATAAAACAAAAACAAAAAACACGCGCATTCTGCTTGGTTTTTTTTTCACGCTGTTTGTTCGACTTTTAAGTTATAAAACGTGACGTCACCCCACTAGAGAAGGTGGAAAAATTTGAATGCTGGTTTTGACAACGCCTTTGTTTTTCGGTTTTCTCAACAGCTACTTTAGAACTCAGAAATAATAAATAGCGTGCCTGAAAGAGTAAAACCTGGATATTTTAGCATTTTTGTTTATTTTGGGTTGCTCGAAAAACCGCCGGAACTCCCCCTTAAAGAGGAGAGGGCGTTGGGTATACCGCTTATGCCCAGTAATCGGTGGGGTGTGGTCATTGGCATCTGCTTCAGAAACTTTTTTTTTTTTTCCAAGTCATTTGATGAAGAGCGCCGAGAAGTTTACAAGAGTACGTTGGCAATACGGACTCACTCCTACCGTAAATCGTTTTGCGAAAACGGACTCTCTGCGTCCATAATACACCTCAAAAACACTGCCTGAACCATGCAAAGCAACACATCTCGACTGTTCTACCAGCGTTATTTTATCCTTGACCTCTTTAATCTTTTGTTTTCTCAATATGTTCGCTATATCTCCCAGTTGGGCACGTTGCTGGGGGCTGTGTTTTAGACGCCGAAGTTCTTGGGGGCTTTATGACCACCCTGTTTTCTGAATTCTCCAAGGAGTGACTTCGTACGGAGGCTACTTTAGAATGAAACCTCTAAATCAGAAATGTTTACAAAATGTATTGTTCTCCACGTTAAACGTGGCGCACTTCCTTTGTTTAAGATCTTCACTTTTGTTGTCGTCAAGAGCCTTTCAGAAGTGATTAAACTATCCGGTTACGCATACTAAAACCGAAACGAAAAAGGCACAAAAAGGACACACAACACATAATATGTCTTTCATATTTATGTCGTCCTTCGTCTTGAGTAACTTCAACCAGCTGTGCTGCATACTTGATCGCTTGTAACTTATCCGGCTATATCCTCGTGGAGGTGAAAACAAAGCCAAAAATGTCATCCTTTTTGGAACTGCCTCATTTCGGCAACCACGTTGTGGCTGTCAGTCCCCACCGAACTTTGAGTCCAGTGACACTTCCAAAGATGACCTTCTTGACTGCAGGGACATAAGATATCCCGGAGGGCTTTCATACTCTTCCGGGGTGCCCTATTGGCGCCCGGTATATTCCCCTCGGTCAAGACGCGCAGGAGCAACACACTAAACAACGAATACTCACGTTCGAATTAAACTCTCTTACCTCTCTCAGGCAAAGCTGGATATCTTCAGTCTGAAGTTGTTTTTTATGCCGAATCCACAACGCGGCTAATCTTCTGAACGCTTCGGGCATGGATCACGCAACGTCTTAGCCGTACGGAACCTGCTCGATGTGTGGCAGCACTGAACGAATGGCCGACATATCCGAGAACTGCCAGAAGTGTGTGAAGCGTGAAGCCAGACGCCCTATGTTCTTTCGAACACATCGGAATGCTGTCCCAAGTAAAAATTAAATCAAAAGAATTTCTACTTAGGTACTTATTTCACTGTATTGAAAATGTATTCATTTAGATACCCGTTCTACTTGATAAAATTAGTATCTTTCTGGGTATTTCTAATGGTTGAGTCTGCTTAATTTTCTAAATTAATGGCGCCTCCCCTAATTCCCAGAGAAAATGCCGAGGCCTCGCTACTAACTAGGACAATATTATTGCTTTTACTACAGGAGCACATTACTTTTGATCTCGGCTTGAGACTTCCCTAAAAAGTTATGGCAAATTGCTGGGCAGTTTTCCAGACGCCTACGTTCACGGAACTCTTCATCACGTACTTTAACACGTACTATGTGTACACTCGATGGTTGTTCCTAGAATGAAGTGATATTACCGCTAAACGGGCTTATAAACCTGGCGGCATTCCAGAGCCTTCCATACTGGCGAGTTCCTCCCCCTCAGTATGCACAGGGGGTCGAGCTCCTCCTCGCCTACCCTCACTCCTCCTCGCCATACCCTCTGGTAATATGACCTCGCCGTTAACCAATCAGCGTCGAGCACCTTACTCCTCCTCTCCAACCCGTCCATGCACGAGCTTAGTACATAGGAATTCAATTTATCTCGTTTTAAATCAGTAAAGTGTTACCATATATATGTGTTACACAATTAGCGACCATGAGCATTGACTTGATCATAGTTACGTTGAAAAAACAAGATATACTGTTCTCGAGACAATCAATAACGAACTGAAAGGCTTTGGGGGATGGCTGTAGCAAAGTGACCCACGAAAATGCTGCTTAGGTACTGCAAAGCAGTGACGCGTTTTTCTTTATTACAAAGTAACGAGTAACATATCCAGTTGTTATTTTTATAGAGTATAGTACAACACTTTTCGGAATGTGCGCTTCTTGTTTTCGGTCCGTCTTTCAATGCGCTGGGGGCCACTCTGCTGGTAAGCAGTCCGGTTTAAAGACGACTTCATATCTGTCACGATGTCCAGTGACTCTTGCCAACACCTCCCATGCAACAAAGCCGTAGTGCTTAACTTTCGGCGTAACCCGAAGAAGGTCAACCCAGGCACAGATTGGAAACGACTGCGTGCGTCAGTCTTTGGTTGGGAACCGTGTCGTCACTAAAGGAACTCGAGTCTGAGCCGAACGCGCACGCAGCACTCGCGTCTAATCTATGCCTCGGGATGGCCCTCCCCGTGTGACGCCGAAAATTAAGCACTCCAGTTTTGTTTTCTGGTTGTTGTTCTAGCGACGGCGGCACCTTCGGAGCGCAGACAGGTTACGCCGGTCAGAACCTCATCACCCTTGCCATGACCAGCCAGAAGACGCTGGTGAGGACGCATAGCATAATTCCCCAGCCACAAGGAGGCGTATCAGTTCCTGGTGCCGCGTCTGTCTCAATGCCCAGTTACTCCAGTGGCTTCTCCCCCTCCAGACTGTGCAGAAAGGTTGCGTCAGAACCTCGTGAGTCTCGCGAGGATAAGCCAGAAAACGCGTATCAGGACGATGTCCAGCCATGACAAGGACACTGACAAGTCCTTGGTGAAGCATCTGTCTCAATGTCCAATGACTCCAGTGGCTTCTCCTCCTCCGAAGTGTGCATACAGGTTTTGTCAGAACCTATGATTCTCTTGAGGGTAAGCCAGAAGACGCTGATGAGGACGCACAGAGTGATGCCCAGCCAGGACAAGAAGACTGACCAGTCCTTGGTGAAGCGTCTTTCTCAATGTCCAGCGATTGAAGTGACTTCTCCGCCTCCAAACTGTGCAGAGAGGTTGCGTCCGAAGCTCATAATCCTAGCAAGGATGAGCAGAAGACGCTGCCGAGGCCGCACAGCGCGATGCCAAGCCAGGATAAGGAGGCTGACGAGTCCTTGGTGAAGCGTCTTTCTCAATGTCCAGTGACTCTAGTGACTTCTCCCCCTCCAAACTGTGCAGACAGGTTGCGTCAGAACCTCATGATCCTCGCTAGGATAAGCCAGAAGACGCTGGTGAGAACGCACAGCGCGATACCCAGCCAGGACAAGGAGGCTGACCAGTCCCTGGTAAAACGTCGGGCACGTAGAAACTCGGTGGGCACCCCTCGGTCGAAGTCAGTGCCGGTCAATACACCCTGGGGCACGGTCCGCTTGAAGTGCATGAAGCAGGTCGTGAACACTGCGAACACCGCTGTTGGGGTCCACGGGAATCCCGTCCAAGAAAGAAAGGACAGAAAGGTAAGCAGATGCGTGCAGAGCACGCAATTTATCAACCACTCTATAGTGAGGATTAAGGCCCGTTCACACACTTGCATTTGACTACGATTGACTAAGACAAGACCGGTTTTAAGCCTTCTGGGAAGGCTTACGCCGGCTGCGCAGCAATGCGGCCGGTCGTAAACCGTCGCATATGAGGCTTAAAAACCGGTCTTGTCTTAGTCGGTCGTAGCCAAACGCAAGTGTGTGAACGGGCCTTGATGGTGCTTGGAGCGCGTCTCCGACTGGTGTGTTTAGCGTCCTATCCCGCCTTATACATCAAAAGTGATCCCGAAGTCGCAAGAAATGACGTCACAGAAGTCAGAGTGTCATGCTGTCGCATGACAGCATGACACTCTGGACGCGTAAAACACACCAGTCGGGGACGCATTCCAGGCACAATATAATGAGCATGAAAAACGTTGCTGCTCTTTTGGACTTTCCAGCTGTTCTTTCATCCCCAACAAAACTATCAAACCACTGCTCGCGAGTACGTTTGGAAACGGGCAAGGGTCATGCGTATAAAATAGGAATGTCAATAAATATCTAGAATGTGCACGTCATGTGACAGGGTGCGGAAATATCGCTCGCCTCCAGCCAGTTGGCGAAACCATGCGACGCCTTCTTTCCTATTGCTTCTAGAAAAAGCCGCCAGATTGCCGCAACAGTTACTATTAGTACATGGCGGCTCCTGCGAGGTATTGTTTTACCACTTCGGGAACGCTCAGACGAGTTAACGGAATAAAACACTTAAACGACAGTCAGAGATGCATCCCGGGCTCTCAATTCGGACAAATACGGCAGCGTTAGATGAGTGCATATAAAAAGGAGACATGCGACGTGACGCGGGCGTTTGATACAGAAAACCATCGCTGATTACCTGCTACGTCCTTTGCCCTATACACGTATTCCACAAACAAATGCACATAATAAAGGGTTGCGGAAACGAAATGTTTGCCTTATTTCTTTGTTTAGACGTTGTTGATGTTGTGCCAGCAGCCCAGAAACACTAGTCTATAGACTAGTGTTTTGGGGCTGAAGGCGGAGAAGTCAAGAAAAGTAATTTTAAAACGAATTAAGATTTCAAAATTGCGTCTGGCGGCGGTCAGTGAAGCTCCGTTGGAATGCCTCCACGTCATGAGTTCCTTAGAAGCAGCGCCAGTTCACGGCAGTATGGCTCGCTCGTGAAGTTACTTAGTCCTGAATGTGACTTGGCGGAGAACGCTAAAGCGTGAGCTGAGACTGCAGCCAAAACTACAAGCGCGAGCTAGCACGCGCGCCTGGCTTTGAGAGATGCATTTCTAGCGCGAGCGCTCGTTCTGCGGAAGAACGCTTCAAAGCAGCGACCGCGAGCTCTCGTGGTCGCTTGTAACACATACGCTGTATATGTAACAACTGCCACAGTGCTTCCGCAACGTGCATTCCACGCCATCAAGATCGCCGTTCTTTGCACACATTAGGTAGGAGCTTGCCTTTTCTTTAACGGCGCCGCCATCTTGAGAATTGCGGCGCCGACGACGCCGTCTAGCGGCTTAGAAAAATAAATACCGGATAGTTCTGGCAGCACAGCTATCTGGGTAGGCAACGGTGTGGGTATGGGGGGAACTTGGCTAGACTTGGCTATGGTGGGCTGCAATGACTTGGTTGGAGCTTGTCCGGTTGGATCCAGCTGGCTACTCCCAGGCCATCACCTTGCCTCCTCGAGAGAACGACGACGAAGACGGTGGGGTGTTTTGATTGAGTTTCCACAGCGAAGTATATATGAGCAGTTTAATGTAGTCTATGTAGGTAAGCTCTCGGCATTTGATAGCTCTATCTTGAGTGGTGGCATGTAGACGTTTTCATACCTTTCACATACCATGGGGCTTGCAGTGATAACCTAATTGGACCACCTGCACCGGGAATTAAAATCGGTCCTCTTGTCGTAGACGAAGTGGTCGTGAGCTTAAACGTGACGTTGAGTCTGATACAAATCTCTCGCTATTCAAGCTCGCAATCGACTGACTTCATAAACAAGGATTCTTGGGGAAAATACGAAGCTCGATAACATTGCAGCCACACCCGCGCTGCAGCTTCTTGTGCTCATGGCACACTTTCTGCTATTGTTCTTATGCTTTTTAAAATTATTTATCCATGATCTGAGGATGTGGAGACCAATGCTAGACCAAACATACCCCTCCCTCTTCCCTCCCTCCCCCCCCCCCCCCCCCGAATACGCTGTGAATAGAGTGCTCAAATATGGCACCCAGTGAATACTTTATATATAGAGCTTGTAGGTGTCGCCATTGCTGGCCACTGACGGTTATTTCTACTTACAGATTCCCTCGAGCTACTACTTTTGCAGTTTGTAACAAATACGGTGAGCCGAGCGCTCGTTGCATATAAAATACCATGGGGCGTACAGTCCTCGTATATTACTACAAGGCGAGATTGCCACGCATTGACGCCACCAAGCAGCAAGGCTCGCAACTATACAGTGCCCTTGGCCGTGCAGGAACTCTTGACGTAACGAGCGCGATACGCATTGCGCTTCTCGCTGACCGACGTTGAAGCGAGGGGCAGAGAGCTCACGTCATTTCGTTTCCATACCACTTTAAAGCTCGTGAGTAGTCCTACTCACGCCTTGGCGTGAAGTCTAGGAGTGTTTTATTTTGGCTCCACTAGATTTTTAAGTAAAAGGGGGGGGGGGGATAGTTATAGGAAAGTATATTTTCACTGCGTGTTTATTTGGCTTGACGAACATTAGATGGGAACATTACCGTCACTATCATCAAATTAATTAACTAAAATTCGTTAATTACCTTTTCAATTACTGTAATTCATGTATATTTTATTATCTCATACTTTGCAGTCGTAGACCAAGACTGTTCTATTTTGTAGAATTTGCCCGTGTTCCGCGATAATCGTCCCCGAATTTTGTTCTTTTAAAGTTTTGCTATTGGCGACTCCGGCGAAACCAGCGCCGCGTAGCGGCAACGCCAAGAAGCTCAGGAGAGGAGGTCGTTTCGACTCCGTCGTCTGCTTGGTTCTCATAGGCAGCAAAGAAGCAAACATGGTTTCCAGTCATTCTTTTTATGCCTCCGCCGTGTCATTCCTACGCACTGACTAGGCTTCTACCGTCAAAAAATCGCTCTGCTTTCATATGTAACACCAATTTTACGCTGCAGTGCGACAAATTTATGGATGGTCCGCGTGCTGAACGACAAAAACGGCCTCCTTTCGTCCGCCATTTTGCCTGACCAGCGCACCCCCTATAGTTTGCTGGAGTAGCGAATACTACTGCCCCCTTTCGCGGATTTGCCGGATTGAGTGGAAAACGGTGATATTAAGTAGAACATCCGGGGGCAGACACCTCGGAACACTGGCTGGTTACGTGAATTCTACAAAATGGAACAGTCATGGCATACGACCGCCTCAAAGCTTGTGATATAAACATATATCCTAATTAGAGTAATTGAAAAGTTAATTAACGAATTTTAGTTAATTAGTATGATAACAATGGTGCTTACATACCCGTCTAGTGTCAGCCGAGCATATAAACACGCAGTAAAAACAGCATTCATATACCTTTTCCCCCATTTATTTAAGAATTTGGCGCAGCTAAAAATACACCCTGCTGGGGACAAATCCTACTTGCTCTTGCTGAATAAAATATATCTTATGTTTCGATTATTGCGGAAAAAACGCACTTAGTAGCAGGGCCACCAAAACGGTGGCTGATGGGACGTCAATGTAGGCTATATATACGGGACTTACACGTGACATCTTTGTATCATGTTGGCCGTCGTTCCTGGTTGTTTTTGCCAAGAAAAACAAATTTAATGGTCCTACATCTATGCAGCACAAGGTACAACATCCCGCAATATGAAAGACCCATTTTTCTGGACAGTTTATCCGGCGTTTCTAAACAGATATTGGCCAGGCACTTTATTTTTTAGAGCGGGTATAGAACAAAGGCTCATTTATTTCCTCACCCGAAACAACGTGCATCAGGCCAAAGCTAATCCAAAACCCCATCGTTGAACAGGTCTTTTGTATGTTTGTAGACTACGTGCTCAACAGCAAGAGCACCACAATGGCAGCTGATGCCACGTGAATGCAAGCCATGTAAAGCTAGCTCTTCTCACAAAGACGAAAAAAAGAAGCAAATCGTACCAGAGAGTATGAACATGACTCCCGTGACCATGACAGCCGACAGCTGTCGCTTGCAGATGCCGAAGCCCCCGACGAGAGCGCTGGCGCCCATCAGGATCAGGCTAACCAGAGAACAGGACATGGCCAGGTTGCGCATCTCTACGCACATGCAATTACCCAGAATTACTCAGATGATGACGGGCTAACATCTTCAAATCAGAAAACTAGCATTGCTTGTACAACGAACGTATCTGTTTGGCAGGGCCAATGAGCGCCGGATCGAACACCGCCCTTCGCGTGCCCTTGTTGAAACACAATACGCAGGAAATGTACTAACGTTTTATAGCTTTATGAATCAAAAAGGTACACGCGAAGCAGGTGGGGGCAGAAATACTCTTAAAAGTATTTTGAAAATGCAAAAACTGGTCATACATGACAAAGACAGCTAACATACTGAAACTGAAATACATTTATAAAAGGTATCGCGGTATGTATCAGAAATACATATGAATATAAAAGGTATTTTGAAATACAAATACAGATACATTCTTATGGGATCGGAATGCAGTTACTGAAAACATTTCTCTAAAAATTACTATCTTCTATCTCTACGTTACTATATTTCATAAAACTTATGTGTCCGCCCTCTAATGTATACAAAAAAGGCATATAGGATCTACAATACTCTAAAAAATTATATGTGACTTTTATTGAAACCAACAAACGATTACTCACTCTAAGATTCAGCCTGAATTCTGACGTTGAAGTTGTTGCGATGGAAATCACTTTTTCGCAACATTACATTTGGCCGTTTGCATACCGATGAGGGAAGTGAGCAACAATTGTTTAATGGATTGAAAAACATTTCCCACCAGAGCTGGAACGCAATTGTTCTCTGCATTTCTCATCCTTTTTAGAAAAAATCGCAAGGAACTATAGCTAAATTTTCTGTGCTAACAAATAACCTCGAGATATTACTCTGCCATTATAGGCAATATTATCACGTTACAGTGGAATGAAACAGTATACTCTTATAAGTTGCTTTGACGTGCCGGCAGCGCAAAAATGTTTTGAAGTCTTCAAGAATAGTCCACATTGAAGTCCTGGGCAATGTTTGTTATATTTTCAGAATAAAGAGGTCGGTCACTATAGTGAGGAAAAAGGTTACACAATAACAAAACATCAGTGTACTCTTCACACCACCCTCCCCCTCTCAAGACAAAACAAGAAAAATATCAGCTTAGGCTTATTGGGAAGACAACGATTCCTTGAAAAGTGTAACTAGACACATTACCTTATAAAGTACCATGATGCCAGGAATACACGGAAAATGTATTTTAAAACAGACACAAAATACTCTAGAAAATTTTATATCGCGATACAAAACAAAATTAATACAAAATGTATTTACAAAAACTATCGCGATATATTTGTCTCGCGATACCGCCCATTCCTGACTCAAAGACTATAGTGCTTTAGAATTATGTTATTGTTGTTTTCATTGCTTTTTTAGATTTATCTTGAATGTTTAATTTAACTCGAACAGCATTTTTTTAAGAGAATGAGAGTTACACTGGTGCCGTCTTCTCCCCGTATTTATCAAGCTCGGCGGACGTTAGATGAGGAAATAATCGTCATGGTAAGTTGGCTAACTAACTAAAACATGTTAATAACTTTTTAATTACTAGTTTCAGGGGTCATGTTACAATTTCAGTATTGAGGGAAATATGTATTAAAGGCCGGACGATTTTTGTTTTAATTTAGCAAAATGTAAACGTTTTTGTAAGTATTAATTTATCAATTTTCACGTATTTTATTCAAATCTAAAAATTGCGCGCAAAAAGAGCGCAGTAAGCCCTGTCCACACTGACGCTTAGAAGAGTGACGTAGGCGTTTCAGACCCCTCGTCACTTGTGTCGTCGGCGCACCCGCCAAGGACACGCTGTAGAGGTAGTGGCGACATGACTGAAACGATGACGTCACTCTTCTAAGTGTCATTTGGGCGGGGTCTTGCGACGCTCTTTTTCGCGCATATGTTTAAATTCGGTTAAAAAGATGAAAATTGATCAATTACTATATAAAAGACTACTACTTTTTCGGATATGCTTTCAATTGGTCTGGCGTCTAAGAGTAACTGCCGTCAATACTGCCATTGCAGGTAATCCCTAAAACCAATCATCAAAAACTGAATTAACAAATTTTAGTTAATTAACTAACTTACTATGACGATTATCCCCTCATTTAATGTCTGCCAAGCTTGATAAATATATGGCGAAGACAGAACCCGTCCAGCTCTCACCGCCTTTCTTTAAAAAAATCACTTTGAATTATGAATTAAAATCAACACCCTGTACACAGGCTGTTACTTTTTTTTTAAATTAACAATTGTTTGTTAAAATATCCGTGAAAGATACAATAATGCGGTTTTTTCAGGTGAGTTATACGGCCAAGGGGACATAGTATAGGGGGCTAATTGTAACATCAGTCGGTTTATTAACTAAAATATATCATTTAACGTTTTAATTATTGAAACTAAACATATGGTTCTAACAACATGGTAGCGCTTGCGACGAGGACAAAATATGAGACTTGGAAACACGGAGTGCTGACATCAGCTGTCTAACCATCGTAAATTGGGAAATATATACACTGCGATCATCTCACACTGTTAATCGCAGGCCTCGCCGCCGCTCGCAAGAACGTTACCTCGTTATCTACTAGATCGTATCCTTACGGTCTTATCCTTATGTCTGACAAGAACAGTGCACGTGAAACAGAAGCCTAGAGCCACAGTCCTGACAGTGAACTGAGAGATGGTCATCTCGATAGCTGTTAACGTTTAGGTTGTGCTCGCGTTACCTATCATTTAAATATCTGACCGTTCGTACAACGTACAGTACTTCTTTCCACATGACAACGGAATCTGATACACGACTTCCTTTGCGCAGGCAAAAGGGGGTCGTGTATTCGTATTTCTTCACGCAGCACAGCGTGATCAAAAGATCTGGTGCAGGCTGTATCAGTGTTGTCTCCATTGATTTGGTAGATAAGGAGGTAGCGTCCTCGCGAGAGGCGGCGAGGCCTGGGATTGGCCGAGAGTGCGATGATCGTAGTGTGTATATTTCTCAATTTACGATGATTAAACAGTTGAAGTCAGCACTGCGTGTTGTCCAGTCTCCTACTTTGTCCTCGTCTCAAGCGCTACCATGTTATTGAATACCCGGCACCAACGCGGCCAACAATCCGCACTGGTATGGTTCTACCACGGTGGAAGAAATACATTTAGGTGGAGACTCTGGCCGCTCTTTCCGCGTGGAGCGAGCGACCAGATCGTGTTCGGAGCTGGCCTCGAACAAGGAGTATACTCTGTTTCACCTTATGATGTAACGCAGGAAAGGCTACAAGCGCGAGCTCCTTGCTCTGGGGCACATCCCAGCGGCACAAGCTCTCGTGACTTAAGAGCAGCTGCCAACGCTATGGGCTCGCGCTTCTAGCCTTCGCTGCGGTACAACATAAGGTGAAACGAAGTATAGTTGTTCCGCGCCGCCGCGGAGGGCGCTGAGGTGTGAGCACCGTGGGTATGAAGTCTCTCCTCGGCGGCCACGGTGTCGGGGGCGTAGCTTGCTCGCCTTTTTCGCGGTGTGGTGGTGGTGTGCGGTCAGTGGCTGGCCTCATGTTTTGCTTTAGTGCTGTGTCGATCACAGGTGCCACAATCGTGCACGAAGAGGAGCCTTAACCTGAAGAAGTTATGCTATAAGGATGGGAAAGACGTGCTTCGTTCCCAGCTGCAATTCGGGGTACCGGAACTGCGCAGAGCGAGTGTCCTTGTTTAAAGCTCCATCGAATGACGCTCGCCTGGAGCAGTGGCGTCATGCAATTCCGAGGGCCGATCGTAAGTTACTACCTAGTCTCCTCATCTCGTTGACCAAGTGAAGACCAAGCTTGACAGTCTAATTTCTGTAGGAGACTGGGAATGCGAAGATGTCTGGACAGAAAAGGATCAAGAAACCAAGGCTGTGGACTGCATGCTATATTATGTAACTGGATTTTTGAGCGTGAAAATAAAAAAAAGCTGCAGCCCTGCATGCCGATCCGCTTAAGAACACTTCTACTGAAGCAGCACTGACAAACGTGAAGAACAGAGGAGGCGTTATGCACCCCAACAAGAACATTTTCCAGCTACTGAAGCAGAACAGTTCTTCGTGGAAAATAAAAGTCACCAGACTGTCTACTGGGACACAATCGACAGTGTTCTTGACACATGCACAATAACGTTTCCATGCGCTGAACACAAAGAACAAACAATTGCACAGTTGCTCCAGTACTACTTCAGCATGCGAATGCGACAACACTGTAAGCATATTACAATGAGTAGCAACAAACAAGCTCAAGAAATAAAGAAATCAGCAAAGCAGCGCTCGTCTTAGTTTAAGGGCATGGGCGAGAATCACAGGATGTAGGAGATGGCGTTCTTTGGTAGTATGCAGTGAATTCAGCTTTTATGTACATTTTAAAGCAAAAATATTTGTCAGGTATTTTTTTACCTGTAAGACGGGGTGACACCATATTGTGAGAGTATAGATGAAGAGTGATTTACGTCTTATAACCGCTACTATTGTTTGACTTTCAGTCACTGTATCATCATGTCAGTCAGTATGTCATCATACTGTGTCATCATTTCCGTCACTATGTCATCATAAATTGGAATTTTTTCTGCTCACAAGGTTTGTATGTTCCACAGTACAAGTTTACATTGTATGTATAAACCATTTGTAATGCTAAACCCTCTATGCGCATGTAAAGAATTATGTAGGCCCCACTATGTAACATTATTAGAATTCATTTTTTTTTTAATAAGGCAGGAGCATGGTGGAAAAAATCACCCGACCTCATATAAAGCCACGCAATGTGTGTAAACAATTTACGGAACTGTTACCAAACATGTTGTTTGACAAAACACGCGAGCACGACCCAGGTGTTTACTCTAAATTACTCTACATTATTGAAGGCCCAGTAGATTATGCCGGGAAGTTTTATATTTATACGAGTATTTTTATCACATTGAGTCATCATCGGAATGTTCTCGTTTAAAAAAAAAAAACAGGAACCGCAAAAAGGCAATCAGTGCCAGTGCACCAACATAAATCCATCATTTCACTACACAGTGCACAGGAACCAAGTAAAGAATGCATAATTTCCTTCACAAACCCTCCATACAAGCCTTCACGAGCCCCTCTATACGTTGGCGCCATCTATCCCCGTGCGAGTGAAGCGCGCTCGGTGCGCCGAACATAATGTGGTCGCCGCGCGAGACAGAGAGTCATCACCTAAATGTATTTCTTCCACCGTGGGTTCTACTAATTAGAAACTTACTGAGCGTCATCGAAAACCCTTAAATCAGTCTATTTCAGAAAGACTTTGAGCACTTGGGAAGCGCGGTGGAGCGCTAAAGTTGCCACTTGTGAAGCAGAAACAAAGCTACCGGTGCGATAACGAGCTCGCGCGGTTTTTCCGTCCCTTGTCATGGCCCCAGTCTAGTGCTTGTTGCACGAGCAGTAACTTTAGCGCACTACTGGGCTTCCCACGTGCATAATTTTTTTTTTTTTAATGCGAAAGCATTCATTGTCTTATGGAGCGAACCAACGTTATCAGCTTTGAAGCTGCGCCAAACTGCAACTAAACTCCCCTGTCCCAATGATGTGAAGTGAAGCCGGGATCTGATGGATAGGCTCCCATTGGCTGGCGCGCGCCATCAAGGAACGAGGCTTCAATTTGGCTCTCGCGCGGCGTAGTTCCGAAAAACGCCACCAGAGAAGCCCTCTCCATGGCGGCGCAGCGCACGTTTGCAGTGGCCCGGCCGCTTGGCCGCACAGCCCGCTGGGGCAAACTCCGGAAAGGCTGCACGGCCGAGCTCAGCGCGGCGCGGCCACCTCACGAGAGCGCGGGCTCGGCCGTCGGCCGCTACGTCCGCAGTAAGCGAAACGTGGCCGTCCACGCCACTACGCCGCAGAGAAAGTAAGGGAGCGGAAGAACGACATTCATGCTTTCGCATTCACAACTCATAAGGAGTGCTTAGGTGTTCTCAGATCTTTCTAAAAATGACTGATTGAGTGCTTTTCGATGACGCTAAGCAAAGTTATAAGTAGACCCATATGTCTATTTTCATTAATTAATAAGTTAATTACCAATTTTATTGAATTATTCGACGAATCGTGAGGATTAGCCTCCTATATCATATCCTCCTGGCCGTGTAACACACCTGCACAAACTGCATTAGTGTAGCTTTCACGACTTTTCTTTTTTTAACAATATGTTAAGCATAAAACATTCGGCATAGACACTTAGGACTGCATACGTGTGGGAACGCGAAAGCTTTATAGTCACTTTTGTGAAATGTTTTCCATTGATGTTTTCCACCTGCAATAAAGTTTCTTCTGCTGATTCGGTGTGTGACGCGCGAAAGGAAGCGCGCTCATTTTATACACTCATGACGTGGCACCACCTCCTCCCCATTGGCTGCGCCATCACATGCCCAATGACGGACGCACTAGGCCACACCTTTAGTCAGCCAGATGGCTGAAACGTGACGTGTGCAATGACGCACGCACTAGGCATAGCTTTAGTCAGCCGGACCCATAGAGCCGCCGTAACGTCGGAAAAAAAATTGCCATGGCGTCGCGGAAGAGTGCTCGTTTTGCACCCTGGAGACCCGGGTTTGATTCCAACCCTGACCGAAATGTATCAATTTTTCTTTTCTAACACCGTTAATTTACTTTGTTTAGAGGAACCTCCATGAGACATTAGACGCCAATCCGAGCATTTTTGACGTTTACTCTTTGCGCCGTCGGCCATTTTTGGTACCATCGCTCGGTCACGCCGCCGACGACGACGACGCCGGATTTTTGCAATAAAAGAAATACCCTGTTATACCGCCTGCGTGTTCTCGAGGAAATTATGCTAATTAAGATGGTGATGTGCATTGATTCATGTTAAATAATTACGAATTGGGTCACAAGTACAAAAATATTTTAGCAAACAAAGGATATATTTTAGGTTGACATTTTTAGATAACATGTAACAATAAACTAATAATTGATAGAGGTATATTCACGCGCAAACAATTCTATGTGTTGAAAATAGCGGACCATCCAAACAAAGTTTGACTCTTCTTGCTTTAACGTATTTCAGCTTTTTTCTCTCTTTTTTTTATCGACTATTGATGAGTAAAATATGTTGCCAATAAATCTGTTCTTGGCGAATTTTCAATATTATATTTGATATGGTTGTTTGACTTGTGTTTGATGAGCAGCTATTTTAGTATTTCAGTCATGTTGTTAGAAAATGTAATTTATATCCTAGTTGTTTGTATAGATAATCTTATTTTACAGTACTAGTTGTGTTTAAGGTTATGCGACTGTTGTATTTGAGTTGTATTGACGAACTCTTTGTTTCCTTTTTTTTAACCCAACCCCTGCAATCATGCCAAATGACGATTTCTTCGCAAGTACAAAAAAAAAAAAAAAAGCAGAGTTCAGTTTCTGAGCTGTCAAAAGGAAAAAGTATGCAGGCAAGCCAGATGATTGGGAGACGACGGATTTTATGTTCGGAATTTCTAAGAACCGAGGAACACCATATTTTAATATACCATAGTTGGAAACAGGCAAGAATTTGGTAGATATGACTTCAGAAGAAGACAAACTAAGCCTACCTTCACCAAGGTAACGAATGATTAAAATTAATCTGCTAAGGGCGGAATAAAACCACATCGCTTCCATCACAGAGCTTGCCTTATAACGTCGGCTGAAGGGTGCAGAGGGGAAACTTTCCATCCGCGGTATGACCGCATTACGGCCATGCAAAATATTCTAATAACGTTTTCGCGACATTAGGGCACCTACAGGGTGTGTGATTTGGAAATACATTTTTCTTAGCTTACAATATTATTTTAACAGGAAATATGTTTTATCAGCCGAATTCATGAGAAAACTGTTAAAAAGAACAGTCACAAATGACCGCATCACGCAGAACTGTAGACCATGAGACATTAGGACTTCATGTTACACCATGGTGTCACATGACATTACGTGACTTTCTGACCTCACGGTGTCATGGACGTCATGATATGTCACGTAACATCATGACATCACATGACATCTTGACGTCGTGTGAAGTTACCGTCATGTGACATCATACCGTCACGTAACGTCACACACACATAGCTCAGCTCATTCACAACACACTTTGTGCTCCCCCGTTTATGTAAGCATGATCAAGCTCTTGTAATTTTGTAGCGCAGTCTCAAAACATTTCGCTTTGTTGTTGTTTTTTTCTTTTTTTTTCTAGTTAAAACCTGGGTATGCAAAAGAGCTCACTGTCCAGCCAGGGGTATCTGACCACGACGGATGACCTGCGGTAGTCTTCGTCCGCGGAAGATATGGAGTAGTAGGAGATGCAGCCGACAGGAGCCAGCTTCGCCTCGTCGCCCAGGAAGGCCAGGTCATCGTCTGAATCGAAGGAAACGAAAGAACTACACTGCACGTTATTGTTCGATGTATGACTAAAATGACTGCGCCAGAAAACGTTAACTGGAATTCCTCCCTAAATTCACAGTGAATGTTTTGTGGGCTGTGAACATGATTTAAAGGGGTAAGGAAACGAAATGTTTGCACTTATTTCATTGTTTATAGGTGGTCTATGCATGTGCCGGCAACCCAGAAACTAAACTGCCGATCCGAATAGTAAAACAAAACAAAACAAAAATTAATGCGAATTAACAGATTTTGACATCGCGCCTCGTGGCGGTCTGTGAAGCTCCGTTAGTACACTCTAAAAAAAGGGTGTCACCTTACACTCTTTTGTCCCATATAATGCACCCCAAAACTTCAGTTCGACATAGAGCGGATTCTAGTCGAAAAGACGACACCAAATTTTACGAGGGGCTTGATAACGGTGCGATATAACTTAATAAACACCGAAAGTACTTGTCAAAGACCAGAGAAAGAAAACACTGAGGTTTTGCAGTAGGACCAAGAAAACCCCGATTGTTTGTTTTTTTGTTGTTTTTTTTTTGTAGTCAGTAACACATACCTTAGCTATTTTAATAAGTCGTACCACACGGCTATCAAGCCTCTCGTAAAAGTTGGTACGGTCAGTTCGACGTCAGTCCGCTGTACGTCGAACTGAAGTTTTGGGGTGTCTTATATGGGACGAAGGGTGTAAGAATACACCCTTTTTTCTGAGAGTGTATGCCTCCACGTCATGAGTTTCTAATGGTGAATTCTACTCGTAGAACCGGAGCGCTTTCCAAAATCCGCGAGGGAGGCAAAATTCCGCTCCGTGGGACACGCTCCGAATCGACGAGCGGAAGATGAACTCGCCTTTTTGGAGCGACCCCTCCCCCGCTTCCCCTGCTCCCCCCTCGGTCGTCCAAAATGGCCGCTGCTCGAACTTGACGAGCCCCCAATGCTTAGCCGACTGATCTTTCCGACGACCAGTGACAACTGTCATTGCTTAGCTGCAGAAATAACACACGACACAGGACGGGCGAAAATATCCACAGCACGGAGCACATGTCACAAATAACGAGGAAGACGTCCGCATTCGGCACCGTCACATACCTTTCGGCCGCCTCCAAGCGGCGGGGCACGCACAGCGATTGCCAGCGGTGGAGTTAAAATTGCTGGTACGGCTTTATTAAACACAGAGGTAACAAACCACCACTGCCACGGTCGTTGCCTAATCTGTTCTTGCTTTATTGCACGAGAAAACGCCGGCGGCATGCAGCGTACAAAAAACTAAACAATCAGTGGCGGCAAAATGAACAGGCCTAACCTTGCGTCTGCCTCCTTCCGATTTTCTGCCGTTCTTTTTCTCGTTCTTCCACTCACGATCACAGATGTCAGCGCTTCCGATTTGTCACGCGCCTGTCCCGGCTTTCAACACGAGGTAGAAGCGTTCGAGCCGTCACAATCCCGCGTAAACAACCGACGCATCCGAGAAAACCCTGCTCGACCGACTCGACTCCGTCCCTTCGTCGACGGCGCGGCCAGCGCGGCCGGTCGCCGGCAACACCTCGTCGCGCATGCGCCACCGTCGAGGGAGGGGAAATGACGTAGCGCGCTCTGTGGCGCTCTGTCAACTTCCGTGTAGATCTCTCAAATCCCGCAGATCAAATTCGGCGGAGTTGGAGGCGCTCCACGGGGCGGTAGCTGCCAGAGATCTACGAGCAGAAGATGACCAAGTCGAGCCAGATCTGCGAGCTGAATATGCGCGCTCCAAATGGAGCGGTTTTGGAGCGCTCGAGATCTGCGAGCGGAATTCACCATAAAAAGCAGCGCCAGTTTTTGCGGCAGTACGGCTCCTTCGTGGAGCTACTTAGTCCTGAATGTGACTTAGCGGAGAACGCTAACGAGTTTACTACGTTGTTTGTGTTAAAGCTCGCACAGTGCTTCCGCAACGTGCATTCCACATCACCAAGTTAGCTGTTTATCGCAGGCGATAAGTAGGAGCTTCATCTGAAGATGCGGGGACCTCTGCCAGGCCAACCATACCATTCCCCCCTCCCCCAGGGTGAGCTGTTGCAATAACGCGCTCAAATATGGCACTCAGTGAATACCTTACATATATAGCTTGCATCTGTCGCCATTGCTCCGTACTGACTGTTATTTCTACTTGCTGGTTTCCTAGGCCTACTACGTCTGCGGTGTAAAAGGAACACAATGAACCGAACGCTCCTGGCACATAAAATACCGGCATGGCCGCGAATGACGTTACGGGCAAGCAATGTATAGGGTATAGGGTGTACAATCCTTGGATATTACTACTAGGCAAGATTGTCACGCGCTGACGCCACCAGGCGGCAACGCTCGCAACTACAGCGCAACTACAGGAACTCTTGACGTCCCGAGTGAGATACGCACTGCGCTTCTCGCTGGCCGGCCTTTAAAGAAAAAGGTGAAACGTAGAAAGCTCGCGGTCACGTCATTTCGTTTCCGTACCCCTTTATATTCAAGACTTGTGACAGAGAAGGCTTCATGTTTGTCCTCACTACACATTCAAAGACGGACTTCGTTCATATTCATACGCACATATGCGTTAAAATCAATCGTGTAGGCCTGCCTAGAGTAACTAGGCGTGCATAGTTTGCACGCGCACACCACTCGCAGTTAAAGAGCATCCGGTTAAAATCTAGGCTTCAATGTATGTCGCATGCCCTAGCGCGCAACTTGAAGCGATATTTGAAACAATGCATTTGCATACCGTGCCTTCCAAGCAAACGTATGAGAACCAAACAATTATTCCATTTTGGTCAAATTATTTCTAACAACTCCGGCCGTTTTTTGAGCTACCTAAACAAATTGCATTTTCTGACTACCCGGACTTCAGTCGTCACGGTATGCTATTTATTTTCTCGAAATTCAAAATAGCAATTGAGAAAACCGTAAATGAAGATGATGCCGAAACCAGCATTCAAATTTTCGGGCGCTCTTCGGTGGTGTGACGTCACACATGGTACAGACTTTCAGGTCGTGCATGTAGTCTTAAACAGAGTATTTCGAGGGTTTTTTGCGTGCTTCTCAGTGGATCAGTTATCAAACATTCTTTTCCCACTATCAAACGTCTTGTAATCAGTTGGGAACATGGCTTACTGCTGCTTACTGCCCACTTTGTACCATTTCTGTCGTCACACTTCAATGTTGCCAGTAGGGGCTCCGGGTTTGAGAAGCACGATGAAAACGAAACTCCAAAATTCAATAACTTCGCGAACTTTTGTTTCTTTTCACACAATACTTCGGGAACTCGTAGAGCCATGTCTATCGGTGTGTTGAGCCAATTTTGAGGCAAATCAGCGACCATGAAAAAATCGCCGGAGTACCCCTTTAAAAAAAAAAAAAAAAAAAAAAACATGTTCAACCTTTTTTTTTATGGATACTGTTTTCAGTAACTCGTACATATAATTCAAGTTGAACGATTGAAACCCTAAATGTTAACTTACATTTGCCCCCTTCTCTAACGTGCTTTAATTTACCTCAGGGGAAAAAAAACAGCATCTCAAAAGACTCGGTCTGCCGACAGCACGCAACGTAAACCCGGGGCTGCATCACAACATTCCCAGTGATGCTCGCGGCACTGCATGGGCTCAGATTATTCGTAGCATTTTCCCGATGCACTTACGGGCCACACGAAGTCTCCCCACCTTTTCTTTTTCCTTTTTTGTTTTAGAAAATCAGGTGCGGATTGTTAGTCTCAAGTTTATACAACTTCTTGTGTATGATTTCGCCAAAGCTTTGTACCAGTGGGGGTGCTGAGGACCATTCAAGCTGCTTATACAGCTTTTTTCCCTCAGCTGCCACCATACTTGTATGATGAATAAAGCTATAATTATTATCAAGTTAGAACTATGGCGGAACTTAAAACACAATGCCAGCATGGTTGGAAGTTCAATAAGGTTCTTCATGTCCGCCTTTCCGCAAACATTTTGGCATATCTGAAGGAATATTGTCCAACATTTGGAGACTCGTCCCTCCAATGGAAGGATGTGGGCCCATACTCCGTTCCTCTTAAAGTCCAACCGCCGCAGGCACTACGATCTAAGGCAAAGTCAAGCAGCGTCAAGAATGCATCGTCACGATGCTCGTCTTTAGGGGGTTTGCCATCATCGACTTAACCAATCACGCCTAGAAAAAAGCACAGGCTCGCGGCGCATTCACTACGCGTGATTGGTTTAGTCAGTGATATAGCAAACGAACAAACGTGATAAGCGCCGTGACGATGCCCTTTTGACACGCTGCTTGGTTGGCTCCATCGGATAGTATGCGAGTGCGAGTTCGTCTGCTTCTTTTGCAGGGGTTGTGTTAACGTCAGAAAGACGCCGAGCTCCGATTGGCTCTGATTGAAGGATAGTAAGTAGAACCAAAGCGAGTGCCGCGTCAGCGTTCGCGTGGGACTCGTTTTCTATCATAGTCCCACGCGAAGGCTGACGTGGCACTCGCATCCAATCAGTGCCCGTGCAGGCCTCCGGGACGTGATGATAATGTCACGTGACGCGCAGGCTTGAAAGCTGTCTAGGAGTTGTTGGTAGACCTCGAAGCAAGCTGCCTCGAGATCTACCCACTATCCTTCAATCAGAGTGAACCAGAGCGTGGTGTTCTGAAGTCACCACAACCCCTGCAAAAGAAGCAGACGAACTCGCGCTTCGCGTGGCTATAGGGTCGGCTGCTCTACGACTTAAAGTGAAGCCAACGTTACTAAAACACTCAGTTAGGAAACTCGCTCTTGAAACCTGGGCCGCTGGCGTCCACAGAGACCGAGCTAATTATGATAACAACGCCACCCTTTAGCGACGACTTGAAACATGAAAGTTGCTTTACTGCAAGATGGCCTGCGAGATGGCGCCACCAGCCCTTTCGTGACTCGACGGAACCAGTAAGAGCAGCCGTGCAGTTCACGGAGTGGCCGCTGCGGGAAAATGGCAGCGTTGCGACCACCATTATACACCATTAGCTCTGTACTAAGATAAGGATCGGCGCCACTTTTTCAGAGCAGGCTCTATGGCAGTTTCCCAACTGAGTGGCTCTAGTAACGTTGAGTGAAGCGTAGTAGAAAAACGCTTACGACACAACTTTGGGCATAGCTGACAAAATCTTTTCATTTTTTTAGTTTTTTTTTTTTCTAGGTTGGTAAATTTTCGTGCAATCGTTTACGTAGCAAAACACATACCGCGACTTCCGACGAGAACGCCATTGGTTGTATCTCTGACGCTGCAGTATGTTCTGATCTCGGCCGTAACACTTCTGGGTCTCACGTTTGCGCTTCCCTTTTGCGTCTTCCTTTTGCGTGTTACGGTATCATCCGAGTTTTCTTCGTCAAAAATGTACTCGACATTAAAAAAAAAAAAACTAGGTCCGTCTCTACCATTGAAATGGACTCAGTTTGTTCTATACTCTGTTTAACTTGAAGTTCAAACTCTGCCGACG
Organism: Ixodes persulcatus; assembly: GCA_013358835.2. Taxonomy (NCBI): domain Eukaryota; kingdom Metazoa; phylum Arthropoda; class Arachnida; order Ixodida; family Ixodidae; genus Ixodes; species Ixodes persulcatus. The sequence goes on from JABSTQ010010262.1 coordinate 1,143,580, forward strand.
CTACTGGTGCAGTCAGTCGAGCATCGCTCAAAGAGCACCGTCATGGCGCCCATTATCTTTGTGTCTTTTTTCTCACCGACTAAAGCAATGACGCACAACAATCTCGCGCTTTTTCATGCGCGCGATACGATAGCAAGCTCACAAAGACAACGAACGCCGGGTCGTAGTTATATAGGTCGGAGTATAGTAATGGCGGTTTTTCGGATGGTGTGACAATGGAGACGTACCATCGAGGGTGGCGCATATCCGGTGAACCCCGCCCTGGAGGTTGACGAGGAAGAGGGCCTCAGGCAGGCCCCGGTAGGGACTCGGCCCCAGCCGGACCACGTTCCGGGACCTGGTCACGTCCAGCCCCTGGTGACGGGCCAGGGCAGACACCTGGTCGCCGTCGAAGCGCACCTGCGCGACACACCGACGTCTGTTTCAGAAACCACATGGAACGTCATCCACCTACTACCACACGACCGCGAAGAGAGCGAGAAAGGGAGAGATAGCACGTTATACCTTGTTTCACCGTGAGCCCAGGAGCTGCTGACGCTACGAGCTCGTGGGACTAATCAAACAGCGTATACAAAGCTCGATGTCATGGTGTTCGTGTGGCTTCTGTGTGTGTCTTACCATCGCTAAACCATTCATGTACAAGGAAGGCACAGTGATTTCAGCATTTAGCAGGCGTATTCGGGGTTGTACGTGTTCGTGCCTTCGACTGTGCTCGAACATATATAAAACGAAGTATACGAGGTATTCACTCAGCTTGAATCGAGGCATCGCGGGACGGTAAATCGTCTTCCGACCACGATTGCATGTGGTCAAAGCCGCGATTCGAGGCAGTGAACAGAACAGCGCACAAAAAGACAAGGACAGTAGAAAAGGAACAAGCACGACACACAAGCGCTGACTCGTACCTGAATTTATACACAAAAGAACGAAGAGAACTTGCTGAAACTCACGCAGTGCCAGCGCGTGTCACACATGACATGACACCATCTAACTAAGACGTCTTTGCCCCATAGTCCGATCTAAAAACAAGGTTTTTGTTTGAAGCAGTGTCACTGATGAGTGGCTAATGAGCGGTTCCCCAAGCAATTAATGCAATGCGCGTCCAAAATTTCGCGAGTCGTCTTGTCTCGATAATGTCCAATTATTTTTGCGCGATCGAGACAAGACGACTCGCGAAAGTTCGGAAGCGCATTGCATTAATAGCTTGAGGGACCGCTGCATTAGCCACTCATCAGTGACACTGCTTAAAAAAAAAAAAAAAGCCTTGTTTTTAGATCGGACTATGGGGCAAATGCATCTTAGTTGGGTGGTGTTGTGTCATGTGTGACACCATGGTGAGACGCACTGGCACTGCGTGACTTTCAGCGCGTTCTCTTCCCTTTCCCTTGTGTATAAATTCAGTTACAACTCAGCCTTGTGTGCCGTGCATGTTCCTTTTCCCTGTCCCTGTCCTTTTGTGCGCTGTTCTGTTCACTATGCCATCGTATACCAACTCGCCCAGCTTACCACATGTAGTTCTGCGATTCGAGGCAGCTGTTGTGAGCGGTTAACTGCGCTGTGGTGGGTACAAAATCAGCAGGTTATGAGTGTAACTTGCTCGAATAAACATTTAATTCGAAACGAACGTCATATCGTATGCGTAGTCAACCGAAGAAAGATAAAACTATTGGCCCATGGTCGCTCCGAGAGGCCTTAGTTGAGCCACTGATCCACATGGACGAACAGGAAGTACATATCCGGTTAGATATGGTGTTCCCAAGCAACCAGCTTTTGACAGATGGCCGTGCATTATCGTCGTTGCCAGCCTCTTACGTTGATAACTCACAAGTTGGTCGTGAAATGGGTTGCACTGTGTGCGCCGCGCTTCCATGTAATCAACACTTCGCGCTTTATATCTCGCAAAGGATGACGGCTGTCGGGGCGAAGGGCTAGCAGGCGATAGTACTTCTGTTTCATTCATACCGACTCTTTCATACCGATTTACACCGCCTTTGAAACGTTTATCGAGCTGCACGCTCCGTTTTCCGACATTACGTGTCGCAGCGTGAGCACTTCTCTACAGGGTGCACTAGTGTCGCGATGTGCAGGCACGCCGGTGGGCGCGCTGTGGGGCAGAGCGCGGAAGGGGTTTCCCCAGGAATTAAAATTAGGGGGGGTGTCTAAATTTTAGGGGGGGGGGGGGGGGGTTAGAGAGGTAGGGGGGGCATTGGGAATAGAGGAGTCGTTGTGAAGTAAGGGGGGTGCCTTCGGAAAAACAAGGGCGGGAGTACACCCCCATAAAGGGGGGGGGGGGGGGGGAGGGGGGAATCGCTGGAGCGCGGCAATCCGACGGCTGGTAGAGGCCTGGCGGTTGCAGCAGAGATTCTTTGTTCGACGTAAAAATGGTCATATTTTTCGCTTGTTTTCTCTGCTCGATTGTGAGAAATAATAAACTTCCATTGTATTCACTGAGCCTGCAGGTACGAGTTGGCCAGGGAGCGCCACCGTCGATCCGCCATCTTCGAGGTCGCGGTTTGACTGGAGTGAGTGAGTGAAAGCGGTGTTTATTATAGATATATATTTTTTGCAAAAATCGACTATTACGTGTGCACTTAGTGTGCACATGTCACTGTCGATAGGGAAGGGGATTGGGTGAAAAGAAAGGATATAAAGAGAGGGGATTAGGTCTGGAGGGGGGGGGGGGGGGGGGGAGCGGGGTGCAGGGGGATGTCCTGGCCGTCGCCGGCATGTCGAGTCGTAGGACGACCCAAGCCTCAGGACGCCAAACCTGTCGAAGTTTGATGTGGAGCTGTCTTAGGACGAATAGCTAAATATCTTAAAGCTGCGGTGGCTGGTAGCTGTGCTCCAGGGCTAATATCGGCACGAACGTTCCGTTGAAGGAATGATGTTTCTTGTATTGGTGGAACAAGGTGTGTCCGAAATGCCGGTTTCGTAATCAAGAGCTGGAGCGATAGATTGGGTAGTCGTGCCTTGTTCTGGTTTGTTGAACTGCGGGTGGTCTCCTCAAGAATTTCGAGGAGGGCCGTGTCCTTCAGGTAAGTTATTAGTTTTTTTAGTGCCATGTCTGTCACAGCTCGCGTTGCCCGCGGATGCACAAGTTCCTCCAGGCTAGCGCTAGAGAGTCCGAGGCGGGAATATGCGTTATGGGGGGCAGTACGCTCGTCATTGTAGTCGGAGCAGTGTAGGAGGAGGTGCTCGGCGTCGGCAGTTTCCTGGCAGGTTTGGCAATTGGGGTTGAGATCAGGCCTGAAGCGGCCTATCCACGCTGGTGTGAAGGCGCTTCCGGTCCGCAGACGGTGGAGCACCGCGGCAGTGTGACGGTCCAACCCTCGTGGGAGACGGGCTGAGAACGTGCCTTCCGCCACTCTCGGGTCCGGATTCTGTCGTGTGATGGTTCTTCTCACTAGAAGCTTGGCGACTGAGAAACGGGGAACTGTAGAAAGCGGACATCCGGGGTCGTTGTGAGCCTGCGCTGCTAGGGAATCTGCGACATCGTTTCCCCTGATGCCGCAGTGACTGGGGATCCACTGGAAGACAATCTCGTGGCCTTTCTCCTGGAGATCAGCTGCATCTTGTGCGACTGACCGCGCCAGAGGCGTAGCCCTTTCTAGCCCCGATAGTAGCCCGAGAGCCGCTCTTGAGTCGCTCAGGATTACCCAGCTGAGCCCCCGTGCGCAGCCTGTCCGAATTCCCCAGAGGGCAAGTCCTATGGCCGCCAGCTCTGCGGTAGTAGAGGATGCCTGATGGGACAGGCGCTCGTGTATACCTATGGCTGCAGCCTCAAAGAAGGCCACTGCTGTTGCTGTGCCTCCAGAGGGGTTTACCGACCCGTCGGTGAACACGCGCGTCCGCCCATCGTACTCCGCATTCAAGTGGCTTTCCGTCAGCTGCCGAGCGGTTACCACTGCTGCGCTCTTCTTGGTCCGCAGCCCTGGTATGCAGATACTAACCCTCAAAGGGTGGGGATTTGTGTGCAGTGCTGGAAGTGGCGCTAGCGGTCCCGGTGTACCCGCGATGTCGCCTAAAGTGCAGAGGTGCGTTCCCAGTTCCGAATCTGTACGTTCGGCGATGCCCATCAAGAGCGTGATGGTAGAGTCGCAGTTGCTCATTCGGACGATATGTCCGAGCGCTCGTTCTTGCAGAAGGTTTTCAACAGAATTCATACCTGCTTCGGTAAGAGTGTGTCGTGAAGAGGCCGAACGGGGAACTCCGATGCAAATTCTTAGAGCTACACGTTGTGCCCTCTCTAGGTTCTCGATCTGATTGCCGCTCAATCGAATGAGCGGTAAGGCGTAGAGTGGGCGTGCCAGAATAAGTCCCTTGTATAGCTGTAGCAGCATCTGTTGTGATGTGCCCCAGGTAGTTCCACCAAGCGCGCGGAGGATATTTGTGTGCGTTCTCATCCTCTGGAGAACCACCTGCATTGCTGGGCCCCAGGATAGTCTCCAGTCCAAGGTGAGCCCTAGGTACGTGGCTGTCTTCTCCACTCTCACCCGGACATTTTCTATGAACAGGGTCGGTTGGAACTTTGAGGGTCTCCTTGGTGCGTAGCATAGTCTTTTCAGCCGATGTTGTCAGGCCCAGTTGATGCAAGTGGTACACAGTGTTTGTAAGTGCTCTCTGGAGGGCGCATGCCATCCGTTGCCTACGGTAGCCCGGGGCCGTGGCCCAGAGCGCCACATCGTCCGCATAGACAGCCATGCTTATCGGGAATGCTGGTTCCTCGCCTACCCTTGCTGCGGCTGGGAGTGATGCAATCGCCAATGCAAACAGGAGCGGACTGACTACGCTCCCTTGAGGAACGCCACAGACGACTCGTCGGGGCTTGCTCAGCGCTCCGCCGACTCTTACGCACATGGTGCGTTCACTGAGGAATGTGCAAATGTAGTTAAGAGGTCGCCCACATACCCCGAAACGACGCAGGGCTGAGATGATGCTCCGGTGCGGGAGGGCGTCGAAGGCTTTGCGGACGTCTAGAAATACGGCCATCGCCGACCAACCTTGTGCCTTGGCCTCCTCCAGCGAGCTGGTGATGTCACCAATTGCGTCCGCGGTGCTCCTGTGGTGACGGAACCCCGAGAAGCAGTCTGGCAGAGCCCCGGTCGCCTCAAGGTGGTAGACTAGACGACGTAGCACCATTCGTTCCATCACTTTGCCGAGGCATGATGTCAATGAGATGGGCCTATAGGAGCTTAGTTGGTCTTGGGGTTTCCCGGGTTTCAGTAGCGGTACCGTGGTTGCTTCTCTCCACGCTTTTGGTATTTTAGCGGTCCTCCACACATGATTAATATGAGCCAGCATTGCTGGGACAGCCGACTCGTTGACGTTTCTCAGTGCTTGGTTGGTGATTCCGTCTGGGCCTGGGGCCGCACGGTGTCTCCTCAGTAAAAGCATCCGCCAGTAGTTCGGCCATCTCTGCTGATTGAAGGTTCATGGCCACGGCCATTCCAAGGACTGGGTTTCGGGGGATCGGGCGACCTGCGAGTGTTCTCGCCATCCGCCAGGCCCGGCTTCCTCCGGCTGGTTTGTCCAAGGTGGCGCATTTGAGGCGCCATTGTCGGCGTGCTAGTTTTTTACCATGCCTCCTGAACTTGGCATCCAGTGGCCGGTATGCCAGTACATCTGCCGGATCTCCAGTGGCCCATGACCGTCGCTGGGCTCGACGTCTTTTTGCTCGCAGTTCTAGCCATTTGAGGTCGGGGTTGGGACGTGTTGTTGGCACCCTGACTTCGCGGGTGACCTTTTGGAGGACGTGGGAGAGCGTTTCCGGGGTGAAGGACCGTCCTTCATCCAGCGCTTCTTCGAGCAGGGTACGGAAGCGATCCCAGTCGACGACGCGGCAAGTCTTCAGAGGAGCTTTTGGCGGCTTCCGATGACAATGGGTAGATGATCACTTCCCCAGCTGTCCGCCTGAGGAGTTGCATTGAGACGTAGGGCCCAAGTCGTGAACGTTAGATCAATTACGCTTCCCGTCACTCCAGGCCGTACAAATGTCGGGTTCCCACTTGTAATGTTTCTGAGGTCGAGTCTATCTAGCATTGCCTGTAACTCTCGGCCTCGCCGGGAGTCTTTTTTGTCCCCCCAGGACTGTGAATGGGCATTGAAATCGCCGGCAATTAAAACCTCTCCCTTGGCCCGTGCGCGAATGTCCGCGAGTACATGGACGTCCCAAGGTACATTAGGGGCAACATATGCCGAAACGATAGTCAGGTAACGGTCTCCGAATTCAAATTTGACTGCCACCAAATCCGCTCCTTCAGTGCAAAGATCGCTGAGGTCTACCTCTATCTGTCGTAGATCTCGCCGAACTAGGAGGGCTGCTCGCGGTGTCACGCCCGCCACCAGAGGCCTGCTGTAGTAAACTACATGACCCGCAATGCATACGCTGCCGGCTGGCATTCTGGGTTCCTAGAGGGCCACAGCATCGTAGGCGTGGTGTAAAAGGTGGTCGCGTAGCTCTGGGAGTCGCGTTCTCAAGCCGTTACAGTTCCACTGGAGGGCGGAACAGGTGAGAGGCTGGGGGCGAGCTGTGGGTCTTCTAGTAGTGTCCCCAATCGTGGATGACTGTGGATCGGTAGTTAAAGCTTTCTCTTAGAAGGGTTGATACCCGAGATTGCTCTTTGGGTCGGGCTTCATTGTTGTAGTGGAAAAAAGAAGAAAATATCAGTACCTCTCGAGGAAAAATGTTAGATTTTTGTATCACTGCAGTCCGTCTCGACTGTAATAGCTCAGGGATACGAGTTTGAAGGTTATTTACATTCCTCTCAGGTATAAATTTATGCTTTTGGTGACGAACGCGCGTATGTTGCTTGCTGCACTGGTTCCCTCCCGGTTTCACAATGATCTCACAAGTGGAAGAATCATTTGAAGAAATGTAAGTATGCAACGTGACCATTCTGAATTCACTGTTGCTAGCAGCGTGCAAGCCATGTTAATTGCTGCCTTAAGAAGAGGAATCCAATCCTGGCTTGGTGGTGTTGTTCTTGGTGGTGGTGGAGAGTACCTCTCTGAAGAACGTTGGTGGTTGGCACCCCTAGACACTGTGGCCTCAGTAGCGGTTTCTTGTGGTCTTTCGTCTGACTTCTGACCATTGTTGGTAGCGCCTCCGCCTGCTCTTGGCTTACCTTTTCCCTGTCCCTTTGATACAGAAGCGTATGTGTGTTGGTTCTGTACCTGATTCCCGGATCCCCCGGCCACAGACATCTGGGGGAGTGGAGGAAACTCATCGCTGCCCTTTGTTGGGTTCGGAGCGTTCGGCTCTTGTACGGCGTCTTTGGCGGTGCGAAAGTCAACCGCGTGATGTCTAGCATAGTTGCGAGTTTTCCTTACTTTCCTCCATTTTGGGCAAGATGGAGATTTGGCAGAATGGGCTTCACCGCAGTTTACACACTTCTCTTGTGCGGTACAGGATTCTGTATCTGGGTGAGTGTCACTGCAACGGTTGCAGACGGGAGGGTTTTTGCAGGATGCCTCGCGATGCCCGTAGCGACAGCATTTGCGGCACTGTATAGGGCGCTCTTTGAACAGGGTCACTGGATGACGCACAAGGCCAAGGTAGACAAAATGTGGCAGTGTTGTACGGCAGAAGGAGATCTTCATCGCTGAGCTCTGTCCAAATCGACGAAGTCTTGCTACCCTATTTTCCGGAGATCTTAAATGCTTCCAGACATCTGCTTCGGACAGCGTGGTGTCCACTTCTGTGATTACGCCTACAGCATAATGCCGAGGAAGCGGTTCGTAAGTTTTTACTGGAATCCCACATAGCTTCTTGCAGTCTAGAAGGGCACGCGTCGTCTGTCCATTCCTTGTATCGACTGCTATGAGGTTCAGGCGTCTGTTGTACCTTATCTCTATTATGCACTTTGGGCAGAGTAAGTTCAGAGCATCGGATACTTTTAGACTGCTCAATGATGTAATTAGATTGTCTTCGGCAGCTGGTACAAAGATAACCGTAAGACCTTCTGTCATCAGGGTGCCTGTGCGGATTGTGTCCGTGCTGCTGCTTGAATTCGAGCTAGGTTTTTTCCGCTTTTTTGATGTCTTGGCTGGGGTCCAGCCTTCGTCATCGATGTCGGACATATTCATGTCATCAGGGGGAATTATCACCCGCTGCTGAGATGTGGTAGCGTCCTGATGTTCTAGAGTGGGTCCCACGGCAGGGTTTCCATGCATGCTGTTGTTATCAGCTTCTGATGCAGATATTGAGTCACCGCATATGGAGGAAGGCAGACTGTACCTTTCGGTGGCGGCCTTGTGATTCGAATGCAGTGAAGATGACTTAAGGGACATGGCGAGGTCGATTCACTTGCACTGGGAAAGACCCAGTGCGGGGAAACCCGCCCGTTGATGACCGGACCAAACTTCTTCAGTGTTGATTCAATTTTTGGCTATTAAGGCAGCTGATAATAATAAATATTCTGATTCAACAGAACGAGGCTAGAAAAGTGCCACCTTCTTGGAGACACTTCGTCTCCCCGGTTTGACTGGCTTGGGTACGCGGTCGACCGTTTGTTGTGTGTGCTACTTTCATATTGTTGAAGAAGCTTCGTTGAACAGAAGAGAAAAAAGCTTATCTCTGGGGCGGGCCGTTTTAATTTCCTTGTTGCCGCCGAGTACCGTGTGGCAAGGGTGAACAGCATGTAAGCAATTTAGCGAGCGACGAGACGAGCGACGGCGACAGCGACGAGACAAGCGACGACGACCCCGCTTCGCTGTCGCTCGGTCACTCGCGCGACGATGCAACCCGCATGAAAGCGACGGGAGCAAACGACCAAGGCGATGAGAGCGACGATTTCTAGAAATTCAAAAACCGAACGACGCGACGAGCGACCGTGAGAAATCTCCGTCGCTCGTCGCCGACTCCCGTCGCTGTCGCCGTCGCTCGTCTCATCGCTCGCTAAATCGCTTACATGCGGTTCACCCTTCACTGTCGCTCGTCACGTAGCTCTATTTTTGAATTTCTAGAAAACTTAGTGCTCATCGCCTTGGTCGTTTGCTCGCATCGCTTTCATGCGGTTTGCCTCGTCGCGCGACTGACCGAACGACAGCGAAGCGGGTCGCCGTCACTTGTCTTGTCCCTCGCCAAATTGCTTACATGCTGTTTTTGAATCATCTGGGCTAATCAAAAATGCGCCGCATTTTTCATTAGCTGCCCACTCGGTGAGCCGCACGGTATGTTTCTGCACATGAACAAACGCCGAAGGCGCGACGTACGACACGGAGGCGATGGAGCAACACAGTTATACGGCCGTAGTGCAGAAAATCCGCTAGAGAAAAAGCAATGATGAAACTAGCAAAACAAAACAAAAAGTAATCGCACCGTGCTCCAAAAGCCTCGAAGTAGAAAAATCACAGTACTTGCAAAAGAGCTGCGCGACACGGAGCGCTGCCGCGCTCCATGGAGCCGATGGAACAACGCGGCCGCAATGGACAAGTCCGATAGCGACAAAAACGAACTAAAACACACACAAAAAATACTCCTAGGGCACTTCAAAAGCACCAAAGTATAGGAACAACCCCTAGTTTCGCCCAAAAAGATCCCTTTAAAGTTGTAAAATGCCACTAAACCACACTGAAAGGTCCGGCCAGACGACGCCTGACACCTACGTGGGATAGAAAGAGACCTCGAAGATGGCGACCGTGGTGGGCGATGCCAGCGCACCTAGCGAGTGACGTCAAGTGAATGTCACCTATAGACCTTTGCATCGCTTACCACCCGGGCAAAAAGGACTCAGTCACTGACCTGTGGACGCATGCGCAGCGTCTGATATACCGCACTGCAGATCAACAGCGCAGGCTCAGAAGGCGTTGCACAGTCCAGCAGACAAAAGATGGCAGCGCGCAGAAGGCGAGTTTTGCAAAGGTCTATATCACACCCCTGTGAAAACGCGTGACTTGCGCGAGCGGCAGAAGCTTATAGTCGGAGCGTAAATGTCGTTTGGGAACGGTCAATAACTTAAGTCCGGCTTCTTTCATTATTTTTTTTTTCTCATTCGTTTTGCTGTTATAGAAGAATAATTGTCTATCTCACCTTACATACCTACATTAAGATAGCGAGGTTTAAGTATGATATGATATGCGATGATTTCCTCTCCACTTTAGTGTCAAAGATCTTTCAATTATTTTTTCATCAGCTGTACATTTTGCAGACTTTTAGATAGCTCGTTTTTGTTCTAATGTAGATCCATCTTTCTTTTTTTTTTTTGTAGTTATGACTAACGAAAGCGAGCTTTTCTTGACTACTGCAGTCTCAGCCAAAGCTTATAAACCAGAAAATGTCTGAATTGATTTCATCTAGTGAGCATGCATCATATGAATATAAATGCCAATACTGGCCAGATAAATAGAGTAACTTCAACTGCTGTCTTTTTCGAAGAGCAATCCCACATGGAGAAATTTGTTTTCTCCGACATGTGACGGGTCACACATTCTTCTTAGACTTGTTTTTGTTTTAATTTTTTTTCATAATCCTTCTTTTTTTCTTGGAATTAGACGGTCTCATTCCGCGAACGAAGAGGTGTCGCTCGGCGTCCGAAACTATAGGGGTGTTTGTTTCCCCTTGCGTGTGTTGTACACACATTGCACCTTGGCACATGATAACGCCGCTCCGTCTTTTTCGTGGCCGTATTTGACATCGCTGTGAGTCCCTTGTCTCTTTGGCAGAGCCAACAGTCACACACTATTGTATCGCTTCACACACTACGCGAAACAGGAAGTAGTCACACCGACACGCCCCAAGCCAGCCTCGAAAACGCTGCCCGACTGTCCTCCTGGCACCGCTGTGACTGGCAGCGCCACCACAGGCCCCTGCGGCAAAATTGGGCCACACGAACACCAGCCCATATGGAGAGGCCGACGCGGTCGGCGCACATGCCAGTTCTACCGCACCCTACCTACACACCAACTCAACTCTCTGATGACGTCACGCCGCTGTGGTGGCGCTGCTGTTGGTAGTGCGCATGAGCAGACGGTTCCTCTCACGCGAATATGGTTTCTGCTCAAGCGCAATGTCCACACTTGGTGTGGGCAAAGGCGGGCTTGTCTGGAAACAGCACGTTGGTCTGTAGCCAACGCCTCGTAAGTAGTAGGGTTCGACCCCCATCCCTGCCCGTTTCGATCTGGATGAGCATCGGACCGGTGTGCGGTCGTGTATCACTATTGCGTGATGCACGTTAAAGACCCCAGGCTAGCGGCTTAACTGCAGTGTCTAAATTCCTCATCTACAGCTGGGAGACAAGTCGCCCGTTGGGGCAGACTAAGTTCTAGGCTGTATAAACATACACACACCCCAATTTTGTAGATAGTAGGCCAAAGCGCTGACATTTCTACGTCGTTTCCCCGATGCCACCAAAGGTCACGGATTGCATGCAAGTGCTGCGTCATCATTCAGGAAACACTCGCGTTCAGTCCGTGAGGAATCACGGCCGCACGCAGACACAGCACTTGTGTACAAACTGTGTTCCACGCTGCTGCAGCCTAGGCTATGTAGAAAATCTATAGTGATGCGACGGAAGAGCACTCGTCTCAAAAGATGTGAAGGAATGGAGCGGCGAGATACCATCCTATCCAAGTGTGCGGCGAATATGGGCGCGGGATGACGGCCGAAATGCCATGCGGAGGAAAGGAGATTGAATGCGCGTGGTTGGAGTTACCGACAGAACATTCCTGAAATATCTGGCGCCGCCTACCGCCCGCACAACGCACTACACCGCTCGCAGATTTGTGACAATCGCAAGGAGGTCATAAGTACTAGGAGGATGCACGTTGCAATATTGGTGAAGCCTAGTCATAAAAAGTTTAAACGATGTTGTGGCCAACGTGACCGTAGATCTCTCTGGCAATTGGTGCGCGTGACATGTCACGTGTGAGATGGATGGTTGATTGTAGAAGGATTCCTTGCAGGCTTGCGCGCTCTGCGTCCTGTAGGTTTTATCAGATCGAAGGCTAGACGAAGGCTAGCTACGGCCACGTGATGTGGTCATGTTGGCCTGATAAGTGAGGAGGGTAAGGAGGAAAACGAGAAAAAGGCAAGGCGTCAAAGGAGCATGGCTTGTGGAGGCTACGCAGCTGACGTTATGCCCTCTCCTACACTTCTATCCTCCTTGGACAATCGCGAGGCGTCCCTGAATTTTCCGGGAAGCTCCGCACCTGCTCCCAGTGGTCGCTGAGGAAGCCCACGAGCAGGCCCATGGACGAGGCGACACTCAGCAGCAGCGTGGCCCCCAGGTAGAAGGAGGTGGCGTCGCAGGCCGACCTCGACGTCGTCGCGGTCGCCGTCCGGCCACGAGTCGTCCTAGGGCCGCGACCCGTGGCATTTGAGGTCGGGGCTACGGGTCCGACCGCCTGCGCCAGCCGCCGCTCCATGCAAGGGTGGCGCTACCTCCGCCGGTGCCTGCACCTGGATCGAAGCGGCCATATGGGAGGCCGACGAAAATAAACCCTAGAGGAGGGGAACAAGAGGGACAAAGGACAAACACAAATCTCGAAACACAGCTATGTGACTGGTGCGCGACCGAAAAAAACCGCCTGGTTCGGGTATCGAACCCGGGACCTCTCCATTTCCAGTGGAGCGCTCTACCAACTGAGCTGACCAGGGGTTAGACGTCAGTAGAGCAAACGGGTTTTATCAGCTGCCACCAGTCTAACACCAACAAGGGTGAAAAGCTAGCATTGTAAGGTTATGATTATAATGCAATTAAATGCAAAGGTGCATTTAATTGCAGTATATTCATTCTTTCCAGCTCGCTTGCCCCTTTGCATTTAATTGCATTATAATCATATGGGAGGCATGGCGCAAAAGACATAACGGAACGAAGTGCCCGGCACAATTGCCCACCTCCTTCTCAAGTCCCGACGCAGGCGACGCTTTCGAGCTTAGGGAACCAATCGAACAGTTTCAAAAGCGCAAAAACACGGTGCTCGCAGTGCTTTAGAGCGCAGCTCTTAGGCGTCCGTTTCCGGCTTGAGCGGCTTCGCCTTCACCGTCGGCGAAACTGCGCGTTGCATTATGGACGTTTCCCATAATGACGTCACTCGTAACCGCGCGTTGCATTATGGGACGTTTTCTATAATGACGTCACACGTGACGTCACGACGTCACTCTTGAAGGTCACGACGAAGGTCACGACCTTCACGAGACCTTCACGAGTGACGTCACGAGGAAGGAGGGAGGGGGAGGGAGGAAGGAGGGGAGGAGAATGAGAGAAGGAGGGAGGATAGAGGAGGGGGAGAGAAAGGGGGAGGACAGGAGGGGAGGAGGAGAGGAGGAGGAGAGGGTACGAAGGAGGAGGAGAGGCATACCCTCCTCTCCGTACCATCTTCTCCTCCTCCTCAAGAGCTGCGCTCTAATTCGGCATTACAGGGAGTTGTAAACGCCTTTCATTTTTTGTACATGTTCTATCATCGCTAAACTGTGAAAGGCCCAGTAACGTACGCTTTTGACGCTGTATGATTGGCCACATCAGCTCGTCTAGCGTCCCTGCATTTGGACTAAAGGTGAAACGAAGTATAGCTAGAAAGGCCATTGTGCTGGATGGTCTCTACGACACCTACCGGAAACCAGCGAGGGACACAGAATAAACAAAAGTGCTGCGTCACGTTCGGTTGGGATTCATGTTTGAAGGGGAAAACTGAAGCGGTTCTGTATCTGAGAAGAAAAGCGAACTTAAATTGTTTTTATTTGGTCTCCAGGATAACGAACATCAAAATTATATTTCAGATTGATGCGCCAAGTAGCCAGCCACAACAGCGCTTTCAAAATAGCGCTGAATTGCCCCTCCTTCCCGTCGCGTTCGGTGCCAGAAGGGATCATCACGTATTATTCAAAGATATCAAAATTTCTGCGCTTTCCGCAAGACTTCGTGTATGAACTTTTATCACGGCTTCAATGTGGGTTTGTGCCTCGTTCTTATCGCGTGCATATATATCACCGCGCCGAAACTGAGAGGTCCAGAAAGAATCGTAAGGTGAAGAGCACAATGTCGAATGCTGCTGACTATAGCGACAGTGATGGTTCCCGACAAAATGGTACAGATTACAGGTCGATTATCGCCATTAGTATGGCAAAAAGGTAGACTGCTACCTGAGACACCAGATGGCACTGAATTTCGAAAAGGGTCTATTTCTCTCCCCATTTGTCTCGTCACGTGTAAATGTATTATTTCTCGCTTATGAGCCTTAAAAACACGGTATCATCATCCGGCCACGTTTGAATATATCACGGGCACTTTTCATCATCGTACGCGGTTTCCAAAAAGGATCAAAACCGAAGATATGAAGATGAATGAACTGTACTTGATCGAATGAATCAGCCTACGAAGCCGCCGAAAGACAAAATCTCTGGCGGAGCCCGGATTTGAACACCGGGTCTCCCGATATCCGATCGGGTGTGCTAGCCATTATAATACTCCACCTTGACTTTCTGGCGTTTTTTATCTGTCTAATTAGACCACAACGAACCAAATACAGGGTGCTTGTGAGAAATCCGAACCCGGCTTTTCGCACCGCAAGAATAAACTAGACATCGCGAAGAGCTCCGACTCCGTCAGAACGTAGCTCCAGCCGATTCGAGCAAGATGCCAACGTTTCAGCACCAACCGTTATCTTTTTCAAAAGTTATAAGCGATTTTTTTTATACTTTTAATGGAAAAATGGGGTCCATTTTCGCGCGTTTTTGGTTTCTGGCGTTATAGAGCTCCATGTACTCGAAAGCTCCGTCGGCCGCCATTTTCCATTAAAATTTTCAGAAAATCGCCTATAACTTTTTTAATAAGATAACGGTTGGTGCTGAAACTTTGGCATCTAGTTCGAACGGCTGGGGCTACGTTTTGACGGAGTTGGAGCTCCCCGCAATGTTCAGATTATTTTTTCTGTGCGAAAAGCCGGGTTCGGATTTCCTACAAACACCCGGTATATCCAAACAGAGGTTTTCTGGAAGCACACACCGTCGCGTGGAACACAGTACGACGCTTGCTTGCACATGGTACGTGCTCGTTGCGCTTCAGAATATTTGTTTGGCCTAAGCCGAATGAATTTTTATGTTTTTTTTTTTTTTTTTTTTTATCCTTGGCTTTTGAAGTTAATATGTGAATTTTCGCGCATTGCAAGCTTAGTAATCGTTTTGTATACATATCTTCCAAAGTTCCCCACAACATTCACGAACCCACCGAAAAACTGGCGTATCAAAATGTGCACGCTTACACCTCGTGAACGCGTACGCGAACTTGCTTTGAAACGCTACAATGCACATCCCACGGTATTATTTTTCTTTTATTTTTTTTGTGTGTGTATGTGTGTGACCTTTCTTCTTTCTACGCCACACATGACCGACTTCAGACCCAGAGTTCGTTTTCCGGGGGTGCCAAGGTTAATGATAAAACGACGTGACCGTGGGAGGTCGCTCGCTGCGTTCCTAATTCCCGGGTCAATAAAAGCCGACTCGATTAAAGATCTGCCCGTCACAGAGCGATCCTTCATCCCCATCTGCGAAATTATACATATTATGCTTAGGACCATATGTTTCGGATACGGTTACATGCATAGCATATTTCGGATAGAGTCGCTGTACGCACCAAATCAACTCTGTGACGTCAGGGCACTGCTGTCATCACTGCGCATGCGCAGAAGCTTCACTTGACGGGAACCGGGTTTCTACGAAAGCGCCGTGCGCATACCTGGTGTGGGCAAACGCTCACTTATTTGTACACAGTACAGTTCCTCAACTACAGATATCAACATATGTGTATCAGCCTCCCCGTGCCGCCGCGCGATGAGTGATTCGTTAGTTACTAACTAATCTACAATTTGGTTTGTATTGACTTGTATATGTGATTACTTTTTTTTTTTCTTACGTATGACTTTTTTTTTTTTTGAGGTGCACCGATTTAAAGGTTATTGTCGTTGTTCTGGGGCACTTTATATACCTAGGTTATTCTAATTATTATTGTTATTATTATTTTGATAGTGTTCTTAAAGGGCATTTTATTTCACTTATATCTAAAAAATACTGTGAAGCACTAGTGTCCTCTTATATAATACAAAATGTTTTCTTCCTATATATGTTTAAAGAATGATTGCGCATTCCCCTGCTTAGATCGTCCTTCGCTACTCCATTGTCCTTTTTCGGAAATTGTTTCGATTTTTAAAGGGGCGATGCAACAATTTTTGTACTTTGCGCAAATACCACTTAGAATGGATCCCTGACGTTGATGACCCATGAAACACGCGTTCGTTTTTCACCCCACGCAATAGAAGTCCCAGAAAAAAAAATTAAAGAAAAACGAGCATCGTTCATTCCCTCAACTCGCAGCCAGAACAAGCGGCCACGTGATCTGGAGCCGATCATATGCCGCCAATGTTGATCATAGCCACGCGCTGGGGTTGGCAAAGCACAGGACACGCGCTGAGTTCCAGACATTCTTATGGCTCGGCAATAGGTGAGCGGCGTTTGGCCACTTCCGGTTCCTTAGGAATTTTTGTTAAGCTTTAGACAAACGATGACGATCAGCTGCAAGGCTGTCTAAGTATGGTTCTGAAAACTACAGTCTGGAGGTTTCATAATTAGGCTTGCACAGGCTTGCAGCTCATTGTCGTCGCTTGCCACTAGTGAAACAAAATTTCCTAAGGAACCGGAAGTTGTCAAACGCCGGTCACCTATTGTCGTCATCGCAGCGATTGGACACGGGCCACTACCCGAATGCTTCTCGAGCTAGTAATTGTCACGAGCCCAAATCGAGTGCCCACGCAATGCTCGGGTCGAATTTATGAACCGCATTCAAATATCGTCATTGGGGTGTAGTGCGATCCCTACGTTACGTCATCAAATTTCGCAAAGGAGAGATTGCATGAAAATGATCGCTTTTGTCCTCTAAATTGCACCGCAACAAAGGAGTTTCTTGGCCAGTGGCATTGCGTGCGAGTATCCTTGAGTCCCACTATACTCTGTTTCACCTTATGATGTACCGCAGGAAAGGCTACAAGTGTGAGCTCCTTGCTCTTGGGCACATCTCGGCGGCACAAGCTCTCGTGACTTAAGAGCGGCTGCCAACGCTATGAGCTCGCGCTTCTAGCCTTTGCTGCGGTACAACATAAGGTGAAACGAAGTATAGTACCACTAAGCTCGTGTAAAGTGAAAAACATTCCAATTGAATATCGTTGCACCGCCTGAAGGCCATCCTCGAAAGTGTTTGGTATAAACTCGAAAACACCCGAAGACTCAAACTTTATTATTATTATTATTATTATTATTATTATTATTATTATTATAATAAGCCTAATGCTGGCTTTGATGCGCCCGTTACGCAACCTTCTTTATGCTACATTCAATAAAAGTATTTATTATTATTATTATTATTATTATTATTATTATTATTATTATTATTATTATTATTATTATTATTATTATTATTATTATATGCAACTACCTAACTTCAAGACCATACATATACATTCTGTAGTAATACGCAATTTTTTTTAGATTCCGAGTTCAAGATGTGAAGTTCATGCACACGTGCTCTTCGACACGCACACACCTTTTCATATGCCGCTCGTTCGCACTCGTTGTGGCGAAGGTACCCGTGCGTGTTATGTACCATATATCTTTACCCACCGACCGCCTGAACCTTGGAGTCAGACATCGCTGAGGAAAGATGCATAAAGATGGTTATAAGTATTTAAGTATAATAATGAACTTTTGGTTCGATCCGTATTGTCTGTCCCCAAGTAATCGTTTACTTGTATGTCAACCTTGAACCTCTGCGTTGTGAGACTGTTTGATATCGTGGTCTTTGCGGTACAGGTCAATCATGTTCTTGTCAGTAGAAGCCTGCTTTTATTATATTTTTAATCCCATAAAGGCTCTGCGGTAGTTCGCTTTCCTTTTATATCCCTCTTGGTGTTAGCGAGTGTATAATATTTTTTTCCGTAAAACATTCGTCATAGCTAGACTGTCAACCATACACAAAACTGTGTTTACATTTATTTCTATTCATGTCTTTTTAAGTGTTTACTTTAAGTACAAATATATATATATATATATATATATATATATATATATATATATATATATATATATATATATATATATATATATATATACCGTATTTTCCGGACTATAGTCCGCACGCGTAGATAGTCCGCACTGCCCAAAATTTCAACTTTTAAACATGTATAGTCCGCGGACTATACATGTTTAAAAGTTGAAATTTTGGGCAGTGCGGACTATCTACGCGTGCGGACTATACAGGAATTTTGTTTTTCAATATCATTGATTATACCGAGACGTGACAGATTTTGTGAATGAAAGAGTATGTTAATGATGATTTATGTATATTATAGGCTTCTTTGTGAGTTAAAAAAGAAAACTTTTGTCAAGGGGTGCCGTCCATGAGATGATTTTCGTGCCGACTAAGCACCAGGTGCGTACTATGCACCAGGTGCGGACTATACACCGGGTGCGGACTATAGTCCGGAAAATACATGGTGCTGTTGTTTTTAACTGGAGGGTGGTATTGCACACGCCTCTTAAGTTTTTATGCGCCCTCTCAAGGTTTCCGTTCGTGACATTACGACCAGAAATCTCCTCGCGATAACGTCATGAGTTGTAACCTTTGCCAACCTTTTATCAGTTGTGAACTACAAGTTTGATGGAACGTGGAAAAAATAACAGTGAAAGCTCCGAGTCATCCCGTTCTTAAACAAACATTGTCATAGTTGACACTCTGTCTTTGCGCTATTTCTGTCAATGAAGGAAAAATAATCCAGATGAAGATATCACAGTGAGCGTTTGGCAAATCGCGAATTGCCACCGCAGCGACGCTTCTGGTCGCGCACGGGATTTTTTGAACGCAGCCCGATAGACGACCTAGAAGCGTTTGGGCTTTTCGCGAAACAGCATGTAATAGATAAGAGCAGGGTTAATCACCTTATGAGGCTTATATCACAATTCTGTTATTCCTCGTGTAATTTGGTTACAAATATATTTGCCAGTTGCTTCAGCTCCTGTTTGTTTTTTTCGGTTTCGTATCAGTGATGATAAAGTTCTGCTAGCGATTGGGGGCCTTCAGTCTAAGCGATCTTACAGTTGTGTCATTATCCAGAGTTTTATTATCAAAGGTTGCGTAACTAATATTGGCCGAGTTCTATGGTGCATCTTTAATCTATCATTTAATTCTGGTGTTTTTTCCACGGAAATGAAGAGAAGCGATATTAACACCAAGATTTGAAGCCGAAGACGCTTACCAAGTGAATAACTACCGACGGTGTCCCTTCTCTGAGGTGTTTCGAAGATGTTTGAAATCGTTGTTCATATGCTAATGTCGGTTTATTTTCGCCAAAAGATCAATCCGGTTCAACATGAATTTGTTAAAGGGAGGTCAGTTGAAACCAGCCCGTGTTCACTTTTTTTATTACTCGTCACTGGTGTTTCTTGAACAAGGACAAGTTGATACAGTGTACTTTGATATGCCAAAGACTTTCAAGACGGTAAATCATTTTTTTTTATTACTGTCGAAACTTCAGTTGTATGGCCTATGCCCTCAGCGTTTGGCATGGTTTAAATCATAGCTATCACAGCGTCAAAATGCGGTTCGCATTTCGTGTACATTGTCTGATCATTACACTTCAACATCACGTCTTCCACAGGGTTCCAATCTGGGACCTCTTCTATTTTTGATTTTTATAAATAATATTTTTTTGCTGTTTAAAGTTCTAAGATTATTTATTTGCCGATGATATCAAGCTCTATTTATCGGCTCGTGGTTTTGATGATGGTTCATTACTAAATCAAGATATTGATCATCCGTCAATGTGGTGCGCACGCAATCTTTTATTTCTGAACCCACAGAAAACTAAGCTTATTTCCTTTTCTAGGAAGCGTGATGAGATTCATTGTCGTTATGCTCTAAACAGAGAAATAATGATTCAGCGTGAATCTACAGTTCGTGACCTTGGCGTTCTTGTAGATGGCCGCCTTACTTTCAAGGAACGTGCACGTTATTATCAATGGTCGCTACTTTCCTTCATATATGTTGGGGCTGGTTTCACGTATGACACATAATTTCTTTGGGTTTAAATCGTTTATTTCGTCCTTTCGTAGTTCAAGACTTGAATTTAGTTCAGTGGCGTAGAACTTTTTGACTGCCAATCTGAGCACCGAAATCGAACGCGTGCAGAAGCGTCTGGTGCGAATTGTTTAGGATTGTTATTTATGCTCAACGTTTATGTATTTTCCTTACTGACTGTCCCTGCTGTACATCCAAAAGCCCTTTTTTAGAGTTTATATATATATATATATATATATATGGGCTGGCCTACTATAATGCCGGAGCTTCGACCTGCAGGTTTTCTTCTGTAAATAAAAAATAAATAAATAGGCACTTCAGTCGTCGTTTTTATTGTAGCTCTAATTCGATTCAGAAGTACATTGATTTAACAGCTATCGAAGCGACGAGTCACTTGTGATTTGTCATCTTTGCACAAAGTCATGATAGGAATGGTTGATGCTATTTCATTCGTGTCATTTGTGAATTTTTATGCCCCCATTCGGAGTGGTAGCTTTATTTTGCCAATTTACCCGAATAACCATCCTCATGCCTCGCCCATGTCTAGAATCAGCATCTCTATAACGAAATGCATGACACCGATACGGACATATATGCTTGTAAATTCTGGAAAAAGGTAAAATATATATTAAGCATTTGATGCTTTGTGTTGCTTGATTTCGTGTTTTATCTTTTTAAGAGTATATTTTCTGTAGTAGCACTTTGATGGAATGTACTACGTTGTCTTGTTTTGATAATAATGCCCATACTGCGCGAGGGCCAAACTTCTAAATTAGGTCAATGTTTTGGTTTATCTTTTTACAGTTTTGGTTTAGCTCTTCTTCTCCCTCCTCCTTTTCGCCAGCACAGAGTAGCCAACCAGAACCTACGCTCAGGTTAACCTCTTTTTCCTTCCTTAAAAAACCCTCCCCCCTCTCTCTCTGTCTCTCTCTCGCTCTCTCTCCAATAAGTAGGCTTATGTGACTGTTTTTGGACACTATCAGAAGAACATATTATCACTATTATTATTATTAGTAGTAGTAGTAGTAGTATTCTTAATAATAATAGTAGTATTGTAGTAGTAGTAATAGCAGTAGTAGTAGTAGTAGTAGTAGTAGTATATTGTGTCACAATATGGGTTTGTGAGTGGGCGTGTAGGACGCAGCCACTTCTGGAAGATTTTGCGGACGAATGGCATCTAGCCTTCGAGAGACATCAGGTTGCTTGCGCGCTTTTTATTGACATTGTAGAGGCATTTGATACAGTGAGTCACAAAAGTTTACTAAATAAATTGCAAAACATTGAATTCTGCGGTTCGTTCCTTTGTCTACTGCGGTACTTTTAACTGGAAGGGCATAACTAGTTTCTGTAGGTAATAGTCGAAGTTCCCGAGTCAACTTAGAAACTGGGGTTCCCCAAGGTTATGTGTTGTCACCTCTTCTTTTGGACATTATTGTAAACGATATGTTTCAACATGTAAACTGTTTCAATGCGCAGATAATGCAGTGTTGCTTTCGAAACATCTTGATTATCCAGTAGCAATCCCTTTACTCTAAAGCGCCGTTCACATATATGCGACCGAGTAAGACCGAGAGAGACCAGACCGGTTTTTAAGCCTCTTGCGACACCTTAGGACCGGATGCGCTGCAGCGGGGCTGGTCCTAAGACATCGCGAGAGGCTTAAAACCCGGTCTGGTTTCTCTCGGTCTTACTCGGTCGCAAGAGTGTGAACGGGCCTTTAGACGACACTTGTCGAATTCGTGACTGGTTTAAGACAAATTATCGTACGATAAATACATCTAGAACTCAGCTTGTCTGCTTTCGTAATCCTCTTAAAATGTTAATGTCCGATCATCCTTTCTATATGTATAGCTCTCTTTGTACATCTTGTAACTGTTGTTCTGTATCTGATGTAGGCCATGCTAAATATTTAATAATTGAATTTGACATTGACTTATCGTGGAATTCCCATCTCTCAAAACTTTGTGAAAGACTGAGGAATGTATCCTGTTTATTGTACAATACCGGGTCTCTAATACCTAATTAACGAAAAAGGCAATAGCCCACTCTTTAGCATTCAGTGTTTTGCGTTATGGACTAGCTATTCTTGGTCACGGTCCTAGACGATGGGGTCAAAAATTTATTCTTTCTTTAAAGAAATATGTAAAACCATTGACTATCATTCAATGTCGGGAACTGAAGAAGAGATGATAGCAGCCTTGGGTTTGCCATTGTTCAACTCTTTATTGGTTCAAATCGTTGCACTAAAACACCTCTGGTGTGATCATTTCAAGGTACCCCATGTGATGTCTAGACCGCTTCGGCACGCCGAGCGCTATGAAACGTTCTTTGTTGTGGCGAAGTACGGGAAATTAATTCTAAATTTCTATGTGCCTTCACTGTTTCATGGCCTACCGGACGATATTTACACTGTAGACTCACTATAAAAACAGAAACAAGTGCAACTTTGTGACTGTACTGTGTATGTGTATGTGGTTATGTGACCGTCATCGTTTACATCGCAGCGTATGTGACGCACGTTGAGTTTGACACTGTACGTGTGTGGGGACGCTTTTTGATCGACGAACTGTAGGGTCCTGCCCCACAAGCCTTTTGTCTGTCTTTGACACGAACGAGCAGTACAGCTACCTCCCTAATCCGGAGAATCACGGCCTGCCTCAGTGACCTCAGGAATGCATTGAGGAAATCGTTGCATGCATTGCACAGAGGGTGGGTGTCTCCGATTTCCAGCCGTCCTAAGTGGTTGCAGTAAACCGACCACCTCCCGAGCGGGAAAAGCGAGATCCCGCAAGTTTTGGTCCGGTTTCAATCGGTTGGCGGCAAGAAAAAGTGGATGGCTGCACGCGGTAGGTTACAGGCACTAAACCAGGGGTCATCGCTGCAGCGTCTATATTTCAATGACAACCTGACTAGGCCCAACAGAGAGCTCTTCTGGATGACCCGTTCCCGCGCCAGAGAAGTACACTTCAAGTGTGGATGGGTGAGGGAGGGGAACATCTTCGCGAAGAGAGACGAGACTGGCCGCCCCATCCGAATCTACCAAGAGCCCGACCTGGAAAAAATAATTTAACTCAATGGCTTCGTCTCAGTTTTTTTTTTTTTTTTTTTTTTTTTCTAGGCTACCGGGTTTTTCGAGCCTTACGAGTGACTTCGCAATTAGCGACGGCATCACATCACATACTGTGGTACACGTAAATATTCGCAGCATTAGGTATTTTTGGGGTCTGTTCTTTTCTTTTGATAAGAGATGTCATCGCCGACATTGATGTGTTTGTACTGCCGGATATCAATTAAAGCTCATGAGGGATCAATTGAATTTTATAATCTCGCTGGTTTTAGTCATTTGTGTTTCACATGACATGGCAGAAGAGGTGGCGGTACAGCCGTATTCGTAAAGAATGGGTGACACGCACAACGCCAGGATCTCACGTTTGAGGCATCCGAATATTTAGTTCTAAAGATAACAAATTCTCAATGCAGTTTCTTTCTTCTTACTTTGTACAAGCCCCCACCTGAAAGCATTGACAGCTTGATTCGGGAGCTCCGAATGGCACTCAAAGGCCTGGAGGCTGAACGCTGTCTATGAATTACGGGATATATTAACATTGACACGCTGGCGTTTTCTAAAACCCACGTGGTGGGTTACTTAAACTTGCTTGCGGAATGCGGAGTTGACTGCCTGATACACTCTGCCACAGGAGAGAGCATCTTTCAGACGGAGTGGTATCATCCTGTATAGATAATTTGAACATAAGAGCGCCTGACGCTTTAAGAGATCAGCGCCGTGATTGGCCAGAAACGACCGTTTCTTTGAGGCGTGCGGTTGTGCCTTTTTTTTTTTTTTGGTTGGGGGGGGGGGGGGGAGGGGGGAAGGGGGAGGGGGGGAGGGTTTGCCCGAGCCCTCCCAATCACGACGAACAATCAGTATAGTTGATTGGATAAGATATATGAAGATCTTGTTGGCTCGTCATGTACATCCGAAATTTACAACAGGTTTACCGACGTTCTAAGTTCTTTGAGACTCAATTGTATAAAAGAGAAAACCTAATCTACCGGGATTGAATGCTTTCATTTTGGCAGCAGTTAAGCGGAGGGAGCTGACATGGGCTAGCAGCAGGATAATCCAAAGAGTAAGAGGTAGGAATGTAAGATAGCGAGAACCGTGCCAACGCCATGTTTCCTTCGGCAAAAACAAATGCATTACAAGAAAAAAATTTGTGAATCATCTCGTGACTTTGGCCAAGACATGGAACCCTATAAACAAACTCCGCGGGATCCCTGTTAGGTCAACCACCGAATCGAGGGTTTGTTTTGAACGCGATGCATTATCTCCTGCAAACGGCTTCAATGCATATTTCGCTTTGTTTTCGGAAGTTGTCAGAAATCTGGGTGAAAGAACCCTAACGTTACATAAAAGCGTAGCTACGTCGGCTTTTCTTTCGTGCTTGGACAGGCAGGAGTTATATTGTAACAACATTGATATGGGTGAGCTCCGAAGAAACGTTGACACCATATGCAATGTGTTGCTCATTATTTTAAACGAAATACTAAATTCTGGCTGCACACCGGATAATCTGAAGACTGCAGTGGTTAAGCCGCTATTTAAACGTGGGACCAGAGGAAATTTTGGGAGTAATCGCCTGATATCAATCTTGCCTTCGTTGTCTAACATTTCGGAAAAGCATCAGTTATGGCCATATTCTTTGAGAAGCGTAATCTTATGTCATCCTGCCAATACGGTTTTGTCAAGAGTCGCGGCTGTTGCGCTGTCACGCGTCAGCGCACGAGGGCGCACAACTGTTGATAGCCGCCGCGCAAAAAGCGATATCTGCGGTCTCGCACTTTTTCTTTTATTGTTCTTGGCTGCAGCCGATAAAAGTCGGTCGCGCCACCCCCGGTTTTGTTCTTCGGATTTCGTCTCTCGGCGAGCCTGCCTGGGATTAAAAAGTCCGTCTGCCCTGTTCCCGGCGTCGTGTTCTCGCCGTGGCCTGGAGCCCTGCTCGGCCGAACGCAACACGGCACACAGCCTCTGGAAGAGCTATCGGACGTGTTGAACACCTGCTTTGACATTAATCAAATTTTGGTGTGCCTTGTTGCTTTTGTTTGTTTTTTTGTATGCCTCCAAGGCGTTCGACACGGTTATTCATAAAATTCTGCCTCAAGAACTAAATCTTTGTGGTCTCAGAGGTCCATTTCTTTCACTTCTTGCTGACTTTTAACTAACATGGTCTCAGAGGACTTTGGTCGGTGACAGAAAACGTTCTAGAGCTTGGCTGCGAGCAGTAGTACATCAGGGCGTAGTCTCCTCTATACTCACAAAGCCTGGCATTTCGACGATGGAGCCATAGAGTGACCGGTCGCAGATTTGGAGCGCGAGGATCTGGTAGCACAGAGCATCTGAGAGCCATTTCTCGGGGAACCTCGACGTCAGCGCACAGCGTTTGCAGCGGCGAGGACCCGAAACACACTTGTTCGCGCGGGAGAGGTGTGTTTTGGCGTGTCGCCGCAGCGGGGCGCCAGTCACGTGGCTCTCCTCTCACCCGTTGTCTGCCGCCCCACTTTTTCCATTTCGGCGGCCGCTTCTCGTGGCGATCTGCCAGGCTTTGTCAGTATATAGGAGGATATGATCAGGGTTATATTTTGTCATCCATATACTCTACTTTATACTTAATGTACGACGCTGTCAAAGCTCCAGGCGCGAGCATGGGGTTTTATTTTGCAGATCATTTGCACGCGTTCTCGCGCAAACGAAACCATACATGAAGACACGCGCTCGCGCCAGTAGCTTTGACAGCGTTGTATACTAAGTATAAAATCGAGTATATATGTAAACGACGTGCAATCTTGTATACAGAACTGTCCCTTTCATCAGTACGCGGGTGACATCCTGCTTTTACCTCGTCATGTGCAATATAGTACCGCGATGGGCATGCTGCAGGATGACGCTATACACTTGTTGGATTTGTTTGCGTCAAACGTTAAAGAAATCAACTGCTCAAAAAGAAAACTTGTCTGGCTTTCGAACCCGCTAAAGAGTGTTTGCCTAAGTATATGCCCTTGATTCTGCATACATTATATTGTGCAAATTGTACATGTGTTCCTGTGGAAGAATAGTATCCTGTCTAGTCCCGATGTCGATTAGGATACTTATCATGCAGACATTGGGATACAGTATTTTAATGTACTCTAATAAATGCCTGTGTGTGTACTTACCCGCAAAACACTCAAAGAGCCAATCTCTGCGGCCTACGAAATCAGCTTTGCGAATGATGAGGCGGAACATTTGATTAGACCTAAAAATGAAGTCTGCGCTGTGGCATTACGCAGTGCGAAGCGTCATGCTTGAATTGCGTAATGCAACAGCGCATACTTAGTTCTGAAGTCTAAACAGATGTTTCGCCTCATAATTCGCTGAGCTGATTTTGTAGGACGCAGAGATGGGCTCTTTGAGTGTTTTGCGGGTAAGTAGACACGCAGTCATTTCCTAGAGTGTATGGCATTACCTTATTTGGCAACTTTCCCAGGCGAAGGCATAAAGGAATTGATGGTGTCTTAAAAGGCATGCTGAGAAGCGTAGCTTACAACTCAGAGTTTCTTGCAGAGGACTTCTTCGAATTGCTTCAGTTGCCTCATTTTGATATCCCATTCAAGCACACCATCATCACTAGGCACTACTGGGACAACTCCTTTAAGAATTCCGAATGTTTGTCTAAGTCTTTCAGGAGCCATCAACGGCTTGAGGTGCCCACAAGAAGAACGCGTTATGAAGAAAGCGTAGGATCTTTTTATGTACCAAAGATAGTTAATGAGCCTCACGAAGACTTATATAACATAAAGTCACTGCAAAAATTAAAGAAAGCTCTTAAGTGTTTTTGCTAAGGCCCATCCCAAGAGAGAGATGATTTTAGTTTGTTTTTTGTTTCATGTGATGTTTTCTTTTGATTTGTTGGTAGTGTGGTGTTACATACTGTGAGTAATCATATCGAATTTACTTTTTACTTACGTGTATCCGAAATCAAACTTTTTTAGCACTTATAACTTTCTGTTTAACTCTTCAAGAGCAGTCTGATCATCAAGGCGGTGTACATCATACAAGCACTAGATATGACATTGAAGAACCCGTGTCTCTACCTGTTTTATGTGTTCATGCGATAAACATTATTATTATTATTATTATTATTATTATTATTATTATTATTATTATATATTATTATTATTATTGTTAGTTGTTGTTGTTATTATTATTATTATTATTATTATTATTATTATTATTATTATTATTATTATTATTATTATAACATCGCTGCTAATATGCACTAACAAAGTACAAGGTCTCTTGCAAGCAACGCAAAAGATGGCAAATAAGAGGAAAAAATTAAACGACCGCCACTGATGCAAATTTGAATGTACACGCAACCAAAACGGGGACGCTCTCTTTTACGAGCCAGAAACGGGGAGAAAAACATTTCCGATTCCTGCCACCGAATGTCCAGAGAACATCCGGTCAAAGCCGTCGGCGAGACATTGGTCAGATGGAAGACAAAAACAAAATCGATGATCGGTCAAAACAGCTGTAGAACCCTTGTGAAAGTCGATCTGCTTCCGGTCAAACACGTACCGCGGATTCGATAAGGCCAAACCAACTCATCATTTATTCTCGTGTTTTTGCGGTCCCATTTGAGGAAAGCGGGAGAAAAAAAAAAGCGAGATATATCGATCCAGTGGCCAGTAAACCGCCACGCGTTCCCTACAAAAAAGTATCTCCCAAAAACACGAGCACATCAACTAAACAAAGAAGCCGCAGTAGCTGTAACTATCAGTAAAGGGTTAATAATGACTCCATAAGTGTCTTTGTTCAAAATTTCGGTTACAACCGAAACTAACGTTCGACTTGTCGTCTGCAATCGGCGTCGCTCATGCGAGGTCTAGCACGAACGGTACGTGTAGAATTTCCTTTTGTGTTCGTATTTCGATTCGGGGTGATTGTACCAATCACCCCGAAGTGTAATTTCAGGAGTTAATTTGCATTTTGAGATGGACACTTACCTCATGTTTCGTCCCGCCGAGGTGAAAAACGCAGCCCCGCCGACGAACCCGAGGAGGTCGTCCGACGCGCTCATTCGGCGCAGACGACAATGCAGAAAAAGAAAACATGCAGCGCCGCTTTCCCTCCTGGCGGGCAGTTAGCGCAACGGCGAGCGTCGTCTGCATTGAGTGTAGGTGTACTGCTCCCCGCCGTAAGCTTTCGAAACCGTGGGATCACTCGTCGTTTCTGGGACAGATTAAGAAGACTCACTTTATCGTCGCTTCTGGGACAAATCTTACTTCGCAGTCTGGGATAAAACAAAAAAATGAGCTGAAGAGCTAAAGTTTCAAATCGGTTCATTGTTTTGCCGGGAAGACCGGCTCACATCAGGTAGGCGATCGAAACATTTTGGATAGGTTTCCGCAGACTGATTAATAATAGATGAGCAGGGCTGACACATAAAACACGACAGGTAAAAGCAGCTGCGAGCGCGCGAGTTTAAGGTTTCTGCAATAAAATAAAAAAAAATCTTGCACGAATAAAAAGAAGCTTTTTTTTTTTTATTTGCAATTGATTGTATATATATAGCTGCGTGCACTGTCCCCTCAGTAACTGGATAGATAAGCAGATTTGTATATAAATGTTTGCATAAGTAACGATTCCATCGATTTTAATGGCAAAAATGCGCGGTTCCACACTGATACCCCCTCATCAATGATGGAGTAGATCGATCGTTGCCTTATAACAGGGAAGTGAAGGGCGTCACCAAAGGATATTCGAGAACACTCAAAGGAACGTAAGACGCCATGCTTAAATAGTCCCCAAGAATGAAAAAACAAAATATGATAACGCTGTACGCATACCGGATATTTACGGTAATTATACTGACGATAATAGTAGTAATGATGATGAAGACGATGATGATGGCGGTGGTGGTGGTGGTATGGCGCCTCGAACCTATTCAGAAAGCAAGTCGTCTGCTTCTTGAGCGGGGGTTGCGGTGACGTCAGTACGACGCCGGGCTCTGGTTGGCTTTGATAGAAAGGATAGCGGGCCTTTCTATCAAGAGACGTGTTTTAGAAAAATGGTTCATGTTAACTCTATTAACGCTAAAGAAATATCGCGTACAAGTTCAAAGTTTTAAACTTTTTTCTTATCTCGCTCAGTAACATCTACGAGACCTCACACCGTTAGCGTTGGCTAACGTATATTTCTGGCCTAGAGGATTAATCATAAGTATATTTATGTGCACCTTAAAAATAAAGAAAAGGTACTTCCAGATAATGCTTGCCCGGGGTGGCTAACCTCATTATGACTGAGCAAGCTTTAGAGTCTTCAGTGAGGGCGATTTATAGATACGATCTCGTCAAGTCTTGTCTCACTAAACTCGAAATCTCTCACCGTTCAAGTTTAGCGCATTTATTCAACGCGTGCGTCGAAATACTTTCGCCTCACCTCAAGTGCATTTTAAACTCCGTTATAAAATAACGAGGGCGGGAGAGTTCAGGTTAGCAGGTTACACGACGTAATAATAGAGTGTTTTTAGGGAACCATTTTTTGCACATCCGATACTTTACGGTGGGCATTCCGGTATGCAAACTGCGCATGCTCTACAACAGAAGACTCGCATATCTGCAGTTCGTACCCAGGGGGCCCATCGTATTCATGTGCAAAAAGTTCCCGAAAACTCCCTAAGGACTTTTACCCGAACCGTACGGTTTTATTCATCAGACTCACAGCGGCCTTTTTTAGATGCGCGTGTTCAATTAATGTTTTAAATACGCATAAAAACCTATCGTTTGTTTGCTCTTTTTCGTTGCCTCGTGAACGCCTTTTAACTAACATAGTAAACGTGAAGTAATTCCTCACCTTGGTATGTATAACTTTGATAGCTTTAACCTACTCGAATGTTCCTAAACACTTAATTGGTCACTCGCCTTTATAGGATAAGCTTGCGTTTTGTGTATGTTCTCTCTATATATGTTTGTGTGTGTGTGTGCGTGTGTGTGTGTGTGTGTGTGTATGTGTGTGTTTTCTTTATGTTATAGCCACTTTGCGCTGTTTTCGTGTTCATTCTTTTTTTATTGTAACATCATTTTACGTTATTACCGCAGTCCTGGTTGCGGCTCACCAGGAAATGTACTTGGTTTCAAACATTTGAGGCCACATACAACGGACACGCAGTGTTCCAAAGTGTATCCTTAAGAATCCAATAGTTGGAGAAACGGATAACCTGCTAGAAACACGAATGGAAGCGGTATTTCTGTGCCAAAATAAAAAAAAGTATGAAGGCCGCGAAAATCGATCCTTTCTTCAAGCTGTAAATGAGTACACTTCAAATCCTTCCAGATCCTGAAGTGTTCGAGAGATGATATTTGCGCCCCTCGAAGCGCTACAAAATTCATAATTCGGTGCTAAAGAAATTGTTCAAGATCAGATATAAGGATGGTGGTAACCTTGCCTTCAATCGTTCGCCACCAAACAGCAATTCTTTCAATGTTCTTGCAGCTCCAGGATAAGCAGAATGGACAAGTGTCTTATCAAGAGGCCACGATTATCTGCTGGAGCGTCGCCCAGAAACCCTCCCAGCCCGTGCGACCCGGCCAGTGGTGTTCCACCTCACGATGGCGGAAGCTCTGCGCCCTTTGTGGACTCTTTGGGGTGTCATCAACGCTGCTACTGCTGACACGCATGCGAGTTGGTCGCTCCGACTGTAGGAAACGTCCTGGTGTCCTGGAGTCAGCTTCAGAGAATGGGCAAGCCACAGCTGGAAAACCAAGCACTCGCGGGTCTCCTGAGCAGACTCGGCCGGCGCCCATTAAAGGCGACGGTGGTCGAGGATTCCTGAAGGGTTAAGGCCCGTTCGCACACTCGTAAATGAAGATGGGGCTGAATGTGGCATCTGCTCTCTCGGAGTCTAAACGAAACCAAATGAAGGAAATCCGTAACTCTCTAATGGCTATATTGTCATCTATTCGCTTTTTTGGCGTTCCAGCGTCTAGCACTGCGGGGACACGATGATGACGAGGAGAGCTCGCAAGCAACTGTTACTGTTGAGCGAAGCCGATGTACCGGGACTATAGCAGCATGACTAATTAAAACAGGCAATAAATGAACGTCCGGTGACATCCAGAAGGAGATGCTCAAATTAATAACACACAGCATGCTTCGCTTCCTAGTGAAAGAAGTACACAAGGCAGGGTTTTAGGCTGTTGTTGCTGATGAAACTTCAGACATAAATACGCAAGAACAAGTATCCTGCCTTCGGTATGCTAAAGAAAAGTGAACGAGGTATTTGTTGGATGTTATGCACAGCGGGCACCAGAACCTGCACTCTCTTTTCCGTTTGGAAAGATGTGCTTTGTCGATTTAATCTTCGGATTGAGAACTGCTGTGGGCAATGCTATGATGGGGTTGCAAATGTTTCTGGCAAGAGTGGTGGGTTTGAGGCCCTTGTTCAAGATATACTGGGTGATTCAAGGAACGGCCAGGCTCTTTAAATCGACCGCAAAATTCGGTTTCTTAACCTATCGCGTTCCGATTTTGTACGGCGTTGGCCACAGGTGGTGCATTTTTTCTATAAAATTCGCAAAGAGCGAGCTTACCTGAGGAAAAAGTAAAAAAAGAAAAAAGGCTTAATTTTGCGGTCGATTTAAAGAGCCTGGCCGCTCTATAAATCACCCAGTATAGAACCAAGGGTCTTGCATGTGCACTGCCTTGCGCACACACTGAATATCTCGCAGTAGCTGTTTAAAGCAGCTTTCATGTTTCAACTCGTCGCTAAAGGGTGGCGCTGTTATCGTATTTAGCTCGGTCTCGGTGGAGCCTGCTTTAAAAAAATGGCTCCTATCCGTACTCGAGAACCGAGCTAATGGCGATCGCAACGCTGCCATTCCTCCCGCAGCGTCCATTCCGGGAACTGCACGGCTGCACGTCGAGTCGAGCAAGGGCCGGTGGCGCCATCTCGCAGGGCCATCTCGCAGTAGCTGCGTAAAGCAGCTTTCATGTTTCAACTCGTCGCTAAAGGGTGGCGCTGTTATCGTATTTAGCTCGGTCTCGGTGGACGCCAGCGGTCCAGGTTTCAAGGGTGCGTTTCCCAACTGAGGGTTTTAGTAACGTTGGCTGCGAGTGTGGTTTCCGCCAGAAATGTGGCATCACGTGACGCTAGTAGAGCAGTTCGTAGGCGATGACAGCACGTGTCTATGTGAATTCTATAAAAGAGATCTTAATTCTCTGCGTCTTCAGCTTCACCGCGATATGCCACTGGACTGCAAAGCAACGTGTAACGAGCCTTGTCACATTTCAAGATGTAATAGGCCTTCTTTAGCGAAAAACAGGTGAATCCCTGAGAGTGCTACTTCCAGTAGTTGTCGAACTTCTACAAATCGCAATGACGATTCCTGAGACTTCCTGTTCGACATAAAGATATTTGTCGTCTTTCCGGAGAATTAAATCTATTTCTAAACGTATCGCGCTGCAATTTACTACACAGGTGCAAGCAGGTGGTGGAAAATCACTGAAAAAATCAAAAATAAACTTACTTCGTTAGAAAAAAAAAAACTCTTTTGGCCAATTTACGTTCCCACTTCGCAGACGTTGCACGCGTAGAGAGAAGTTCGGCTCGAGCAACCGTGGAGCGCATGCGGACGCAACTGTGGGCTGAGCGTTGCCCTTCGTCAGTAGGGAGTTTTCGTAGATCGTGTTTCCTTCTCCGCTAAGCCCTCCGCAACGAAGACGCCGCAACTGCGCTTGCGCGCCCGTGGCCTTGACTGTAGAGTTCCGGGTATCCTAGCGGGTTGCGGAGAGCGTTGTGGGGCGGCGAAACGATCGGCGAAAACTCCGCGGAGCCGCAGCCTTTTGCGTCATTAGGGCTAACTCTGACAGTGTCCCGTTGGGACCGTGGAGGGATCGGCCCCTTTCTCGTATTGCCAAATCCCTGATCACACAAATCTACCCCTTGGCCGGCGAACTCAAGATCCGGCCGCGGGAGGGAGCAACAGGGAAAGCCGCGTCCATATGGCCACCGACGCCGAGTCCGAAGACAACACCGAGGTCTCACCATACCTCGACAAACCCACGACAAACTCTATACTTACTTTCGATGATCGAATCAAGCGGTTCGAAAGATTCGAAAGATTTCGAATTTTCGCACTTTCCATATTGAGAAATTCGAATTTTCGACCTTGTTAAACTAAGAGGTTCGACGCTTTCGAAATTTCGAACTTCGCACGTTTATAAATTCAATGTTTTTTTAACCTTCGAACTTATTACACTAAAAAGTTCGATCCTTTTCGAACTTTCGAACTTATTACGCTGCAAACTTCGATGCTTGTCGAACTTTCGAACTTGATACACTAAAAATTTCGATGATTTTCGAACGTTCGAATTTCTTGTACTAGAAATTTCGAAGCTTTTCGAACTTTCGAACTTCCTACGCTAAGAAATTCGATAATTTTCAAACTTTCAAACTTATTTATCTAAAGAATTCGAACATTTTCGAACTCTCGAATCCTGAGTAGTCAAAAGCTCGACGAACTTCGAACTTTTAGAGTAAAAGATCGAAGTTCGTCAAACTTCGAAAGTCCGGCGGGCGGTTTCATTTGGATTCAAGCAGTGAGGTACATTCATACTTTTTTTAGACCGCAGCTCTTAGGCGCCCAATTCCGGCTTGAGCGGCGTCGGCGTAACCGCACGGTGCATGATGGGTAAATTTCCCCGCTAAATTTAGCAGAAAATTGTCCCCGCTAAATTTAGGGGAAAAAATTCCCCGCTAAATTAAGCGAAAAATTTTCCCCGCTAAATATACCGGAAAAATTTCCCCGCTCGGAAAAAATTTCCCGCTAGATCTAGCAGAACAATTTCCCCGCCAAATTTAGCGGAAAAAATTCCCCGCTAAATCTAGCGGAACATTTTTCCCGCTAAATTTAGCGGGAAATTTTTTCCCCCAAATTTAGCGGAAGATTTTTCTCTAAATGGAGGGCGAGCAGGAGGAGAGGAGGGGCATAGCCCCCTCTCCGTACCTTCCCCTCCTCCTCCTCAAGAGCTGCGGTCTAATTCGGTGTTACAGGGAGTTGTAAACGGGGTTTTTTTTCGAATTTTTACATGCGGTGCCGCATTCCTTGCGAAAAACAATGCCGTTTATTTCTATGTACTGGCATGCTTAGTTTTAAAGAAATTAATTCCCGAATTAGCGAGGAAGGACGACGGGTTTTTGACAATTGTCGTTTGTGCCATATTTGAAGCGCGCTATAGACCAGTGTCCGCGCCAATTCCAGGGCGCCGCCATGTTTATCTACGCTCGCGCCGCCACGCGGAAAGAACTGGCAGGCAGGAGGGGGGGCTGCGTTGGCGGCGTTGCTTTGGGGAGCTGGATGCGGCAGGCTGTCCGAATGCACCGACACATCGTGAAAAATGTCTTCACCAGAAGCCTCCGCGGCCCGTTCTTCAACAGGGAAGATGTCGTGAACATTCGAGAACCCATCTCGATCAAGAAAACAAGGGAAAACCTTTCTTATCTTAGATGTTCTCGGTGTCTGCTGACCCTTGACATCCGCGAGCAGCCCGGCTTCATTGCGTAGTAAATATTTCGCTACCGCTTTCTTGTAGCTTTCAAATGCTTGATTGTTGGCTTCTTGTATACGACATTACATTCGTGGCACGTTTGAAACCGATTTTCGCGATCTACTTGCCTTTCTGCGGCAGCGCGGCTCTGCCGAGCCTAAACCGAAACCGAAACGAAGGTACCATTCGTAGCGTAAGGCGTACGTACACGACGTAAACGACCTGCCGACTGATCACGGAGAAGTGACCACCTCTGTTGTATCCATCACGCACGCCAAACGTACGCATAGAAAAAAAAAAATGGTTGCTGTACACTGGCACTCACTCTTGAGTTCTTACTCGGAGTGAAGTTTTTTCTTCTGAGTACGGCTGTCCATTCTTGCCGAGAAGCTGCATGGGACGGAAACTTGTGGAAGCCGTAGACGTCGCATCCGTACTCGGTTCTTAGGCAATTGTGTGACGGGCAGTGGGTGTCAAAAAAGAACCCTGCGTTTCCTCTGGTTGTTCGTACAACCAACAACAGCACAGTGCCGTCCGGACGAATTGCTCCGATACATTACACGGCGGTAAACGAGACCGACGCCGGCAACGTACTAGTACTGGGAAAGGTCGCGGTCTATCGCCCCCCCCCCCCCCACCACACACACACACACACACGCTGCGAGCGTCTGGATTCGAAACTATTAATTGCCAGTTCTAAAGGATGGTACTTACTTGAAGTGGGAGCTGGAATTCTACGAGGTACCAGGAGACACTTACTATCGGGCAAAGAAGCAGGGTGCCTGTGGGGGCGGAGTCTAGGAACACTACTGATTAATATTGTGACAGGCGATCAGTTATGATAACAGACGAAATTTCGACTCGTTTGTTCAGAAGTGATATTTTATTAGCCCTCGTTACAGCACACCAAAGATCTTAGGCAGTGAAATTCACATCAGGCAGGCTCGTGCGTCGTAGTCAAATGAGCGCAGTCGACGACGAGGTGTAATGAGCTACTAAGCTTCACAAGGAAAATGCGCGTGAGAAAGAGTTTTGAGGCAGTCCAAAACACCGATCCAGCAGACGCACGTACGTACGTTCTCCGGACTCCATGAACCCGACGGCGCAAGATCAAAGCGATCAAAGAGCACCGCCGCCATCGCCACCCGGTTTTCTCTGCACTTTGCGCGACAACGGCACTGCAACGGAGGGCACTCGCCTCGGCGTTAACAATCCGCGAAATAGATTAATTTCCCACTCTTGAAGCCATTCCAAATGATACATGAAAATACCTCGGCGTTGTAGAACATCTGACGACACAACGGTGCCGAGCGCCTGCTCGGCTTTGTCGTTGCTCGTGAAGGCCTGCTTATTTGAAGTTGAGACGATGATTCCACATATTTCGTGCCACTCGTGGTGCTTGCAATAACTTCGAAGGGCAGGGGAATCTTCTCACGAGGACGTTGAAGACACGAAACACCGGAGGCACCAAAGCAATCGTACAAACAGTCGCCATGTTTGCTTTTTCTTCGTCACTAGCGGCGCGGTCAACTCGTCGCGAGATGTTTTCTGGCTCGGCTAGATGGAAACCATCAGCGGCAAAGTGGCGTATGGACAAACGGCTCTCACATTACGGGCACTATACTCACATACCGCGGTATGTGAGATAGTTCTACCATACCGACGCCACTGGTATGGTAGAACGCTCCTCGACCTCGAGTTGTGTCGGCTTCTGTGCTTTTTGCTCGGCGTTTCCTCCGTTCCGGAAAATAAGCCTCCAGAACAAGTACAAACTAAAAATTGTCAAGGTGCAGGCGAGCTGGTGTATGTTGATCATGATGCAAAATCCTGAGACTGGGAATAAAATTTAAAAGAAAAAGTGTAAGAAGACAGAAAAAAAAGGGGACAGGACAACGTCTCAAACTCAGCTCAGTTGAGTTTAAGACGTTGTACTGAGCTGAATTTTCAGCTGAGTTGAGTTTGAGGCGTTGTCCTGAGCTTGAGACGTTGTCCTGTCCCCTTTTTTCTGTCTTCTTGCACCTTTTCTTTCAAATTTCATTCTCAGTCTCAGGATTTTGCATCATGTACAAACTAAACTTACTATATGCCAGCGTCACTCGGGCGGCGTTCGATCGGATTCCTACCAGCGTGCAAGGGGGTAGGGAGGCAGTTTGCCAGATAGCTTCAAGGTTTTTCTGAGCCTCAACCACCTGCCTGCCCCTGGCCGTTTCGAACTGGATTACATGAGTGTCGTTAAACAGTGCGTTCGTGTGATCACTACTGCGTGATGCAGGTTAAAGACCTGAATCACGCATTAGTGATGCAGGTTAAAGACCTGCACCACTACTGCGGAATCTCGATAGCGGGAGCAAAGCCTCCACCCTCAGGGACGTCAAAAAAGGTACACGTACCCCCTGCATCAGCTTCGCAGGGGAACACTGAAGATCAGGAATTTCCACCCCTTGGCGACTATAAGGAATTGCACACTTAAACACATAAGAAAGCACGCAAGAAAGCTGGAGTAACTCTCGCCGCTTCGGTGATATCTGGGAAACCATGTCAGCGCATGCTCGACTTCAAGATCCATCCACGGCGGCACATGGCGATCAAGCCGTACTTCCACGCCTTCGATACCCATATCAGGAAGGAATTACGCCAACATGTCGACCCTCGTCTCTACCAGTCTCTATGAAAAAGCCAACACTATCACGGTGCACGAGGACCAGCTCAGCCGCTGTGGCCGAGGTCATTATCAAGATCAGAAACTAGAGACACCACCCCTTTCTGAGCTGGAGGTACAAGTCTACCGGAACTACAACACACAGTAAGGGAGTCATTTACGACGTCGCTACACTGCAACTAGACCCCAATACGAAGCCCTAAAATAGTACCTCTGCGCGGACGGAGTAGAAGTCTGGGAGCCCGGCGCATTGGGAAGACGGCGACAGCTCTTCTTACCTTTAGCGGCGAGGGAATCCCTCGAGCCGTGTACTACGGCACAAGGCATATACGAGTATTCCCACATAAGCCCAAAGAGGTGGCGTGCGCTAACTGTCACCGCCTCGGACACAAGAAAGACACATTCCCCAACCCTGCGGTGTTCCCACACTGCGGCAATAGGCACGAAGAAGAGTCTACATTTATCCAACAATGCACACTTCAATCCGTACTGTCAAAGCTGTAAAAACTTTGGCCACCTCGAGATAACCCCAAATGCCCGACCTGGGTGCTCAAGAACCGCTGGCTGCGGGAAGAGGCCAAACGTTGCCAGCAACGACAGAAGGACGGTCTCGAATTCTCGGATGCAAGACCCAAGAAGACGCCGATCCCCCTAGGCCGTGGCACCTAGGAAGACCAAGTCTAGCAAGGCGCAACCCCTAGAGGGGCTCCCACGTCTGGGGGAAACTCCATCTGCCTCTTTGCGGACGACCTGAAAATATTCAGCGAAACGGCCAAATTCTTCAACCCATACCGGAACATACTTCACTTCGCATGATCCGAGTCCTCCGATAGGAATTGCCAGGGCCTTGGCAAATGGGCTGCCGAGCTCCGTGCGCGTCTTCAGGACAAGCCCGATGAAGGGTCGGACATAATTCTCTTCCGGGAAAACAACAAATACATCTCGACGCCTGGCATTGAGTCCTACTCGAATCCCTCCATCACCACCCCCATACGAGGGCAGGCACCCCCCCCCCCCCCCCCCCCCAAAGGCAAGGCCATAATCTACATCCGTACAGACTGGCCCCAGCAAGACCTTACACCACATTGCACCCCTCATCAGCAGGTTGAGTTTGCCAGTGTCCTTTCAGTCGCAGAAGCTCCTGGTGGTATCAGCGTACTACCGACCTACCCCACAAGAAAAGACCACAACTGGATTCCTCACCTACAAGACATGTACCCCAAAGAGCACAAGGTATACGTAGGCGACTTCAACCTCCATCACCCGTCCTGGGGCTACTTCACAAAAAGCAAGGGCGCTAATTAGTTCCTCGAAGAGGTGACCACCTGTGATCTTACACTGAAAGGCTGAAATCCCTGAAAGGCTGAAATTTTCTGCCGCTTTAATGCACGTTTGTCATTGCTAGAATTAGTTTTTTTTTTTTTCTTACTTGCTGATTTTGTAAATAAAGTTAAACACGTTAGAAAAATGTATATGCCGTCAAGGCTTGTATGTTTGCATATACTTCGTTTATTGAATTGTAAGCGTGTCGTAAGCGTTGCATTGAAAATTGTTTAGCGTGTACCTTTCATGTGTCAATTAATTATAAATGTACCATGCGTAAATAAAAATATTAAAAGCTTTCGCTTAGAGCAGAGTCATTTGCTCCTGTGTACTAATTTTAAAATTAACATTTTTGGCGCGCCTGCGTATCCACTCGAGTAGTTTGGTAGCACAGGGGTCTCGAAATACATTTTACACACTAAAATGGCCCGCAAAATTTAGCTCCTTGGCGCAAGTAGGAATATTCGTGGAATGCGTGTGTATTACTGGTCATATTTATGCAACACAATTTCACGCCTAAACTACCAATGCAAAAAACGAAAATAAGAACTAGCTTTCTTGTACTGGCAGTTCAGTTTGCAATACGTTTGTAAATAAATTTCTATGGGATGCGTCAAGCCACTGAAGTTTCCGGGTCATTCTTTTGCGGAGCGTTTTACGTGGTGAAGCCGGTTGGCTCTGCTGACTGCTGCAGGCGGAGAATCCACAAAACAAATAAAAAAGGAGCCCATCTTACCCCCCCCCCCCCCCTTTTTTTTTTCCGAGAGAAATAGAAACCCTACGCCGCTGGTTGACGGTACGTGTAAGAAACGCGAAGCGTGAATTTATCAAGTGGATTTAGTAGCAGTAGAGCCTGAACAGTGCATTTGTACATAGAAAAACAACGCAAACGGCTAAACAGAAACCGAAACTAACCACTTAACCGATGGTGCTGCCATCTAGAGGAGGCAATGAAAAATAGTCGGCAGCGTCGTCAAAGATCGCAAGCGAGACCCGTTTCACGCTTCCAACTTTTTATTCTGCTAACTATAAGTTTTCGCCACCCTGGTGTCTTACCCCAAACCGTTAGTGCTACATTCTACCGGAGCCTAGACTTTCGTTAATATGTAGTTCATTTTTGCGAGGCGACACACTTTCCTAACAGTGCTTCTGAACACATGGTGAAAATTCAACCGAGCTCAAACCCGAGATCACGCACGCGACCAAGTAAAGGCACACAGAACACATGACTCGTAACTCGTAGCTCATGTCTCATGAAAAAAAGACGAGATCTTAAAACAAGCAAAACCACATACGCGCGCGCGTCTCCACCAAGCACCACAATACGATAACATACGCACGCCAACAAGCTTATGAATCACAACAAGGAGCAGATGTTTCGATAAAACTTCTCCGTCATTAATAGGAGGTCGCAAAAACGACACTTCCTTGTTACAGAAAGACTCATCGTCTACCCAGACTTCAAATAGGCAGACACACGCTTGTGCATTGCAACGCAATCGACCGGTCGATCGTCGCCGTTTCAAGACGAGTGACCGAATGGCGTCCCTCAGTCACAGTCAGAACACCGTGCGATTTCATCCGTACGCACAAGTGCACTCATGTAGCCACGATGTTGGGCATGCCAAGGACATACATTCTAAAAGCGAAACCGCGGTAAAAAGCTAGGAAGCAGGTTATGAGGCGCCTTTTGGAAGCCACTTTCCGTCCCTCCGGCGTGGTCTAGTGGCTAGGATATCTGGCTTTCACCCAGAAGGCCCGGGTTCGATTCCCGGCGTCGGAACATGTTGGTCTCATGGTGTAATGGTTAGCACTCTGGACTTTGAATCCAGCGATCCGAGTTCAAATCTCGGTGAGACCTCTTTTTGTTTTTTAAAACTCAATAACATTTATATTTAGTTATTAGTTTTCCACAGCTCCGGCACTTGCATCAGCCTGAATTTGAACGCAAAAGCGTCTATGTCCAAAATTGCTTCTTAGAACACCTCTGAACATAGTGACTTCGAATCGTGGTGTCCTTTTGTTCTTTGCAGATACTACGGCCTATATTGAAAATGCCACATCATCTTCAAGACACCCTTTCAAACGTTTTCTTTGTTAAATCCATCAGCGAATGTTATAAAAGGGTATGCACTTGGGCTAGTTGGTGATCCATATTTCCGAGGGTAAAAGCGCTAAAAACAACGGACAAGTAAAAGAAACGAACACAAAGCGCTTGTGTTGTTCGTTTCTTTTACTTGTCCGTTGTTTTTAGTTTTTACCCTCGGAAATAAGAATGCTATAAATACTGCGATCGTTAATATTCAAGGCTGTTCTTCCTTTCAACATGCCTACTCACCTATGTCTCACGGCTGGCAGTGTGTTCACTTAAATTTTAATAAAAAAATAAGAGCCAACTTTTACATCTCCACGGAGGTCCTGCATTGTGAAAGGGGCATGTACAAAAGGGCACTTCGCCTCAGGTCTTTATGGAAATTACCGAGTGTCCCTTTCCAAGATTAAGTTTTGCAAAGCAGGTTAAAATGTCAAAATGGGGACTAGAGTTAATTCATTTCATTGCCAAGTCAAGAGCTCGGTGCAGTCCGAGCACTTTTAAGCGAGAGAATAAAGAAATGTCTGCCCGAAGTATAAGCCTCGTAAAACATCAACAATAGAGTTTTAGTAGAGCGTACGCTAAGGATTGCGGGCCTTGCGGGAGCTCGTGCCGTCACTTCGAGCATGGATTGAGCACGCGCCCGCAAGGCCCGCAATCCTTAGCGTACGCTCTACTAAAACTCTCTAATATACTCACAATCCGATGAGCACGAGAAATTAAGATACCAACACACCATAGTCTTTCCTAAATTGGTAATAAAGCACCTGTCATCCGCAATGCAGAAGAGCATGAGCTAATAGTCGAAATATGTTTCTGCCAGACTAAGTCCTAGAAAAATTCTCACCTTTGCTTAGGATAAAACTGCTACCTTCCCAGTAAACGTAGCAGGGGTCTCAAACACGCGGTTTGCAAGCATCCTGCGGCCTGCGAGCCTCCGTTCCCATGCCTCGAACAAATGCGCAATTTTCCGCTCGAAACGGAGCTCTGCTCAAACAAGGTGTTCACGTATTTTGCACTATTGTTTTTTGTTTTGGACAGAGCATTCCTTTGCCTAAATATTTGGTTGTCCTTTCTTATACAAATCAACAGGAATGGCAATACCAATTTCAAGTGCAAGCTCTTTGCTCAAGAAGGCACATCGACTGCACCAATTTTTGCTCAGCAGGAACTGCTAAAGATGAGCTTTCTTATAACAGCTGCTATAAAAATCGGTAGGAAAGCAGCCTAGTGAATCATGCAACAGGTCAATACGGTGTGCTTGCTCTGGTTTTGAAAACTGCCAGTATGTTGGTTTTAAATCTCCTTATAACATCAGGTGCAGGCCCTAAGTCGTATATGCAAATGAAAGCTAAAAATGGCAAAACGGCAAGCTTACAAAAGGTGTTACTGGGACAGTCAGCTGCTGTGTAATGTGAAACAATACTGCCGTTTATGATTTTGTGCCTAAATAACCAAATATGCCCCCCCCCCCCCCCCCCCTTTTCCTGGGTTGGCCGAAAGTCACTGGATCTGGGAAAGTGGCGCCATTGCCTTCCCACGTGCTAGCCAGACACAAACATGCCAACATAGACGACAAAACCTCTCAAGGTGATTGTCTCATCGCTGTCGGTTGCCATGGTGATCACTATTGCGGAAATTTTGAAAGCTTCGAAGGGTCGTTAAAACCAGTCGCACCGAGATCGCTATAGAGCATCATCGTACTGAATGCGTTCCTCGGTCAATACGAGCGTCTTTGGCACTGTGCATGCCATGAGCTTATCACTTGCGCTTATTTCCCTAGATCTCTTACAATTATGTTGCCCTCCTTGCGCGTTTCAAGGTAGTAAAATTATTTTTCAGTGCCTCCAAGCACCGACGTTACATGTGATGGCGGTACGAAGATGTATAGCATCACATGCAGTGTCAGTGCTTGGGGGCATTTAAAAATTGTTTTACTGTCTTGAAACACACAAGAGCAACATAATTGTAGGAGATCTGGGAAAATAAGCATGAGAGTCAAGTTTATTGCAGGCACAGTGCCAAGGACGCTCATATTGGCCGAGGAATGCTTTCCGTACGATGAAGTTCCATAGCGATCTTGGTGAGGCTGGTTTTCACGACCCTTTCGAAACTTACTTTGAAAGGGTCCAAAATGGCGATCACCATGCAACCAACAGCATTGGTTGTTGTCTGTGTGTGTGTGTCCTGCTAGCAGGTGGGAAGGCAATGGCACTACTTTCCCAGATCCAGTGACTTCAGCTTGGCCCTACCCTTGAATGAATAGTATTTCACCTGTCATCAACTCGGACTTGGAATTATTCAACTTAGGGTAGTAATCGGTCATTTTTGGCCCGTCTTCATTGTACTCAACATGTAGTGTGTTGGCACTTCTAGCTTAACCACAGTTACTGATGCAAGTTACGCTAAAAGCACCTACAACATTGTGGGTCTTACCCGGTCAAAGTTCCAAAAACATCAGAGAATACATTTCAAGATATGGCATTCTGCACCAATTTTTTAACAAATTTCTCAACATGCATTCTACACTGCCTGGAGTACCATTTCGCCACAACAAAAGTCAAGTATATTTTCCAACCATTCATCTCTGTCGTATTTCATGAATAGAAGTTGAACATAACCAGAGTGAAACCAGCACAAGTCCCAGGCTTTGGCACAACAGTGTGCACTCAGGTACTGTTAAGAGGGACACGTCACAGCAACCAGGTCGGGCAGAAGTTGCAAAATGCCAGCGTTTGAGTCAATAAAGACAACCTCAGTTGAAATGTGCAGCCCATTTATTTACTTCAGCTCTTTCACCTGGAGACCTGAAAAAAGACAGACAAAAAAAACACTCATTAAAAATCGGCTCAAAAATGCATGTTGCCACTTGCATTCCGTGCCATTGG
The DNA here is from genome assembly GCA_013358835.2 of Ixodes persulcatus. Lineage (NCBI taxonomy): Eukaryota > Metazoa > Arthropoda > Arachnida > Ixodida > Ixodidae > Ixodes > Ixodes persulcatus. The sequence goes on from JABSTQ010010262.1 coordinate 1,187,186, forward strand.
CTCGAGCCACATACCGGTACTACTCAAAGTGCACAAAACATAGTTAAAAGTTCCACTAGTCCAAAGCAATGGACTAGTCTCGAAAGTCACAATTAGAGAAACTCGGTAACGAGACTCCTCATAGCCACTGTGCAGTTAACAGCAATATGAGCTGGCCTAGTTTAACCCCTTGGTTACTCATCACTTGTGTCACTGGAGCCCTCCATTACCATTTCAACAGCACCACACAGTGAAGAACTACTGAATGAACACACCACATAGCCAGGAATTAATAGTGAGAGCAACAAAAAACACCTGAAGGCCAAATACATGTTTAAATTTTCGTGCAAATTGACAAGTTTAAACTAAACATTGTAATAAGCTTAATAATAAAAAAGAAAACAAAATCCTTTATAAGGTTAGCGCTAGTTGAAAGCGGTAAAATGCCACAGGGATGCATTCGGCATGCCAAGTTATGAAACTGAATGCCACACTGCGATAAGGAAGAATATAGCAGTCCATTCCAATTCTTTTCAACAGCTTCACACAACCAGGGCTCTTCACAAAACTTTTGCGCTGCCCTGGCTTAAACACCGTGGGTCCAGCTCATATTGCCACACCCAGTGCACCTAGAAAGCCAGAAACTGCATTTGAGTTTTTGCAAAGGCAGCGCGGCAAGTGCACCAAGTTATATCATCTGCTACCTGGGCTTCTTGGTCAAATGATAGATCAATCCTTTTTAGAACAAGGAGGTTCTTGAAATAAAGTGACTCCTTTGGAATGACATTATCGATCAAGGCAGATGTCGGGGCATGCGTGTCTGATGCACGGTGTAGGAAGGCTCTTTAGGTGTAGAGACTCCGCTCTCCGCCGCGACCAGATAATGACACCCCCCGCGCTTCGCTTCACGGAGCCACCCCCAGATGGCGCCGTAAGTTTCAGGCCATACGGCAGCGCACCGGGCCGCCAGTGCTAGCTAGCTGTCTGCTCGGCGTGCAGCTTGCTTTCCGGTGGCTACTGCTTCGCGTACGATGTGGTATTTAGGTGGGGCCATTCAACTATCATCTCTCTCAGCACACTGAAGTTTTCATAACCCGAAGAATGGCAGACGGACAAACAAGAGTAACTCCCTAATACCAGCCGACGCGGCGGTCTACGAGTGAAAAAAAAATATCCCTCTCCTGTAGATAATTTCTAGCCTAGCTTACATTCCGTCGTTTGTTTCCTCAGTGGCGCAATACTAACGCCGGTAAGCGTTTGTAAAATTAATAAACTCTGATCTTACCGCAGGTAAACAATAACTTGAGTGCGACCGAAAAAAAAAAAAAGAATGCACAAAAATAGAGAATGATTAACACAAACCTTGTTAACGGATAATACGGAACTGAATTGTTTTAAGCACCGTTCACATTATTTTTCACAAAAAAAAAAAAAAAAATTAGTGGGTTTGCAAATTTCCGCTGATTCGACTGGACTATTAAAAGAAATTTTTTCAACATGTGGGGCAGCTAACGTGATTATTCTTTTACATTTTAAGGCAGCCTTTGAGTCCTGCTAAAATAAACTGCTGGCCGAATTGGCACGAAGTTACATATTTTGCACGCAGAGGATAATGAAAGCAGCATTCTTTGAAAGGTTCACTTTGTTAGTACACTTACATTTGCATGTGGCAGATTGCAGTAAAAGTTTGTAGTAACCACATTCGTCAAGGAAAGCAAACCGGTTTAATTAATGGCACTTCTGATATAAGTATAATAATAATATAATCACAAACTTCAACAAAAAAAAATATCGCTGTAAAAAAAACGCTGTTAAAACATTGTTTAATGTATGACACACTCTATAGCTGCTTTTGGAGTTCTTTTCCACATTACGAGTCGCACAGTCGGGACTTTTTCTTCTTTTCTCGAGACTGCTTCTTTGCATCTCAGTTTTTTCCTTGCAGTACGGTCGCACTCTCATGCGATCCAAACCCTTTTTCACGTTGACCGAAACCGGAGAAGCGTCTGCCTTCCACGGAGGCGTCTGCATTCCACGAGAACGCCAGACAGAATCCGACCCTGAACAGATGGGCAGTCTGTTGTGTCTGCGTCTACCGCATGCAAGACAATCTCCTACGAGGCGCCTTCAATTCGGAGAGAATGACCGAGCATCGGGGCCGAGAGGAGGTTGTTGACGTCGAGGCCAGCTTTCGAATGCGGCACTAACCGACCAATGGCACGGCAGCTCCAGAACCCCGAGTTTTATTATATAAGAACCTGTCCGCTGCCCATTTGGTGCGCTCCTTTTGACAATATAATACACGATATAACCATGTAAATAAACTAATCTTCCGTCCTGTTAAGTTTTCCTGATCTGTTTCCCCCGACTGTCTGGCTAGGACGTTGTTTGCGAGAAAGGTTGGACGCCAGCGAGATGGCCATGCTACCCGAGAGACCAGGCTGGGCGTCGACTCATAACAGGACAAAACACAGAACGACACGGACGAAGTCTCAAACGCAGCTACAAACTTTATTTGTAGTCCCCCACTTTTTCTCTTCCTTTTCCCAAAACCCCTACCCCCTTCCCTCTTCCTTTTCCCAGGCCCTCCGTACATTCCAGTCAACGATAAGCTCAGACGGCGCCAACACAAAGCTGCCGACAGTTCCCCTGTCAACACACACACACACCGCGACACCCTTAGGTCATCCCGGCTCTCCCAAACCAGTCAGCCGCGAAATTTTTTCGGCCTCTTTCAGACGGACGTGTGACTGATGCATTCGGCAGACATCTTTATCCTGATCGTCTCTTTTACTATTATTTTAATGTCATTGTTTTTCCTCTCTAAAATGCTTAC